>OZ038423.1:34199016-34799016 GCA_964036155.1 Diploscapter coronatus | reverse complement strand
GGTAAAGTAAGCTCTTAAAAAACGATCACATTCTTATTTCAGGATACGAACAGTTACGAATCAGACTTCGGACAGAGTCTGGTGATCGAAAGAGTGAATCCTGACGATGCGGGCAGATACGAATGCAAGGCAGGACACTTCACTCACACAATGAATGTGAGGGTGGAAGCGACTCCATTTTGGGAGAATGGACCTCCTAAGGATGTTGAAGAAGCTGAAGAGAACACTGCCGAATTGGAGTGCCTGGCTGGAGGCACACCCAGTCCGATTACGAGATGGTACTTCAATGGACGGCCCCTGCATGGTAATTTTGAAACAATTTGAAAAATACATAGATTGGAAAAAGGGGAAATATTACAAAGAGCTCGAAAGTTATATTTGTGTTCTTCTCAAAATTTCTTTAAAAATAAAAAAAAAGCTTTTACAGAAACTGGTGAAGATACGCGACGAATCTTGCTCGATAATGGGAGAATTCTCCGAATACAGCAGCTCAATCACGATTTGGACACTGGTGTTTATCAATGCAACGCTAGCAATCCGCTGGGATACGTCTTTGCCAATGCCTTCGTCAGTGTTCAAGGTGAATTCTCGGATTTCCTTTGTAATTCTTGAAAATTACTTTAACATTTTGTGTTCATAAGAAAGAATTCTATGCTAAAAAGAGTTTCTGAACCAATAATGATACCGAATTCTCATGAATGTTGATTATATTATTTCTCTTTTCGAAACTTTTCTCAATAACTGGTATGCATTTTCAATTTTGTTTGTTTCAGCTCATGCACCCCGTTTCTTGATGCCAGCCGAGCGCATCTGGCGAGTTGTGCTGCATTCTCGCGTTTTGCTGGACTGTTCTGTGGAAGCTGCACCGACTGGAATAGTCAGATGGGTGGATGCGGATGACAGGCCGTTGCAGATTGTCAACGGAAAGACGAAGGTAAGTTGAATTTTGTACAAATTCTTTATTCTTCGAAAAGACTTCATTTATGTACATACAAAAATGACTCAAAATTTCAAAATGATTGTCTAATTCTTGAAGACCATAGCTACGATAGACATTAGAGTGATGAATGAGAGCGAGAGGTTTGTGAAAGCGGACCCTGAAATTGCGATTTTTGCAAAGAATTTCTTTGAAGTCTTACGTTTGCATTCAATAATCGCATAGTATCCATTGTCTTGCAATTGAGTGTCGTTAGTGAAGTACTGCACAGACAGCATATTTCCATCCATGGAGAAGTATTTGCCGCTCATATTCAGCGCCTTGCTTACTTGTTCTATTCCATTTCCCTTATTGCCAGAGTATTGCAGAGTCAGACTGCTTCTTTCATTGATGTCTCCGTACACCTAGAATAGAAGTTCTTATCCTGTTGACTTTTGAAAGTCGTTAGCAGAATCAAGATTGATCGAAATGATGAGGTTAGACATGGAATCGGAATTATTCTTGCGAAAATTTTGGGATCAGAAATAGTCTCACTTACAAAGATTCTAATTATTCGCTAACTTATTCTTACCTGAACATTGAATGTCGAACCAGCCTGTGCAGCATTGAAGGTGTAGTTGAGAGAGGTTGTCTTTCCCTTCAGTCGGTAGTTAGGCGACATCGCAATTGAAACATCACCCCAATCCATATCAACTTGCACATTGCTGACTAAAATTCTCTACTTTTACGAATTCATTGGTTTCTTCCTAACCATTTCTGCCTTGAGCACGGAAAGTAAAGCTGCTATGCTGGACGGCGAGTGATTTGTGTAGAGTGATGAGAGGCTCGAGAACAACCAAAGAAGCGTTAGTTTTGGCTAGCCCTTTGCTAAAACACGATAATTTCAAAGAATTTTCCTTTTTCTTAGTTCATTCTCATTCATTTAAACCTAGTTCTTCTATATCTCTTATTTAACTGCATGCTTTCAAAGTGAATTGGAGTGTGAAATATGTAGATTTTAGCTGTCTAAATTTACCTAAAGTCAATCAGATCATAAGAATTATCCAAAGCTTCTGTCAATCCACCGACAGACAGAGACAGCATCGTCAGCTAAAGTTTCAATGCAATCATTATTTTTTCGGCACGAAAAAAGTCCATTTTTTACTGACATGCTATTATTTTGAAATATTTCCAACTTTCAATAGATGATAACCTTCTAAGTGAAAAGTTGGAGAGGCGTCTATATTTCGACATTTTTCCTTCTCCAACCCTCTAATCAGTTCATTCATGTTTATCATAGAAAAATTTCTCGCACCCCATTAACTCCGTCGAATTGACTCAAAGCAACGGCCCCCATGGGGCAGAGCACAGTGATGTACTCCTCGTCCATGTTGTCTGCTTCCAGTTTGTAGGTCCAGCCACTTTGGGGGGCGTCAACTACAGTGCTCTCTAAAATTAGCATAAATTAGTCAAATTTAGTTCAATTTTGATATACTATGATCTTTATCGTCTGTAACGACAATATACAAGAAGCCAACATTGTCATAGTTGGGAGGGGCAGTGTTCTTGTTGGTGATAGTGATGTTCATCATTCCCATCTCTGTCATCGGACTCTTGGTATGATTTGAATTCGTAAGATTTGAGATTTCAGAGAAGCTAAAGTAGGGCAAAAATTGGATCCCTTTTTCTTTAAAATTGTACCTCTTTGTTGTGTTTCCAATAGTAATCGTGATGCTGCTCTCATAGGCAATGGCTTGTGGCGACTGGGAAGACGATGCATAGACCTAAAATTATTGAATTGATGATAAGTCAAATAATGCAAAATATAAATTGAAGGAAGGTATTAATTCTAGCTCTAAAATTTAAATCCAAATATTTCGAATATCTTTCTACAACTTACAAGAACATTTGATCCGTAAGACTTTTGTATAGTCCCATTTGGAGAAATATCAGATACTCTCAGAATCTCGCTGTAGAAGACATTAGTCTGATTATTGCCGTAACTGTCATAGTAAGGGGCTGCTTGAGTGAGGGTAAATGTAGACAGGAGAACGAACAGGTTCATGACTTGAATTTTCCTTTATTTATTGAAAATAATTTTATTTCTTACCTTGGGTCATATTTGAGTGCTTAGCAGTTGAGTCTCAAAAATAGACTACGCAATGTGAGAGTGAATAACAGTGTCTGTTGACGGTTAGATTGGCATTCAATTTTTCCTCCTCCTTATAAACTCGCATGTTATCATCTATCAACAGGAGGCATGCATAGGTATCATCTGTGCATTCAGCTCTTTGCCCTTGTATTTGTCGCCTCCTGTCTCTTTCTGACTCAATGATTCATCCTCTAGAATCAAATCACCAAAGCCTCTCACATTCCTTTGTGAAAGCGTTGCGAAATGTGGGGAAAATCCATTTCTACAAATGAGTAACTCACGAAGGAATAGTGGAAAAATGATAAATTGTGATGACAGGCTATAATGACACTGATAAGGCAAGCACAGCAAAAACTAAATTGTAGGTGGTAATATTTGAGACAATTATTCATGCATCACAACGCAGTAATGAATAATTATGCAAATTTATGAAACGGAGGAGAATTTACACAATTTAATTGGCTCGTTTTCAGTTGCATTCCAACAATACATTCGAAATAATCGATGTGAATACATCGGATGAAGGACTGTACTATTGCAATGTTTCGAACAAATATGGCCTAAATCGAGCAACAAACAAGATTCTCGTCTACAGTAAGTCTTTTAAATTATATCTTCAAGGTTTAGAGAATTTTTTGAAATTGAGAAAAATCCAAAGCTACAAATCATGCTACACGATCGTGTAGAAAATTTGCAGCCCTGAAAAAATATTCGAGCTTAAAATAACTATCTATTAATCTGTCATTGCATACCTTTCCATTCATTTTTACTATTCCTATTTTATTTTAAAAATATACAAAAGTGTTATGAAATAGTTTCTTTATCAGCTGAATAGCCTAAAATAATCATTTTCAGTCTCAGAAGAATCATTGTGTTGTTATCAGTGTGTTCCCCTTTCAATTCACCTTTCTGTGAATACAGTGAATCATAAGTAAACATCATTTTCATTTCTTATGTGATTTAGAGCCCTCCTACTTTGTCCGAGTTCCGACTCCCCGTATTTTGGCGATAGAGGCAGGCGAGGTCGTCAAACTGCAATGCGAGGCTGTGGCCGATCCCAAACTGTCCGTCACATACAAATGGACACTCAATGGAGTGCCGATCGTGAAAAACTCTGATGTATTCGAGTAAGTGAAGAAATGTGAAGCTAAAAGGTGCATTTTTGCTCATGAAAAAGCTGATCCTCATCCAATTTGCTAAAGTATTGATATATGGAGATACAATTACGGCTAAACTTTCTGTACAAAAGAAATAAAATCTATTCTGGATAATCGAATTATCATGAACTGATCAGACTAAAACTCGCCAAGAATGTCCAGTTGAATGAACTGAATATAGACACAATACTATCAAGATTGGTTGACGGAAATCGAAAGTACCAAACTTTTTATGACAGTGATGCTCCAAAACTGACTGCCACTGTATGACTGATTTTTGAATCATGATAAAATTCAATTGCATTTTTCTATAAATTTATAAAATCTCATGTGCATTCAGAATCAAAGATCACGAACTTATCGTGTCGAAAACTCGCGGCCGTGTGTCGGGAATCATCGACTGCATGGCCATCACGGATGTCGATGTCAAGGTCTCTTCCATGCAGCTCATTATCAAAGGTTCGAAAGAATTGATGAAGATCAACTTTATTTTCCATTTGCTGCAGATGTTCCTTCCACACCCAAGATGATATCCTTCGAATGCACTGAGAGAAAGGCTGTGCTAAGATGGAATGCATCGAATGAACATAGCGATCCGATCAAACGATACATTGTTGAAATGCAGACGGGCTTCAGAATCGTAAGTGAAATTTTTGGCAATTTGGGAATTACATCATGCACAGCTCGAAAAAGTAAAACGAGAGTAGGGAGAAATATGATCAGTGAAGAAACGTGACATCATTTCCCCATTTTAAAGTTGTCGGTTTGTCTGTGAAGAAAAAAGCATGTAGGACTATTTAGGGACATTGGGAGAAAGTTGAAGAGGAAACGAACATTGAAAAACTCGAATATGAAGCTGACATCACATTGACTCCTTGGGTAGGAAAATCCAAATGAGATTGATGAAAAGTCTATTTTCAAGGTGAATTACACTTTCCGAGTTGTGGCAGAGAATTCTCACGGTCGATCAGATTCTTTTGGAGAGCCTGCAGAAATGGGTCAATGCCAGACAAGACCTTCCTTCCCTTACAGCAATCCGCATGGAGTCAGAGCTGAAGGAACCCAACCAGACAATCTGGTCATTTATTGGAAACCCATGGACAAGTACTATTGGAATGCTCCTAATCTGCAGTATCTCGTTAGGTAAGTAAGATCAGCTATATCGAAATTAAATTTTCAAATTGAATGTTAGTAGAATTGTTTCTATGAAGTACTGGTTTTAGGTACAAACTGAATAGGGAATACACAGCCTGGAATGAATTTTTGGTGGAAGATCCGTTAGAAGTCAGTGCTGTATCCAAAAATACTTTATTTAATAATTCTCAGAATCACACAATCGTCCGAGAGCAACCCACTTTTCAACCATATCTAGTCCAGGTTCGAGCTGTAAATGCAATTGGTCCTTCTATCATCGAACCGAATATTGTCATTGGGTGGTCGGGGGAAGATGGTTGGTTTTTCGAAATATTATTTCCAGTTATGAGTTTGGCGAAATTAACACGGTGACAATTTTCTAAATAGTTTGAACCTTTGCTCATTTGCTTTTTTCTATTCATTCACATAATTTTTGGGTGGCTTATTCAATGTAGGATTATTTTCTTTTAATCTGTTCTAAACTTATCGTAAACATTTCGTGGAAAACTTTGTTGAAACTTTATATTGTTTCAGTTCCTTCGGCTGGCCCAAAAGATTTCAAAATCGATCGGATCGCTAATTTCTCGTGGGTGAACTTCACCTGGACAGGAGTGAATGCGAGCTCTGTGAATGGGCATTTCGAGGGCTACATCATCGAATACAAAAGGGACGACGTCGACAGAGAGCCCACGAGGGTGTTTTCTCCTGTTGGTACTACTCATAAGGTAAACATTACTGTTTCAAAGGAAAATATGCTTTTTATAGACAGTAACAAGCTTATTTGCAAATTCGAATTATACGGCTGTTGTGAGGACGAAAAATCGTCAATACATGAGCAAACCGAGCAATGCAATCAGGTTTGCAACGCCAGAAGGAGGTTGGTTAAAATGAAAAGGCTTCTGAAATGGGGAATGAGTTTAGTGCCTTCAAAAGTGCACGATCTTCGTGTCTATGCAGTGGGGGCTACGTCGATTCTGCTGAAATGGTCGCCTCCCCTCACTCCAAACGGAATTGTCAGAGGCTATTTCATTTCGTTCCATGATGATAGAAGTATGTGTTTTCAAGTGTCTTGAAAAATTCATCAATTATGATTTCAGATGAAACAGAAGAGACCTACGTGATTCACAAACAGACTCACTATCTGCATGAAAGGGGTTCTCCAGACACAGGGTATCGAATAGCTGTGTGGGGAGAGACGAGTGCTGGAGAGGGGCCGAAAACGGCCAGAGCTGTCAGGACTTGGCCTGATAGAAGTAGGCATTTAAAAAAAAATATTTATAGGATTGTCGTAGTCAACAATTATTCATTGCATGGTGGAGAATAGAGTTCAGTAACTAGTCTCGGACTTTATTCCAAGACAAAAATGCTTTGTTGAAAATTCATTTCCAACATTTGGAAAGTTTATCAAGTTCAAGAAAGAAGTTATCTGATAACGAAATAAACTGATCATTTTTTTCAAAAATGAAGCATTTCCAATTCTCTTCACTGTTAAAAAACACTTTTACAGACCCCGATGTGCCAGTGTTTCGAGTGAAGAACGTCACCACAGACACGATGTGGATTGAGTGGGTCACTCATGTCGGGAATAATTGGAAAATGCCCGGAGCTGCGTTTTATGTTAATTTCTCGGAGCATGGTATTCTTTTCACTTTTTCCCCTCAAAAATATGGTTTTTAGGTAAGGGTGAATGGAATTCGTCAGAGCCAATTTATCTGCCCGAATTTCGAGTGAAAGTGGACAGCTTGAAGGAGGACACTCGATATGACGTGATTGCTGTGGCGAGGGATGGGAGGAGATACAGTGAATCTGGAATGCTCACTATTTCCACTTATGGAAAGGGTGATTCTGGACTCAATAAAGGCAAGATCTACATTTACAATTTTTGAGTTAATTTCGGTTGAAACGTAGTTTCGATTTTTGCGACACGATAAAAAGCGAGGAAAGAACATTTCCTATACAGCAGTTCGTATAATGATGATGATAATGAAATATGTGTCATCAAACATGCATTTTAGATATTCATCTTGACTAAAGTATCATTCAAAAGACTATTCAGATTCTCTACGAAGCGCGGCTTGGTTCATCGCAGTTCTAATTGCCCTTGCCATTGCTCTAATTACCGTACTTATCACGTGCTGCTGTGAACGAAGGAAAGGGGGAAGATACCCTCTTCGACGAAAAGTGACTATTTTCCAATAATTTAGAAAATCGGGAATATTTTAGGAGGTCGAATTTGGTCATAAAGCAGAAATGGAGGAGGAGAAAAAGTTCCTCGAATTTCAATACGGGTACAAGTCGTGAACGAATTAGGAACTTTATTATTTTCTATTCCATTTTCAAAAAAAAATCTCTTGCTATTCTTTGTCGCTGCCATTTAGTAATTTATTCAATTTTTAATTTAAACATTTTCATTTTCATAAAATAAAATTTCGTTTTCTAAAAATACTCTGAATTTCTAATTTAGATCACATCGAAATTTACAACAAAAAAAGAATAAATACCGAACTTGGAAGGTTTGAATGTAATGAGAAAGAGGAGATCCTATTCATAAAGTTTTCATGAAAATCATAAATTTTCTAAAGGGAGTAATCTGAAAGCTAACCCACTCGATAGGATATGTGTAAGTAGAAAATCATCTTCTTCAAAGCTTGTTCTCAAAAGGCGCAGTCCATTTATAGGTTCCAGTGAACACGAATCCGTGCTTCTTCATCAATTCATCCGCCTCTGTCGGGCCACGACTGAAAATGGAATATTGAAAATCAAAGTATGATTTGATTTGAGTCGTTCTTCAGCTCTACCATTTCTCTAGAAGGTTGGAAGAGGAGTGTTCGCGTGTTCGGAACTCCGATTCCGATCTTGAGAAAGTTTCAATTTGGAAATGGAGGATGACGAAAAGTTTCAAGTTCGACTGCGATTCCAGTTCCGAATGATTCAAAATCGAAATTTCCAAAATGCTCGATTGAAAAAGATGATTAAAATGTTTTTTTCCTCTATTGATAAGAACAAAATTGTCAAATGGCCCACCTTCCAAATTTGTATTGCACAGGTTTGACTTTCTTCTCCTCGAGCTCCTTGAGAATGGGGGTGATGATTTTCCAGGCATATTCCAATTCATCGGTGCGGACGAAGTTGATCTGAGAGCCCATGAACACTTCCAACAGAAGACGCTCGTAGGCATCCGGCAAACGAACGTCCTGAAAGAATAAAATATGGGCCGAATAGATTTTATGATGGGAGTACTTTTGTCCCAAAGAATGGAGTGTAGTTTTAGCAAAAGTGTTTTTATTCCAAAGCAAAAGAGAAATAGCGTTTGAGATAAAATTACTCGCAATCGGATTTGGAGCATAAATACTCACTTCAAACCTTGAGAATAAAAGTATCCGAAACCAAAATTTGGAAAGTTTATATCTTATTTTCCTACATGTTCAGGAGTAGTTCTCATAGCAACAACAGAGGAAAAACTTATCATAAACCTGAGTTTGAATAAATTCTAACCTTGTATCGATTGTTGTAGGTGAGATCGAGCTCGGTCTCTTCGACCCCAAATCCCATGCCTGGCCTCTTTGTCATTATCTTCATGTAAACTGCCTCGTTCGGCTGCACTCGCATCACTAATTCACTTCTAAAATTCTCCCCTAAAATTCATATACTACAAATTTAACAAACCTCTTCAAATCTCCTGGTGGATAAATATCCCCATTGACTTCTTTGAATTGAATTCGGACTTCCGCTTTTCGTTCATTCAGAGCTGAAATTTATTAGGTTTTCTTATATCTTTTTTTCCATATTCACAACTTTTATGAAGCATAACTATCGTTTGAAAGTTGATGGACTTGCATAATGTTAGGCAAGTCACTTCGCATTTTTTCGCGCACCTATCAACTTTCATAATCCCTCATGAAATTATGATAAGGAGTTCTTTCTTCACAATGAACAAACTAATGAATGCTCTAATATAAGCATTTTCCTCGAGAAAAATGCCCAACCTTTTCCACATCTGAGGAAGAAGGGCACTCCCTCCCATCGTTCATTGTGCACGTTGAACACTCCCAGTGCGTAGGTGGGAGTGACTGAGTCCTTCGGCACGCCTTCATCGTCCAAATAACCGAGTTTCGCGTCGGTGTCTGAAAGAATTCATTTGTATCGGCAAAATAATGACGTCTCGTTACTTTTCTCAAATATTCTCCAGTGTAATTTTACGGAATATAATTACACTAAAAATGTAAACTTCTCTATGCCACTTAAAAGTAAATACTCTTCAGTAGTAAAGTTCATCAAAAGGTGTGGGTGAAACGTAAATAAACTTTTAAACACAGCGTCAAATGTAAACACTAAAAATAACCAACTCGTTATTCTTGTTATTTTCATGCTTTGAAAATATTTTACAGAAAGAATTTTTTTTTTTTAAATACGAAAAACTGACCGTTCATTTCGGGATTAGCAACGTACTGTCCGACGACGATGTCTTTCAACTCGATGGGTCTGATGGCCTTGAGCACTTTGACCTTCTCGTCTCGAATGTCCTCTGCCTTCAGCGAGGCTGGCTTCTCCATCGCAACCAGAGTCAGAATCTGCATTAAGTGGTTCTGCATCACATCACTGAAATTCTAGATAAAAACATGCAAAGATTTAAACTCCAACCGAATAATTCCGGATTTATCGAAATATCCGCCTCTTCCCATCGTGCCGAAATCCTCCTTGAAAGAAATCATCACAGAGGCGATGTTGTCACGGTTCCATGAGGGACCCAAAATTCGGTTGCCAAATCTGAAAGAATAATCTTTTGGAAGGGAAATATTCGAATAGAATGTACCTCAGAACCATCAAATTCTGTACCATTTCCTTTCCGAGATAGTGATCGATACGGTAAATTTGATCTTCCTTGAATAGCGACGACAAATGCTTGGAGAGTTTGGTGGAGGAGTCCAAATCGTAGCCGAAAGGCTTCTCGATGATGAGACGGGTCCATGAGTCGCTGAAGATAAGAAATATTGTACTGAATGGAATTTTTCTCTCGACATTCTCACATATTCATTAGAAAAGCCAAGTTGCTTTTTCATTTTCGACAATTCGAAAATGACACGACTTATTACTTCTTATCATAAGTCGTATTGTCGTCAAGTCTTGTCATCTTCAAACTTTTCTTTTATGAACATATAGCATTTTGCTATGCTTCTTTTTCAAACTAAATGAATTTCATCGACATAAATTGCATGCCGAACGAGTGCTAAAAATGAAAATTATAGAAAAAATCAGTAACCCATTGTCTTTGTTGTTAGCCGCGAGTTGAGTGGAAATAGCTTCAAACACGGATGGAGGCACCGCCAAATAATAGAGACGGTTCACGGGCTCTGAATTTTTAAGATAATTATTTTTCAGTCAATATTCCTCACGATTATTGCTGACTTTCTGGAATTCGTCGATAAACGTCTTCAGGGCAACGAAACCCGCAGCTTTGTCGTATTGGCCCTAAAGATTTTCTCGCTAATCGCTTATAGTTCAAAGTTTAAGGGAAAATAATCCTTACTTGAATGTAAGAGCATTTCTTGATGAACTCCTCGAAAAGACTTTTCTCCTCGTCTCGAACCTGAAAAATGTGATAAAGTTGATAAAAATATGAGAAAATTTACGATGCAATCATTTTGTCACTTTTTCGGAAAAGTGTCATAATTATCTTGTAAGAAAATGTAATCGATTAGTAATGGACCTACCTTGCAATTCTTCTCGAAACTGGCCCTCAACTGCTCGATAGTCATGTTGGATCGAGCATAGCCCACGAACATAGTGTTGTTCGGCAGAAGGTGGTCGCGGAACAGCCACCAAAGGGTCGGGAAGATTTTCTTCTTCGCCAAGTCTCCCTAAAATATCAATTTTTAAAATAGTTTTTATGGGAAGTATTTCGTAAACGTTAAATAAATTATCAAATTCGTTGAAAAAATGGGAATCAACTAAAATTTCGAGAACAAAGGTGAATGGATACCGAAGCTCCAAACACAACGAAGACATGAGGCGTTTCGAATTTGAGATTCTGTGCCATGGAATCCCTCAGATATTGAATGATCTCCTTCGTGAGAGGAGTCGATGCGGACATGGCTCGTTCGCGGGATGGACTCGTCACCGCCAAACCTGCAACATTTCACTTTTGTGCTGTAAAACAAATCAAAGTATCTCCTCTTCTCATAATATCAGTATTATTGCAACGATCTAAGAAAATGATCATTGTTGGATGAAAAAACCATCTACTCACCACTCATTTGTTGATTCATTTCTTGGCTGTTATTTTGCTGACCAGAACACAGAGAAGCAGACGCGAGAAGAAAGACTCTGAAAATCACACATGGTTTCTGCATTTGATTTGATTGAGATATAAAAACAACAAACAACCGTACAAAGTGAGTGGCGTCATAGTGTTGAATTCAAATTTGATGTACTTAGAAAAGAGGGTAGGAAATAGAAATGAAAGCAGTAGCCACTAATGGGAGTGAATGGAGAGTGACCCTGACAAAGAGTGAACTGATTGAAGTCGAATTGGAGAAATTAAGGAGTGACCATTTGTAATTTTGTCTTTTTCTTCATTCTCATCGCAATCGAAATTAATTCCCTCCAAGCACTGCTTCAATACTGATTGTAGATGAGTTCATTATGAGTAAAAACTACCCAAACTCGCGCTAATTCGAGTTAAATGCGGCAAGTTTTGAACGACAATGAAAAATTGCAATGGGAAAAGTGGGAGTCTCGTCTCGTATTTCGAAAGAAAGGGGGAATGCAGACAGAAACAGAACAACAAATGGCTGACGAAAGGCAGCGAGTCAAAAAGCGGCTGAAAAGAAAGGAATAAAGCGAACTTCGGAAGCCAAGTTGAATAAGCGCTTTTGATAAAATGATTGAATGAGGAGATGAAATGAATGAATTAAATGTGAATGGAGGAGAATGAACTTTTGTTTACTGAAATGTCATCATAAAGTGAAGGGAAGGGGAAAGATGCAAGCAGCCTGTGGAAAGGATAGAAAGAGGAGGAAAGGGAAGAATGATGACAATTCATCGAGAGAGAGCAGAGCCCATGGCAAACATCGAATTAAAACTGACTGGAAAATAGAGAAAGAGAAAGAATGCAACTTGTTTGTGTGGTTCAAATTGGAGAAGAATGACACAAAACAACTTGAAAATTGATTATTAGCAGTTAGCAATGCAAAGGAAATGAACAGATTCATAAATGGTGCGATTGAATAAAAGTGAAATGGCTCGATTGAAAGAAACAAAGAAAACAACCAAGAAAATGACGCGAAATGCAAAAATCGTACGAGAATATTTATGAGTTGATATGTTTGGAGATAAGGCCTGAGCCTGCCATACAAGCAAATCGATTGCTGCAGAAAAGAAACAGATTTCCACATGAAATAACTTTATCAAACAAAAACGAAAAGAAAAAACAATCAAGTAGGTAAAAATGACCGGAACTTCGATTCAGGCTTCGAACAATTTTGAGATCAATTATTCAGATCGCTAAAGCAAAAATTGCAAGATAGTTCCGATCTCAAAAATTTGAAATGAAATTCTGATCATACGATATAAGAGAATGAAGATATCCTATCCTTCGAGATTGATTCTGTCGCCGAATTTGCCGTACAGCAACTTCTTCAACTGATCCATTTCTGCCTGGATTCCACCGTTCTTCGACTGAAATGAATGACATTACTTCTCCGAAGTAAGACAAATGGTCAACCTTTTAATTCGCGACTTTATTTGATTACAAGAGGAAAGTTAATTGAAAATGAATCTCACATAAGAAAGTACAATTTACAGAAATTCATCGGGAAAAATAAGAATATTTATTTTTATAATTTTCAGCCAAAGTAATTGCGTGATTCCAGCCTTTTGGCACATCGAAAAATTTGCAATCCGACTTGTTACGCTCTCAATCCAGTCCAATATTTTCCGAAAATCCGAACCGAATATTTTTTTTTTCAAAAATCACGATTAGACACGTCGGATCAGATTGAATCCAACAAGCCTGTATGCGTGATGTGAAATATAGATAACGAAAGGAATAAGTCTTCTTTTAATTATTTTTATTCATTCACCCATTTGAATCGTCTCAGGTCCAATGATAAAAGTTCAAGAAAATATAGGATATGCAGGAATGACTCAAAAATGCTCACATGAGTTTACTAACTTGCAAGTGCAATTAGAATAAAGAAAGCTACAAATTCGGAATCGGAAGCAAAACTTTCTCAACTAAAATCGGAATGCTTCTGTAGAAAATCAATCCTGTTTGATAAATCTGATAATCGTTTCAAGAAAATCAGACGAAGGATTAAAATTCAAATGAATGAATGAGTCAAGTTCAGTACTTGTCTGACATAATCATAAAGCGACCCACCTCTGCTTCGCTGAGTTTTGCTTGCGCGGCTTCCTTCATTCCTTCGAGCTTCGTGCCCATTTCATCCTGAACAATTATTTATTGTTCTGTTAGGCTTTTATTCCAGTGTATCTAGTGCATCGTTCATCCAATTGAAAAATTCATCCACTATTTTAACTAGGGTTGGATTAAGTTTGGGTGGTATTTTATGTTGCTTCCAAGTAGTCAGCTCATTGAGCTTGATGTTTGGACTATTAACCCTACATGGTCATGTCCTAGCCTATTCTTGTTGGGAGTAGATGGACTTTACAAGAGATAATCTCGTTCAAATCGTGTTTTCTCACCGAGTCGAAATGGACGAAAACCTTGCCGATCCTGAGCGGGACGGAGGCCGCGTCGTCCCCATCCAGCAGCAGCAGCTCGTCCGCTGCCTCGTTCAGATTCTGCACCTCGTTTGTCAGCTCTTTTATTTCTTCCTGAAAATCGAAAATGAATTTTAAAAATCCGAAGATATGGAAAACCTTCAATTGCGTGAAATTCTGATAGAGTCTGGCGAATTTGTTGATGAGCTTCTGGTCTTCCACAGTCACGTTCGCTGCTGGAGTCGCCATTCTCGAGGCTGAATTGGAAAAAGTAGAATTAAAAGCAAAAACAAAGGTAAAAAAAAAACTCGCGAACACGACTTTATGAATTCTATGTCTTCATAGCGTCCTGTGATTACGCTCGAAGAAAAGAAAATCATGCTAGCCGCATAAATGCAGTGAATTTTCGATTGAAAATCGTGAGGAATTCGGCAAATTCTCGATTTTCTTGCGTTTCCGGTGGATGAGCAGCGTGTCCCCAGTGGCAGGGGAAGTGGTGTTGTCTGGCGAGCAGGAGGACCTCGACTCTGTCAGAGAGCAAACCCTTTTGTCCCCTTCTGCAACTGCCTTCACAGACCCCGAACAAACCCATCCATTCCTCATCTTCCTCGAGTCTCTCGTCAATCTCATCTCCACGCACTTCCTCGTTGACAAACAGCAGGTGAATTTGGAAAACTATTCATGATTCCTCGCAGAAACAGGATTAAAATGATGACTGGAAAGTAACAGATTATTGCGAAATTGTATCGTTTTTCTCGTGTTTTATTCTTCAAATTCCCATGAATTTAGTTGACTTGCAATTTAGAAAAATCTGTAGAGAATTTTCTTCATCCTCCTGCTCAAATGAACATAATTTTCGTTGTGTTGACATTCAGCACATCCAATTTTCAATCGACTAATTTTAAAAATTTCGCAATTTTTCGCCACAGTCAATTTCTTGTAGGTGTACCTCGGTCTGCTGCTGTCGAGTCTGTTGGTGATTGTGTCGCTCTGCACGCACATCACCTGGCAGTACTACTCGCCCATCATTGCTGACTTCTCGCTCAAAGAGGAAATCGAAAAGACCAGGAAACAGCAGGTCGAGAAGGAGAAAGTTGCAAGTGAGTTACTTGATTAGGAAGAATAAATTCAGGCTATTTTCAAAAATAACTCTCCACTTTATGCCTTGTCTGACTCTGAATTCTGGTAAATCCCGGTGACTATTGAATTCCTATGAAAAAGATGGGAGAAGGTTAGAATAGGGGAAAATAGTATTAGCCGGCGAAAATTTTCATCAAGATTCTAATCATCGGGGTTTATCTTCGTGGTGAGTTACCTGAATTCAGTAACAGCCTCTGCTTCTGTTGATAGTATCTGAATTTTTGAAACACGGACAAGAAATGGTTTTTTTTGAGAAATTAATCTAAATGCGCTGAAAAAGATAGTGAAAATCTGAATAACTTCATGAAAAATCTTCAGGAAAGGACGAGTGATTGATCTTAATCGGTAGAAATGGATGCGTTCAAGAGTTTCCTAAAGAAGAAGAAAGTGGACAAGCATTTCAAGAAGTCTGGCGAAGGGCAGCGGCTCACCGATGAATCTTCTTCTTCCTCAAAACCGAGCATCGTCTCTGGATCTAGTCAGGTCTCATATCATCTAATCATTAGATTCATTATCATTTCGAAAAGATGTTAATTTGTGTCATGACGAAATATTCTTTGTGATTCTTGCGAAAGCATTGAGTTTTTCTTTTAATTATGAATTTTAAAGAAATTTTACTTTCTTTCGCGAACAAGAGGAAATGTTTATCCAAGTATTGACTAAAGCTGACGTGATATTTGTCAGCAAGCTATGTTTGGGAGAAATCCGAAACCGGAAGGAGGCATCCGGTTTGAGCTGCATTCTTAGAAGGGGCTTTTCATTCATTGCTAGTCATTCTCTTTCAGGGTGGCTCAGTGGATAGAGTGGCTGCCGCAGATGTGGCTGCTCAGGCAGCGCTCAAGAGGATTCTCAAGGACGACAAACCGCAACTCACCACCACACAGAAGAACATTCAGATGATTGTATGAGGAAATAAAAATGGACATTGTTTAATTTCATGGTTCAGGCCCAAAGAGAGCTAGAAGAGGAAAGAAGAAGGAGCGATCCCGCATACAGAATGAAGGAACTCGGGCTGGAGCCTGCACCGTAAGATATTTTCATATTTTCGCGTTTGGGACCTGACGAATCATATTTTTTCTAACCAAATTACTATGAAGTAGACACTGGATTATTGAAATTTGTACATTATTTCGTGGATTTTTTTTCGCTGTCTGTATAAAATTTGCCATGTCACACGAAAATGTCCATTTTCAATCTCCGATTTCCTAATAAACATCCCTCTAGTGCTCAAATCGAAGTGCGTGAATTCGACTTCTCCCCGGCCATTTCGGGTGTCTACTTCACCTGTGATTTTCTCGGAGATAATGTCGCGAGGACCAAGACTGAAGTAAGAAATTCTTTATTCCTTGGAAGAAAAGATGAAAATTATGTTTTAGCTGTTCGATGAACTGGAGAGTTATCTAGAAACGCAGCTGGAGACAGAAGATGGAATAATCTCGGCTATCTTCATGGTCTATTCGCTCAACCACAAACAGATCAAGGATGTAAGTTGATTTGTGAAATGACTTACAAAGGCGAAAGAATAGATTATCGAAGAAGATATAGTTCGGAAAAATATATATCCCTTTTTAACATTCTCGTTGATAGGCGTGAAAGAATAAATTATGCGTGAACATATACTCCTTCATGCTCAAATGAAATCTCCACTTTTATGATATGTGAAAAAGAGATTATCGAAACTTAAAACGCAGCAAATTATTTGCTATTACTATCCAATGACGAAGTTTCGGTTTCAGACATGCATCGACACAATCGGAAAGTACGTCTCGAACATTCTGGAGCATTCCGACGATCCAAAGTACAGGAAGATCAAAATGTCCAACAGGGCTTTCCAGGAACGAATCGCAGCCTGCAGAGGCGGGATGGCTTTCCTCAAGACGATTGGATTCGAGGAGAAACAGGAAGCGCCTGAAGGGGTATGTCAAAATTTAGAAGACTTGCAATTTCTCAAATAGAGGTTAACCACATGAAATGAGATAGATAACATGTCTTTTCTAGAGACAAACAAACGTGATATTTTACTGGTCTTTTGTTCGGCCTACCCACAATCAATCCACATCTGCTTTTAGAAGGAAGTAGGAAAGGGAGGTAGGGGAAAGAAAGAAAGAAAGTGGGTGTGGGTAGACCGAACAGGAGGCCATTTTCACCTTATCGAAAAGATACGCAATCTGTCTTATGAGCTAGCTGCTTCGAAAGTTGTTGAATGGCTAAATTTTAGCCTTTTTCCTTTCCTAGAACTAGTATTTTCAGGATGCGGAACCAGAAAAATTCCTCGTGATGTCGGAAGGCCGCGCACAGGACATTGGCGATCTGGTGAATTCGCTCGAGGCTCTCAGAAATGGACAGAGCGTTCCCATCAAAATCCACAGGAATTTGAAGGTTGGTTTAGGAAATATTTGATAATAGGAACAAGCTCGAACAAAATTGGTTTTGGAAAAGGGCATGTAGAGATTTTAAATTAGGACGGGGACGAGTGAATTTTACTCGTTCGTAATTAGAAATGATGCCGTGATGATTTGCGGAATTTTGCGAAATAATATTTCGGCTTCTTCAGATCTACAAAATTGACCCAAGCAAGCGGCTGCAGACGCCCAAACTACCACTGGATTTCTTCGATTTAAGTCCTGAAGAGTTGAAGAGAGAACAGCGGCTGAGAGAGGAAGAAACAAAGAAGTTAACAAGTTTAAGGACGCAAGAAATGAGGAGCAAAGATGTGCTCAGGTAGGAGAATTTCAGCGAACAATTTTAAAATGAATGAACTTTCAGACAGTACAAATACAAATACACTCTAATTCGAGTCAAGACGCCTGATCATTTCGTCATCGAGGTATTTTGGTTGTTTTTCATTCAATATTCCATTTTATTTTGCAGGGCACATTTGGAGTGTACGAGTCTTTGGACGCAGTCCGTCAATTCGTCTGCCCGACTCTCTCCTCGGAAACGATGACATTCCAGTTCAAGGACCCTGTCACTAACAAAGTGCTTGGTGCAGGTAATTCATTAGTTCGTGGAGACAAGATTTATCACTTCGCTCATTCATCAACTAATTTTTGGAATCAAGACAACATTTTCTAATGAATCACATTTCAATTGTTCTTTCAAATTTATCTACTCTGCATTTCGATAACTCATCGAATCTACTCTATTGCATACAATTATGCAACCGAATGCCGAATATTAATTTTGAGTTTGCAGAAGAGAAGTCTCTGAACGACTTGGGCCTGGCTCCAGCAGCGATAATCCACATGATTCTTTCCGACTCGCTTCCCGGCCCTTCTCTCAAAGAGGAACACATCGCTGAGGCAGAAATGCTGTGATACATGACTGGATGCACATTTGCACAATGTGAGGGATGGAAACTCGATAGTGTGATATTTCATTTATCTTTTTATCACAATTTGTATCTTAACATACTTGCGCCGTCTTTTCTATATTATTTAAATTTTATCGGCCATTTTTCAGTGATCAAAAGTTCATTTGCTCGACTTCATTTATCTAACACATTCGTTTTATGATTCAGCTTACCGGTGCTAGAGCTCCTAGAATGAAATGCAAGTTATTTATTGCGATTTTAAGATTGCTTTGTGGGGATTTTTCTTAGGAAGATTGTCTTAGTGAAATGGCATGGTTATTGGATAAATGATAAAGTAAAATAAAGTTTTAGGAAAATTTTATAGTTGTTGATATTGTGTGAGTTTCAATACTCGTCCGTACCGTGGCTCAGTTGCAAATAATTCATTCTCGGTTAATCTAACAATTTTCCAGGTTCACAAATGGATTCAACTCAGGGACAGACAGTCGAAACCAACACAGACACGGTCACTCTCGTCAATCTCGATCGAAGCAAAACAACCACAAATGGAAATGGTTAGATTCAAATTATTTGGGTTTTTGTAAAAAGAATAATTTTTCAGACAAACTACTGATCCTCACGAAAGAAAAGCCGATCATAGAGCCTGTGCAACCGTCCTCTCTGCTAAGCAGGCATTTTTAATGTTTCATAAAAAATTTACATACATTATAGATTTTTAGAGCAGTTTTAACAAATACCAAACAATTTTAAAATTCTGAAGAGATTTTGTTCGAATAAAATTCGAAAAATTTTTAATTTCAGATTAAAGACCTTCCTGCCTCAAATGGAGGAATCGAATCGGAATTTGGACAAAGAAGCAGCAGATATTGGAGTGACTGTGATCAAGGCTGTAGGTGAAGAAGAAGAAGAGGAAGGAAATACGAGTGAGGAAAGTAGCAGTGAGGAAGGGGAGACGAGCAATGAAGAGGACAGTGACACAGAGGAGATTTCTGAGAAGGAACTGGAACAGGTCACACAGTCAGTCTTCAAGAAGAAGGTGGGCAAATTTATGAAACTAGAATTTACTCATGTTATTTCCAGGACTGGTTTGTGATGCAAATATTTTTGCTGATTAAACTAATTTACAAATTACAAAAATTAGTGTTCGGAAGTCATATTCCATGTTCTTCCTTGTTCTTGGAGAAAAATAATTTCTCTGGTTTATATAACCTTTTCAAAATTGAAATTCCAAGAATTTTTTAATGCAAAATTCTGTCTTTTCCTCCTTCAAAATATACTTATTTTGTTACAGATAAAACTGGACGTGGATTTGATTCGAGTGGACGAGGCAGTGGATCTCTCTGATGTGTCTGTGCAGGCTGTCGAGCAATTGCCCAAGGGATTCGTCGAAGAAACGATTGAAGATGCTAAAAGTGGAAGAAAATTGATCGAGGAATTAGATTGAACCGACCAATTTAGATGATTGTTCAAGTTTGTTCGTTGTTATTTTTTCCGTTTTGTTTATGAACTCTGTAAAAAATACGCATCTTTCTAGTTTTATTCGATGAAAAGGCTTGTAGCCTTGGGATATCTATTGAGTTTTGATTTGGCGCTTATTGAAATGGAGGGTGTTTTATTGTGAGACGCATCATACTTCTCTTCGAAATATGAATATGCGGCTCGGCAAATCATTCTCATTCATGCAATATTCAAAATGCAGGTCAACCAGACTGTAACTTCCTTTTTTCCTTCTTCTGCAATTCGAATTGTCTTGGTTGTGGAGAGCAGGCAGAGCAATGGCGACGGCTGCAGAGATCGATGTGAAGGGCCTCGAGAGGCTCAAGGATCTGTACGGGGACTTGGCTCAGCTGGGCATCCTCACTGGCGGCCGAATCACTGCCAACAATGGAAAGCATATCAATGTGAGTCGTTTACTTGTTGAGCAGTTTGAATTGAAGATGAATGATCATCAAGAGTTTATACATTTGCTGAGAGTTGCGTTGAGTTCGTTTAAAACCAGTATCACAAACTCTTTTGTTGCAATTCTCTCTTCTGAAACGACGAAAACAGTATTTACCACTACAAGAATGTAAAGATTTCCAAAAACGCACCTTTATACTCGCTCACAATTTTCCAAAATATCTTATGTCAGGTGATAACGATGTGGGACAATCGAGTTCTGGCGATGAAAAAGTTGGCGAAGACACAGCGACTCGCGACTGTGGAGAAACTACCTGACGGGGAGATCAAACTGCTCAGCACCACTTCCATGCCCATCACTACTTACGACTCCCACGGCCTGGCCTTCACCAAGAGCAACGACAAAGTCGCTCAGCTGTTCACGATTCCTGATGGAAACGACAAGAAGCAGTATTTGAGAGTGAGAGTTCAAATGATCATTTCGTTTATTGCCTATCAAGATCGCGGGTTTCGAAGGTTAATTTTGAGAATTCGAAACCGAAAGTGGATTTTAACTTTCGAAAGAGCTTTGAAACCGTAATTGAAATCAGTGAAATCCCGTAAAGTTTTCCCTTCAAAACCGAAACCTTCACACGGAATTAATCAGGAACTACTAAATATTTTATTTGATAGACGTTAAAAGGATCAGTAGCTTAGAAAAATGTTCAGCTTTATTACCTACAAAATTTCTTCAGATCTACGATATGGAATCGCACGTCGAATTGCTGTCCGCAGATCTGTCAGGGCAGAAGAAACACGGCAATATCTACGGGCTTGGAGCTTGTAGGGGGTTTTTTCTCAAAATAATTTCACAAAATCATCGTTTCAGCGCCATTCGGCACTCTGCGCTTCTCGCACGGACAGGGCCACGTGCTGTATGCAGCTGAGAAGCAGGAGAAATCGGCCAATTACTTCGATGCAGACATCGAATGGGACAATGAAACCAAAGTTATCGAGAGCAAAGTGGTATGGTTTTTCTTAGAGTTCGATAGCTAGTCTTCTAATAAGTTTTCAGAGTTTAAAAGTTTAGCATGTGTTTCTTCACTTCATACTATTTATGATTAGAGTAGGTAGAAATATGTCATTGAAGTTAAAGAATGCCGATTTGTGAACTATCAAGAACTAATTGAACTATCTTTTATTATATGAAAGTGGAGAGCGGTTATTTCACGCTGAGCAATTTTGCATTTCAGGGCAAGAAGTTCGAGCTGCAGGAGTCGTGGGGCGAGCAGCTGGACGTGAAGCGGCCAGTGTTGGGCATCGTCGACATCTCCTCTGGCATCGCCACTGTCCTCGACCAGATTCCCCCCGGAATTTCGCCTGCTTTCGTGAGTAGTTTTCATAAAGGAATTTCCTTGTTCATGATTTTTATTTGATTTGTACGGCAAAATAGAAAATTGGATTTTTTTTGAAATTTTGTTTAGCCAATTTGGGCTCCCGACGACGGTGGAATCGTGTTCTTCGGAATGGACGACGACATCAAACTCGGTCGGATCTATTGCGGCAACAGAAAGTAGAAATATTATTGAGCTTGTTGTTTTTTTTCAATTTATTTGTTTCAGAGGCACTTTGATGCACTACGACCTGAGCTCCGCCGTCCTGACTAACATCGGGAAGGCAGACATGGCCATCGAGAATCCCCTCTTCTCCCTTGACGGAAATAAACTCTTCTACTTCCAGCGACCTGCAGACGGACCCCATCAGGCTTATTTGGAACTCGTTTCGGTTAGTCAAAATCTAAGCTTGATTATTATTTCGATAAACCGAATTGATCATTTTTTCTAAGAAAAAAGAGCAGTGAGACGCAGAGGAAGTTGCATGCCTCTCTTAGCATTGTCCCCCAACTGACTTTATTTCTCCGCACATTATCTCCTCCCCTCTTTACGCATAGTTCATAGGAGAAATTCTCGTATTAAAGCTTTCAACACTCGTGCTATTTGTTCATTCGACCAAGACAATATTACAGCTGAAAATGTGTAAAATTTAAAAACTGGATTAAAACACAACCTATCAAAACATAATAAAATTTAATTTATGGACTATTTTCATCGCGAATTTAAATGTTTGCAGGTGCCTTGGTTGTACAACGGTGCTGAGCCTACGGTAATTGTCCAAATCACAAGCCAACAGAAGGCGCAGAATGAATTCCCAGGTTGACTTATTGAAGTCTTTCATTTGTCTATGAATGATGCATTTCAGGTCTATCTTTCGTGCAAATGGCGAGCAGAGCCTGGTCGAAGGATGGAAAGCGAATGATTCTCTCTACGGCTTGGGGAAGCAAACAGGCATTATTTTGTGCTTATTTGAAAATTGACAGAATTTTCTATACACTCGCCATGTTTTCTTATCGAATCTAAATCGTGTAAATTTTAGGAACTTGTCGCCATCAATGTCGATACTGGCTGCGTGACTCGTCTGACCAATCACGGTACACTCATTTGCTTTACTTTTTCAAGATCTAAAAGAAAAATACATGTGCACATTTCCACAATCATATCAAAAGCTAAAATTCTGCATTTTTATGAACAAGTGCTATTCACGATTTTCAGGCAAAGTGCACGGCTCGTGGGCAGTGCTGGACGTGGATCACGAGACGGACACGATACTGGCTGTGTGCTCTGCTCCAAATCGACCCCCTGCTGCTCTGATTGGAACTCTTCCTGAAGTTGGAAGAGAGGACAAGGTATTTCATTTATTCAGATCATCTATTTAGCTGTTTATTTAAGATTGTGTGGAGTCGACTGGACACGAATTCTGTGATCGAAAAGCGTCGCCATTTGGTCAATTACAACTTTAACATTCTTGGATTCAAAAGAGGTTGGAGTTTTTCTCTCATGCATACTTCACTTCGAACAGAAGTGAGCAAAGATGCAACGTTGAAGATTCCATCTATAGGAATAAAGAATTCGAAAGCTACCAAGGACTAGAAAAATCCAAAGACACATTTCAATATTTCTCATTATTTGATTTATGCTAGTTTGATTGTTTATTTAAATTTCGGCTTCAGAAGACAACCTGCAATACGAGGGAATTCTAATCACCCCTAATGAGGGCGATAAGCTGCCTCTCGTCGTCAACCCGCATGGCGGTCCTCATGGAATTTCGATCGCTTCCTGGCCGCGCAGAGACATCTCCCTGCTGCTCAACTCCGGATTCGCAGTTTTGCAGGTCAATTATCGCGGCTCTCTCGGATTCGGCGACGGTTTCGTGCGCTCCTTGGCTGGACATGTGGGCGATGCTGATGTCAAGGATGTTCATGTGAGAGTTTTATTTTAGAATTTGAATACTGAGCAATGAATCCATGAGTTCTTCAAGGTTAGTTCATACTTCGTAACATCGTGTCAATGAGAAGATTTTACGTGCAAACCTTTGACATCGATGTGGCGCGTATCGAAAATTTGCACGTAAAATCGTTTGGCATTGACACGATGTCAAGAAGTAGGAATGTATCCCAATGATTCTTCAAATGTCAAAATTTTATCAGATTTACTAGAAATTATGAGCTTATGCAATTCAGCACGCAGCACAGACCGTCCTGAAGATGGAGCCCCGTTTGGACGCGAGCAAAGTCGTTCTGTTCGGTGGAAGTCACGGCGGGTTCCTCGTGTCTCACCTCATCGGACAATATCCCGTATGATCTTCCTTTACGAGAATTCCGAATGCTTTGATTCTTGAGGATTTCTACAAGTCCTGCGTGGCTCTCAATCCCGTGCTGAATGTCGCCGCCATGCACGACATTACCGACATTCCTGATTGGTGAGCAAGCATTCCGATTATGTTCAGACTTCTCTAGACTGTGGGTCGCTCTATTCGATCTGCAGAAAAATAGTGCATCTTTTCATGATAGAGGGCAAAAAGCCATGCTCTTTTCCTCTCAAATGACACACTATTTCTTTAACGGAGCGGATTGCATTCGCAATTTGGAAAATTGGTGTTTTTTTTCTTACAAATATCACAAAGTTCGTTTCTAAAATGGTTGACTGAAACGAATGTCGAATTTTCACACAATGGTATTGATTACTGAGTTTGAGGACTTTGTACGAAGGAACAGGCGACCAGGACTTCTCCTGGAAGAAGCCTCTGAACAACACGGAACTCCAGGCAATGTTCCAGTCCTCGCCAATTGCTCATGCTGATAAGGTTGACTGCCAATGATTGCAACTCATTTATGCTCTTCTGCCTCAGGTCAAAAACCCGTATCTGTTGCTGATCGGGGAGAAGGATCTGCGCGTGGTCCCTCATTATCGCTCGTACATCAGGACGTTGAAGGCGAACGGTGTCAGAACCAAGTGGGTTTATTATTTCTATGTTGCTATTTAGTACCTCGAAGAGTGATATGCTGATAGAGAAGAGTAGGATAGCTCAATCGAACGAATTTCTCAATGAACTCAACATGTAGTCTATGTACAATTACAGTTTCACAGGGAAGTGATTAGACCATGTGATCCTTTCAAATTTTGACTTATAGAAACTTGTATATTTGACTGAAAGTTGCTTTGTTGCAGAATCCTGTCCTATCCCTCTTCAAACCACCCCCTAGAAGAAGTGGACGTCGAGGCGGACTACTCTATCAACATGCTGCGTTGGTTCCAAAAAAGTCTCTCCGTCTGAAATCTGAAGTTTCCTTCTCCCTTCCCCCATTTAAACCTGTGTTAGGCTGCAAGTAAGCCCTCTATCTATTCCTATCATCATCATCGACATCGACATAAAGGACTATTTTATCATCTATCTATAGAAGATGAATTTTATTTCAGCAGAATTTTATCGAACTAAAATAAAGTTTTGAAAAATATACATTCGACGATTCGAGAGTTTTAGTTAGGCCTGTAGATGTTGTGTTTTGCTAATATCACCCCTCACTCGCACCATATTGCCCTTTGAAATTGGTCTTCTTGTAGCTTCCTTTCTGAGACTTCGGAAACTGGACTAAAATGATGTATTATTTGCTGGAGGATGAGAATTGGCTTCTCTCTAAACTTTCTAGAATTCTAAGCTTCAAATGTCACTATTCCCGTTCTAATGTTTTGCAATTTCTAAATCCATGATGTTTCTCTAAAAATCGCCATAAACTTATAGACCTAGAAAGAAAGGTGCGTTTGAAGTTAGGGTATTACGCGCATTAACCTTCTCTACTCCCTGTTTTTACACTGCAATTTGCGTTGCCAGCAATTTTGCCCCAGCATTATATTTTCTTTCTCTCAATCGCTTTTTCACTAATTTGAAGCTCGTGATAGAGTACATTTGGTTGTCTAATTGTCTGAGCTGATCGATAAGGAAGAATGGCTCTGGCAGCCAGTTCGGAGGGCTCAGGCCTGAACCCGATGTCGTTCACAGACCAACACGCTTCTGTCGGTGGGTGTTCAAAACTTCTCCTTCTTGAAATTTATGCATTTTCATTTCAGTGCTAGAAAGACTGCGTTACCAGCGAAACACAGGCAGATTCTGCGATGTTGCTCTAATCGTGAAAGACAGACAGTTTTCCGCACACAGAAACGTCCTCGCGTCCTGCTCGCCCTACTTCGATTCTATCCTCAAATCAACCAAAGTCGCAAAAGAGCAGGTAGGAATTTTTTGAGGTGGATAAATTGCCTTTCTTAATTCTCAGGTGACAATCAATTCGAAGAACCCAGCAGCCTTCGAGCTGCTGCTGAATTATATGTACAGCGGCTCCGTGGTCATCGACAGGTCGACTGTCAGTGAATTGCTTAGGCTTTCTAATAATTTTTTGGTAAGGAGATTTGTTTATTTTAAAGTTTAGCAGTTGTAATTTGATAAGAATTGATTCGATTGTGATTTTTATCATGACATGTTTTCATAGGAAATAAGAAAAGCCGGAATTCAGTTATATTCGCAGATAATGATCAATTTTATGATCGGATTATCTTTTTTCTTCTGATTTCCAGTATCTTTCTTTCAGATAAACAAAGTGAAGAACTATTGTGCAGAATATTTGGATCGATACTTGGACGCGGCCAATTGTCTCACTGTCAAACTGCTCGCCACAAAGTACAACTTGCCTTCTCTTCTCAAGGCAGGAAGAAATTATCTAATGTGTGTTCTAATTTACTGTTTCAGGCATCTTCTGAATACTTCGACGTGAACATCAACCGCTGCCTGCTCGAATCTGTCGACATCCTACAGTATCCTATTTCACACCTGACGAAGATCCTTCAAGAATCCAAATATCAGGATGTTATTACAGCTGATACTCAATTGAAGTCAGTTTTTTATTAGTTGAATGTTTTATCAAAATTTCTTTTCTAAATATTTCTGTCTAACTTTTCACATTTTTTACAAAAATTAATATTTTGAAAATTCATTATTCTGGCAAATACTATTTGACGGTCTTATAATCTGTGTTTTGCTAAATTAGATCTATTTTCTTTCTTTTCATAAGAAACCAGATCTTCATTTACGTAGAGATACTCCTTCCATCATATAATAAATGCAGTCTGTCATTTAGTGGAGTACAGGCCGCCAAATAGAAAATGTCCATGATTTTCAGATTGATTGTCCGCTGGGTTGGAGAAGAAGTGCAGAGTCGCGAATCGCTCTTCCGACAGCTTCTCAATGCCTGTCCAATCGAGCACGTTTCCGTCGACACTTTCGACTTCCTCCTCGACTATTCCAGCCTGTTCAGGGAAAGCCAGACCAGCAGATACTTGATGCTACACAAAATGTAAGTTTTTGTTTCTCTCTGGAAAATTAACTTAACTACTTTTGAGGAGAGAACTGAGTGTTCTGCCAGAGAAGTACGATGCACAATATGTTCAACTGGCTCAGACGCTCGGGGCTGAAGTGCTCATGGAAGCTGCAGAGGACGAGGAAGACGATATGTCTAGGTTGGCAAATTCTCAGCTAATCAACCTTCGAACTTCTATCCTTTCACATCTTAACAAATTCGTTATGAATGAGATGCTACATTTCTTTTCAATGTATCATTACTTCTGTCATTCAATTTGGACTATTTCAGTTACGATGAAGAAATGGCTGATGAAGACATGGAAGAGAACGATGGAAATGCCAAAATTGTGAGCTAGCATTTATGCGTCGAAATAAATTTTCATTTCTAGTGCGAAGAAACGTACGAAGACGGTGTTGAGAAGCCACGACTCAAACTCAAAATCAATCTGGCAGGAAGTGATCCACTGAAGAAACGGTAATGAGTTTCCTTATTTTGCAAGAACTTCGTCTTCTTAGTACGAAGCCCATTGATAAACGTCGGCCTGGTCCAAGGAGAAGAGGGAGACCTCCGAAGGTTAGAACCGAGGAAAACGAAAGTAGGTTTTCTCACAATTTGACGAAAAACGATGTTAAAATTGAGTGATTCCGATGATGGATGACGATGAAATTGATGGTGTCTATGCGACTGCATCTCTGAAGGGGGCCATCACCTACACCGAGGAAGACAAATTGGATCCCGATGAGGTTGCAATTCTTTTTTGAATAACACGTTACAAATTTGAAAACATATGTCTGGTGATGAAAAATAATGTGAAAGAAAGAAGTTCTTAATCTATTTTTGGCAACTAAGAAGAGACGCTTCAATATATCAACATTCCTAAAAGAAATAATATGAAAAGTTCAAATCAAGTTGTCCTACCTATTCTATTCTTGCCTAGGCATGTTGGTGTACGTCATTTCCGAGTGATCATCTGTTATCTTTCTTTTCACGTTTGTATGCCATGTCTTTTTCAAGCAAAGCTCACATGAAATGAGTAACTCATTTTCAGATAGAAGATGGGGAAGACAACGCGGTCGAGAACGGGTCATTCAACTGCAAATTCTGCAAATTCGCGACGAATTCGTCAGAGGAATTAGAGAAGCATAAGGCCAGACTGCACAACAGAAACACGCTATTCCTGTGCCATTTGTGCGAATTCGAGACCAACTGGAATAAGCCATTCTACGAGCACATGAAGGAACATTGGGTGAGTTTAATTTATTGAACATCTACTGAGTCTTTTGATTAAAAACGTGATAGAATTCAATTATCTAGTTTTCATAATTTGATTTTAAAATTTGTTAAACTTTTCTTCCAGATCGAGCTGCCGTATCGTTGTGATCAATGCGATTATCACACATCTGGGCCGATTTATGAATTCCTGGCACATCGACTCACTCACAGTAGGAGTCTAATAAGATTTTTTTTGTTATATTATTAGCCAATTTTAGACGAGGACCGCTTCTTTAAATGTGCGGAATGCGCTTTCCGTGCCAGAACTCGGACGCAGTTGTGGGCTCACGAACGAATGCATTCTGTTCTGGGTAAGATTTTTCTCAGCAATTTGTTCAATCAATCATTTTTATTTTCAATTTAACAGCTACATGTTTATGACAGACTTTTCCATTCAAAATCTTTACCTTCACATAGTCTTCTCTATCTGTCTATTGAGTTCATTAATCTGTACTTTATTAGTGATCTTTAAATTGTTATCTCTTTCAATCTTTTATATCTCAGATGAAAGACCTCTGCACTGTGAAGAATGTGGCCGAGGTTTCCACCAGCACACAGCTCTCATTCAGCACTCCAACACTCACGATGATAATCGGTAATTTTTAAACGTTTTCAAACTTTCATAGAATTAAATCCAGTGCCCGTGTTCATAAAATATGAGAAGAACTAGAGATAGAATGATTAGTTTCGAAATAATAAGCCTAAAATTCAGTCTTTATTCTTTTTCAATGCTTTTTTTTCTCTAGTTTAGCTCGAAAAGATCTTGTGCGTTTGATATTTGTTTCAAAATTGACCGAATTTCAGTGCCCATATTTGTGAGGAATGTGGCTTTGCATCGAAGAACCCCGAGCACATGACCAAGCACAAAGGACAGCACAGCGGAGACACTTTCTTCTGCTATTTCGGTTTGTTTTTTTTACTATTTCATACTTATTGTCTCTTTTCAGGAGGATGCGACTATTCATCCCCGAAGAAAAGCCAACTGGCTGCCCATTTGAGAACACATATGCATGTGAGGGCACACATGTGCAAGGTTTGTCTATATCTTGAGAAAGCTATTTATTACGAAAGCGTTAGAAAGAAAGTCGGTTTGAATTATGAAAATCTTATTCTTATTGTCTTATTTAGACCTGTGGAAGAGGTTTCATTGAGAAAAGTCACTTGGTAAGGCACGAGCGAATCCATCTCGAAGACAAACCATTCAAGGTATCAAATTCTCGTTTCTTAGCTAAAATAACGAGTTTCAATATTCCAGTGTGACCTCTGTGAATACGGTTCAAGTAGAAGAGACAAACTCAAGGTATGAAATTTTAAAGCTGAGTGAACTGATGAAATCTTTCAGGAGCACATTATCAAGCATCACAATGGAACAATTCCTGCGAAAATTCAAAGACGTCGCTACAGACGGGCTAGGCAATTGGCTCAGAATGTCCAGCAGCAGCCACCACAGGTAAATTCACTTCATCGTCAGCCAAATAGGCTATGATTTCAGCAACGCCCATCGATGAGCGAAACAATGTTCAGGCCGATTCCTTCGGGTGAATCGGGCTTACAATTTGGTTCAGAATCTAGATCATTCCAGGTATGCTTTATTCCGAAACTCTAAATCACACACTGGCCAATATTGCGTAAACTTTGATATTGAACCCACACCTATTTCACCCATTTACATTACCAAATAACCGAAATGATGCATACATTTTGGAGGTCAACTAAATCCTAAATGCGATATAGATTTTACCTTGATCGCCTAGGTATGAGTAGGTAAAATGAGAATAAATTCCGATTCAATTTATTATTATTTTGAGTCAGTAGTGTACATCATAGGAGGAAGCTTAATTTCATCAAACTCTTTCAAAGAATGCATTTATTTTTTTAGCAATTCGTCCCTCCCCGAGCCCTTGGCGCATCGACAGCTGACCAAACAGCTCTGCTGTCCACGCATCTGTCGCTGTCCCCTCCCCGAGCGATGTCAGCAGCAACAGGCGGCAGTGCAGGCAGTGGCAACTCGAACGCAGTCACTCGCACTTCCCCAGGCTCGATGTCGCTCATCAACGTGCCCCTCGGCTTGGGTGCACTCAATGCAGCCAGTTCGTCCTCTTCGCTCGCCAAGGAGCCTGTCAGTGAGACTGTCACTGGCTTGGGAGCCATGCCCACTTTCACTCTCATTCCGAGGTTAGTTTTCGAGTCTTCATTTTTAGAAAGAAAGAATAGCGTTGAGAAAAAAGTGAATCTGGCCATTTTGAACAAGCAAACACCTCTATACTCAGCATTCCCAATATGAGAGTCAGCAACCGATCGGTAGCCATTGGCTGCCAACTGGTATTGGGAATGCTGAGTAGCTATACTAGAGCGATATTGAACCTGCTCTTTTCATTTTCACAAATCCTCATTCAGATCTCCCCACAACCGCACGGCGGACCCATTCGGAGGCCTGTCGACCCCCTCGGATCCGCATCGACCTCTGTCTCTGCCCCAATTCATCGAGCCGCTACCTCCTTCCACCACAACCAGCAATCTGCCCAGTACGCAGAATTACTGGCAGTGACCATTCAAATCTGGAATTGTAAAATTGTTCATCCACATATTTATTGATTGAAGTTTCTCTCTGTTACCCAAAAATCAACACATTGAAGCAGGTTTGACTCATTTATATTCAAGTATCTTTCGTTTATCGTAATAATGCATAAATAAAGATGTTTGTCATTGATTGTTTATGGCTACGATACGAAAGTGTTGCATAAACATTGGAATATTTGATCACGTTTATCGAGTACTGTTCATCTGTTCAACTTTTATTTCTTCTTTCATTTCCTCTTTTCTAAATTATAGTATCAATGGTAACTCGGAAATCCTGGAACTTTATGAGATAGTATGCGAAAGTGAGAGCCTTTCCTCTACATTTCCCTGTCCTCGTCTAACCCTACATACTATTTCATAAAGTAGCGATGTTGCGAGGCTGTAAGATTTTCGAATACGAGCACTGCACGTGATTCACCATCGCCATTTGCAATTTGTTTCTGTTTCTGTTTCTCTAATTCCCCATTACGCTTCAATCTCTAAATCTCATTTGAATTTCCTTTTTCAGAACGTGCGGTTTGGTTTTTGGCTTTGGGAGAAATTCGCTGTCCACCCCCTTACATTTTCTTGCGAATTGAATGTTGTGAAATTTGTCAAAAGTCCAATTTCGAAAATAATCGATGAAATTTCAGCTTGAACGGCTTTTCAAATGACTGACAAAGCGAAACCGAGCTTCCGAAGAAGAAACAAGCCTTCGGGAAGGGTATGCACAGCTCTCTTTATCATCCATTCTGGCAGTTCATTCGATTGTCTGAACTGATACATCGGCTCCCTGTAAAGGGCACTCACCTTAGAAATTGGGATTAGGGTATAGGTAATTCAGGTAGGCTAATTTTAACTCAAATGACGGCATCAATGTGCTTGTCATTTTGGGGCCAAGATAAACTATCCATCATTACCCCTATCGCTTGCACAAACGATAGAAATGTTTTAAAGAGTGTCTGAGTGCCTTTTGCAAGGAGCCGACATATCATCCAGAAAGAATGATCCTGCATCTGAAATTCAACGATTTTGTCATGGGGATAATGTTTGCAATTTAACACATTTTAAAACATCTTCAATAACTTGATAAAATTTGCCACGTTGAAAAATAAGCATAACTTCCTCACTTGAAGCCATGCATGAGTGAGAATTTTCAGCAGCGCCTGCAGACAGCAATGGCGAACGGTGGAATGTCTCTCACCACGCTGTACAGAATGATGAATATGAGGCAGAATCTGGCCACAGACTGTGATTCTGAGGAGGTTGGTTTGTTGTGATATTGTGAAAAATTTCGGGCTTTTCTGTGTTGAAATTTGTATTCATGCCCATTATTCTCGATAACGTTCCTTTGAAGCTTGGTGATTTTACATGAAAAATTTGAAACGTTGAGAATAATTGATTTCATTTACACCAATTTCAGACGACGAGTTCTGAAGACAAGCAGGTCTCCAGCGAGGAGGATACAGAGGTCGAGAAGAAGGTCGAAGAAGTGGAAGAGGAAACTGAGCCGATTCCGACTGCGACTTCAGCTGCTTCTACCTCTGCCATATCGGTGAGTTCGACTGCGAAGTCGGGCGCAAAGCCGAAAATTGTCGCGAGGAACGCGTCGTTTAAACTGAGCACTGGATGGAACGAACCCGAAGTAGACTTTGATTTATGATGCTTATGAAAAATGCAAATCCTTAGCAGCATCACATTAAATCATTACGTCCGTTCTGTGGCAGATAAAGCACCAAACTGTAGAATAAGAGGAAGTGAAAGCTAAAGGCAGAAAGACAGACAGACGAGAGAAAGGGAAAGACTCAGTCAGGATCTTTATCGATTTTAGCTGTCACTGTAATTCCTTTCCAACGAAGTCTTTCAAATCCTAGATAAAGTTTCCACTGCATGTCTCATGACTTCCAACCTTTTCATTAAAACGTTCATAGGCAAAATATCGAGTGACGTTAATTTTCGACAAGATTTTCTAAAATTTTTGATATTAACATAGTCGTATAACATCAGATATGACAATTCGAGTATGAAAAGCCTTGAAGCGAAAATGAATCGATTTCCAGGAAGTCGAAATAAAGCCTTCGATCGTTCCTCCCAAACATGGAGGTAGAAATGGCAGACGGGAACAGAGAAGGGCCTGGCAAAAGAGGGACAGACAAATGCAACAGAGGGAGGAGGAAAGGGCCACAAGCGGAACGAGTCTGGATGAATACGAGACTGAGACTGACAAATCTCCTCAGAACAGCACAGACAGGAGTGCAAGCGCTCGGTCCAATTCGGTTAGTTGTTTTCGGAATAAAGAGTGCTATTTTCCACTCCATCTGGCTCGTTAACGAAGGCTGGGGTTCCACTCACTTTTGAAATACTACATGCACAATTCAAATAAACATAGGAGGCACAAAATCTTTCGAAAATGGACCAGTAAATGTTGCTCACTGTAGTAAATGAGCGTCTCCCAATTTTTCTCTGCTTTTTCAATCGCGCATACAAAAATCCTCGTTAACGAGACGTATCGAGTTTTTTCTCTCCCAAGTTTAAAGTCGTTGATGGATACAAAATTCTAGATTGAAAAGAAGATTCAAAAATTACTTGAAATGATACAAAATTCATCACGAATTTTCGAATATAAGAACACCAACATTTCATATCAATTTGCATACTTAGGGATCTGATGAGTACGAGACGAGTGGGGATGAGACGACGGCGACCAGCAGCAGCAGCAGCAGTGATGCAAAGGACAGAATCTACAAATTTCCGATGCGCTACACCAAGGACCATATCAGGGAGCACTTCGAGTACTGCGAAAGCGAGCCCCCACCCAACTTCATTCTCGACAAGGATTTCCAAACTGGCGCCTCCATCTTCTCCACCGAAAAGGTCCGATTTGACTTTACCGGTAAGTCTTTTTTTTATTTCGAAAAATGCAAATAGCTTGAACATTTCTGTTAAAACTTTTATCCCACCCGACTTCCAAATTCAACAATCTTTGAATCCGCCTCGCTATATTTTCAAAAATTGAAGCCAGCACCCTCATTACACTAAAAATGCAAAGTTTCCGGCCTTGCACATCGCTAAGCACTAAAATAGGCTGTTCCGAAATCCTGAACTGGCTAAATTTGTTGAACATTACAGCATTTTTATTGAAAAAAAACGCATTTTTTCATATATGACTTTCAAATTTTTAAGTCAACTCCGCTCCGCGCCTGCAGATGCGGGTTTTTTTTTGGTAGTCTGAACTTACATAAAAATTCAAATAAATCTTAGCAATTATTGACAATTTTGAAAAGGATATATAATTTGTTCAGGGCTGCCCTATCTTCGCAGACAGAAGATCCAGGAGAACTACACGAACGTCGACGAGTATCTGGACATCCTCGGCAGACTCGAGCACGAGGAATTCGACAGGCCACTCAGGGAAATGATCCAACTCTACAGGGCTTCCAAGGGTAAACTTTTGAGCGTTTGAAATTAAACAATTTTTCGAAAAGAAATTCCAATTTTCAAAAGTTTTTTTAAATTTATTTTTTATTTGGAATAAAGGAAGAATGAATTGCAGCCAGACCCGAAAAAAGACACGGGATCCGAGTGGCCGCTGTGAAGTTCTTCCAGGGTTCGAGGGACGACCCAAATAATTCCAACACTTCCTGGGACCGCCCCAAACGCATCAAGTACGACACTCTCGCCTTCGAGCTCATCGAGCAGACGCTGGAGATTAATCCTGAGGTGTGAGATAAAAAAATAAACAAAATTTCTAAAAAAAAAAAGAATATTTTCTAAAATAAAAATCCGATACAAAAATGGTGAAATCCAACTTCAAAATGAACACATTTTTGTAAAACAAAATCCCGCGGATGCGAAAATTAGGAGCTGATTTTTGGCACAAACCCGTTTTACATGGTTTATCGCCAATCCCGACTATCCCTTTTTATGACTTTGCAGTCTAAATATGACTTGCGTCCTATTTTGAGGTCCCCGTACTATAACTTTTTCAACACTACCGTGCTTTTGCAGAAGGCGGAGTGCGCGCTCTCTAACTTGATCTCTGTCCTTTGAATGAATTTGCGATACATTGCAGAAGGACGAGGTGGAACTGGACCCGTTCATCTACGGCCAGACGATCCTCATCTCGGACAAGGACTTCTACGACTCCCCGATCGTCGCCCAGATTGGAGGCAAGGTCTGGAAGCCCAGCGACAAACACAGAGCTTCGGGAAGTGTGAGATTTCTTCGGGGTAGAGAGTACAAAGAGATTATTGAATTGTTCCAGGAAGTGAAGCTGCCGATTGGTAGCGATCAGGACAGAGAGCAACTGGTCAACGCCTCTGACAATCAGTTCTTCATCATGGAGCCCACCTCCATATTCTTCTTCCCTACTCGTGTCACATTCGATGTCATCAAGGTAAACGAGGAAATTACTCTTTATTTATCTGTTTGATAGAAAACATTGATATTGTGAAAAGTCTATATTTTGATAACAGAAATTGAATTTGCAGCACCGACTAAAATTATATACATATATAATTTTGACTCTAATTCCCTCCCCAGTTCACCCATTTATACTTAGGATCCCCAAGTAGATCTAGTGAGCTGATGTTCTAGACAATTTTTTGTGCAGAAATGCCATCAAAGTTATAAATGACTTCTGTGAAGGAAAAATATAAAAAATAATTAGAAATTTTGCTAGCCGAAAGAATCTCAGAAGTCCGTTGCTCGTAATGAACACATTTTGGCAAACTTCAAACTGCGTGAACTCAAAGATTACGCCCTGGTTTTTGGCACAGAACCATTTAATCAAGTTTATCGTCGATCTAGTCTAGGTATTTTATGAAATTTCGGGTTTGAAGAGTACTTTCTTTCCAAATTTTTTATTTCAAATTACCATGTTTCTGTCAAAAATGCAATTTTGCAAGGAGATGAAGTTTGTGATCCCTAATACTTGGATGAGCCATGGATGGAATCGAAGTTCAAGGGTATAGCGAATTTCTGCCAGTGTCATATTTCAAATTTACCTCCAAAAGTGTACTTTCTAAACTATTTTATCTTTTATTTTTGCAGAGCATGCTGAACGACAAGAATGCCTGGCCGAAGCCGTTTGAGCAGTACATGCTCAGGGCAGAGACCGTCAAGATGCCCTGGACGGCTATGGGCGAAATGATCGCCGACTTCCGTGAGTCTTTTTTGATTCGAATGAATTCTTTTGAAAGTAGTTTTCAGACAAGGATAAGATCAGCCTGTTCGAGGATGAGTTCGACTTCGACCTGAGTTGGGAGGACGAGTTCTACAAGTCGGATTCCATCAAGGCAGACCAGAGTCAGCGCAAAGCTCTCGCCACTGCACTCAAGAACACTCTCACGCTCATCCAAGGCCCACCAGGAACCGGTTAGTTTGACCTTAGATTCTTCAAAGGCTTCATTTTGTTGAATTAATAGATTTCAAATTCGGAAACATGAAATGGGGCTTTTAAAATAAGTTTACCTTTGCACTTTTCTGTTATATTTACTTTTTGCAATTTGTACAACTTGAGGCAAGACGTACCTGTCCGTGGCCTATGTGATGGCTATGCTCTCACTTAACCTGGACCGTCCCATAATCGTCTCGAGCATGAAGAATCTGACTCTCGACCAGATGATCAACAGAATCGAGGAGAGGCTGCTGCAGATTGGCATGAAACCCGAAATATGCATCTGCAGACTCGGATTTAAGGTCACTAGCGAGGAGATCTAGTAAGTCCAAGTTAAAGCTTATTTATAAAAGTGACGAGAAGGAGTAATTTTTTTGAGAAATTTACAAAATGACTTTTCTGGCCCCGACTTTCAACACACTCTGTATATTTAAAAATGTCAAACAAATCTGCCAAATCAGCAGAAATGACTCTGAGTAGGTGCAATGATTTTCAGCGACAAGTACACGCTGCAAGACGAGGACAGGACGAAGTTGTGGCGAGCCAAGGTGATCTTCGCCACCTCGACGGGAATCGCTATCCATCGATCCAAACTGCTCTCCGTAAACCCTATCGCCTTGGTCCTGGATGAGGCTGCTGAGGTAAACAGATAAAGAATAGTCGCTTTTTAAATTCAAGAATGGTTTTCGAGAAATTAGGGAAAGAAAAGAAAACTTGAAAGTGTTTGTTTGCAGCTGACCGAAGCGCAGACGATCGCGTGCTTTCTACCGTGCCTCGAGCAGATCGTCCTGGTGGGCGATCATCAGCAACTCAGACCTCGTCCCAGTAAGTACAATTTCTCTAGATCTGAATGTTCGAAATCAAAACGGTTTCCTGTATTAGACGCCGGACTTCAGGGTGAGGGAGTGCAGGCAAAAGGGAAGGAAGTAAGAAAAACGAGCCGGTTATTAGTAAAGGCGGTGGCGGTGTCTGATACATGAGGTCAATGAAAGCATTCCATTGAAATCACTTGAATCTAGTAGGCAAAACGATCATTTTCTGCAACACCTTCTCCCCATTTTAATGACAAAAAGAAAGGAAACAATGAAATTTAATGAAAATAGCGACTTGCTCGTTTTTAGACGTGCAGGACCACGAGCTGTTCGGGATGAACATCTCGTTCTTCGAGCGACTCGTCATCAAGGGCTTCGACGTGCAGGTGCTAACCATGCAGCACAGGATGAACAACAACATTGTCGACACCATCGTCAGACCGTATTTCTACAAAATGTTAGATTTTCCAGTTTCTAAAGAATTATAAAAAAAAAAAAAAAATACGCTTCTTCATTCACGTATTCTTTCGAGTGAAAATCTTCGAAGTTTATAACTTTCGCGAACAAAATATCGACTTGTCAGATTTGTCACTCTTCTTGATTTGAATGTTTTTAGGCTGGAGAGTCATGAGAACGTGCGCAGCTACCCGATTCCCCCCGGCATGAAGACAAACCTGTTCTTCTGGAACACGAACTCGCCCAGCTATTCGCGCCACGGCTCGTTCGTCAACAGGGCCGATGCGATCCGCATTCTTGGCCTCGTCAGCTACATGCTCAGAGTCGATGGAGCACTGCAGCCCGAAGACGTAACATTCAGTCAATTTGTGTGTTTTCTGCTAAAATGCAAGGTTTTTGCAGATGAAAAAATGCAAACTCAACTTTGATCTTTCAAAGAAATTATATTTTAAGTTATTATTAATGATCGGTAAATCGGGACGAAAGAAATGCTGCAAAAAATTTTATATTTAAAGTGCGTCGCATAATTTTAAATAGTTGTAAAAGTCATCATTCCTTGAGTCAGTAGAAATGTCGCTTATTCATTTGTAAATAACGTGCTAATTTGCGTCTTTTATTTCGTCTCAAATTGCTGGTCATAGACAATAACTCCAACTAAAATTGCATTTACACCAAGTTAGAGTTGGAAAGCCCTGCTAAATGATATATTTGAAATTCCATACATTCGATGTGAAACGATGAAACGTCAATGAAAACAAGTAAATGATTAATTTGCAGATTACTGTGATTTGCATGTACAAGGCCCAGCTTCGTTTCATCCGCAGACTCTTCCGCGACTACGGCAATCTGAAGGTCAGGGTCGAGACTGTCGATGGCTATCAGGGCAAGGTAGGATCGATTTTATTTTCCCTTAAAAGTTAGAAATATTACAAAAAAAAGAAAAAAAAAACATTTAAAAATATCATTTCTCTATCATTTTGTCGACGTTATCAAATACTCGTTTTCCAGGAGAACAAGGTCATCATTGTCTCGATTGCCAGATCCAACACCAAATCGATCGGATTTCTCGCTGTAAGTCTCGTCCTCCTATTCGAATAAATTTGGATCCGAATTTATTATTTTGAGGAGCAATTATTTGCTAAGGTGTATGAACAATTACTCAATCTTGTTCAAAGTCTTATCATTTTGTCATTCTTATTTCAGCTGATCAATCGCTCGATCGTTGCTCTGACACGAGCTCAGCACGGCATGTACGTGGTGGGCAACTTCTCGTTCTTGTCCAGACACTCGGCCGAGTGGAAGGCCATCTACGAGTCGGCACTCAATGCCGACTTCGCTGGAGATGCTCTGCCTCTCATCTGTCGCACTCACCTACATGAAATGGTAAAAATGATATTTTCGGCTTTTGAAATGCAATAGCAAACGGTAACTTGGGTACTTTGGTTTTTCAATGTTACAGCATGGAAAAATGATATGCACAAATAGTTTTCCTACAGTCATCCCATCCACTCCTATTCTAACATGCTATTTTATCATACTGTGTGTAGGGCTGTAATATTGCAATATTTCCTAGATGCCGTAGCGGACGAAAGTATCCGACCATCCATGAAACTTTGATTGCCTGGATGAGATACTTGTAATAATTCAACCCTCATGCAAATTGACAGTCTTTAACAATGATTGGTTATATTTTTATGTGGGCAAAATTTCCATTTTTTTCAAGTCATAACAATAATCAAACTAAACAGCGTTTCCGTGTGATTGGATACTTTTGTTCGTTACTATACGTTCGACTCGAAATGACAATTCGCACCTAGTTTTGCCTGAAACATTCCTAATTTTTTTATTCAAATAGAAAGAATGCAAAAAAACCTGGGGTAGAGCCTAAGTAAAAACTACTGTCACGGTAAAATTCGACGAAAACGTGAAGGAATTCCATAGAAGAATATTACTGCCACGATTATTGTGACAGTAATTTCTTATTTAGGGCCTACTCCTGACTTTTAAAATAAGAAACTTTGTGTTGCAGAAAGTGAAGAAGCCTGAAGAGCTGCGTCTGAGCGAGGTGAATCAGACAGCGAACTGCTTGTGCGTGCTCGTCGAGAAACCCACGCAGGAGGCAGAGACTGGTCCCAAGAGTCTCTACTTCAATTATGGGTAAGAACTCGAAATTCCTTAGCTTTCATTTCTATCCTAATTTCATTTATTTCAGACGCCATCTGGATCCGCTGTACAGGAACAGCGCCAGTAGCAGCGGCAGCACTCAAATTGGGCAGAATCAGACAGAGATGAAGGGAGTCGAGTACGAAGAGCAGAGGAGCAGTCACGACTACAGTCAGAGAGGCGGACATGGCCAGGGTCGGGGATGGAGAGGAAATGCACAGCCATTCCCGTCCAGAAATGTCGTCTTCGTGTCTTGGCCCGTAACGGTTAGTCTCTAACTCTTTATTCGAACAAATCTACAAACTAAAACAACTTAAAAATCAACTTTGTTAGATCATCAACTCATCGACATCGTAGTGAAATAGCAAATAGTCGAAATAATAGATCCGCTTGAACAAGTTCTTGATATAGGCATCGTTCTGCAGCATATTCAAAAAGATTTTCCTCTTGGGGTAGAAAAAGGTCGAATGCCCGGTTTTGGAAACTAAATCGTGAAATAATTTTCGAATTTTTATTCGAAAGTCTACCCATGGAGTCATGTTTGATTTTATCGGTGATACTCTTCTCAACTCCATGTTGCGCTAGCAGCTTGATAATGTCTTGTATAGCTTTCTTTTTGCCACGTTCGCTATTGTCATAGCGAATGAATGTGTATTCATGGAATATCTCATTGAAGTTGCACATCCTAAAGAAATGGAAATGGCGATAAAATTGGGAAAATAAGTTAGTGACCATGAGGCTGGAACAAAATGCCTATCTTCATAAGTGACTTCCAACTTCAAATCGCCCCTGGAAAACTGCATCATCCTCATATAGACCATTTCGAGCACGCACTTCAAATTCCCATCACAACCATAACACAGTCTTTTGTCTGTTTCCGTTTCTCTAAATTTGCATATTTGTAGAAGAATAGAAAGGACAAATTTACGCTAAGCACTTGTTCATAAACGCGGATAAAAATCTATCAATAGGATTTCGGATAACGACGAATTTGGTGAATTTCTCGAAATTTCTCTTGTGATTCTGTGGGAATTCGTTCTTCATAGGATATGTCCAATTAAAACCCTCATACGACTTCCAGCAAAAACTAAAAGGGATTCTTTGAAGTTGAGATAAGTTATAAAAGCGTATGAATCGTTCTGGTAATTCACCTTTAAATTTTAAGATTATATGGGGAAAGGACTCATGTTAATTTGGAAAACTCACAAACAAACTGAACGATCCAATTACATTTCCTACTTCATTTTAAGCAAGCTGTCAGTGATCTTCAAATTCTTCTCATGGAATGTCTTTTCGGACCACATCAAGCAAAAAATGGCAGTGAGTAGAGTGGATAGGTTCTTTTCGAGAAGACAGGTCGATAGGCTGTATTTCTTGGATAACTGCAACAGAATATGAACATAAAAACGGTAAACTCCATACCATATACGTTTGTTTCATATCGAAAAGTGGAGGAACGACATCTCGATACTTTTCTGAAACTTCTGAACTATTTTGCCACTGGAAAAATATTCCAACTTTGATTTGCTAATTCAAGTGCTTGAATGACCGTATTACTTCTGCTCATATTCATTGGAATAGTGTCGAGTCGAGTCGGCTGCAACCAATAATCATCCTGTTGGATTTTAACCACAGTAGGAGGGGAGATGACATTATGAATATTAGTAAATCGGACGATAAAGATGGTTGAAAAGAATATTAGAAGGCCAAAAATTGTCATTGAAGTACTGCGATTTACTATGTAGTTAGGAAAATGAGGCCATAGAAAATCATTGAAAATTTTCTAAAATTGAAAACATCTTCTAATCCCATAAATATACTTGCCTTTTCTTGAGAGAGTAACTTGCGTTTTTCTTGCATCAAAAATGATGATATATTGATCAAGATTTTCAAATAGTGATCGACTAATTAGTTAGACTTGAGAGGGGGCTACTCATGAAACAGGAGAATCTTGATCTAAATCCTGAATTTGTTTCCGGAGAATGAGGAAGCAGATTTTGACCATTAAAAAGCGAGATTTTCGACGCGATAGGGAATTTTGAGGAGTGAAATCGAGACAAGCTTTCTTCTGGTTGCTGCTAAGATTTCACAATTCTCGCGCTAGACATTATGTTAGATGAAGAAATTTGATAAGTAAAAACATGAGGAATGAAAAGTTAAAAATTTATTCTGCAAGATTTATTTAAATATCAGTAAAAGAAAGAAACTAAATAATGTAAACCTATAAACATGAAATTTGAATCGATTGATCTTCAGATGTCTCTGCACGAGAGTCAGATACGCTACGAACGCTACCAGAAGGGTCTCTGTGCGGAAAATGCCAATTGCAGGCTTCCCAACGGACATCGATGCTCTTTCCCGTTTGTTTTTTTTTTTTTAAATAGACTATCTAACTTTTTATGTTTTTGTTTCGTTTAAGATTACTAGATGGAATTTGACATTTACGAGTGAGCTGAATGAGTCAAAACTTTTCTTTTTGTTCCCACTAGGCAGTCTCTAATAGCGTTAGCTTTAATCAAATCTTCACTCATTCCTTGCTAAATCTTGAAAGATCCATTTTTCAGACTCGGTCACAAAGGCCCCCACTCGACTTCAGCCCAATGCACTCTCTGCATCCAGACGAACTGCGAACGCAAGAAGAAGCAGAAGAACAAACCGCCCTCAATGACCAGGGCTAGTTGAAAGCGCACACCTAGGGAGGACCATCGTCAGAAGCCTGCGACCTACTCTCAATATACTTCCTAAACAAATTCCAACCTTTACCCTTTCAATGCCAAAAATTTTGATCTTGCAAAGTATTGTGTCATAACTAGCGTTTCGTTCGTGCGATTTACCTTGTGTAGTCGTTTTCCGTCTGGCGAAAGTACTCCCTTGGTCTGGCTGAAGAAAGAAATGGATGGGATGGAATAATAGAGGAATTGCAGGAGCAGATCAAGGAGTACAAGGCGAAGATGAAGGCTGATGCAGAGGCCGTGCTCAGGAGGCTGGCTGAAGTTAAGAAACTCAACGCTGAGAAAGAAGAGCAGGAGAGGAGGAAGGTGGGCATTTTTGCCTTGATTGGAGATCTCAAGAAGAGATAAAAATTGATTCGCGCTAATTCATTTTTCTTTAGTTTTGGATTGATTATCTCTGATTCAAATTTTATAAAATGATATCATCATCTTTCAAGATTCACAAGCTATTGTTTTCAGAAGGAAGAAAAGGAGAAGATGGAGGTTGGAGCTGGACAGAGTGAGACTGATGCGGAGAAAAAGGAGGATGAGGCTGAGACTGCAGTGCTGGAAGTGCAGAAGGCGACTGAAGAAGTCAAGGGGCTGAATGTAAGTAGTTTCGGAATTTACCATTTTTGGCGTAAAAACTGAAATAATTTGAAAAATTTCTTCATTTTTCGGGTGAAAGACGAGAAAAGCTAAGTTTCTTCACTATTTATTACGTGTTTTCGGTTTTTAGCTTCGAAGCGCATTTTTATCCGGTCTCCAAATATAAAGAAAGAAGATTCATAAACGCTTCATTTTCAGTTGGAAGATGCAATGGAAGCACCGCTTGTCGAGGACAACAGCGACTTCTGAATGGATTCCTCCAATTTCAGACAGTCAGGACAGCATAAACAATCAAACCACTTCAGCTAACGATATCATCACAACATCTACAATGTTACAGTGGGTCATTTTATTTTGTCCTTTCTTCTCATATTTTATTCTAGTAAAGATGAAGAGTAGAAATCCTTAGGCGCGATTCTTTCCTTCTTAGTTTTTTGTTTACCTAACTTCGGTGCTAGATTTGAACAGATATTTTGTGATTAAAAATTTTGTTTTTTAGTATTTATAGAATTTCCATTTGCAAATTATTCATTCCAAAATTTGCTGCTCCTTTATTTTGATCTAGGTCTGAAAAATTCTAAAAGCGGAATTGTATTGTTTTTGCTGCGGTAATGCTTTTTTCTCTTTAATCTTTCTATTCTTTCGTTTCTAATGGAGCAGGTATTCTAGAGGATTTCTTTAAATTATTGAGTTTTTCTAACTTTAATATTTACTTCATTAGAAATTAGGTGAATCAACAAAATCACATTTCGTTGATTTTTCTTCACTATTTTGTCGACGGCTGAAATCCGTTCAAAATCTACTCTAAATGTTGAGACTGGTGTGTACTCTCCATTGTCCCCGAGGCTAGCCTTGCACGTGGCCACTCTACGTCTATGAATTGTGAACAGCACGCTTCCTCCTCTCGTCGCGGCTTGCATTGCAAGTCATTATTTAAACGGAATTTTCGCTTTCATTAATTTTCTGTGTTCGTTCGACATTTTGGTAACTATTCGATAGCTGGCCGACAATTAGGATATAATTACAGACAGAAATTTTAGTTTTATGTTATTTCGTTCTCTTAATAGATTTTGATCGATTTTCTCGAAAAAATTCACGAAAAACGAGAAAAAGTCACGAAATAAACCAAAACTAAAATCGAGAACTGTAATTATGCCCTAATTATCGGCTGATTGTATAATAACTACCCAGATATCGAATTAAAACCGAGAGAAAATTAATGAAAGTGAAAATTGCGTTTGAATAATTTCAATGATGCCGTGGCGAGGGGAAAGCGTACTGTTCGAAAGTCATAGACGCAGAATGACCACATGTACGACTCATCTTGGGAACAACGGAGGAGAGTATATCTAAATTATTTCTGAACTCATTGATCGTTCAAACTTATCTGATTTGTTTTTTCCTTTAAAATATTTTCTTTTAAAAATACTATCATTACTCAGTTCTTTCAGACTGTCAGGTATTGTTTCAAGATGTAGCATATTTATGAATTCGGGCTCATTTTATGTTTTTTCTGTGCCGTTTTTTCTGTGCCGTTTTTCCTGTGTATTATATCAGGATAGAGAAGTTGAAAAATTAATTGAACGTTTTCTTTTCTTTTTTCATTAAATTTCTATTCTGAAAGATTATTTTCTCGACATTCATCATTATTCGCTAATCAAGAACTAATTCCAACTCAATAAATATTTAGATCGATAACCCCTCGGAATATCTTTTTATTTTACTATTTTTTTTGCAAAAATTCATCTGATTTTTTATTGGAATACATCAAACTTTCTTCTATTTAATGCTGTTATTAGTGAAACAATTTATTAGAAAATTTCTGTAAATTTTACTCGTTTTGCATCATTACACCTTATGAGATTCACAACTTCAAATTTACGGTGCGAAATAATGATTCCCTGAAGTGTATGTCGGCAATGGGGCGTCGCAATTTGATAATGAAGTTGAAGATACGGCTGATACTAAATTGAATTATTTTGTAAGAAAACTGGAAACACCGCCTTACAAGCCTTATCCTTTGAAAACAGTAAGGAAAAACGAAAGTTCTCCTTTTCTCTACCACATTTAAGGTAAAGGCAATACGCTCCCAAAGGATAAGACCTGTAAGGCCGTGCAAGTGTTAATTTACCATTGTTTGGTAGAATGATATAGCCTGAACCGGAACGGAAGAATTCATATGTGGCTGCAACCGCCATACAATCGATATTTCTACAATCTCGTAGTTGTTTAGTCCTGTTTTATTCTTTTGGCCGATTCTTTACCGTTTTATTCGACTGTAGCAGACATGAGGAGTGAGGCATCGCGACACTTTCAAAGTGTAATGCTCATCGTTGATTGCTCCCATGCATCGATCAAAATCCTAAAAGTCGGAATAAATTATTATTATCAAGAATCGCATAATTGAGCTAAAATATACATGTAGAGCTAAAAGGCTGCATAGCTTAAATTTAATTGTGAAATTTGGAAAATTCCTCGAATCATTGGTTAAAGGGTGTTTCAAACATGCTTATAAATTTATCTGCCACTAATTCTGTCTCAATTGATCGAACTCGACCAATATGATCTTCAAAAATTTACTTTTAAAGATGCAGTGTCGGTTTTATTCAAAGGGTGATATTTGAAATCTCCGAATGATGCCTCTAATCTTTTTCCCCATCGCCTAAATATCAATTATTGGTATAATGTTGTCATTTGTTGTGATCTACTCATTGAGAAGATTAGATAGCGGACTCATATCAATTGGGGTAGGTGAGGGCACAACTGCGTGAGAATGTCGCAAATGGTAGAAATGAGCCTGCAAATGTACAATTTCCAAATTACTGGAACTATAAATGAACCTGTCTACAGGGAACTCTAGTCTGTACATAACCAAATCTATGAATGCCTGTTTCATGCATATTCACCGAATCGACTCTGCCTAAATGGGTATCTGAAAAAGAGTAAAGTTTTATCTTTTACTAGCATTAACAGCGACTCTGGTCTTCATTCTCCACACATTGCAGTTCATTTTGTTTCTCGAATTTTGCAGAAAATCGAAATTGAACGTAGATAGCGTGTACTTATTCTGGAAATTAGTAATTTTATCTCAATTTGCATTCTTCGCGATTTTGCGATCCTTTCTTGGATTTTTCTCGACTAATTTCTGATCTTTAAAAATAGTGACCGCTAAAGTCGCGAAGCGAAATAAGCTATGAAATGGGTCGCGAAAACCCCAAGAAAGAATCATCTAATAATAAATATATGAGTCGCAAAATCACTAAGAATCCAAATCTCAAATTTAATTTAATTTCCTTCTGATTTTTACCTGATTCTCCGGATAGGAAAATTGTACATCTCTATGTTCGAACAACAATGAGCCTGCCTGAGGATGTTCAGCAAATAGGCTCTGAATATTTTTAAACTGATAATATTATCTTCTTATTTATATAAATTACTCTCAAAATTTTCAAGTTGATTCCCTTAGAAACCATTGTCGGGTCATTAGGCAAAAGCATATCGTCGATGTCCGTAAATACAACCAAATCTGCGAATGGTTTCACGAAAAATAGACAATTCACATGGGATTCTTCTATTCCTAAAAACTGAGAGTTAAAAAAGAAATGATGTCGTGATTTACCTCGACTCAGAACTAGTCCATTCGGATTGACATCGGATAAAACGGGCCATTTCGGCCAATGTCTGATTATTACGATACCTGGATTTTGTCATAATTCAAAACTTTATCGTCAGCAGAGACGTTTCAGATTAAATTTCGACAAGAAGACGAGAATGAAATTTGAAATCGAATTCAAGTGAATTGATTATTTCCACTTCCAAGCATTTTGATCTTCTAAAACTTACCTAGTTTCTCATATTCTTTGAGGATCTTGTAAGTCGTTGTCGATGCCGACTGAATAGGAACAACGATCTTCGTTGCTCCCAAAGCCATCCATGTTTCTGAAATTAGTCGATTTTTAGCTTCTAGGAGTCTCTCTCCCATGCCTATTCCTGCTAGCAGTATTTCCCAATCAGTATACATGTACATCGGTGCCATGCACACGACCAAATCGTGCTTCTTCTCTCTAAAATCATGACGATTTTTAATATAAATTATGCAAAAATTTAATTAACTTGATAGGAGCTTCCGGTGTAATTATGAATGAGTCCTCCACAGCTAAAGTCGTGCCCATTCTAAAGAAATAATAGTTTTGGTTGCAAATGGATGATAACCTAAATTCCCTATAGGCATGAGGTTCAACTTCGCACTCGGCAATATGCCCGGCCCACGAACAGACATCGGAATTTGCCCTCTTTCCTTTGTGAATCCTCTGCACAGTTGCATGGGAAACTAAATTACTCGATGTAACTAGCCAAATGTCGATCATTCATACTCAGATATCGGTTGTCAGGCTGTTTTGAGAAGCAATAGACTGGGTGCTCCATTCGAACATCGCCTAGAAAATGGACTACCTGAAACTTCACACATTTTCTCTTAGTTTTTAATAATTATCTTTGATCTACCGCAAATCGTCCTTTTACATTTTGCTCGTCTTTCTCCCTCCAAAAGGCTCCCAATACTATTTGTCTGGTGCCTTAAAATAAGCTTTTTAGCGGTCAGTTTCTTTATTTTTCTACCAATATCCTTGTGAATGAATGTGTCACCGATGTTCTTCAAAGCCCATAGATTGATGGTTCGTTGGTACCAGGCAAAACCGCATAAGATTATGAAAAGTAGAAGGGCTATCCGAAATGTCTAAAAATAATAAAATTTAGAAAATGGACATCTAGCTGGTTGAGAAAATCGTTGCAAAGTTATGCTTGAAAACTTCAAAGTGAAATTCGCGTTTTCAATAAAAAATTGCAAAATAAGATTCGCATCAATAGCTCATCACAATTTATGCATAGTAGCAATGATTTCTTCTGTGACTATTATATAAAACTCGGAAATGATCTCCAGAACGTTATGCTGTAATACTTTTCAACTTGATATTCTATTCCTACCCAGTCTCCTAAGCATCGAATATTCGAGTTGGGATATTTCTTTTGCAGCAACCGAACGAACGACGTCGTCCGTCGCAGATAATGGCGCATCCAATAGGAAAGTCGAGGAATTTTGCCAGAGTTTTTGGATAGAATTTTAAATTCGGTAAATCGATATTCGGAACACACTTTTTCTTGTATAGGAATAACGATTTCGTCGGATAAAATCTATATATTCGGCGAGTATTCGGGCCATATCTTCGATTCTTCGCCTTACTCTTATTTCGCAAAGATCCTTCGATAGATATGTATTATTCACATAGAGGGCGCAAGTGATACTCCCGACGTAAAGGCCGAGTTATGAAAGTATTTTTCTCAAAATCTGATGAGCTAATCACAATTACAGCAAGAAACCGTATGAAAAACGGATCAATGTATCCACGAATTTTCGAAGACGACGATCTGAAACCATTTTTCTTGTAAAGAGTTGTTAATTTTGTTTTGCTTGTTTCTGGAACATTCCAAGGTTAATGGGTTTTATCATTCTCGAAATGATAGACCACGCCCATTCTGCAATTTGAGTGCAAAAATTCATGAAACAAATGTCAAATGGCTTTGTATTGCGCTATTTCAGCAAAAAATGACTGGATTTGTATTTTTGTGTTTTGATCGAATTTTATGGAATTTTTTGCTCAAAATAATCAGAAAGGACTGTTCTTTCGTATTCAACTTAAGGAAATGATGAGCGAGATCTGCAAGGCTCAAACGAGCGATTTGAAACTTTGCTGTGCATTTTGATTGGCTCAATTTGTGTTTTGGAGGCATGTTCCTGAAGCAAAATGTACCCTAGGCTCATATCTAATAGTGGGAAAAATAAGAAAAATCGCCTCCAAATTTTTCATGATTTTCCCCACTACTAACATTTCTTAACCCCCTTGGTCTGGGCCGAGACGAGGGCGAACTTGAGGTCCTAGTTGCAAGCAGTAACACAACCATTGCGTCAGACCCTCTCCTAGGTCTGAAAAGTGAATAATTATTAAAATTTTATGGTTTTTTTTAGGTTTCGTTTATTTCAAAAGCATGAATTTTGAAATCAAACTATTGTCATCAAGATTCGTATGATTTCGGAAAGAGGAGTTTAGTTGTCTTTCGAATTTCACGCGGTTGGCTAAGTAATCAAAATGAGTAAATAGCCACTGAATCTCGTCATTCGATTGCACCTTTCCTGTGCAGCAGTGATAATATCAATTCTAAGGCTTATTCACCTTATCAGATTGGTTGATTGCTAACGGAAGCCGATTAGAAAAAGGACAGTCTACAAGGAAATTCATCATTTCAGCTGTAAAAGGAAACTAGAACGATATATAAGCAGACAGATACAAAACAATCATTAGTCGTTCGCGAAAATTGAATTTATTTCTACAATGAAGTACGTCATTGTTTTCCTGCAATTAATTGCCCCAGTGATATCACAATCTCTAAACTGTAACTCTGGAGACGTTTTCGATCAAAATAGGCATGATATTTTAAATAGTAATAATTTTCTTAAAATCAATATTTTCAGATGCTACAACTTGCCATCAGTATCGTTAGATTTTATTTCAGCACATTATTTCTGTGCATCGATGGGCTATGAGCTTGTCTCAATCACTAATCTTTTCACGAACAATTATATCCTCGGTATTTGTCTCTTGAATTTATTGCAATATCATGAAATAGTAATGAGAAGATTTTCACCTTACTTATCTATAAGATTTTATTTATCACTGAATTCAATTTTTACTATGGAGAAAAATACTTCAGCCGAGGCAGAGACTCATTTCAAAGATTTATCGAATTTCTGGATCGGTTTCGTGAACACGAATGGGACGTGGGTCTGGCTTGATGGCACTATCAATAATGGGTTCCAGAACTGGGCTCCTCGTAATTTTCTTCGGCTTTATTCGATTTATTGAATTTGTAATTCAGAAAGTTCAAATTGGACACTACCTCTTGCTGCAACAGTCAGACAAAGTGACGGAAAATGGGATCCAATGCAGCTGAACGCATCACTTCCTTTCGTTTGCGCATCTCCAACTGGAGGTTATATTTTTTTTTAAATGAAAATCAAAGCTGTTATAAAAATTCTATCCTGATTATTATCCAACTTTTCATTCTATCACATCCTAGATTATTATTATTTTTATACAAGGGAACTTGACATTTTCATAACCTCTACCCTTTTCTTGATTTTTTCGATCCCTCTCTGGTAATTTCTTCAGAAATAGTGAATAGTGATCGCGAAAATGCAGGAAAGGGTCACAAAATTATAGGTTGCGAAGTTATGAAAACTGCAATTGCTTTTGTGAAAGCATAAATACTTTTAGGACCAACAACTCCAAAAGTTACGACAAAAAGTACGACAACGGGACCTCCACGCACAAAGCCCCATGGAAATTCGTGTCCTGGAAACTTGTACTATAACGGAGATACCGGCTATTGCTATGCGGGGTTCGTTGGTGGTGGATTGAGCAGCTGGACTGAAGCTAGTAGTTTTTGTGAAATTTGGGGTATATCGTCATTATCATATACCTTATTATGATTTTTTTTCGGGATTCTAAATAACTTGTGAATAATGGAAAAAAAACCATATTCGTGTGTCCTTCACAATTGTAATTTTTAGGCAATACAGTCCAACTTGCTTCTATTCATTTCGACGAAGAAAATACTGCAGTTGCAAGTAAGATATATTCTGAATGAGTTTCTAAAAAATATTCGTTTAGAAGATGCAGAAGGATACGCGTGGATTGGACTTCGCGGCCCTACAAAAGATAACATGACTTGGTCAGGTAATGGAGTGAAAAATCGCAATTCTTCTATAAAATAAAAAAAAATCCGCAAATGAAAAGAAAACATTTACTCGTTTAAATTGACAGTTATTAATATTTTAATTGACAAAAAATTATAATAAAATTCAGACGGAACGCCTGTCGACTATACGAATTGGATAGCTGATGACGGTTCATTTGCGTGCTACGATGGAGATTGTTGTTCATTGATGGACGGACGAAGTGGGCAGTGGTACTTCACTGACTGCAAACGAGCTGAGGGTAAATATAATCAAAATTATGATCATGAAATAGGAAAAGAAATTCCAAATAAATTCTTCAATATCATGCGTAAATAAACCATCCAAATCCTAAAATTTTCGATTTAGATGATTCTCTAGTAGATTCTGTCGTTTGTAAGGCAACGCCAATCTGATCTTCATTAAATGGATCATTTATTTAATAATTAACATAAGCTATAATTTGATTCACTTTACTAAACTTTAATAAAAAAATTTATACAAAAATGTTCTGCATAATAATATTTTACAAAGACTCAACAGACAAACAAATGGAATAGTTATTTTTAAAAAATCGCTTCGCAAATTTTCTAAAAACTTCAGCGAAATTGCTTTCCTTGACTTTGACCTCATAGAGTGGGCGAGACTTGCGCTCTCTATATTTATACCCATTTTCTAAAATACAATGGCACACATAAATTTGCATCATCCCCAAATTATTATGCTGATCATTTATTTATGTATGGTTATAGATTCGCCTGAAACTTGACGACTTTCATGGCTAATTTCTCATAATATGTAAACAAAAAATTCCATCTGGATCCGTGTTTATCAAAAATTTCGTAATTTATACATAACATGCCAGGTATGGTGCAAACTTTTGAGTGTTCACTTTTTATTCTGCCTAAGCTTTTACGCATTTTATCTAAATGTTCGCTTTAAATTTTCGAGTGAATGGAAGGAAGACTTCGTTAAAAATCGTTTAATAAACCAGAAATTCGTTTTGCCTTGCTTCAATCAATAATTTAAAAATTGCGACAAAAGTAACCATTCACATTAGTCCATATTATTTCATAATAGTTTCCACGTTATATTTGTATCACTGGATGCGAAGAAACTAAATTACAAATGTTCTGTATTAGTTGAAGATCTATATGATTTGGATAAAAGAGTTTATCAGCATTTTATTGCTTTTACTCATCTATCGAAATGTCGTGATTTATCCACACGTTTGCTTTCTTCAATCTATGCGAAATATTTCGAAATTCCTATATTCAGATACCGATGATAATCTCGGAAAGTTTTAAATTAAGATCGAATCAGAATATCTCCAGCTAACATTTTCATATAATTTATTTAGAGATACTATGATTCATATGGCCATTTGGTTACTGTGATCCATCTTTACTTTTTATGAAAGTTTTCATACTGAAAAACGTTGAACTGATTATATTTTTAAAAATTTTCTATGAACAATTCTCCCATATCCGTCATTTTATTTCCACTGAGTAATTATGCCACGTCGCATATCACCTTTTATTCCAGATTTATAATAATTCGCCTTTGCTATACGTTGTTCCTATTCCCCTTTTCAAACTCCAATCTTTTCGATAGTATTAATTTCCCCTGCCGCGTTGCAACCGCTTCGCATCTACTCAGTCGGCATCTCTCCGTCTCTCCTCCCTCATCATTCGCCTCGTCGCTCTTTCGCTCATCGATTTCGCATAGCATCTATGCGTGACTCTGCCCTTCTCACACCATTTTCGACCATTTTCCTAGCAATTTCTAGATGTTTTACTTACAATTCCATTTTCAGGAATGAAATAAGATCAGAAGCGGCGTTCCTTCTTTCCAAATCCAATCATAGAGTTCATTCATCTACCTGTCTCAAAAACGAAGAGACATAAGAACAAGTAAGTTACTATAACTCGTTGATATCGAATTAAGACTAAGATAATCGTATATATTTAAAATGTGCTATTTTCTTTGAGTTTAGTTAGAACCGCTTAAATAATTGGCATTTTTACTTATTCTAAAGCTGACATTCGATCACCATTTTTTTTATCATAGCAGAAGAATTTCAGACTCGGTTTCGTAAACAAGATCACCACCAACGAACAACCAGAAATGGACCAACGAAATAATAATAATGCAGCCGAACTCCAAGGTATGTTAAAGATAATGCATGATTACGCGAATTTAATGATTTATCGAAAAAAAATGAATATCTGGCAAAGTATTATTTGGTCTGTAATCTGGGAGGTGCAAAGTGATACAGTTATGTTCTATGATTAGAAAAGAGATGTAGCACGCGGAATGGAGAGACTGAGCTAAAATAATTCTTTCTTACTGATTTCGAAATCGGCATTTTCAGCCAATACCAACAACAAGAGCGTTTCAATTCAAACACTGAGAATGCAAGTACTGTTCCTTCGTGCCTATGTTCAAATGCAATTCGATAAGTGGAACCAAATGATCAGAGAACGGGAACACGAAATCGTCCATATTGTAAGCATTTCAATATTCATCATCAATCAAAATCTGTATTCATTATTATCAATTAATTCTAAAAATAATATCAGTTGCTTATGTTCGTTTTTCGCCACTATAAAACCTATAATGTATTCTATAAAAATTCAAATGGTACAGTATAGAAAGAAAATCGATTTTAGGGAGCATTGAACCGAATTATGTCAACCATTCGGGGAACTCTAGCTGGTTTACTTACAATTACGACTGAGGCATCAGATGAAACACATTTGGAACGCATCAGAAGGTAATAATACATGCGAATAAAATAAGCGTGCCTTTCTTTACATACCGTAGTCTATACTAAATGTCAAATCGTTGCTAATACATTTCTTCGTCCCTCTTTCATCATCTATTCTTCCCTTTCATAAGTTCTTTTTCTATCAGATAAGAAAAAATATACGACATAGAATTTCGAAATCTGACGAATCACAACACTGCATATAAATAGTGGAAACGTTTCTTTCCTTCTCAACATAAAGTTTCGTTCGAATATTAAATGCTATGCTTTTCTCAAATATTTAATCTAATATCGTTGACTGGAGAGAGTCTATATTTATGCAGCAACTAGAGGTTGAATTTGGAGGAGCGAAATAGTGAGTCGTGTAGAAGAGAAACGAGACGAATAGCAGCGTAATTTTGGATATCGACTCTCCCAGTCAATAATACTTCTATATTATTTGAATTGAGATAATTTTATCTTCCAAAAATCTAATGTCAATCTCACTAGCAGAGGTATATAAAAATTAAATTTTGGACTTGCGTTAGAGTTACTTACTAACGCGTTTTCTTTGTACGTCCCTGCTCACTAGTAAAAAAGTCTTAGGATCTAAAATGCAATATAAAATTTTTCAGGGCAATTGAAGCTCATGAGAAGCTGCTCAGCATCACTTTGATCTATTTTGCCAACATCGATCCAGAATTGTCGGTAGAGATCGAGCACGACGTGAACATCTTCACAAACGGAGTTCGTCGTTATGTCTACCCAGTTGTGCCTGCCAACCTTAACCGTTCCTGCATGGTAGCCAGTCGCATGCTGGCGTACCAGGCACATCTGCCAGAGAGGGTCGTCAACAATATCGACCTCTCGATTCCATCGACAAACAATGAGATCACGCCTCCGATCGTTATCGCTTTGGTTGTGCTTCGCGACAGCTGGTTGTGTCTCGACAAATCTGCCCAGCTTGGTGCAACCTTCGACGAACTCGTAAGACAGGCTAATCGTGCTTATTATGCCGCTCTTTGATAATACAACATTTTATTCATTATTTATTTTCAGCTTATAATTTCTCCGGCGTATTTTATTCCTTTATTTTCGAAACAAAAAATTGGAAGGATATTTTTCAACGCTAATGTAATGGGGACAAATCTGCATTTAAGTTATCGGAGGGGTCAACCAATCATAGTATTAGACAAAACCGATTTATTTTTGCAAAACTCGGAAAATCAGACACAACTTGGGTAATTCAGTGTTGAATTTGATTTTGATAACATCACATCGTCTCAGATTGCACATGGTTCCTTATTTTTCTAGTAGCAGCCTAAACTCCATGAATAGCGATCGCTAAATGAAATGTGTTGTCACTTGCCGACTACACCTTTAGCTCGATGTTAATATATAACACGTTATATGCGCGCAAAACCGTCTCCCTTTGGGTCATTTTATTATTTCGTGAAAGTCGCTCGATGCCAACTTCACTGATTTCATACACAAAAACTGTCGTACTCTTTGCTTATTAATGCAGAAAGATGCAAAAGTGTTGGAAGGGGTCTAGATTGATGAGAATTTTTTGCAAGTATACAATTTGATCAGACAGTTGCGTGGACTGAGCATTGCACGCACTAAACTAGCTTTCAATTTAAGCCTATAACCCGTTGTAATCCGATATCTTCAAATGAAGTTTTTCGTTTGTCGATACACCTTCAATACTGTCAAAAATTCTTCATGGATGTTCATATCGAACGTTAGCTCGAGCGCACAGATTTTATTTAGCGATCAGTGACCCCTTTTCAAGCTTAGCAAAGTACCGTTAGAATATTTTCTTCCGTAAAAGAGCAACGGTATTTATTCCTGTTTAACTTTTTGGCGAAAGAGATACAACTAACTTCTAAACTGTTGAATGTTCCAGTTCGCTAACGATTCACTATGATCTGGCTATGTCATTACAAAACTAGCCTTTCAGTCGCAAGCCCTGTTGTAATCCGATATTCAATGTTTCATTTGAATAATACCCCCAAAACACGTATGAAATCAGAAGAATTTGGTCCGAGTTAATGCTCTAAAATGCTCTATTCCGTGCACTCTTTTCCTCTCTCCCCTTTTCATTCTCTCCCCTACCCACTGCTGAAGGTAAAGGGAAAGGAGGCGGATAAAGCCAGGGCGTAGAAGCGGGCTCTGCCTCTTTGAGATAAAGGAATGAATTGGAAAGAGAATGAAAGCGTGGTATGGACCTTGGCGATAAAAGTGAAAGAAAAAGTAAAATGATTAGTGTTTGGACCTATGTATAGGGCCTTGAAAAAGTTGAGGAAAGAGATGGATTGCTATGCGCGCAACCACTGGACAAGATAGGCTCTGCAAGCCTATTTTTTTGTAATTAAGAAAAAATTCCTATAGAGGAAACTGCCAAAGTGTCCTCCATCAAATCACCTATTTTTTACACTCGGGAGTCTTCGAGTATCCTGATCCCGAATCTGAAGTTCGTTTTTCCTTGCGGTGTCGTAAACCCGAGTTCTAGAACTTCAGATTCGGGATCAGGATACTCGAAGACTCCCGAGTGTAAAAAAATAGACGATTTGGTAGAGGACACTTTGGCAGTTTCCCTTCTTAATTACAGGAAAATTGGACAACCTCGAAAAACCACCACCTCACCACGTCTTTTTAAACACTACGTCCCGCCCCTACTTTTTCTTTTCCCTCGTGTGTTTAAAGACGTGGTGAGGTGGTGGTTTTTCGAAATGGCCGAAAATTGGTATTTGCTCTATCCCATGAAGCGAGCTTGTGAGCATTGCTGAATTTACGTTTGCAAGTTTTGCGTTTCTTTTTAAGGAGGCAGCATTACTGACACGTCAGATGGTCTGAGACGGGGATGAGCACTTGTATTTGATGGAGTGGAGTGGCGGTACAGACAAAATAAGGAGTTGGTTGTTGTTGTTGTTCAATGGGGAAAATTCTGTGCATGAATAATCGGTTGATATAAGGACGTTCATTGGAGATAAAGTTGCAATGTAAGCAGTTTGTCATTCTTGGCAGATTTCTTACATTGCAGCTTCATCCCCCGATAAACGTCGTCGTATCGACCGATCGTCCATCCACAGAGCTATTGAACCAACCAACTCTTGTCCGTACTCGCATCCCATTCCGCCCGGATGTTCATCTCAAAAAGTTACCAATTATCAAATCAACACGAGAATTCAACTTTTCCCAGTCAAACTGTCAATACGAATTGAAAACTTGCTGCATTATCAAGAATCGGAGGTCTAATACAAAAATAAGTAATGTAAAACACCAAACATTACGATATTTTCTTTAATAAAAAAGCATTCAATCTGATTTGTTCCTCATATCATTATCGCAATCATGAATAAGAATTCTAAAAAAAAACCCCAACCCATTCCAATTTCAAGTTTCATCTTTATTTTCATTGTTATTTAGTAAAATTAAGATATACTTTTTGGGTATACATATTCCCCACACTTTGCTAAGATGTATTATTGCAAATTTTTAATTATATTATTTGTCGTAAAGTGATACTGTATTTGGAGATTGATTCATGATATTTGGCAGTTAATAAAACATTTATTATTTTTGTATGTTGTTTGAAGACGTAAATACGCAAAGAAATGAAGAAAAAAACGAATTACGTTTTGCGATAATAATCTCTTTGTTTCTGAATGAAGTTCTTGTAGAACCTGGCAGAATCTTTAATAGATCTAGTCTTTTGTGGCGAATTAAGATCAACGCTAAATTAATAAGAATTTTTGTAAATAAATTGCTTCTGGGTCGATGCCTGCAAAGTCCAAATTTCATCGAAAATCCATCAGTCCATTCAAAATTATCGATCAAAGACCATGCCAAATATCCGATCACGTTACTATCGACGCTAAGAACGAGGAAAGCCATTCAAGATTTTGTGTGAAAAAGTTAGAGAAGCATCTAGCATTGGCTTTGACTAGTTTTCAGAAAAACAACTACTGTGTTCTGTTCATTGACGATAGAAAAATGTTCCCCCTCTTCAATTTTTCATATTATTTCTCCATCTCAACTACTAGATATAGTGAGAAGAAAACTGACAAGGGGGTGCCCACATAGGAACTCACAGATCTCGATGAAATTTCTCTCATAGGGGGTGGTATTCGGTGACGCTGATCACTTTTATCAAATTAAACTTTCTTTGTATTACACAAATTTGCAAAATTTGAATAAGTCATTTCACAAGTAAAGCAGCCCATTTCCCATACAGAATAGGAGTGAAAACTGCAAGACTCCAGAATGCGATTAGGCACTTTGACTTCAGAATCGTGATCAGCGTCATCGAAACCCCAATTTGGAAAGTTTGATCAAAATCTGTGAGTTTCTATGTGGGAACTTCCCTTGTGAGACAAGCATGTTCTTCTGTCGTTAAGGAACAGAGCATGTATGAATGTTATAACGCTTCTTCCATTTTAAACCGCATTATTTTGAGTTACCATTCTTTTTCTTTGTCGACGATATTTCCATGTCCAATTGCTAAATTGATCATAGGCAATGTTGACACATTTAAAAATTCCAACCTTGATGTAAAGCCAAAATATGTTCCGAAATGTATCGTATTCTATGCGGATCATGAATGGTTTGCAGAGCGCCAACAATATCAGCACACCCATTTTCAGTTATCAAGATCTAAAATAGTCAATTTATCAAAAATTGAAAAAGGTCGGATCAGATAAACTAAACTTTGAACGAAAATCTGCTAAAGTGCAAGAAAAAGTACGTCAAATGGAGCGATGTTTAGCTTTCGAAAAAATATAGGAAAACAAATTATTTTCCATTTTAATCGTCGTTCTTTTACTTTGGTAATTGCTCGTATTCATTCATTCATAATTTAGTACATCTAACTGAAGTAATGTTCGTACTTTTGGAGAGTCATAATCATTTTTTAACATCGCCAGAAGATAAACAAGTCCTGGCGAATGCAGACGAAGCCAAGTGTCTCCACTTATCCTGGGTGAGTATGAAAATTTATGCAAAGTAATATACTTTGTAGAAACTTTTCTCCCAAATCTTCGGCATATTTAAATCTTCCGTCAATTTCCTCTGCAGTTTCGCATAACTCGACATTCTCGGGATTTTTTACTCTCGTACTCAAGTAATAGTTTATTCCTATGATATCCAGTGCTCCTAAAACGGTATAATTCAGATCTAGCTATTAACATAATGTCGGCGCAACATTTAAATTACGTAAGCTTACATTGCGTCCTTATCACCTCGCAATCTACTATACCTCTCAACTTTATATTTTCAAATTGTCGATCCAGCTTATTTGAAGAATAATTTCAACCTTTGAGTATCGTCGATTCTTCTTCAGTAAACGAAGGCAGAGCATCTCCCAGAATGTTTTTCATAATGTCCGGGTAGTCTCCTTTGTAAATTGGATCGAGAATATGCTGGAACTTCCATGCATTTGCTCTCGTTTGCGCTTGCCCATCTTCGTCGCTGACTGATGCTCTGAAGCAGTATCTGCCAGTGATAATCAGGCAGATTTCTCCTAAATATCCTAATAAAAATGACTACTTCGGAAATAAAGGGACCATTTTGACTCGTTTTGTAATTTTGTTCATAGAGTCGGTAAGCTCTTCCATGAGCGATGAGCATGTGATGCATCGCCAGATATGGCATCTTTCGAGGTTCTACTCCCAGACGATCTCCTCTATAAAATAAATCCGGATCCTTAAATTTAGATTCTCATTACCTTGTCGGTGAATGATTAGGAAACCCCTTCTGCGGATAGACATTCATCCAGCCATAATTCGTGATTTCATTGAACGTTATCCAATATTTTACCTAAATTTGAGTTTTTAACCGTCCTCGTCCATGAATTCATACGAGATGTCCGTATGTTTTGAAACAAATATCAACGAGCTTTAGGTAGGCCTCAATAGTATCTCGAGATAGCCAACCGCCAGATTCAAATAGGTACATTGGCATGTCAGAATGGAACAGCGTTACCTAGATGTTTGAAGATAATACTTTGAAATCGCACGAAGATCTATCTACAATAGGCTGAATATCGTTTCTGATCAGTTCCTCTACGAAAGTTTTGTAGAATTTCAATCCTTCCTCATTCAACTTTCCTGATTTGTCAGGGAAAATTCTTGACCAGCAAATTGAGAATCGATAGCAAGTGATCTAAAATATCAATGATCTGTCAATATTTGAGGGATTATTGACTTACTCCAAGCTCTTTGAGCAAGTTGATATCATCCCTCCAAAATTTGTAGCTTTCACATGACAAATCAGGATCTGACTCATCGGCGATGCGATTTCCCTCTTTCCGAATCACGTCCCAGACACTTTCTCCACGTCCTGATTGTATTTTTTTCTTTGAAAGATTAGACACTTTTAAGAAAAGTCATTTGAAAAGCTCGAAAAGTTTCGACGAAAGAATGCATACAAAAAACATTTTTATCGCGATGAACAACTTCTATCATTGGATTGGGTGTAATTCAGGAATTCAGATAATAGAGATCTAAAAATAGCAAACCATCTTCAGTCGATCCTCCCTCAACCTGATAAGCTGCAGTTCCGACTCCCCAAATAAAATCCTTCGGGAATTTCAAATTATCCACATTCGTCATTTTGGTTTAGAAAAATATCTAGAAGAAGAAAGGTAACATTTATTGGTCAACGAAAGTGCCGAGAAATCGATAAATAGTCCTAGAAATAGGAAGAATTCGATAAGAACAAACCCCATATCATTTTTCCCGTGAAAGAGATGATGATGCAAAATAATCGAAGATGAAATGCGCTGAAAGTAAATAAAAGTGTGTCGACAAGAGATCAGAGATCGAATACTGTTCAGTCTTTCGTGCAATTTCGCAACAGATAATTGATGTAATTCTGGTCGAACATGAAGATGTGAGAGATGGCAGGGAATCTCCACCTGAGTTATTCATTTTCTCGAATAATTTAGAAACTTCATTACCAGCTTCCTTTGTTGCACTCTTCAGTCTCTGCCTGCGGACAAATGTGATAGTTTGAGGCACTCATGTGAGACCCGTAAAATACCTACAAACATATTAGATTCACTTTGAAAATGAGAGAAATGATCTGCTGATTGCACCTAATTTTTCTTAAATTTTAAATCTTTGGGTGGAGACCTTTTGATCTCTTCGCTGGTCAGAAAACTTCGACTCAAGTTGTCTGGCCTAGCGACTTTCACATATCACTTTTCTTTATTCTATTATTCCTTTGTCATCCTTTGACGGAGGAATGATATCATACTCTACTGTGACTAAAACTTTGTTCTTTTTATCGGACAAAGCAGAACACGGTTGCTCTGTTATCTTTGATTCATTCCATCAAATGAAACGAATATCTTCAAAAACTTTGACTATGGGCTCGAGTCAACTCGAATGGACTTAAAATGACCTCGTATGGAGTGTGATGAGGATTTGGTAAATTTTGCGAGATTCGAAATGGAGTATCAGGCCTGAATTTATGAATTTTTGAAAGAAATGAATAAATAAGCGTGACTTACACCCAATCGCCGTCCCGAATTATACGGAATGCATGTTTTACCTAAACTTTATTTCATATCAGAGATCAGGAATTTGATCAAGAAGAGTTATACAAATTTTCTGTGCAGAGCAACAAAGTTCTCATCTCCAGCTCTGGGCCCAGACCAGGCATATTCAACCACATCGATACTGAATTTCATCGCTATGTGCAGGGAAAATATTGTAGCCAAAGTTCCTCCCAGTGAATGGCCACAAGTCTAAAAACCTTGATTTTATAGTATTCTATAAATGTTGGACTGTCGCATAGTTTTGTGCAGATTTTATTTTTTTTTTTTTAAATTCAATATTTTTCCTCTCTAAACTAAACAAAAACAAGTAACATGTATAGAATGTTGGAGTGTAGTAATCGTAATGTATTTGTGTGAAATCCTCATTCTCAATATTGGAAAGGTGATGCTTAAGGGCTTTCGAAAATAATGAATCTGCGCGAAACTATGTGTTAGTCCAATATTATGATTTTTTCTTACAATTGGCTGGTAAGTTGGGTATTTCTGAATTGAGTCTCGCAGAATCGTCTCGAATTCTTGCTCAATCATATCGTTGTAGGCTCGATTGTAATACGAGAGCATTTTGCCACCGAGTTTGAAATCCTCCATCATTCCCAATACCATCGTAAAGCCTTGGGCGAAGAACTAGAAATCAGAAGAAATATTAAAGATTTTCACATAGCTAATGACTAAAAATCTATTTTTAGGGATGTTCGAAATTTGACTTGAATAATCTGTTCACTTGATGAAAACATGCCGTTCAATGTTTCATTATTTTGAATTTCCCGAAAATATTCGAGTCAATTAATGAGTAAAATGGGTACCTGTGAAATCGAATCTGAAGATCGGAAAGCGATGATAAGTTTCTGATGAGTATGATCAGCCACGATCAGTGCAGCCACTTCGTCCTAAGTTTAAAAATGTACAATAATTTATTCAGTTCCTTTTTACATATTTTCTCGTAACTGCATAAAATTCATGGAGTATCGTATAACTTGATCTTGTTAATTCAACGCATGATTCTACCTAAAATTTTTGCACTAATTAAAAACGAGTTTTCTTTTGAAATATTACAGCTCCAACCATGCCACTGTTGTGGACTCTGTTAACCGCCTGAATGTAGAAGGAAATGACTTCTCGATTGAAAGTGTCATTGTAAACGGCTGAATCTGTCATATTCAGAGGGCAATTCACTGAATCGAGAACTGTTCTACGAGGATCGCATCGATATTTAGTAGCAACACAAGCGGCAGTCGGTAAACACCATCTAAATAAAGTTTTTTTTTTCTAAAGATTATCTGGAAAAGATACCTGCATTTGTTCGTTCCAAATACAGTTCCCGCACAAGTTTCACATGTGTTGTAATATCCGCAAGAATTCACTATTTGTAATTTTAGATAAATTAGTATTAAGCAAAGATTTAGAATAGTCATCAATAGACGAATATCAACTTCAAAATAGCAAACTCCGAAAAATACATCGATTTTCAACTTATTAGTGTAATTCTTAAATGTTCAATTTTAGACTTTATGCTTAGGACTAAATAATAAGTAAGAAGAAATGTACATTTCGCATTTCCATCTCAGTCTCAAACGGCACCTGCTCATTAAAGCGTATATTGAATATGAAAAAGGTGCTAGGCGGGAAGGTAAAAATACACGAAAATGAGGTGGTAAATAATGAAAGAAAGAGCTAAACTGATAATATAAGATTGAAATTGTATCGGCACGATACAAAGAAAGGGCAATCTCATGAAGAAAATGCATAACTATGCAATAACAATTAAGCATAAATATGAAAATTGGGCTATCAAAATAATCTTTAAATTTTCGCACGATATGCTTCAGAAGTTCGGATAATTTTACGCATAAATTTATCATCAAAATTAGAATACATACTGAGTTATGCATTAATTTTCAATGAGAACCTCACATGAGAAAAAATTCATTGGGATAATTGAAATATTTTACTCATATTGCTCAAATGTGAGTATTTTTCTATGCTTTATTAATTTTGAAAATTTCGATTCAATCTGTACATGTAAGAATTTTATGGAATATGAATAAAGTTACTAGATTTTCGATTATATTATATTTCATTAGGATTTTTGTTTAATTTTTTTGGTTGTATTTTGAACTGCGAGATATTTTTAAGATAATTTTTCTGAATATTTTGACCAATGGTGGGGTTATTCGATCCATTCGCAATATTAATTTATTATCCGTGACTATCTGTTATCTTTTGCCATCAACATTCTGACGTTTTTGCGACAGTCGAACAATCAAGCAGTCGGGCATTCGGGCAGTCAGCTGGAAGGCTAATGCCTCCGCCTTCGAATGTGTTGCCCTGTTGTCTCTTTCCTTCCCTCTTCGGCATTCAAATCCTGTTCCCCTTTTCTTTCACTTCGAATCCCATTTCTTTTGGTCAGATACTCCCATTTTAACTGAAGAAAAACCTCGGTCACGCTTCTATTTGCATAAGGCTGATATAAGCCGAAGTGATACTTTTCCATAATTTAGTTGAGTTTAACTTTGCAATCGTTAGTCGTTTTATCTTTTTTCATACTGATAAGAATTTGCAGATGGACCGTAAGTGTGTAGTCTCACTGATTTGGGAACTTTAAATATTTTTAACATTATTTTCGTGAACCACTTCTGATAAAATTTTATACCCATATTCAGTTCATTCAACTGGACATTCTTGCCGAGTTTTAGTCTGATCAGTGCATAATACTTCAGTTATCCAAATTGAGTTCAATTTCATTTTGTTTCAAACTTTCAACCGTCACCGTATGTGAGTATAAGATCTGTCTTCTTATCTTGAAAAATTGAAAAAAGCGTTCAGCAACCATGTTAGTTGATACATATTCAATTGAGTTGTGATGAACAGACGAAATTATGATTATTTCCCACATTGTAAGGTGTTATGTTCGCTGTAGGGAAACTATTGCGTCATCAAATTCGAAATTTTCTAATTTAATGACTTTATTCGATAATCTCGCGATCGAACGCGCCCTTGAATTCTCAGCTTGCCTCCTCCTTCTTTCCTTCCTTTCTGCCTATCCTTCCGCCGTTCAGGTTCTTCTCCATATCCTCCCTTGGTATCCTTCATTTCAGCTTTTCTCAATCTTCATCTTTTCATTTTCATCCCTCACACATTTTATCCTCTGGCTAATGTTATTATCTTCCGCAGATATAAAATTTTTATTTTATCACCTATTTTCGTCGATTTTTAATTTGTCCACCTCATAACATGAAAACTTGGCCAGTTAGTTTGAGTCGAATGACTTTTCCCACATTTGTAGGGCATGACGATGTTTTCACGTTATGAAATGACGAAAAACCCAAGTTTCCTTTTTATCCTCTTGTTCCTCAGAGTGACTATTTGTTGTTTACAGATATGAAAGACCCGGGAGCAGTCGCAACACTCATCGCCATAGGCGTGTCACTCACGATGATGTTCGTCTGCGGCATCTTCTCTGCCAGCATCTTCACCGACATCGATGAATTTCACGACAAGAGTTTCGCAGAACTCGAACGACTCAAGGTGAATCTTTAACAAAATTTATGAGACTCTTGATAAAATGTATGGTTGGATAAAAATCTATTCGAAATCTTTGTGACTCACTACAATTATCGAGGAAAAAGCCAAATATCCACATCTTACACTAGCAAATGTTGAATTTTCAGTCTAAATGGAATGCCATTGTTATTAACCAGAAATTTATCTAAAAATTTTCATAATTTTCCATTCAACTTATAAACAAATGATCAGGTTTCAGTAGATATATCATGTCTGAGCAAAACACATGAAATTTCTAGGCATTGACCGACGTCGCGTGGACAGAAGTGATGGCTTTCAATCGGAGGAAGACCAATCAAGAAAAGACAGAGATGTTCGACACGATTTTCAGACAGAAGAGGAATAACCAACTGCCTGATTACTGCAGTTAGAAAACTAACGAAATAATAACATTTTTCTATTCAATTAGGCTGTATGAACACAAACCATTGTCCCGAGGGGCCGCCAGTTAAGATTTTCGGACAATATCCAGCATAATTGAAGATAATTTTAGGTGAACCAGGTAGAAAATCTGATATGATTTATTTGCAACATGAGATAAAATGGAGCGTGTGTGGGTAATAATTTGGAACAACAGAATTATCCCACATCCACATTTATATTCCATGTTAAAGACAGATAAATCATCTCTGATTCACAGGATTGGACGGTATCGATGGAAGTGAGTTTTAGTTCCCTTTCAAAGTAATAATAAACTTGCATATTTCAGTTCCTGGAGAAGAAGGGACTAGGTATCAAATCTAACTATTGGGTAGTTTGAGTTTGTCGCAATATTGTATCATGAAGGAATAATGTGAAAGTGAGAAAGCGCTTCCCTACTCCCTTTTAACGCTACACGCTGTTCTGTTGGTCTGCCGATCACGATGTCGCGTCAAATCCAAATTTTCAACCATTGCAATTAATTCAAAACGTTTCATTGCTATTACTTTTTAAAGAGGACCGAACGGTGTAGATGCAATCGGCTACGAGTTGGAGATGATGGAAGAGGAAATGGTCGACTGCATTCATTGTCCTGCAGGACGTGAGATTGAAATCTGGCAATTTTTAACCATTTCATAAATTAGCGCCTGGCCCGAAGGGCGACCGCGGTCTGCCTGGTCCAACTGGCGAGGTGAAGAATTGAAAGTCGCTGTAACAAAACAACATCCGAATATTTCAGAGAGGGCTGCAAGGCGAGCAGGGGATGCGCGTATGGCCTTTCTCGAGAGAAAATTTCGTTCTTGAAAGTATATTATAGGGCCGAGACGGGATGGACGGAGTCGAGGGACCCAGAGGTATGCAATTTTAAAAATTTAAGAATTTTGCACAAGTTATAATACAATTATATCGGGCTTAACGCTCATATTAATGAACCTTCTAATTTTAATGCCCGAAATAAGATTTAAACAAATTTCGTACATGTGCATGGCAGACGAATGAAAGTAGATATACTGGATTAAGAAATTGTGCGAACTATTTACTTCTTACTCGAAATCAATATGAATATTTCAGGGAATCCGGGTGACTATGGACCACAGGGCGAACAGGGCCCTCCCGGTTAGTTATAGATACGAACCTACCAGTTTTTCATCAAATTTTGACATCGATGCCAAATTTACTCATTTTACGACTTGGTCATAAGTTGAACATGTGAGTTACAGGTCCAAAGGGCAGCGGCGGTGGCATTAGAGCAATTCCTGGACGTTAGTTTTAAAATCAACAAGCTTAAATATAATATTGGTGTGTTTAGCTCGAGGACCCAAAGGCCAACCTGGACCAATTGGTTCGTGAAGTTAATAAAAATAATAATGTTTAAATTACTCAATTTTCAGGTCCGCCAGGAGATCAAGGTTTCTTCCCATTAGTTTCTAAAATATAAAGTCGATAAAAATCGCTAATTTATAGGAGAAGGTGGAGATGGCGAGGAAGGACCAGGTATTTATCAAGTTGAGGTTAATCTTCATAGTCAAATGATTTTAGACGGATTACCAGGACCGCCAGGAGTTCGTGGACGAAATGGCGTAAGTTCTTGATGATTTCTAGCTTATTAAGCGATCTGAAGATGTACAGGGTGCGGACAAATTATGGAGGCACCGATAAATTGAGATTTAACCCGAAATATTGAAGTAATCGAGTTCAAATTTTTAAAATAATTTATTGATAACATAACGATAAAAAATCAACTAAGAGTTTTCGAAATGGCCGCCTTTAGCGTTGATACAGGCCTTGAGTCGCTCGGGGAAGGCATCGATGACGGCACGCAACTAGTCGTTGGACATTTTGTCTCATGCTTCGACAAGGAAAGACTTCAAGAAGCCGAAACTTTTGTGGGGAGTAGAGCAGGCCTTGGTCTCAAAGTATTACCAAGTGGGATAATCCAATGAGTTCGAATCAGGGCTGTTGGAGGGCCATTCGGAAGAAAAGATGAAATCTGGGAAGTGAATTTTTCAGAAGGACTAGGTAGATTTTGACTTATGGGAAGGGGCCGAATCCTCCTGAAAGCAGGGGGGACGGGATTTAAAATGGATTTTGGTCCAGGGAATAAGAGCTTTATTTTAAATAAGATTTGATAGGTTTCGGTGCTGATCTTAGCGTTCTGGGGGACGAACACGAGGGGGGACTTTCCATAATAGGCGGTAGCCGCCCAAACCGTGATTGACTGAGGATGAGCCCGTCTTCCGACCAGTTTACCATTGGAATTAGCAGAGGAGATGTTTGGGGACAGGACGTGATCATTTTGACGATTCATGAAAAGTTCAATTATGAATATTTCCTCATCCGAAAAAATAATCGTTTTGTAGCGTGCCGAAGAAAGCCTCTTGGGAAACTGTTGGTATCTTTCAAGTCTGTTTGATATCATTTTGTCCATAAGTTCGTGAACTTTTTTTGGATTCTGTAGGAGTTGAGTCCCAAGTTCTTCCTGATGATGATTCTGACCGATTTTTCGTCGATTTTCAATTTTTTGGTCATTTTTCGTATGGATCTGCGGAAATTTCGTAGAATCAGCTCACGAAGTTTTTCTTGTTCCGTTCCGTCCTCGCACTCCGTTTTCTGCCACTTCCTGGACGGTCAGTAGTAGATCCAGTCTCCTTGAACCGTTTTACAGTCTTTTGGACCATCGTTCGACTGACTTTCAGCAGTTTGACGATGTCTTTCGTTTGATGCCCAGCCTGATACAATATGATGATAATAGATCGCTTTGAACTCGGCGCTACCATTCTGAATAGAAAACCTACCAATGGTAAATAATACATGAAAATGATCACGAAATACATGGTAATGACGAAAAAATAAAAATAGCATGTAAACTCTGCGCACTTCGTGAAAAATCGACGCTTTAGCAAGTGCCTCCATAATTTGTCCGCACCCTGTATTATGTTCGTCCGACTGCTTGTGACAATGTAAAATGTTGAGTTTTGAACGCTTGAATGAATGAATGAATGACCATTCCGCAGGTGCGCACATGCATACACTATTTGACGACATTTCTATGGAAAAGATATAAGAAAGTGTCGCCAGATAATGTGCATGTGTGCACCGTGAAGTTACCATTCATTCAGACGTTAAAAATTCGATATTTTTCATTCTCATCAAGTAGCCAGACGGACACATTATAAATAACCTGATTCTAGATGCCAGGACCGATGGGCAAGGAGGGGTAATTTTCACAGCTCAATTCTCAATATCTAACTTCATGTGTATTTTAGGCCGAGAGGACCTCAAGGCTTGCCAGGAGACGATGCGGGTAAATTTTTTGAATAGCGATGAGAGAATCAATTCGAATTTAAAAAGGCTACTGCCCATGTCCGAATGGCCATGTAGTGAATAATCGCTATCAAGTCCCACCTCGGCCTCAAGTGGAAGCGACACCTCCAAGACCCGTTGAAGTGACCAAAACGCCCACATACACAGTTCCGACTGAAGACGTCGAGAATTCTGGAGAGGAAACTGAGCCCATACAAGTCACACCTGCAGAGTACCTCAAGGAGAATCAGAAGAAGCGACAGGATGAAATAGAAATACCGAAAAAAGTCGATGCACCTGTCATGGTTGAGGAGAAGGAAATGGAAATAGCACATTCAGGTAGGAATTAAAGTTAAAATTCCTCATAAATAAAGTGATGATCAAAAGTTCGGAATTGTGGGTGAATTTGGTTATGTTCAATTAATTTTATATCATTCGATATTATCAATTTTGATAGACGCTAAAATTGATTCATAAAATATCTTTTTTAACCTGACCGCGTTTGCAATAGCAATTAATGATCATCTAAAATCGCTTTTGATTGCAGATATTTGCCTAAAATTATGATTAGTAAGGAATAGAAAAACCTTTTGACATTTCAGTGACAACTGAACAGACGGTTGGTGCGACTCAGGTTCCCGAAAACTGGGACCAAACCTATGAAACCCCAACCAATCTTGAACAAACAGCCATGGAATTGCAGCAGCCAAACCCAGCCAATGAGGCTTAGAATTTATGCTGATTGCCACATAAATTTTGCTCATTTGTTCATTAGCCTCTAGATGAATAAATTATGTTGATGAAGTCTTTATTTTATGTTTCATCGTAAAAACTCAGTTTTAAAAATTTAGTCGAGAATGTTTCAAAATATCATCGAATAAGTTTTGAAAGTAAATATATTATAGGGGAAAGATAAATTAATTTGCGTTGATCGTATGTTGAGCTTGACGTTGTTGTAGTAATAATTGTTGACATTGTCGAAGTGCTTGTTCGAATGCTTGAAGTCGTAATTACAGCTGTGGAAACGGTGCAATTATCAAGAGATTGCACATCCTGACAATCGTGGACTGATCTTGGACCGCATGGCTTGACGCAATCCTGAATTTTTGAAATTATTCAAAGGCATAATACAAATTATTGCAAAATCATCTTTATTACTTTCAAACTTGGGAGGCAGTTAACATCTGGCACGGTGTATAAATTTGGAGTAATATAACTGTATGTTGTATTCAGAATATCATAAGTAATTTCGGATCGACCTACAGCAATGACAGTGAAAGATATGCAGCCAACTGAATAAACTTTACACAGTTCCTAGAATTTTATCATAGAACAGAAGTAACGCAGTTTAAAAATATCTTTTTACGTCTCCAAATGAGTTTCTATCGATCGAACTATTGAAAATACGATTTGTTAAGAGCACGACCGTATTATAAAGACATCGATTGTTAGGTAAACTATAATATTTAAACTAAAAACGAATGATGAAATTGAACTGATTATCATATCACTCCAAACCTCTTTTAAAATAGTAAAACTAAAATTAGCACTGGAACTTTCATTTTGAATCGGATCTAATGTGTCGAAATGGCTAACAAAGCGACCATAGTCCAGATCATCGATTTTCATATCACAATCATCTTCATTACAGCACGTAGTGTTGACTGACTAAAAAACTTGCATTTATAACATTTCGAAGGTTTTAGCTAGCATTAGGGTGTATTTTATTCAGAAAATAGAATCATACCGACTCAAACATGGGATAAATTCGAGTTCGATATCCGATTCCTCGTTGCATACAAGAATTGATTAAGTCTTCTAGGAAGAAAAGGATCTTGTGAAAGTCCTCATTCGATGTTAATGTCTGATCAAGATCTAATAAAATAGCGATGTTGCAATAGTGTGTTAGCTAGAAGTGTTGCATGTAATTTTTGGCCTGTAAATCTAACTTACAGAATTGTTTTTGGTGTAATTTTGAATGGGTGGTATATGAAAATTTGAGTAATTATCGGGATTACAAGTGAAGTATGGATTATCTGGAGACTGTCTATCATCATCTATGTCTAAAATTTATGCATCATTTATTCAGGAAAATATTAACCTTACCACAGAATTGAGATTCAATAGGCTTGAAAATTAAAATCACTACAATTATCAGAAAGAAAATAACTGATTTCATATCGACTACCATCTAGGAGCTAAAATAAAATTAAGATCTGCAACAATGAATTTTAAACCTTCCAGTTAAAAAACGAAGTATTGAAAAGGCGAGTGTAAATAAATCGATGATTCGAGCATTTATAATCGCATTATAACAATATCCTGTTTAACCTTGTATGCTTATCACTTAAACGGAGTTGTTAAATTAGCGGCATGTTTCGTTGTCACTATCAGTAAGATGTTGACAGGTCAACACTTTTGCAGATAATATACGACGAATTTTGCTTTCAAAGGAAATTTATTCAATAGTGCATGTATATGTAGAACAATTTAGAAATGCGGGATCAGTTTCGCATAGAAGGCAATCAGGCAATCTCGAAAAGATACCACGTCACCACGTCTTTTTTTTACGAAGAAACACTAAGCCCCGCCCCCTACTTTTTCTTTTCCCTCTTGTGTCTAAAGACGTGGTAACGTGGTATCTTTTCAAAATGGTCTTAAAAACTCGCCATATCTAATTCACTCTCCTTCTCTAATCTCTCGTCTTTCCCCCCTACTATATCTCTTTTTCCCGCCAGTGCCGCCTAGCGATACTGTTCATTCCCTCTCTACATCTTTCCACTTTTTTTTGGGCCCCCTGTATTAGGCACCGCTTAAGCACCGGCACCGTCTGTATTAGGCACCGGATTTTAGGGTGAGAGAGTGTAGGCAAAGGGGAGAAATAAGAAAAATAGCCGGTGCCTAATACAGGAGGCCCTCTTTTTTGTAGTATTCTTTCTTGTTCGTTTCATCGCTTTCATCCTTCGGCCAATTGAAAAGAAGCTTCATTTCAGCGATTCACTCGATCAAAAATGGATGATTTGTCTGGAGAGACTGTTTCAAGTGAGGTAAATCGAATTTATCACTTTTAAATTGAAATAGAATTGTTTGATGCGCTTCTTTCAGGCTGAGACGAGCGACAATTGGTCAGACGAGCAGAGCGAAAATTGGTCGGACGAACAGAGCGAAAATTGGTCGGACGAGCAGAGCGATGAGGAATTGAGTGCCTGTCTCGGGGGAACGCACTGGAGCAGGTTGCCTGTCGAGATGCAGATCGAGATCCTCAATCAGGTGCTTTCAATCACATTCAGACTTTGAATTGAAAATCCTTATTTTGGAAGAAAAGTAATAAAGAGAAAATTATTTCAAACGGTTTCCATACATTTCTTTATAATCCACAACGAACTGAAGGATTTTCAGAAGAACCTGGACGATGGTGACAAGCTGAATCTGCTGTGCGCGTACCCTGATCTGCTCTCAGTCATCAGCGAGTCCTATCCGCACGACAATCCCAACGCTGCAAATGGAGGGAAAGGCACAGAGGTCGAGCCGACTGGCATCTACATCAAATATGCAAGTTTTATTGAAAGTTCGAATTTACTTTAGGACCATTATCTCAAGATTTGGAACGAAATTATTCTTATTCTTTGAATTTCCTGGCCTCAATATTTTAAAGATCAATCAGTTTTCTAAGAAAAAAACATGTTCATTTTTTGCCCAGATCATCTTTATTGATCGTGCATTATTGCATATGCTCTTTTATTAAATTGACCTGAAACGCTTTTGGATAAATAGAAAATCGAGAGGCATTGACAGGTGAAGAAGGAGGAAACGAAATGGGTCAAAATTTTAATTCCGACTTCCCAAAATGGTCATTCGACAACCCATCCCTAGTAATGAATTGAATAGAGATGTCTTGGATATCTATTTTATTTTCTCTTCGCAATTCGATGTCTGACTATTTCGAAATTATGCAGGTTCCATTTCAGTCGTCGAAGAAGAAGATGTTTCGTGATAGTATGGCCAGATTTCTCGACTCGAGACAGCCTCGCAGGATTTTTGGCTTGAAGTACAATAACATTGTGCTTACGGTATGTCAATCGTTTTTCTCAATTACTAAAAGTTATCATCTTATCGTAAATCCCTCTTATATTTCTATCGGATGGCGTCAATTTTCTCGGCACCAACGCTCAGCGAAAGAAAAAAGTGGGGGACAGAAAGGAACATTCGTGTTGCGCAAAGTGCCATTAATTTGCACACTTCGTATGCAAATAATTCTTTCACAGCGCACTTACATTAGTGCAATGAAGTTATTAAGTTCATGGCTGAACTAAAAAGAAAACTCGATAGTTATGCTTCATTTTTAAGGATCTGGACTCTGAGAGCAAGCACACAGCCATTTTGCTGGACGCACTGGAATCGACCTCGAGCACAACCAGAAAGCTCTGTTTCAACACGAACGAAGCTGACTTCCAATTGTCGCTCGACTTCGTTAAGGTTAGCATTTATTTCGAAACAATTTGTAATCCCAAACTTTTCGAAAGGAATATCAGAAAAGTAAATTTAAATGTCAAGCATTTCGACTGATATCTTTCTCTCATTCGTGAAGTATCTTTATTTATTCAGAAAATTAAATAGGTCCATACTCTCAAATTGAATTACCTCTTTTCCAAAATGATCAGAAAAGTTGAGTTTGGGAGAAAAGTAATCGATTTATTGCCAAATCTGTCGGAGAATTGACACTTTAATGGAGGATAAGTAACGACGTCACTTTTATTCCTGCTATGATTTACTTGTAAGATTCTCTTTGTGCAAGCAAGTATTAATCTAATTCTTTCTTGAAATCTATATTATAAATTTCAAATAAATTTAGTTGATACAAATGTGTTAAGGTGCTGAAACCGAGCCGTCTGCAGCTCACCTTCTATTACAATGAGAAATGGACTACTTTGAACGAACTCGTCGAGGCCTTCCCTGCTCTCTTTGAGGTCCATTTTGCTTCTTTTTATTACCTTTTATATCTGAACATGAATGAAAGTTTAAATTTCAGAAAAGTTTCTCGATCAATACTCAGGCATTCAAATTTGAAAGAAAATTTAATTCTTATACTAAAGTAGAGATTATTATGCTTTTGATTCAGAATGAATAGATATGTTTCAGTTGAACGAGCTGTATGTGTCTGGCCCCGTGCACGCAGACGGCGATTCGCTGCTCAATCATCTGTCCAAATTCCCTCCCTCTCTCTGCTTCTACTATAACTTCCTCCACGATGGGCACGTCGTCAAATTCTTCAGGGTAATTCAATTAGCCTTATTTTGAAAAAAAACTAGATTTTTATTCAATTCTACAAACTTTGAAATCTTTAATAACGAATTCCAAATAATAAAGACTCACATTTCGACTTTTTGTAAATTGACTTATCATAAGTAATCCGATTATCAAATACCTAGCAAAATTTTCAATCCTTATATCTGAATGTGAGTCCTGCAAAAATGAATTTTAAGTTTTCGTAATAAAACGAAAATTTTCTAAAATTTAACAAAGGGAAAGGTCGTAAATTATTTCTTAAGACAATCAAATGAAAGGGAAAATGATCTAGAACGAAACGAACATTTAGCATTTTTTCAACTCATTTCCTATGACATAAATTCAGACTCTGGTCTCGACGAGATTCGAAGAAGAAAGTCCTGCTGCGACCGCTCTTAAACGAATCGTCAACTGGACATTTCAGATAAGCTACAGGACAAAGACCGAGGAAGGGAAAACGATGAGGGGCTACAAACTGCTGTCTAAATTGGTCGCAGACATCATTCCTCCCAATTCGGAGGTAACTTCATAGATTTTCGCGTTTCAATGCGATATTATTCTACGTTTTTTTTTTTTCTAATTCTGAATAACTCGTTTCTGATGGAAAATTTCTATTTTATTTAATAAAAAAACGAATTTTAAACTTTTAGAGCCCAACTTGAAAATTGCAATTCTGTTTAGAGCATTGAAAAATGTTTTTATTGTAATCTTACTTTCTAATTTACAGATAATGATTTTGGATTCGGCGATGGGCACGGTCGAGCGCCGCATCTTCGAGTTGCATCTGGCTGTGGGCGACGAGCAGCACGTCATCTACGTCAAGGAGGAGGTCGACAGTCTCTACAAAGATAGAATAATCCAGGTCGAATGTTTTCAAACGAATTAGCCCATAGGTTGTGATCATTTCTTTGGAATTATAATGCTACAATTACTGATGTATGGAGCGCTTAGTTTTTTGAACTAGAACTCTCAAATTTTCTCCGAGCTGAACTTGACTAGACTTCGATAAAAAATTTTCGAATTACACTTAAAATCGACATTTTTTCAAAAATTTAACTCGAGCCTATTGGCAAGTTCAAGTTCGAGCTTCGAAATTCCTTTTTAAAATCCATTGCAATTCTGAACCCTTGATTAAAGTTAACCCTGAGGTTTAATTTGAAACAACGGAATGTGTTTTCAGCTGGCGAATCGGATTGAGGACTTGAAAGAAACTCTGGTGTCTCTGGACACGGACGAACAGTCAGTTTTCATCCTCTTTATGCTGTCTGTTAATTCATCTTCTCATTTTAGAATGTCCAGCTCCGACAACGACACAGACCTGGACTTCTCTGATGAGGTAAGATCATTTGCCATATTGTGAAAATACTCGTACTTCAAAAATATCCCATTCACTAACGATTTAGCAATTCATTGTCAGCACTTTGAAACGCATTTTCAAATCTATTTTTTTATGACGATCGATAAAAATCATCCCTAGCAATACATCTGAAAGAAGGCGTATGATATTTTAAAGTGTTGCAGAGTTGTACGTCCACTATTCTTTTTTTTATCTTGTGAAACTGCCAGAATCCAATTGTCAAAAACTGCTAATTCCGAATCATTCCATTAGCATGCTTTTTCATTTGATTCTTTTTCTAATTTTCAAATTATATGCATAATGATCAAGCATAACACAACAAATTGATATGAATTCAGGGTGATGAGTTTATGGATGACGACCACTGAACTAGCCACTTCATCAGCACTCGATCATCTTCACCCCCTTCTTCCCATTCACCAGTTCAAAACAACACAAATATCGTATTTTAAATTATTCATTCCATTTTTCAAAGGGTCATGCAGATATTCTCTTGCAAAACCGGTCATTTTATTAAATTTAGTCACTATTTATTGTTTTCCACTTTCTTTCTTCCGGGTTAATTTCCAATCATAGTCCTTTGAAAATTTTTCTCTTCTGTTAATTTTATTAACAGCTACAATCAGTCGTTATGATATTCTATGGGTTTTTTTTTATCACTTATTATCCAACTTCTTTTACCTCGTCTATTTGACCGATCTCATTTATTTACAGTTCGGTGTCCTTCTTTGCTTTATTTTATCGCTGTATAAACAGATGCTACTTGATATCAGTCTTTTTTGCTATTTTTAAGAGCCATTCCATGAATAACTGGAACAAGGGTCCGGACAATTGCAAGTGTTCCGGATCCGAACCAAGCTTATATGGTGGATACACCCATGGGCCCTAATCACAAAAATGGGGAGACCAGGCTTCGCCCCCAAAGTGGGCAGGGCTAGGTGGAGGTCAAGTTGGGAGTTTTGATGATGTGACGCCCGTCCGAAGGTACAAAGAAAACTTACTAAAAATGATCCATTGAACTATATATTATTTTCATTTCAAACGCTGAATTATTGAATTTTGGTAAAGTTTAGAGGAAAATGAGAATTTAATTTCGACATAAAAATTTAGGAACTTTTAAAAATCTAAGAAAATTGAATGAAATATTGGTACAAATTTGAGTATTTTTAGATTCATAGAATAAGATCTATAGATATAAAAAAATGGAATAAGTATTTTTCAATATCTTCATACTTGCCTCTGAAAGTTCTATCCTGCCATCGATTTGTCAGGGAAAATACTCTTCTTATTCTTTCACCTCTCTTCACTTTTCGTTGTATACTGCCAGTTCATTTGCAATTACCCGTTGTTTTCGTGAGTCTTCTTTTCTCTAGCAGTGATGATGCAAAGTGAATTCTATTTTTCCTTGATACATATTCTTTGCCATCTTCAAATGTGCATTTTTATGCAGACTTATTTAAATCATATTCATTTTTAGATCTCCAAAACAAATTGCCTTCTAGTTAAAATAATAATATGGCATTCTTTGGTCTGGCAACGAAAATTGGGTCCAAAAGTGACGTAAGTTTTGAAATGAACTTTGAAATAAATGCTCACAAACAATAAAACGGGTAAATAGTTGTGGGCTACGAAATAAGCCAGCCAGCCACACAAACAAAAAAATCAATAACATGGAGGGTCGCTATACTTGTTTTGCACTCTTTTCGTCATTTCTCTCTAAACATCATAGTTCGCTGATCTGTGATATAATAATTGAGAGATGACCGAGATTGACTTGATACCATAGTTTTTCCAGCAGATATTGACTCAAAAATGCAATATTTATTCGTTTGCACTTTTGGTGTTTTCCATCTTTTTCTTCAATGTTTCCCTCCAATTCATGGCAATGCGTAAACAAGTCTGTTTTCTTCGCTTCAGCTGCAGGCTTTGGCAGGCATTCATTTTCCGCGTTCAATAAATTCAACCTTTTTACGCAATCTTTAAAGATCTGATTTTATCGTACGTTGATTCTGATTCATTTATTATAGACACAAGAAATTGACCCACTGGAAAAGGCAGCCAGGATGATCGAAATGGCCGAAAATGGAGTGCATTTCGATTCGGCACCGGATTTGGCAGAGTCGGAAGAAGCATCGACTTGTGCAGAGGACAAAGAATCCTCGGACAGCAATTCCGAGTTCAGCAGCAGCAATGCATCGGGGTTAGTTGGGTAGTCTGAGTGGAAGATAAGAACTTTCCCTAATCTAGCCAATAATAGTAGCTTTAAAAATCAATAGAATGATTTAGAAAATGCTAAAAAGGTCGAGATTTCAAGAAATGAGAAAGAGTCCGTTTTATCTATACTTCGTTAGAAAATCTTCAAATTTCGCGTTAATTGAGAGGAACACAAATTACTACCTTTGTATGATGAAAAATCACGAAAAAATATGCGCAATATTTCGAAAAATCGCATAAAATAAAGAAAAAAAAGTATTGGCCAAAAATTCAATCTATTTTTTTGCATTTCTCCTTTTCGTCAAATTTTAATTTCGATTTTTCGAAAATATTTTAATTTTTTGCGAAAGCGAGCTGCGCGATGATGTCCGAGAGGCTGTGTCTGGACTCACACCACGATGAAGGCATCGGTTTCAGCTTCCTGACTATGCTGTCCAACATACTCAACAAGGCACCGCAGAGGAAGGCGAGCTATGCCACAGGCACTGATCACTGGGTCCCTCTGGATCCAGAAGAAATCGTCATTATGCCTCAGGAGGCCGTCGACGGTTACAAGAAAGTGCATCCACATGTCGGTGAGCCGGAAATACGAAGTTGTTTGCATAGGCCATTTATCGTTTACTTTGGCAAATGTCGCCGTGAAAAGAATTATCGTAAGGTAAGGTGACATTTGCAGAAAATGACGACGACTTATGCAAGAAACAAATTGCTAATCTTTCTCGAAATGAAAATGATTACTACTTCAGGAAAGGATATCAATCAAAACGGCAACTTCAGCGTCGTTACGAAAATCGTGAGTCGTCGTTTATTGAAAATAGCATGAAGATTAATTGAACCCAGATGAACAGCACACCTCCCGCAGCGAAGAAGAAGAAGAAAACAAAGGGAGAAAACACTAAGGACGTGGAGAAAATGCTGCAGCAACTGTCAGAGGGCGATGGCAGCGAGATCGAAATGAAGGACTCCTCTTCTGACTGTGAGCAGGGACAGGAACAACAGGAGAATGAGTGAGCAAATTCTTTAGTATGAAGAATAGAGGATTTTTTATTTTGAATATTCTGTTCACTTTACTAGCATTTTTGACAAGTAGAATTTCAACCAATATTTGATCATTTAATAACATCAAATTTTGCGCTAAAATGATCCTTCTCTACTCATTTCAAATTTGACTAGCATGTTTCTGCCAATTTTCAATATTTTACATCGATGAAAATGATGTTAATTTCAGCGACCGACCACCAGTCCATCATCTGGTCATCACGTTCTGGGGCAAGGACGGAGAGAAGAAGTACTTCTCACTCTACCGAAGTCGAAAGGTAATCAGACATTTATTCTTCAGGAAGATTCAACTTGTCTTATGCCTCTTGTCCATTTCAAGTCAGTCCATCTGCATCATCTATATAAAGTTTCTTCTCCTGGAAAGTGGCGTGAAGCTCAATTTCTTGCATATCATAGAAATTCCGTCGACAATATTTTCTAAATATGCATTTTTAGGTAACGGATGTGATTGCTTTATGCGAAAGATCGAGAGAATGCATTCAACTTTTTCGTTTTCAGCCCAAAGGTTTGCAAGTTTTATTGTTCTCAATATTATTTGAAGTTTTAAATTTAGGCTCTGAGAAGAGCGACTACATAAGCAAATTGCTGTCCTGTCTGAAAAAGAACCTGCTCTGGAAGCCGATTCACGTCGCTGCGAGTCTGGGGATCATCGAGTACTTCAAAGAGATCAGTCCGCACAGGATCAAGAGGTAGTTCTTCAAGTTTTATGATTTGTTTCGAAAATTACTTGAATTCGCTTACTTCTTTTCCATGAATTTTTAATGAAAATGCAGAAAGTTGTTGTCGTATTTACTGGTGTTACTACTTCCAGCAATCTGTACAACATGTGCCCAGAGGGATATAACGCCCTGCACCTGGCTGTCAAGTACAACAGGTGAATTTGTCAAAGAAATTCACTATTGATTACTGTAATGTTCAGATTAGAGGTTGTCAAATTGCTAGTGAATTTGGGGGCTGATTTGAATGCAATCACCACGAATGGGGACAACTGCATGCATCTCGCTGCTTTCGCTTCGCCTCAGATGATCGAGGTGAGAAAATAGCTTTCATCACAGTTTAAACTATTTAACATCAGTCACAATCGAATAAATTTTTCATTTCATCCTGTCTTCAAATTTTCTTCATTTTCATTTTTAAACCTTTTATCACCGAGATTATGCTGGAAAGGATAACAAATTTTAGAAATTCCTATCATTCTTTTTAGGCATGATCTTTACTAAAAATGCTGATGATTGTTGCTTTCAGTTTCTGCACGACACGGGCAAATTCACGTCAATAATCAACGTGCCGAACGGCGATGGATCTTCCCCTCTATACCTCGCAATGAGCAATGCCAACCCTTACTGTGCGAGAGTCTGTTTCCTTGATTTCTCCTTTTCCATTGTTCTCCTCTCTTTCAGGCCCTGCACAATTGTGGCGCTTCTCTGTCGGCAGATCCCGTGGACACCTCACCCCGTCCTCTGATCGACGCAATCAAACGGGGCAAACTGGACGAAGCTACCCTCGACCAGATTCTCAAGCAATCGCCAGACTCTCTCAATCAAACTGAGCCTGTCACTGGCAATCACGCTTTGCACTGCGCTGCCTACAAAAAGGGTCTTCTCGTTCTTCTTGATCAGAAGGTCAAACTTTGATTGTTATGGCTTTGAACCTTTTTTATTCAAAGTACCGTAAGAAGCCATATTTATGCTATCAACTAATTAGTTATCGTCATCCATTTATCAATACCGAATCTGGATGAAATTTTGCTAATGGTTTGCCTTGATCGCACATTATGTATTGAGTAACTTTCATCTTGCTCCTAGTTCATTTCCCCTGATTTGAACGAGCTAGGAGCGCGCCATGTGACAAAATTTTCGATCGCCCACTAAAATAATCATTGTAGGTGTCTGCGTTGAACCTCGACATGCGAAACAACTCGATGCAAACGCCGCTGCACGTCTATGTGAGGAAGGGTGACCTCTCACTTACCATGGCCATTTGTGCCTACAAGGTCGACATCAATGCGAAGGACATCAACGGCAACACTCCTCTGCATATTGCTGTCATGGTAAGTAAGTTACCATTAAAAATTTTTATAATTTGAATAGTTAGAAGGAAGTTGTAGAAGTATTTTTAAAATCCTCATTCATTTTATTTATTTGAAAGCTTTTCTTGGTAATTTATGGCAAAAATCGAAGATCGAAGATAGTTTGATTGCAGAACTTGAACATCGAAATCGTCCGTTTCCTGCTGTGCATCGGAGCTAATCCAAACCTAGTCAACAATCATCGCGAATCGCCGAGACATCTGGCTGCCAGATACAAAAACAAGTACTTTTCCTGGCGTGTTGATCTGTAAAATTAACTGCCAAATTTTCATACTCGATGCTTGCAACTTGATTTTCATTATGCATCATTTTTGTATTTTAGTGAAACAGCCCGTCAAATCGTACGTTCCCTGATTATCTGCAAGGCTAGAACTTGTCCAGCCAATTTCGTTGGCTGCACTGTCTGCTGTGTTCACAAGTAATCAAATTGTTATTTTATCAAAAGAAACGAATGCTGTTTGCAGAGACAACTTCATCGGCGAACAGTCGCCCCAGCCTCCTTCTATCAGCAGGAAAAGTACGGCTTCTTCAGGACTCAACGGTACACCTTATAATTTAATGAGTTTTTCGCTTATGATGAAAGATTTTCTGTTTTATTTATACTCATAGCCGATTTTTCTGCAACTCATTATAAAATTCTTTAACCCAAAAGATGAGTCAGTTTTTACTTTGTTTATACAAAAATGCTGATTTCTCAAATTTCAGACGAATCGAAAAGTGAAGATGCGAAAGTGCGAGATGCATCTGTGGATTGGAACGCGCCGACTGGGGCATACGAATTCGAACTCGACCCCGACACTCACGAACTCGACGAAGCCTACAAGGAACCCAACCGAGCTAGGAGCTTCCCACAAGAGGTAATCTTACGAATTTATTATTAGTGATTTTTGCCAAATAATTGAATCTTTATCTACAACTCAGACCACCTTTCTGTTCAAAAGGTTTATCCCAAAACTCGAGTTGGCAAATCTACATAGGGACCCTATCTATTACATTTTTAAAAATTCTCAGTTAAGAAATGAACATTGCTAATCTTGCGAAATAGAAACATGCAGAATAGTGCTAGAATATAGTACTGAAAAACTTTTCACTTTCGAAATTATGTTCAATCCTCAAATATGTTTAGTTGGCGATGGAACAAACGATGAAGAAGCTGAAGGAATTTGCGAAGGAGAAGAACAAGCAGAATGTGATTTCTGTGCTGTCGCTCGACGGAGGAGGAATCAAAGGGTTGGTTATGACGCAGGTAGTCTTTTTCTTCTAATGATCGGTATTTTTACTATTCTTCAGATTCTCCTCTTTCTGCAGCAATATCTGGATCAGCCTGTGCTGGACTATTTCGACTGGATCGCGGCAACTTCCACTGGCAGTCTCATCATGTCCACTCTATTCACGGGCAAGTTTTCATACGAGGCTAAATCGGCAAAATGATTTGGAATCTTTCATAAGTTCATTCGTTAAAAATTATAAATTTCATCAAAATTCTATTCTCATTCTGGTGCCTGTATATCGTTTAGAGATGTTTCCATAGCTGCTTATTCTTCGAATTCATTCAAATTTAACTCTCAATATCCCTTTTATGATACAGCTTGCAGGTCATTCTCTGCGTGCAGCTCAGAAGATGTATCTTCGTTTCAAGGACATGGTATTCGACAGCTGGACGCGGCCCTACAACAGTATCATTCTCGAGAAGTTCTTCAAGAAAGCATTCAGCGAGTCCATCACAATGTCCCACATTCCATATCCAAAGTCAGTTTCTCTTCCCTTCATACAACGATACTAAAGAGTTGAAGTGCGAGTCAAATTTTACAAAAGAATAACATAAGAAAGCGTTATAAATTTTTGATAAGATTACTTTCTCAGGGTGCTAGGGAGTTTTGCACTATTTAAGTTCATTCGAGTTGACTTGACCCATAGTCATTGAACTAAAAAAAATATTTCATCGTGAAAATGGGACAAAAATAACAGCAGCCGTGTTCTGTCCTGTCTATGAGAAAGCAAAATTTTGGAGGCACGGTCGAGGAGGAGATCATCCCTTTATCGTGAGATGACAAAGGGACAATAGAATAGAGAAGAAGAGTGATATATAAAAGTCGCTAGGTCAGACAAATTGAGCAAAAGTTTCTGATCAGCAAAGAGATCAAAAGGTCCTCCACCCAGATTTCAAATAAAATAAAAAATTAAGTGCGATTAGCACACAACCGATATTTCTCTCTGAATTAATTTATTTTTGCAGAGTGTTCTACACGACAGTCCGAGCAGACACCTTCCCCGTTCAATTGGAACTGACCCGGAACTACCAGCTGCCGCTGTCTGCAAAGGAGAATGACGAGTTGGGATTCGCCGATCCGGGAAATGTGCTCATGTGGCAGGCTGCAAGACGATCCTGCGCAGCGCCCACTTACTTTTCTGCTGGTAGGCATTCTTTCGATTTTTCACCGTTTGGAGAGAATCTTGATATTCTACTTATGCCGATTTTTCACTCGTTTGATTGTTCATCCATTTTCATTTTTTTAAATTTTAGCTGAAGGCAAGTACATAGATGGAGGAATGGTGTCGAACAATCCCACGCTCGATCTGATGTCGGAAATTCATTTCTGGAACAGTACATGCGATTTGATGAAGGTATTCACACTTTCCTTTTCTGGGAATACTCGCAGAAAGTTGATTTTCATAATGACTTTAAAATTTCAAGAACTTAATTTCTATTCTTTATCAATTTTCTTCAGAGACCCGAGCACAAAGTGGAGGTGGGCTGTGTGGTCTCTATCGGCACGGGCATCACTCCGATCAGCCCGGTGGATCCCTCGCTCTTCGAGATGAACGATGTGATGGGAATGCTCAGGGGACTCAAGAATCTCTCCCTCATCGTACTCGATCAGGTATTTCTGTTGTTCCATATTTGTTATCTTTCACTTTCAATTCATTTAAAAGTCATTGGGTTTCTTCTTAACTCCTTTTTCTGATTGTTAGATTATCAATTTCATCTGTTTCACAAGTCGAAGAAGGAAATTTACACAAAAATAAATAGGCAAAATGATACGTTGTGAAGGGTACGTAATGATATTTTCTATTTGCTTCCAGGCAACAGCAACCGAAGGTGTTCCAATCAGTCGCTCTCGATCGTGGTGCCATTCGCTCGGCATTCCTTACTTCAGACTAAATGCTCCACTTTTCAAAGTATTTTCACATTTATTTTACCCTTTCATTTTCAATAATTTACATTCAAATACAACTGTAAGCGTACTAATGAACAGTGTACACATCTTGTGCCAAATATGATAAGATTTTGAGAAAAAATAGCTGGTTAAAATCGTGGTCTTTGCAGGATGTGCTTTTGGACTGCAGAGAAGACTCCGAGTTGGCCAGGATGATGTGGGATTGTGTGGTATATGGACATACACATAGGTAAACAGTTTTGAAACTTTTCGGTTTTTAGACATTTTCTTTCAATGAAATTGTATTGAATCATCCAATTTTCAGTCAATAACACTCAATAATAATAACCAAAATGATTAAACATTTTCATAATATTTCAAGTCTCTATCATAATTCATATCCACAATTTGTGTAATTCATCAAATTTTGTGGTAGGAAATGTAGGAAAACCAAAAAGAAGATATTGAAGCATTATTATTAGGATTCCATAGTTCTACTATCATAAAATTTCAAATCTCGTGTATCAATTGTTAAAGTTATAAATTCAGGAAAGACTTTTACGAATTAGCGCAGCTGCTGAAGGCAATCGGCACGACGAAGTACCGAAAGAAACTATTCTCGACTCAACTGACACACCCTCCAGCCAATTCCTCTTCCTCCGCCCACTCCACTCCTACTCCTACTCCTACCCCTCCTCCCTCTCCATCGTCTTCTGTCTCTGCAAAAGAACAAAGATGACAAAATTGCATCCAGAGCTTCAAACCTTGCCAAATTTACAAACAAATCAGGGAGCTTTCATTCCCTTCCTTTTTTAGAAAGTATAGATTTCCTTCCGATCTGATCGATCTCACTTAAATATTAGAATTCATATTTTTCGGGTAATAAATTGAAAATTTACGAAAGTGACTTTGGATATATCAAACATGTAGCTTTTTAGTAGAAAAGCAAGGTAGCTTGCATGAAAAGCGAAAGTTTTTAGTTTATAAACGCCTTATAGTTGTTAGATCGTATAGTTTGAAGGATAGCAAGATTGAATGTTCACTTCTGGAAAAATGGAAACGCTAATAACAACGTATAGGATCATGGAGCATGATAGAGTAATAGATTCGTTTATTGATTTTATGATGACTAAATTTAATTCCTTAATTCAAACGACTAATTTTCGCAATTCGCCTGTAAATCAAACGTGTCGGTCACAAGACCTTCAATCAATGATATTGTTTATGCCTCCATTGTATCCCTTTCACTGTCTGGCCTCCCTTCTTCCTTTCTAGTTCTCCTCTTTCTCCTTCTCTGCTTATCTATCGCCTTGTCATTCTTCCATTCCCTTCCATTCTACGCCCAAAGCTTCCAGTTTCTACATTCAGCTAAGAACACCAAATACGTAGGTTTAGTTTTGAATTAAATATAACGCACTTTCTATAAGTTAATTGAGCAATTTCTTCTAGCTCAAATATATGCAGCAAATTTCAATATTCACTATCAGTTTTACAAATAGCGCGGACTTTGCTTTTATGCAAAACCATAAAACATCAAGCTTTTGATTATGAAATTTTGTGAATATGATGAATCTTATAAACGCTATCAGCATAAAAGCGATATTCTGAGAGTCCAGTCTGAGTTTTCTATTCTATCACTATTCCCAATTTTTAACTTCTCCGGTAATTATCCTCAAGAAAAGAAATTTCACAATTTTATTGATTTCATTTAGCTCTTGATTGATCGACAGCACTGATGGCTGCAGGCCAAGAACATCGCAACAACTTGCATATCCAGCCAGAGCTGCACAATCCAGGTATTTTACAATTTCAATCAAATTCAAAATAACCGGCAAAGTTTACTTAAAGTTTGACTGACCCCCTCATATTTTCAATGAAGAAAAATCTTTGATACAAAGTAATGTTCGCATTATATGATATTAAAAAAGCACTTTTGGTTACTGTAGATTAGACAAGAACTTTCACAACGCAAATAGAGCTATCGCTATCAAAAATATCACGCGATCAAGAGGCCAATGCGTAAGCAGATTTCGAAATCCCCCTAATATATTCGCAAACAATCCGAATCCTATGATACAATAGTATAATGCTAGATAATAAGAACAGTCGCTTATTAGAATAGATTGGCGATCTGGAAAGGTAGTTGCAATAGCTGCATCGTTGCATTTGAGGTAGTAAAGGAAGAGTGTCTTTTTTCTAACAAATTTTATACTATTTGGCATGCCACGTTGCTACGGTACAATTACTTTCCCAAGTTTTTGTCAAAAATACAGACTCGATTCTCTTCTTGCAAAATAGTGTTCGAAGAGAGCAAAAGGATACCATACGGATTTTTCTGGATACCAATTTGATTGCGATAGAGTAATTGACTAATTTAAATGCAATTCAGTGGGACTCGAGGATATCAATATGAGAGAATTCAATCCAATCACCACTCCACTTTCACCCATCGACACCATTCAAAACAAGATCGAAAGGGCCAAACATGACATTCAGGACATCCACCCCGATGTAAGAAATCACTATTTCCTCTATTTGAAGGCATACCTTTCTGTTTTCCAACATCTAAATTTACAAACAAAAAATAGATTTATAAACATCAATGCTCTTTATTTGATAATTGCAATTAGTTTAAATTAAAGCTAATTTTGCGCTGCCTGTTCTAAAGAACATTATGAAATAGTCTGCGATGATTTAATGGTAGTCCTGGCATTTAGGAATTTCCCTCATATTAGAGTCTATATGCCATTTAAATTCAAATAGAGAAAATATAGCAGCTGAATTAATATTTGAAAAAAAAACTGATAAACATTTTTCAGGAGGATATCCTCAGTGCGATATCAAGCTACGAAGATCTGGTGGAAATGGTCTTGTCGAAAATCAAAATCGACATTCAATTCCATCGCGCAACCTTCATTCGCGGACAGATTTACTTGAGGTAAAGTTTAATTTAATTTATCCGATTATTTGGTTATTTTCAGTTTCCTAGAGGGATCCAACCACTTCGCTCAGCTCCTCCGTCTTTACACTTCCCCACATATTCCTGTGCTCATCAGAGAACACATCGTGAGTTGTGATCTTGAAATTTTTTTACCAAATCAAGTACTCTAGGGTCAAGACTGTGTGCGTCTAGCTGAATTTGCAACGGAAATTATTGACGGCTCGCCTATTTCGACAACTGCTTCTTCTCTAATCAACAGAAATCATCATAAACTGGAGCCATACATCGAGGAAAACATCGATCCTAATGACCATGACCAGCTCGTCACTGTGTGGGCGATTATCGAGGAGCTTGTTGAGTGCTGGCTGACTTTCGACTCGCATTCACTTCCAGCCATTCCTTAACCAATGTCGCTTGCTCATGCATCAATAATTCTGAATTCTAGCAGAAATATGCTTATTTTCGAGTATATTGATATGTTGAGCCTATTTTTTTCGTAATCATTATATCCAGTGTTCTGATTTCAAAGGAAACTTATCAATTGGGAAAGATATCATTGCCGAACTTCATTGTTTTGTTATTGATAACATTCAAATTCGCAGTTTTTTTTCTCTTCTGAATGCTACTTCAAATATAATGAATTACAATTTCTTCCATTAATGTCTCTACAGTATTCCCTAATCCATTTATCTTTAAAAGGAATATTTGAAAAATCTCTTTTACTTCAAATTTGTGTAATTCTTCTGCTTCAATTTTGAAAGGTTTGGCAAATAATCTAATATTTTTAGAATCATTTTCATCTTTTACTTTTAAAATTCTCCAATTTCACAATGCGGAAATGTCTTAAAATTCGCCAGAGCTTTGCAATTTTTATTCGGTCACTTCCCTTCTTTCTGATAAGAGGGCGTTAGAAATTGTTTGAAAGTTTTAAAGAAAACCTAAAATATTCAACGTATTGATTATTTCGTATCGTTTTGAAAATTTATGATATCATCTTCCGAATATTTTATTACCCATATAAAGTATATAATTGTACTAATATTCAATTGATTAGAATAAATCATATATCTAGGGAAAGTATACAATCATTAAAAATCGATATAAATTATAGGTTTATTGTAAATCGACTCTGTCAAAGGAATGTGTCGAACGTTCCCGTCTCTTTCATTTGCGCGATATAACTGTCCTGAGTATATAATTTATTTTTTATTTATAAATTATGCTGAATACGCACTTTTATAGCGAAATCGTGTGCAATTAGTCCGAGCGGAATCCACAATATGAACATGCTTAAATGTGGCAACGCATAGAAAACTCGATACAACCCGTTAATTATGGCTAGATCCTAAAATAATTAGCATGCGTATGCAATTAAACATTATATTGCCTACCTTCCAAACTGGAAATATAAAATAACAAAAGGTACAGGAATAGTGAATAAATAGTGCAATCATCTGAAGTATCGATAATTGAATTAGAATTCCTTTTAAATTATTGGGATGCTCGAGAAGATTTGTAATATATCATTTTATGTTCCTTCATCAATTCAGAAAAATTCAAATCGAATTAAAATGAAACTTGCTAATTTGCATATATACCATGGGAAATATCGGCGAAATTTAGATTGAATTTCATCTGAGTAAATGTTTGAATTTTTGACACGAATAATAAAAATAACTTGTGACTGAACTTTCTGATCAGTTTATTTTGTCTACTTACAAGTGAATAAACGACCCGAATGAATTTCTCGAATCTGGCGCAGATAAATAGCGTAATGAAGAGAGGAAATAGCCAGTAGAATAGGAATCGGAGCATTCGAATATGCAGATGCTGCTCCAGAGACAAGGTGCAGGTCGTGTCATCGACTATTGAAATTACATCTTCCGAATCTATCTGAAAATAGTCTCCAAATGTCGTAATACGTTAGAACTTGTCTGTTCATAATTTTTCTCTTGTTATATTCAACTATATTTGCATGAGATTTTCTATAAAAAACCGAAATAATTCAAGTTCTTATGGAAAATGCATTACTTTTGAATTTAGATAAAAATGAATCATCAGATTTCTTTAATTGAATTCGATTAAGTCACTGAGAAGCTTTGCATGAACCTTGTTCTCGAAGTGAAACTCTGAATAATAATACACAAAAAGGTGAATATATTCCTGATAATCCCCTGTTATTCATCATTACGAATTATACTTTGTTCTTAAACATACAAACACACAGTAATTTTTATATTAAATTAGGCACTTACCAAGAATAGTAGAGGCAGAGGTAGAACCAGGGGCAAGAAATATGCGGACACAATGCTCTTTTTCCTGCATTTTTCACTCAACGTGTCGTTGCCCTCCAAAAATTGAAGTCGCTAAATCCGTCCGGTGCATTATTGGGATTTGAACGGAGTAGACAAAGGCAGAGGGATTAGAGGATGAAAAATGAAGGGTGATGCTTCAAGAGCCAAATCTCACAAAAGAGGATTAGCTAATTAAAATTTGCAAATAAAAAACGGTCTAGTGAAAGATAAAGTTTAAACACCTACAATTGTATTGTGCCTAAATTTTAGCTTACAATTGAAATGGCAACAATAAGAAGTGCCCAGGAAGTGGCTGCAATTTGAAAGGACATCACCAAGCTGTGGATCCGACAAGCCAGTACGTCGAATGACCATCGGGCTATCAGCAGCTCCAAGACAAGTGGAAACGAGGCTAACGGCAACTAAATTTATTGAAAATGGTAGGTTAGATAAATCTCTTCAAAGTCAATTTTGGAGTTTGACATTTTATTTGTCAAATTTGTTCGGTGATGTTCATTTAGAATTTGTATTAGACATTTAGAAAATCTTAGATGAAAGCACCTACTGCAGTTGTTATTTTGTATCGTAAAGTTAATACACTTTACCATTTTAGATTCAGAGCCTTGAAACATATCTCTTAAAGTTCGTTCTAATATTGCATACCACCTGCTTTCTAATCAGACAAACTCGCGAGAAAGTTTATCTGATCTATGCACTTTTTATAATCTCTAAGAAAATAAAGCTAGAAACAGAATCATCGACTTACAACGCAATAGAAGGCGAAAATGGCAGAGAGTAATGGATGAACTCTGCGGTATGAGGAAGAAACGAATCGTTGAGATTGCGACTTCACCATCATGCTTTCTCGGCGCTGATCATAACATGATCGAGCTGATATAGGCAGGACCTGAAATCATTGATATCTCGGGTATATATTTGAGAATGATGTGTTAAATACAGTGACATTCGAAAGTCTTGCATTATCGCCATCCAATTTTTGTCCTACAAGCTCAGATACTTGCGCTGAACCGATAAAAATGATATTTTACACACATATCGTGAAGAACTAGTCTTGAAAGCTCATTAATTTTTAGGCGATTCGATACACCATGAAAAAAATAAATCAGCAAACATGGGAATTGTGCAAATTTGTTAGTGTTACTGTATTTATTGTCATATCTGTTTGGTTAGCGCATAATAATTTTCAGAAATTAAAATTAAATTGAAATGAAGGCTGGATGCAGATTTGAAAAAAATCAGATTAATAGTAAAAATCTTCGGGATCGAATTCAATAACTTGACAATAATTCAACCTGAGCAGCGAGTTGACTTGCATTTCCACAAATTGCCAGAGTGATGAATCCGAGATGTGTACAGGCAAGGAACATCTCGAATGCAGATGGACTCTCCGGTGCTGGCTTCATGAAATTCCTAGGCACCGCTAAAAAGGGCTGCTCCAAACGATTCATTCTAAAGATCAAGAATAGCTAACGGTTAATGGTGAAAATTAAAAATACGAATGCAGTGGCGCAGGAAATATTTAGACCAATATATGATATTCTAAAACGTTCTCTCATTCCAAATTATGTGTTTGGAACAATTTTTAGAGCTTATTTCACAACTAGAGTTTTCTCGATTGATAACCATTTCCAAATGTTGTTAAAATTTATTCATGAAAAATAAGCGAATAAAGCATAAAAATCACATTGATTGTTAAATTCTGTATGTCATCTTATAACAACAAAATATTTCTCGAAACCTTAGATAAAGTAATAATCAAAGCTTTGAAAATTCTCAGATACATGATTAAGAGAAAAAGCTTTATCATCGCTGTTAAAAACGACGACATCACGAAATGATTTAGGGAATTGGAAGGGATTGAGAAGACAAGGGGAGAGTATCTCAAAAGCAAAATGGACTAATCCGCAAGTAAGGAAGAATAGAGGAAGAAGCGGAAGAAGAAAAAATGCATGAAAAGGAGATCGGGGGCTTTAATACACCTAAATCCGGGTTGAGTACAAATTTAAACTGAAACTGGATACAAATCCCTGGAATTTGACATAGTGAGCACGGCCATACCAGGGGAAATTCGAAAAAAGAAGAAAAAGTCAAACTTCAAACGCAATTGCACCTATTTCATGAAATTATACATTGCTCGACTTGAAGCTGCAAAATACTAAAAAGAAACTAATAAATTGCAATAAGTGTGGCTGGAAGGTAATCTAATGGTCCTCAAAGTGACGGCCAGTGCAGTTATTATTGAAGTCCATCGAAGTAAATAATCGGCCAAATGAAGCGATGAGATGGAACAATAGAAATCAAAAGGGACTTGAAATGTGAAGCTGCATTGTTTGAGGATTGGAAAAAAAAAACAAAACATAAGATGTTTGTGTTATCAAATGGATAAAAGACTGGGGAAGAATTCATCAAATGAGAAGAGTGAAATACGCACAAAATGTGTGTAAATTGGGTAATCGATGAGAAAATGATAGTCCAATTGCCGCTCTGCAGATGTTGCATGAAATGCATACAAAAACGCGCTACACAGAATAATGCCGCTATTTATGGAAATACGATGTTTGGATAAGATAAACAGTGAATTTGAAATGTTGTGAGATAATCAATGGATGTTGAAAATGTAAAATGAAATTTTGTGCCAATAGTTGAATTTCATAGGCTACTAGCACTAATAAACAAACTGGTTTCGAGAATAAGAGGAAAGATAAATGTTCAGCGATGTCCCTTCATTGGAAATGCCGCTGCTCGAATTTTTTGAAATGATCAATCTTACGAAAATTAAAATTACAAAATAATTTCCAGGAATATTTATCCTCAGCTTCACAGTAATAACGAGGGCAACATTACAAAGAATCTAGGATTTTCACTTTCGATTCCTGTAGATGATCAAATTCTCAATCTTATCCGAAATTAGAATGGAATTAAACCACCCATGAGAATAGAATGCTGCAGATACGAACACTGATGAAGCAAAATAAAGCCGAAAAGGAAAGAAGGAAAAGGAAAACAACCAATGAACCAGGAAAATCAAAAAAAGGAAGGGTAAATTGGCAAAGCCTTGGAAGGAGATGAGAATGAGGATGGATGAGGATGGATGCAGAGGACGTGACAAGGGCAAAAACCCTGTTCATCGACTCAGTTCCGTAAGCAATGCACAAATCTTTCATATCCACCTTGTTTTGTAGCCCTTCACATATAGACAATAGAAAAAGATATCCATTATCTAAAGTCAGACGTTTTGCGAAATGTGTCTAATCTGCTGATGATAGTCATTTTTTGTACTTGTATAGAAGAATCAGACTCTCACCTCAATATGATCATCGAGCATACAAAAATGTGAAATTTCTAGTTCAATAAATTTATACTTTGAATAATCATTATGAAATTACAATTGTATGAATAATTTCAGTATCTCAATCGAGTGAAAGAAAAAGGTCTGAAAAGTGAATAATTATTAATACTTCATGATTTTCTTAGATTTTGTTTATTTCAAAAGCATGAATTTTGAGATCAAACTATTGTCGTCAAGAATCGTATGATTTCGGAAAGAAGAGTTTAGTTTTATCTTTCAGACTTTATAGTCTGACTAAGTGACCAAAATGAATGAGTAACCACTGAATCTCGTCATTTTATTGCACCTTTCCTGTGCAGCAGTGGAATATCAATTTTAAGGTTTGTTCACCTTATCAGATTGATTAATTGATAACGAAAGCCGATTAGAAAAAGGACAGTCTACAAGGAAATTCATCATTTCGGCTGTAAAAGGAAACTAGAACGATATATAAGCAAACAGATACAAAATAATCATTAGCTGTTCGTGGAAATTTATTTCTGCGATGAAGTACATCATTGTTTTCCTGCAATTAATTGCCCCAGTGATATCACAATCTCTAAACTGTAACTCTGGAGACGTTTTCGATCAAAATAGGCATGATATTTTAAATAATAATCTATTTTTGAATTAATATTTTCAGATGCTACAACTTGCCATCAGTATCGTTAGATTTTATTTCAGCACATTATTTCTGTGCATCGATGGGCTATGAGCTTGTCTCAATCACTAATCTTTTCACGAACAATTATATCCTCGGTATTTGTCTCTTGAATCTATATTATTAATGGTCGGCATTTATTGCAATATCATGAAATAGTAATGAGAAGATTTTCACCTTACTTATCTATAAGATTTTATTTATCACTGAATTCAATTTTTACTATGGAGAAAAATACTTCAGCCGAGGCAGAGACTCATTTCAAAGATTTATCGAATTTCTGGATCGGTTTCGTGAACACGAATGGGACGTGGGTCTGGCTTGATGGCACTATCAATAATGGGTTCCAGAACTGGGCTCCTCGTAATTTTCTTCGGCTTTATTCGATTTATTGAATTTTTAACTCAGAAAATTCAAATTGGACACTACCTCTTGCTGCAACAGTCAGACAAAGTGACGGAAAATGGGATCCAATGCAGCTGAACGCATCACTTCCTTTCGTTTGCGCATCTCCAACTGGAGGTTATATTTTTTTTTAAATGAAAATCAAAGCTGTTATAAAAATTCTATCCTGATTATTATCCAACTTTTCATTCTATCATATCCTAGATTATTATTTTTATACAAGGGAACTTGACATTTTCATAACCTCTCTACCCTTTTCTTGATTTTTTCGATCCCTCTCTGGTATTTTCTTCAGAAATAGTGAATAGTGATCGCAAAAATCATATGAGCAAAATTTTCTATAAAATTAATCGCGAAATTATAGGCTGCGAAGTTATGAAAAGTGCAACTGCTTTTGCGAAAGCATAGATATTTTTAGGACCAACAACTCCAAACGTTACGACAAAAAGTACGACAACGGAACCTCCACGCACAAAGCCACCTGGAAATTCGTGCTCTGACGACTATGATTATGTTGGGTTGGTCAATAACTTTTTCCCACTTCGATAAAAAAATTCAAAATGTTTCTTTGATAAAGTAAATTGTCAAAAGGTGAATAGTTTGCGGATGTAACAGTGGGGACATCCAAATGCGCAGGTTATATTTTCATCGATTTCCCATGATTTGTTAGAAAATTCTGGAAAAAGATAAGAGACGTTGGAATTAATCTTTCCTCGTTTTACTCTTGTAAAAACCCTATAAGCTGCAGGTAATAGCACGAAACATCACCTATGGCAAGCTTGAGTACTGCCTTATAGTCTACAGTAACCCTTTCGATATTAGTCTAAACTCATCCTTAAAAACTTCGAAAACACGAAAGTGGGAAAAAATTTATTGACCAACCCAATAACAGCTCTACTGGCTATTGCTATGTGGGAGTCCTTGATGCTGTATTCAACAATTGGACTGCAGCTAATATTCATTGTGGAACTCAAGGTATATCCTCATTATCATATACTTTATTATTTTTTCAGGATTCTAAATAACTTGTGAATAATGAAAAAATCATATTCGTGTTCTTCACAATTGTAATGTTACCATGTTTAGACAATGGAGGTTACGCTGCTTCTATTCATTTCGATAAAGAAAATGCTGTAGTTACAAGTAAAATATATCCCGAATGATTTTCTAAACAAAAATATTCGTTTAGGATATGCAGGATATTCAGGCAGCTACGCGTGGATTGGACTTCGCGGCCCTACGAAAGATAACATGACTTGGTCAGGTAATGGAGTGAAAAATCACAATTCTTCTATAAAATAAAAAAAAATCCGCAAATGAAAAGAAAACATTTACTCGTCTAAACTGACAACTATTAATATTTTAATTAGCACAAAAATAATAATAAAGTTCAGATGGAACACCTGTCGACTATACGAATTGGATAGCTGATGACGGCTCATTTGCGTGTCACAGTGGAGATTGTTGTTCAATGATCGACGGGAAAAGTGGGCAGTGGTATTTCATTGACTGCAAGCAAGATGAGGGTAAATATAATCAAAATTATGATCATGAAATGGGAAAAAGAAATTTTCAATATCATGCGTAGACAAACCATCTAAATCCTAAAATTTTTATTTAGATGATTCTCCAGTATATGCTGTCGTTTGTAAGGCAACGCCAATCTGATCTTCATTAAAAATGGATAATTTATTTAATAATTAACATAAGCTATAATTTTATTCACTTCACTAAACTTTAATAAAAAAATTTATACAAAAATGTTCTGCATAATAATATTTTACAAAGACTCAACAGACAAACAAATGGAATAATTATTTAGAAAATCGCCCAAGTTAATTTATCCTCATTTTCAAGATAAATTGCCAATTTTGTGATTGTAGGAAAATAATTATTGTCATGTGTGGTTTAGAAGAGAAAAATGAGCCGTAAGGTAGAAAAATACTCACAATTAGAGTAGATGCTGCCTTTTAAACATCAATATTTAGAAATGAAATTTACTAAAAATCATTATGTAGGCTGGAAATATCATCCAATAAAAAGGAATTTCAAATTTTTCAGTTTTTTTTATTAATTACGCCAATATTCATCGTAATTCATGGAAACTGATAGTTCACTGGATAAAGTTCGAAATATTGATAATGGCAGCAGAATTCGTCAATTTACCGATAATCGTTTGATAATGTGACAAAATTATTCGAAAATATAGAAAAAAAAATGGCAGGTCTATGGAAAATATAAATACTCAGCTGTGAACGAGTTCATTCATGGTGACTTTCAGCATCGTGTCGACATATTCATCTACTCCATTCGTCGATGCTCCGTTTGCACCATCTGAATTCGCTGCTGGAGAGGCTCCGTCTGTCATTAGTTTTATCGTGCCTGAAGAAATAGTTGATTTTTTGCAAAGTAATCAGAAATCTAACCGAAAGACACTCTTCGTCCTCTATTATGAGTAACTGATAGGCCGCCAGGCGTAGCTGGCTCAGAAACGAGCGGAGAATTCTCGATGACTGAGTCTGGACGAGAAGCCTTTGGAGAAGGAGGCTGAAGACTTAATAAGCCGAATAGAGATGAATGGACACCGTCTGAATTGTGTTAACAATCGGTATGTTTGTTTTTAAAAGTAAAACTACCAGGGAATAGTCTGTGCAAGTTGATCGAGTAAATCTTGTTGTCATGTCGAAAAGCGACTTTGTTGTAGCGAAGTGCCGTCGATGCAAGCACGACCAAATCGAAGACCCGGGATTCCATTTCAGGATTTATGAAATGCGAGCCGAATGGAATTATTGATATCTAGAGGTTTTACGATAAATGCACTTCTGGACAATTCTTACAGTGTACTGCATATGCGAGTGCTCCCTGAGACTGTTGACCATGGCTTTGAGTGCTGCAGCCAAATATGGCCACACGAGTCGCATCGGATATTCACAGTCGCTTCCCTATTATCGAATATTTGGAGTTATGTATTTTGACTAGTCATACTTCCAATTCGTCCACGCAAATCCTCGAACTGATTTCGATTATCGTGTCTGAGAAGCGCTGCACGTGGATTCGAGTCTAAATTTATGCACTATTTACCAAAGTATGATTTATAACGAAGTCAACATTGGTAATTGCAGAAAATAATAACTTTATAGCAAGATAATGTCAATTTGAGTGTATCGAATTTAGTATGTCTGATGTTTTTCCAATTTTCTCATCTCATCAATAGCCATTTAGTTAGAGTAGTTGATATTTCGAAAGAGGGTATTTTTATATACAAAGGTGATGAAAGATATGCAATTTTAGTTATGCCGTATACCGGTTCAGAAGTCAACAAGATGCCACCAATCCATTCATATGTCGATTCAGCGAGAGGCTTCAGGGATCTGCAGATTTGGCGGAACATTGGCTCATCAGGCCCGCTTAAAATGAATATACTACTTTTGAAACAGTAACGAAATATACGATAGTCCGAAAGACAGTCGCAGAACTAATTGAACTTCTCCTTCGAGAGGATCTGCGGTCCAGTGTAGAACAGGCGGTTTTGTTGTGTACGAACTGGAGTCTCCATCCTCGGTTATTGCCAAAGGCACTGAGCTGACCAATTTGTCTACTTTCGACTAAAATATTCAATTTAGAAGCATTGGTTTTATTCAAATTCAACTACTTTCAAATCGTCATCGAGTGTGAGTGCAGTGTGATTTATCGTAGGAATCGTTTTCCAATCGTTCAACTGCTGAAGTCTTTCCCACTTCCATTCACAATCAGGCAGATTTCTAAAACTGAGTATTCAGACAGAAGCTATTATCCTGCTCAGTAAGTATTTTTCTCTGCAGATTGTACTAAAATCAGGATTGAGAAGTATACTTCGAAAATTCTTATAGACCAATAAAAACAACTAGTTTCTAAAACTCTAAATTCAATGTTCCCTAGACTAATACTGTTCAGCGGCAATATTTCATTTCAATTGCCTTGATCAAATATATGACATTTTCTACAGCTTCGAGGTAAATATGGGGTCAATACTTTTGGTGCATTCTGTAAATGTAAACCAATAGAGATCATCCCGTTCCATGTGCATTATGTTTTAAACACATTTTAAAAAGTATAATATGATATCTTTAACAGCAATTCATTTATCTTCACTTATTCGTGATATGATTACGCAGATCTTACGATATTCGGTCGACAGTAGCAGCATTGTTAGCGTTAGCCCTGTGGTACTCAGTCCGGACAGCCTCGTCGAGTCTCTCAATTTCTTCCTGAGTCCAGTCCCGTTTCACCACGATCAATTGCACGTTCTTCTCAGCCTGCAAATTACAAGAATGGTGCAAAATTGCTGCAATTTTTGGGCCAATTTTATTCTTTCGTAGTTTGCTTCTTCACACATGCTGAATAATTCCCAGATAATCGAGGCAATATGGCCGCATATTTACACCTCCTTCAGTCTGTCCTCTTGTTTGTTACTTGAAACCGCTTTCTTCCCTGCTTTTCTTTCTCCTTCTTGTTGCTTATTGTGTTATCTCCTGCCTTATTCTCTGTTCTGTTCTATTCCTACGCTTCTCTTCTCTCTGCCTTCATTTAATAATGTCTGTGCTCTCAAAGGCGACAAAATTAGCAGTAGAATGCGAGTTGACTAGCTGAGAATAAACGACTGCCAGAGTGTGAGGGGTGGGGAAGAGAACTGCCAATTTGGGTTTGGCTTGGATTGGTTCGGATTGGCTGGCAAAGTGGCTGGAATGACTGTGGCACTAATGAGCTGAGCTATAGAGCTGTACTCCAAATTGCTTTGCATGAAGGAGAGACTCACGTTTGCCAGGCAATAGCGAATCGAGAAACGCAGATTCGCATCGGTGACTTCGTTGATGCCAACTACAATCGAGCCTGAAATAGAAAGTTAAAGTGAATGTTTCAGAGATCATTAGACAACTATTTGTAGCTGTTCAATACTCCTGTTCCAGATCTATGGAGAATTTCAGTCAGAACGGGAGATCATAGAAAGGGCACAGCAACAATATTTTCAATAGAAAACAAATGCATAAGAGGGTCCGCAACTAATTTTTCCGAAACGTTTTATCTCGGAGGAGACTCGCAATGAATAATTGCCTCAAACTCTTCCTATATCGACTTTGTTCTCAGCATCACTTTCCAAGAGTGATTCCTATCACTGATAATTACAATTAACCGCCGATTTTTCTATGGTCATTTTTGATGAATCTATAAAGTCTTAGATAAAAATGAATTTGAATCAATTTTCTATCACTACTCTGAGCAATTCTGAAATACTCTTGAAACTAAGGAATATAGACCAAATATTAACCAACACGATGATATAAAACTCGCGAAGGTCAGTTAAATATTAAGCATTTCAGGTACTTTCATTGGTCATTACTTCTATTATCATATTCAAACAAGTTGATAAGTTTTACTGTTCGACTGACCAGGTGCCGGAAGTGGTCTATAGCTGGAGAAGACACAATCTGGAGAAAGGCGGAGCACACCGGCTAGGGAATCGCGCAGAACGCGATCGCTACTGATTGCGAACATCTGAAAATATCCCAAATGACTGAACGAATGAATGGGGCAGTGATGGAGTGATGATAAGGAAACGGAACAGGAACATGGACTGGGCAAAGGGATGGCGAAAAAAAAAAAGGATTGTCAAGGGGATTCTGACAAATCTGCTCTATCTGCTCTGCTCCGAGCTGCACACGCAACTCGTGAAATTGGCAATGGAAAACTCGCAGGAAGCAGGGAAGAAGGAGAGAGCCATAAAAGGACGAGAGAGGAAAGGAAGAAGGGAGGGGGATGGGACGAGATTGAACTCGAAATAGAAGGAGGGAAGAGATGATGAAGCAGCACAAGTTGAAGACAAGGAGAAGGAGAAGGACCTGTCGAATGCAGAATCAGAATTCGAGATGAATTGACAACAGCAAAAAGCAGAGCCGAAAAGCATGACCGGAAAGACGACAAAGACTGGGGGTTGGCATGCAAGAACACAGAATGACAGAATGAAGACAATCCTCTTGGAATTGGAAGGCACGGAGATGATGCAATAATGGGATGCAAGAGAGTGATGACCACCGAAGAGGGTAATGAAGATGGAAGATGAAAAGACAGAACAAATGAAATCGAGGGAATGGCGATAGGGAAAGAATCGAAGAATTGAGGGAAGGGAAGGGAAGGAAAAGCTTAGCTGAGAATGGCAAAGCAGATCTCGCCTTACAAGGAAAGCAACTGGAAAGGGAGAATGGAGAAGGGAAGGGGGACTGAGAATGGAGAGGGAGAAGGAGCAGGCGATATGTACTCAATCATGCACAACACAATCCGCCAACAACAATGAGAAGGAAACAGGACACATATTATGTCATTATGAAGATAGATATTCCCCCAACGAATGAAAGGATACAGAGAGACAATGTAATTGGAACCGCGTATCTTATAATTTGAAGAGCAATTGAAGTAAGACTAAAGTAGGGTCTACCCAATTCCAAATATAAACAGCCCTCATCTCCATTTGAGTATCATTAGCAACGACATTTTCCCGATCATTTTGTGCTGCCTCAAATTCGCCCTGTGCACTTTTTGTCGGACCTCATTTTATTTTCGCATCTTGAGTCTAATTTCCGTTTGTGGAAAGAGGCGAGTTAGTTGAATCGAGGAGTCTAGAGGAGAACAATCAGAAGGAAGATGGGATTGAGAGAGGACGACATCTGACAAGGGCAGAAGATATCTGATCAAGTCGAAATCTTATCGCACAAATTCCCTTTCTTCCCTTCTTTTCACCTTCTCCAATTCTTCGTCGCTTTTCCAACTGCTAAAAATATCGCATTTGTCTTACAATATTCTCAGATTTTCCATTTTTCATAGGTACAAATATGCGATTTAGCAATTATCTTGAGAACGAAGATTCTTGAAATTTTAAATTCGCGATATTTTGCTGTGTGGCAGGCTGAATTGGCTGCTATTTTCTTAGAAGTCACAGCTCATTCGCACATATCATTCGACAGAGAACGAATTATTAGGAAATTTGCGAGTCAACAAGTTCGACTGACAAGCAGAAGTAGAAAAGACAATTGAGAATGAATGGAATGGGAAGTGGGAGGAAAAGGAGAGAGAGAGAAAGGCGGAATGAGAATGAAATTGGGAGCAAGGGATGTGCTCTACTTGAACAGAACAGCAAAACGGAGGAATGGGAATAGAGTTGTTGAAAGAATGAAGGACGAAATGCTCGAATGCAGTTGTTGAAGATGTAAAGCCAAATGCAAAGGGGTACAAATCGAAATTCTCGCGGATCTGAAGCAGAGCAGGGCAAAGCAGGTGTGCGAGGTGTGCGAGGTGTGTGTGTGTGCAGTTGACCGAGCTATGCACCTAACTGCTATTACCACAGCAGAGGGAATAGAGGCTGTCCCCTCAAATACCCACGAATGATGACGCAACTCAGGCTGTCAACCCTATCGATGACAATTTTGACACGAATCCTGTGAGAAGGTTGAAAATTCGAGAGGTGAAAGAATTATGCAAAAATGGAAGAAGAAGAAGAAAAACGGTGAGAGAATAGGGGAGAATAGCCCAAAACGACAACTGCAAATATCAGGGGAACCATTCAAAATACCAATACGAAAGAAAAGCCATTCCACTGGTCATTTTGATCGAATGAGCATCCTTGGATGTGAAAAGTTTAACGATATTGGTAAATATTACGAACAAAATCGATTTCATGTTTTGTCGTTTCAGGCAAGAGATTACATCGACCAAAAAACTAAACGAGTCTCGCCATTCCAAAAAAAAAGTTGTAGGTTTTTCTCATAAATCAACATTTCCGACAATTTATTTGAGAAATTTATGACTTAATATGGCAGAAGAATCTAATGACAGAAAGTCGTATTTTCAGAGATCATTATATCATTGATTTTCAAGTATGGCCATAAATTCTCAATAAAAAACTCAGAGATAACTCATGCTATGCAGGAAAAAATAATCGAATTTGCCCTAATCATATCATGCACCACCAAACTATAATTTATCCCTGAGTTTTGGCCAAAGAACTTCTCTAGCCTTATCCAGTCACTTCGAAATTGTTGCATTTTCCACTTGCCTAGTTGCTCTCTAGAATTGGCAGCTCTCATTCATCAGACCATTAACTAGCCAGACAAAGGAATTAAGAGATCATCAGGAAGATTAGCAACCAGTTAATGGAGCAGAGGTGAGAACATCGAACACAGGCAAAGTCAGAGACAAATGACAAGAAACATGAAAATGATAAGACAATGAGGAATGACTATAAATAGACTAGAAACAGCAGGAAGAGGGAAGTTAAGTGCCGCCCTATTTCTCTGCTAAATTCAATTGGCGTCGCAAACAGCAATAACACAGAGAAGTGGCGTTGATATTCGAGGTCTTGCAGAGGAATTCCGAGAGTAAATTTTTTTTAAATCGGCAAATGGAAATTATGAGTTTGGAGTTAAATTAGGGAAAATGAAGATAAGCCTCCAACTTTCCAGGATTTTTTTCCTTTTTGATAACCTTGATGTAAATACGACTTGATTAGCTGCAATTGACAAAAAATGTGTTTAACGCGTGTTATTGCGGAAGATGAATTTCATGCCATATTTTATGGTTTGAATACGAACTTTGATGAGACTATAAGATAATAAAGAGTTATTGCCTGAAACAGAAAATAGGACACTTACATATTCCTTAGCGAGTTTCGAATTTATCTTCTTGCCCATTTTATGTGAATAGTTTCAGTGAATGAATAACTTTTCGAGTCTTTGAAGATTATCAGCCTTTTTCCGATTCTGATTCCAATTCTAAAAATGGATCGATTGAAAGGGAAATTTCAGCAGTTGTTGTTGAATGATCAAACACGTCAATTGATAAAATGCGAGAGAAAGGGAATAGTATCATCAATATCACTAAAGATCATGGCACTTTCTATCTCTGCCGAAGGAAATAAAATCAGGAGTTTTCACGGTGGCATGCAAACAATTTTTCTAAAAGACTAACTATTGATGAAATGACGAATTTGAGACTGCTAGAGAAATTGTCTAGTGAAGCAAAGATGGAAATTTTGTGAAATTTAGTCATTAAAATTCAGGCTATTTCTTAGGTCAAAGATATGTCGAGAAAATGATATTGAAATCTCATTTCTGGTAAAAATTGTGAGACAAATAAACTACGGAAAGCAGAGGCTGAAAAGGAATATCACCTGTCGATGGGCCTGCAAATGAACTAAATGAAGGGAAAAGGGAAGAGGATGGATGAAGGAAGAGTAGAGGGAATTTAGGGGCAATGAAAATTAGCCGCTCAAATTGAGTAGTAGAAAATAGATGAAAGGATGGAAAACTGCCTGAGCCTGAGGATGGCAATGAAGCAATGAAGCAGAGCCGCTGAAGCTGAAAGCCGAATGAATGAATGCAAAGCTGCTGAATGCTGAAATAGACCAGCCTGCAATTAAGTACAATAGATTAGAAGATTGATGGAGAGGCAAAGATAAAGACAAAACTCGGAATCAGCATCGACATTCGACATGAGAGTAGTAATGCAATATGCAGGAATCTAACATATGGAATGTTATAGGACCAAACCACAGGCAGTCAAGAGATCAAGAAATAAACATTATGACAAGACTAGTAGACAAGATTAATTCGGGAGAACAGATGCATTTTGAAATGCTGAAAGTTTTGAAAGAAAGGCAATTAATAAAAGAAAAGTAGTACCGAAAAACGGATGAAATTCGCTGCGAATTCCTAAAAACGCCAATTCTGTTTACTTTTGTGTACTAATTTTATTGATTACGGAAAGAAACTACTGATCAACCCAATAGATAAAAGTACTTTGCATGAGAAAATGCGAGTCTTATGAACTCAATTAGAAGCAATGACGACGTGTGAACAACTCTCGTAAATAGAACTACATGCGACATTTTGAATGAAGCTGGAAAAAACTAATTGGTTCAATAAGAGATCTGTACATATTTTGCATCCCTCGCGTGAATATGATTCGAAGAATTTTATTCATATCTTGTCATTACACCATACGCAAAATAATAATCAAAATACAACCAATTATAATGAAAATAAGGAGTACAAATGAAACGATACATAAAATAACTGTAAATTATTAAAACTTTTGAGATCAAATGAAAGCTTTCTGACAACTGAGATGAATAAACAAATAACTTTAAAAGTCTTCATAGAATGGCGGCAGCAATAAATGTCGAGACTAATTCAATAATCGAAATGATGAAGGTTGAAAGATTTGTGGTAGAAGAACACAGAGGTGCCGATCTATGCTTCTCCCTGACTCGAGATTCCCTCGAACCTGATTCCAAGTCTGTTCTGTATGTCGTTTTTAATGCTGTCGGTTTGATCGTCCTTACATGCGTTTCTATAAAATGTCGTCGCGTTTCAGGTGGCTCGCGAGCGCTAAAATCGTTATTTTAAATCAGAATATTTTAGGCAACTTCGATCTTGTCGAAGAAAAGCGAATGAATGATGATATTATAAAGTATTGATTTTATTCATTTCTTATATTTTAATCTAATTCCATAAAATCTGCTTTTTAATTAAAACCCCTTTTCCAATAATCATACCTCTTATTAAGAAATTCCAAATTCCGATTGCACCTGTCGTAGTTGCACTGACAAATCACTTCGCCGAATGCTTTGAAGCAAAACTAAAACAGAAAAGGGATCATTAGATTTTTGGAAATTTGACTTTAAAAATTTTAGAACTACTTTTGATTCAGTACAACAAATAAAGTTAACTTATCGTATCTTCGACAAACTCTTCGTCGATGTAGTAGCCGCCACACTTGTAATGACTGAAAATGAATTCATTATTGTTTGCTAGCGAATCGTATATTTAACCCTTCACTACTGACTGTACAAATTCCAAAATCGCATATCGTGGCTTCTACAGGCTCACCTAAGATTGGCAATGAAGATAAGGTTATAGGATATTGTCGGTGATCGAGGATTTGAGACAAAATAAATAGAATGGAAATTTGATTCATAAAATTAGCGCGATGTTCGCAATCGAATTAACTACCATTCAATTTAATGATTCAAAAATGATTATCACGATTATTTGAAAAAAAAAAATGAAATGCACATTTTGCGCTTTTAAATTTTCTAAACCATCATTTGTCTCAATTTATCGGTCTATGACAATAGTGCATAGCTATTTGGATAAATGATAAGAACATCGTAATATGGAATAAATACTGCTTCCATTTACCAAAATTATCTATCCTTCTCTCAAGTATGATTTTTGCGTTTAAATTAGCTTCTAAATAGACTAAAATCAAAAGTTCCAGAAAAGTGATGAAAATTAGAACTCGATGGATGAACGATGAATGCGCACGGACTTTCGTAAGTTCTCAGCTCATTATTGAAACTGAGCTAGCTCTGTGCGCCATTTTATACAAGATCTCTCTCGCGATTTTCTTGATAGAAATGATTGGTTGTTTCCCAAAATAGAATAAAAGAGCGGAGAAAAGTTTCGGCAATGAGCAATTTTTTACGACAAATCGTGACATTCGCCTCTTGTTTGCTGAAATTCTAATCTTTACAAATTTTTTGCAAATTTTAATTTTAGTCTATTTTCGCTGGAGATAGATGGGTAACCTGGGTTATTCTTGTAACACTCGATAGATTCAAGCCTTGGAGACCGTTCAATTTTCGGTCCATTACAATAATCAGTAAAACAGTGGCAGCGTCGAATATATTGTCGCTGGTGAAAGACATCCGTGCAATGCTGAATATTTTTTTAAAAAAATGTAATTCACTTCATAAATTTGCATACAATTCCAGTTCCCCACGAAATATCCGTGCTGCAACTTTGTGATTGGATACTTGGGTCATATAAGTCTCGATCACTAAAATCTTCTGTAAAAATGAAATTACAGCTCCTACATACAAAATGCATCCTCCTGTATTTGTTTCACATGACGATGTATTATGACTACCACTGAAATATTTGATCCATAATTTTTGATAGTTTGAAACACGAATTGTAACCTCAGAAAGCACTGAAGAGCTGATGCGGGCCAAGAAGATATGGAAATGATAGCAGACTTGAATAGCCATCGAAGAATCATCGCCTACTAATTTACTGAAAAATGACGAATCAGAAAATCTAGTTGAAATATGCACAATGTCATAATTTCTAAGAATAATATAGTGTCAGACGAGTTTAGAAGAATAGATAAACAATTACTCGTTTTTGCACGACTTATTTTAGTTAAGGATTAGTCACGATATAAGGTACCGTTAAAAATGTGAAAATTGTCATTGTTGCGAAATGAAGAACTTCTGTCAAAACGGGCAAAAAATGTAGGAGCTTGAAGATGAAGCAGGCAACAAATAAACAATGAGAAATATGGAATACGGAAGAAGAAAAACCGAAGAAGAGAGCAGACAAAGTGCATGAAAAGGGAATAAGCATTAATGCTTGTATGATAGACACTAAATAAGGACTGCGAAGGTCTTTTTGGAACGCTTCAATGATTATCGTTCGCGTAATATTTAATTTCGGAAGTTTGTATCAAGCGAACATAAGTTTATGAAACGCAGAATTCAGAGTTCAGATAAAAGGAAAAGTAGTTAGCCTGAGTGTGCAATAAAATGTGTAGTTTATTACGAGATCAAAATGACAAAGGTTATACTAGAAATTACATAGAGCATAGAATGAGATAATAACGCGAACATGCAATTTCTTTGAGTTTTAGTAGGTGAAATTTTTAAATTCAAACATTCTATGAAAGGTAAGCAGATACTTTTGAGTATGTTTTGCAAAAGTACGCTGAATGAGTTGCAAGGAAAGATGCACGAAAGACGAATATTTAATGAATTATCGATGGTGCATGCAGATACGAGATTGAATTACAGAGATTGAAATATTCTCTTGCTAATCGTAAAGATAGATGAAATAGAATTCATAAAATAGGAAAATTTGTGAAAAGTACACTTCTAAAATAAGAAATCAAATCAAATAAACTTCAACCAAATAAATACATTTTATAGCTGTTTTTTCTCAAACTCATGCCACTCAGCCTCTAATCTGGTGGTAATCGACAAGACTCGACACTCCTTTTTGAGAGTGGATTCTGGCATTTTATCGCATTTCGGCCGGAAGTTGCAGATTGAAAGATTTGCGAAGACGGGTAGTGATCTAATAAATGGAATGCGGGAAGGGAAAGATGACGGAGTGAGTTCAGATTTTAAATTCTGAAGAAAAAGGGGAAAAGAGGCTGGTAAAATGGTGTGCTATGAAGAGATACTTGAAACGATACGTCACAATGCACTTCGTCAAATTGCATCAGAAGTTAACAAAGCGATAGAGCTGCAAGGCAGATCCAGATCTGAATATAGATTTAGAAGAAGAGCTTGGAAGTGCTTGATTTGATTATTGCGTCATTTGCAAATGTCGAATCTGCTCTGCAATGTGTGATTGTGTTTGAGTGTCGAGTGCAGACGTGCATTTGAATGTTCATCTGCTTGTTCTCCTCTTTCTTCCTTCCTTGGCAGTGCTTTTTGGCACTTCCCAAAATTCGTTTGTCTTTGTGTCGTGTTAAGCACTGCACTCCTTCTCAAGACTAAGCCCCATTAGCAATAAATTTTCAACAATGAGCCTATGAGGAAAGTTCGAATAAAATAAAACGCACAAAAAACATTATGACTGAAAAAGTAGCTGGACGGAAGCCTAGTTCTTCTTTTAGATATTCGTTCAGATGTCTTTCTGCCTTGTCTCCTTGTCTTGCTCTCGACTCCGCCCTTTAGTTGCGCCATTGCATCATTAATATTTCACGTCCAATGTCGAATCGTCTTTATTCCTATTTCTGCTTATTCTTGTCTTCTGTTCTATTTTCTTATTCCTTTGTCAGATGCCATTCATTTTTCTGTATTAGTTCTTTTAGCTCTTTCCTGGGTATTGTCCTATCATTGCCTTCTGATGAATTGAATGAACATACGTACTTGACAGATTGAAACTGGAATATACAAAATGTATGAACACTAATAAGTAATAATATTGCAATTGTCACGAAATTTATAGCTTACAGCTTGGATTATGGAAATATCACAAACTCAATTCAATTGGAAGTGCTGAATAAAGCTTTGAAGACGAATGTTTTGCATCATCAATTCAGGGCCCTGCGAAAGTGCAACTTCAAATTAACTTTACATCAAAACTCTTTGAAGATCAGCTTTAAATGCAACGCATTTCGGGAAACTGATCTATCGAACGCAAAATTGGCTTCAATTAGAAAGGGAAAAATCAAAGTTGAAGTTAAGACGGATGTTTTTTTTTTATCTAATCCTTTGCTATTTGTTGAACGAAGACAATACAAAGATTAGGATATTTCTATTGAATTATTCAATCATTTTGAAATCCGATATATATAACTCAACCAATTCATAGAATTTATTGCCTAAGAGGAAGTATATTTGGAATAACAACAAAAAAGGCTAATCTTGTGAATAAATGTGTATGATTGATGCAGAGAGCACAGATGAAGAGGAACCCGATTACGATAGAATTGTCATCAGAAATGGAGGGGAACCGCGTGAGTAGTGCAACTTCTTTGAACCGGAAGGTCGAATAAAGATGGGGAAACTGAGCAAAGCTCGAAATATCGATGCGTGTAAATAGAAATCGGAATATTATGAAAGGATAACAACAACCGATTATTCCAATGCGATAGTGCACAGAGTGATCTGACAATGAGCGATGACAAAAATGAGAATGTCAAAGAAAAGAAAATTGACAGGGAAAATTGATCTTCATTTTAACTGCAGCAAAATTCTCATTGAATTGTTCAACAAATCTTGCAACTGTCAAAATAAGGAGTTCCAACTTCACTGACATTTTCACTATCTTGAACTAAATATTCTTCGAATCCAAAGAATTGCCTGATTGCCAAATAGTGAGTTATTTTTTGTTCTAATAGGAGTAAAGGGTTTTCTTCCTACCAACAAATTCCTTATTCTTTGACGATAAACAACCATAGATTGGAGTACATGAATAAATATGACATGGCCTCATAGAGGAAGGAGAAAGCAGAACATACTCACAATCAGAAAATTATTGGACTAAAATATGATATTCTGAATGATCTAAATGAGTAAACGGATAAAAGGGGATAAATGAAGTGCCTAGCGAGTCGAGAGTCAAAAGACGAACCATTTCGAGGTAATTGTTCACGAACTGAGAGGGGTGACTGTGTGCGTCGCCTTGATTCCGAAATCCTCCAATCGCTTCAGAGCAGGACGGTAGACTTCCTTGTCGACTGGACGCAGAACGCCTGGCTTCTGGACCTCATCTGAAAATGATAAATATAGCCAATACTTGGAATGTATGGAAATGCATGATATGATTAGACAAAATCATAATGGAAGCGGATTTTTGAACTTCTCTATCTTATTTTATATGCTTCTATGCCGGAATTGAATGTTTTTTCCAAGCAGCTATACTTGATTGTGAATTTATAGAATAAAATGTCAAGACGATACTAAGTTTTGCATAATCAAAAAACTAACCCATTAGGACCATTTGCGAGATGACAGCGCAAGTGTATCCGACTGTGCGAGCCATTGCAGAGAAACCGCCTGGCTCACCATAAGCAACCAGACTGATGCGATGACGCTCCAAACTTCCACCTAAAAGAAGCATAAAATAGAAACAGTGTAATAGAGCTGGTAAAGCAGAACTTCGAGTGCGATGTTATCAAGAATGAGTACATTTTACCGAAAAGTTGAAGTGTGCACAATGCTACCAAAAGCGATTACTATGTTACTAAAGCAGAAAATATGAAAGAAGAAAGAAAAGGCGAGAAATAGCGTTTGGCAACAAAGTAATCACTTTTGGTAACATTTTACTCGCAGCCAAAACATAAATGCTCAGAAGATCCTTCGGTATTCAACGATAGATTCAGCATTCTCTAATCATAGATAAGAAATAAAAAGCATACTAGGCAATTGAGCATCGACGTCATGATTGAGAATGACGAGGTCGCGTTCATTCTCGTTGAATTTGAGCACTTTGGAGAGGTAGGCGGCCAGAGTGTCGATTGCAGAGCCTTTCCTGTCAACCACTTTGTTCTCGAACAGATTCAAATCTACCAGGGCCTGAAATTCAAAGAATCATGATTTTAGGAATCAACATCATATGCACTTCAATTTTTCTTGAAATTAAACGAAGCTTTGTTTTCGTTTGTTTGTTTTTTATTTCTAGTTTTTAATTCAGCATTTCGATAAACAGTCAATAATTTTCATTCATTTTTTACCTTGTATCCAGCCTTGTTGTCCTTGCCAACCTTATCAGCGACAATTTCCTTCAGCGTATCAGGGAAAATGTCGGGTTTCCGATCGCACAGGCTGGCCATCAGCTCTTTCTGAAATAAATATGATGAAACTATTGCCAGCTTGAATAACCTGTTTCAGAAACAACAGTTTCGTTGATTTGATCACATTTTTGCTTTAAAAATAAAGAAATTTGCTGGCTTGTAATAAAAAGTACACAAGTTTAAAAGATCTCAATAATGTTATAGATAGCCTGAAAGGGCTTGAAAGACGAACCCAGGTAAGATCAGGCCCGATGGTAGACATGAACAGATCGGCCTGCTTCGTGTCCAGCAACTTGACCGCGTGCAGAGCCTTCACTGTCTCCACGAAGCCCTGCAATTCATCATTTCAAATGATTTCAAATTAGTTCGTCGTCAAATTTCCCAACCTTATATCTGAGAGTTCCTCTGAGAAGGGTTCGGCATTCAGGTCCGAGCCCATAAATGTCAGCATATTTGGTGGAGTCTCTGTTGGGGAACCCGATCAGATTGAATCCGGGCATGAAGTCGATTGCAATCAGATTGTCCACTACTTTGCCTGGTGCCACTTCCACGATCTGGAAGTTGGAATCGTCGAATAGAGGCAAGAGAACTATGTTTACACAAGAAAGGCTAAAAGTTGATACATACAACACATATATCGTGTTTTCTATGAAGAGGGGTAAGAAAAAAAATCATGATTAAAAGTGGTGATTTACCTTTCCATTCTTCCTGTACTTGGCGGGATTCATGAGGGCAGTGAGAACCCCCTTTGGAGACCAGCTGAATTTGTATCGAAGTGGATTGTCGGAGCATTCGGGCGCAGGCAGACCGCCGCAGAACGACACGAATGAAGTCACCTGAATCATGCACAAGTTTTAATTTGACTGGGCGAAAAGTTGATTAAAATCGAAAGTTATAATTTTTCTAAAAAAAATATAATCTCTTACCCTTCCTCCATGACCGGTCACATCATCGAAAGCTTCACAAGCCAACATATGATCGATTCCCGGGTCTAGACCAGCCTCGTTCATGATTGTCACATTCGCATCCTTTGCACTGCAATAGTTTTTCATTTTTTACTTGATTTGAGATGCGAATAGGCTAAAATATTTTATAACTGATTTCGATTAAAAATCAAAGGTTTTTGATAAGGTATCATTTTGAATGCAAATAACTCCTTACGCCTGATCGAGAGCCTCCAATTCAGGGGAGACATAGCTGCTGGTGACCATGTCCGTGCCGTTCTTGATGCACATCTTCGCCACCTTCTCGTGAAACGTGAACGGAAGGAGAGACACAACGAGGTCGTGCTCGCTGGAAGAAGGTAATGAAAATGTCTTTCAGCCATTTTAGATCGAATATTTCAATAGAATAGGTATTTTGGTAATTTAGAAGCTGCAGACAACACGACAACAAGAATTCAAAATAGTATAGAGCAGAGCAGAGAAAGTCGTATAATTTTCTCTTCTAACGCTACTTAGTCGTCATGTCGCCTTGAATGCACCTTTTAGACTGCGCTATTTTTCAAGAATAGCTTATAAAAACTACGAATAAATACCCAAAATCCAAGTGAACTAACCTGATGAGTTTGTCGAGCACATCGTTCTCCTTGTTGACATCAACCACCACATTGCAGATGTTGCCTTCGTGCCCGAATTTGACCAGCCTCGTGCCGTCGCTCTCCAACTCAGTTGCCACTGTCAGACGCACCTAAAATAAGAAAATCAAATATTTCCTTCTTCGTTTACGAAAATAAGTCATAATTCGAAATAAATTTCATGTATGCACATTCAGCAAAATAGAAAAGTAGTTGTATGCCAAATTGAATAAGAAAAGCATACTTTCCCTACAAAACACCAGCCTATTTCGCATGCAATGATGCTACAACACGATTACTTTCAAAAAGGAATGTTTAAACTGTGTGTACAAAGGGTCTTGTTTAAAATTGATAGGAAAGCCAATTCGAGTATGCTGATAACGAATATCATGTTGAAAAATGCCCATTATGCTTCCAGTGTTCCAGAATTTTCCATCAAAATTAGCTTCTTAATTTACTTTGTAAAAACTCAAATGCCAAATTAGCTTATACCGCGAAGCGAGCATTAATAGACATTATTTGCTGCAGCAGCAGCAACATAGTAAGAAGGAAAACTTCGAAGTCAATTCCTATAACAAGGTGCACGGCGCTCACTTTTCAACATGATATTCGTTATCAGCGCACTCGAATTGATTTTCACTAATTTTGAGCAAGATCCGCTGTACACACACTTGTTAACGCTCCTTGTCAGATTCTTAGAATCTACTAAAACGATTCCTACCTTATTCTGTTGTCCATAGAATTTAGCGAATGGACCGGAGACCATTCCAGCGCCAAGCAGCAGCACTTTCTTGTCGTCACTTCCCATTATACACGACTTGTGCGCAGATTGCCTGCAATTTAATAAGTTCATGGATTTACGTCAAAATTGATATCAAGTTCGGCTATTCTAAACTGCATTTACTTTTTATAATTTGTACTTTCAGCAGGTCGACTTTACATTTAATTTAGACAGAACTTTAGCGTAAAAATTGCAGCGAGAGAAGCAGGATAAAACGAATGTCTGTCGATAGAGAGACCTTTTGCCTGGAAACATGGAAAGGGGAGAGACGCAGAGGAAAGAGAGATCAACTAGACCAGATGAACAGGGAATGGGAAGAGAAAAGAAAAATGAAGAGTTTGAAAAATCATCCAAACTTACAGAGATTTCTGTCTTCTCAACTCAGTAATGTACTCGTAGTTGGGAGTGAGGTTGCCATCGCTCGTTATGACCGCGTTCTTGATTTCGTCTCTGCATTGCAGACGGTCGAATGGCTGCGAATACTCGCAGTTCAGCTGAAATTAGGAAGAATTATGGAGGATGCTAGATTTTTTTTTTATAAAATTAGAGCTGTTCATTATCTCGTTGCGGAATACTTGTCAAAAATCGAAACTGGTGAAAGAAAAGAAAAGAATTGCTGTTCTGTTTAACCATATAATTAGAGTAAAAAACGATACCATATCGATGAGCCAAGGATAGAGGAGATCTCCGAATTGGGTGGTTGCCTCGATGGGCATCTGGGCGGGCATGTTGTCGATGCTGCAGATCAGACAGCCAGAAGGAGAGGCGAAACTAAAAGTTGCGATGATCATTGCGCATCTTTCATATAAATTTCAAAATTAAGAACTACACGGTCATGATTGCTGTGATAAAATAGAAGAAAATTGGTAGCAGCAATATGACGGTAAAGGCAACGCGCTTTTATGCAATATATAATGACTTGACTTGTATCAATTAGTCTGTTTCTATTTAAAATCTGTCAATAAATTGTGAAAACAGCTTCGTTATATTGTAGGAAAAACGTGACGGTCGTACCATTTCAAAATGCAGAAAAATCAATAGAACCCCGAAAAAAATGCTGAACCTTACAGTTATTTCAAGGAGAAAAGCTATTTTCTTACCTATCAGTAGTCTTGTTGAAGTCGGCATCATAGATGGTGAACGGCTTGTCGATGGTGGTGCATTCGGTCATGAACTCGATCGAACCGCCAGGGTCCGCGGAGATATCGCAAATAGCGATCAGTCGATGGGGCAGTGTCGGTGTTCCGGGTGTATCGTACTAAAAAGAAGAATTATCATTGGATGAATCACTAATTTAGAAGAAAAAAAATCCTAACAAGAAGGCCCTCGTTTCGCTGTTGCATATTTTTATGTGACGCTTGCTCTACAAAAACTCGTCCTTTCTAATTTTTGAATAGATTATTATGAGTCATTCGACTTTTGCAAAATAGCAACAACGAGGTATGTGAAATTTATAACGTAAAGCATTAAAGAGAAGCCATATTTCTTCTCGTCTAGTTTTCATTTTTTCTGTAGACAATAAGATTTGTCCTACCTTCTGCACAGGAGTGAAGAGACTCTTTGCATCAGGATTTGTAATCAGACGCGGCGATCTCTGGTCCCAATACACGCCGTTGATGATCACAGAGGAATAGGGGGCGATCTGAAGACAATAACTGTCAGATGTAGAAAAATGAATCACGTTCGAAAGATATTAATGAGTACAAAAGACGCCAGCTTGTCAATAGTTTGAAATTAATGGCAAAATTACCTCAGTGGCAAATCTGGAGGTGTATCTCTCGGGATGTTCATTGAATTCAGCCTTGTCGAACACTCCCCCATTCTTCGGGACCATGTGATCGGCTCGAGTCACCACGCAGCCATACACTTTGTTCAGCTCTGCAAAAATCATTCATTTGTCTTCGTTTTCAGAATAAATAACTAACGTCCTTTCTTCGCGACCTTGGGCAGTGTCCTGACATCGACATATTCGTGCGGCAGATGCTCGAACAATTCCTGGGCACCCTTCGACACGTTGCCCGAGCCCGTGAACACGAACACCAACGGGCCCAGAGATCTGCAATATTATTTGACCGTCTCTAAAGCTAGTTTAAAATACGCTAAAAATGCATCCTTTGAACGCACAAGTATATTTCGATACTCAAAGCAAAGTATTTCGAAAGAAAAGCTGATGAAGCCCTTATGCACATTCTGTATTTTCGAATTTTCACACCATTTTATTTTCTAATAAATCATTCACGTAAGAGCAATATCATCAACTTTTCCATGGTTTTTCAACTTTTTTATCCCGACTTTTGCCATCTTTTGCCCCGTTCTGCAAAACTCTTTGGTTTTTTTCTCGATTTTACACACGAGAAGATAGAAGTCGAATCTTCGGTTTGCTTTTTCCTGGCCACTTTTCTTATCTCCTCTTTCCTCGCCCCATTCTGTCGACAAAACGTTTCGGTCTCATGGCAGAGGGCAAGAGAGGGGAGGGGGAAGGAGAGAATTCAGTGGCATGAGGGTAAGCTATAGACTGAAGGACAGGGGAAAGTGAGGAGATGACTTTTTGAACTCTGCTGTTTAGCCTCTTTCCCTCCCTGTCAGTGAAATGTCTGCCTGCGAAGGACGAACCTGGGCATTTTGTCGAGAGCGATCTCGTAGCCGATGTCTCGCAGAGCGTTGATGGCCATGTGCGAGTCGTTGTAGTTGTGTGCCAACCCGCAGTGCAGGAAGGGTGTGTGGTGACCGAGAGCTAGCAGGCTGGAATGGAACAATAAAAGTTGCAAAATGTACTTTTGATAAAGTCAATGTTCATTGAAATTCCTATCGGAAATGGAACAAAATGGAATTTTGAAAACTTAAATCGAAACGATCATGTGAAATTTAACAGTTGTGAACGGAATTAGGGGAAATTCTTATTCTGTATCGGAATTCCGTTTCACCAATGATTCTGATTAAAATTGTATCTAGAGAGTAGTAGCCCCGTTTGAGACTTCAAAAATCCTGATAAAAATAAATCTGCTCACCGTAATCCGAGTCCGTGAATGAGATCGATGAATCCCGCATTGCCGGCCCACTTGCCGAACATCACCAGGCGCTTGTTCCTCTTGTCCACGATCTTTTCGTAGTCAATCAGCCTGATTTTCTGAAAGAAAGCGTTAATCTTCGTCGTCTCTTTAAATTTTTGTCATGATAAAAGTCACAGAATTTGTAAATTCGAAATTTTTTTAAAAGTTTTGAAGATTTCATATAAACAAAGAAGATCGATAATGTTTGATTACGGGTTTGCCTCATATAATTAGCAGATTTTCCCAAGTCCTTAAAGGAAATTTTCAGCTAACTGAAAAGAATGGCGTAAATTCTATTTTTTTAGCTTTTAGCAGAGTATGAATTTTATAAAAGAGAAACAAAGTTTTCAACCTTCTGGAGAATGGCATCGAGCATGGGCATGTTGTCCTGCTGAGCTTTGATGGTGTGCGAGAAGAAGGCATATGTTTTGTTGGGGATGAGCTGGTCGATTGGGACCTGAAATTCAAGCATTTTCACTCCTTCGTAGGACAGTTTATAAATCGGAAGAAATCCATGATACAAGACGTAGCAAAATAGCAAGGAAAGAAGATATCGTATCCAAGCTTTCTCTAGCCTACTTTGCCCATGCTCTGTCATGATGACACGAGGTTTAAAAATTATCCCTTGATTGTACGAATTCTGCACTGTTTCAGTCTAGATCAACATCATTCATTTCTTCTTCCCTCGACTCTTCGAATGTGATCAAGGATGGTGCATTGCAGCATCGCATTGATGAGGTAAACATATAGAAAGCGGAAGCACGTGGTTGTGAGGGGGAGAGGCAAAGAGAGAAAGAAAAGAGGAACAGACACGAGGTGATCATCCGATCGGTGGAAACGTCAGACGAAATGAAGGAATTGAAAGAGTTTAGCGACTAGGACTTTTTCTTGCTAAATTTGCCTCGTGGTCATGAAGATGCATGATTCGGGTAAACAGACCCGAAACAACGATAAGATCTGCAGTATAAATCTAGCAAATGCAAAACAATTATGATCCCAGAATATAAATTTAATAAATACGTGTAGAAAATTCAAGAAACTCACACTTTTGACAGACATGATGACGTGAGCCTCAGACAGGTCTTCCTTCACACTCGCGCCAGCGGCCACATAGTCCTAAAAGAAAACTTAAACTCCTTGGAGAACCCTCAGTTTGAAGAAAAAACCGCGTAGGTAAACTGACAAATGTGTGGTAGATGAGTCGAATGAAGTTTGAATAATTTAAAAATTAATTGCCTGAATAGGATAGGCCCTTCTGTTGCTGGGTTGAATAAGGACATTGATGCCCGACTTAGTGAGCTTCTTGACGTGGGAAGGAGCGAGAGGAGCCCTCCTCTCCCAAGCATTGACCGTCTCTCGTCTGATTCCGATTGTGGGTGATCCTCTTAAAAATAAATATTTTTAGAAAATAGTTAATGAAGCTATCTTCTTCCTCCAAACATGGAATTATCTCTCCAAATCTCACGCGGAAAACTTTTCTAATGTCTCTAAAACCATGCTGTATAAGTGGGTTTATGAATACATGAAAAAAACTAAACGAATTTTTTCATAGCATCAAAGATTAAACTTCCATACCTACTATTCCAATGGAATTTTCTAGAATGCTTTGTAAAAAACGGAGACAAAAATCGAAAGAAAACTTGGACTTACTTGCCGACGAAGACCTGACAGTGCCGCGCGGAGAGGCCGATTCTGTATGAATCCTTGAGCTGGAACAGTCGCATTTCTCCACTATTCTGAAATGAAGAAAATGGGAATAAAGTGGACACACACGGAGCGGGAAAATGGAAAGTGAGAAATGAGGAAGGGATGGAAGCGTGGGGCTAGGGAGTGGAGGGAGAGGGAGGGAAGGAAGAGGCAGCGATTTTCGAAGATGGCTATCAGCGATCTGCAGGGAAAGCGAGGGGGCAGCCGCGTGGACCTTCCGATGTCCACCGTCTGCATCCCTGTACTCCCTCACTCGCATGCAGATTTGGTCTCTGATACTCGCAATCGCGCATCTTCCGAGATCTCGGTGTATTCGCGCAAACTTACAAATATTCAGACACATAGAATGAGCAACAAATTTCTGTGAAAGAAAAATGAAGAAAAAACATCGAGAAAAAGTCTCGATAAACACACAGAACTATCAAAAGCGCTTCTAAAAATCGGGAAAGGGCGGTGAGAGAAGAAAACACGAAAACAACTGCAACTGCACAACTGGGCTGGGGCTGGGAGGGAGGAAGGAGGGAATGGATGAATAGCTGAAGTGATGCAGATGCATACGAGCTCCTAGACGAAAGAAAGAGACAGGAGAGGAGAAGTGGTTTAGGCTAGCTGTGAGCAGAGTGGAAAAGGAGGAGGAGAAATGCTGCTGCTGGCCGGAGAGGGGAGGAGGGAAAGGAACAGACCACGTGGAAGGAATGCAGAATGCTGCAATTCATTGCTATTTGCACAAAGGGAAAGAAAACTTGAACGACACAGAAAAAGAAAAGGCAAAAGCTCACTCCACCTACCCGTGCACAGTTTGATATCAGAAACTTCATGTTGCTTCCAAAAACGAGGCTTCAAATATTATTTATTGTTGTTAACTTGATTACCATAATTTCGTGTTTAAAACAGGAAAAAAACTCAAAACAAAGATCGATAGATAGATAGAGTTATCCTTGCGGAATAGAACAAAGAAACACGAAAAGATAAATGAAAAAGCGAATAAAATGATGCCAGATAAAAATATCTGCATAAAGTTTATGCAAAGTTTGAACGATTAGATTGAATGATTGCAGAACAGAAATGAAACGAAAACAGTAAACTTCTGCTCTGCAACAGGTTATACAGGTTCCAAACGAAAACATAAATTAAAGAGAAACATTCATAAACAACAAAGAAATAAATGAATTGGAAGATCAAGACTGAATATGAACGGGGTGGGTGGGTGAATGAAGAGGAAACGAGGGAAGGGGAGTTGAGATCGAATAAATGGGAGAAGCTGCTAGGAGATTATGGATTGGAGTCGAGGGAATTGGTCTAGTAGCGACCGCCGCCGTGCTGAGCATTGGCCCACTGCTGCTGTCCGGAATGACCCCATCCGCCTCCCTGCTGACCGCCCGCACCCGGTGCCTGAGCTCCCCAGTTCTGCGCTCCACCGCTCTGCAACTCATATATTCGTTATCAGCTCGTTGTCTTAGATGAATTTTAGTGAACTGCTTTTAGAGATCGATAATAAAGCCGCGTTTGAAAGTTTCAAGTTAATTTCAACTTGAACATTCTATATATAGTTCATTTAGAAACATGACCATTTGGAAATGCAAGAATTCTACAGCAACAAAAGACTCTATTTTCAACAATTTCTTTCTACAAATCAAATGTAAAAAACCTTAGACATCATTTTAACAGAGACGCGAGAGGCTTTATCTTTGCCACTTGAAACTATGTCTCTAGGGCTTCAGTAGTTCAGAGAAAGTAAGTTGAAAGTTCTATTTTTGCCTTTGATTTTGGAATATCGACAAGTGTCTTTTCCTGTTTTTTTTTTATTTTTTTTTAATTCGAGACATTTCCCGCCCTGTTGTTAAAATTCATTCTACCTTTTAATTCAAATTTTTGTATGAAAAAGATCGAGAACTCACCCATTGCTGGCCCTGATATGCTCCGTAGCTGCCTGCTGCGTCGCCGCCCCATCCGCCCTGGCCACCGTAATTTGCATACCCTCCTCCTCCTCCTCCTCCAGCGCCCCAGTTCTGACCGCCTCCACGTCCCTGGCCCTGCCACTGTCCTCCTGCACCTGCAATATTCGTTTCAATTCAACCTCGTAAATTCATAAATGGAAATTTTCTATCGGCGGTTAGCAAAATATAAAGAATCTCTTCAGAATAACCTTGTTTTTTTCTCTATCTAAAACTAAGCTTCTTCTAATCTCATTAGGTTAGCTATTGTTAAGAAAAGCAACCCTACCGCCTCCGTACTGCTGCCAATTTCCAGCACCTCCTAGAAAGGCTCTTATTACTCATTTATTTATGTAATTTAGAGTTAGGAGTTAAACTCAGTTTCCGTCCCTTCTTTCAAACCTAAGTAGTGATATGCTTGAATTATGCTTACCGCCTCCAGCACGAGGGTCGGGTCCGCGAGAGCGCCCCTGTCTGTTGCCCATGTCTCTCTGCTGCTGCTTAAATCCCTTAAAAGATAGAATCTCTTGCCCTCCTCTCTGCTCGATTACCTTGTTCATTTCGTCCTTGCTGAGCCCCTTCTTCACATCGCATCTGTAGCCGCTGATCATGTGACTTCTCTGCAGAACGCACTGATCCACGGGGTCGTAGTCGTCGAATGACACGAAGCCGAATCCGCGAGGCTTACTCGTCGCCTTGTCCAGGATGATCTCGCTCTGAAACTCGTGAATTGTCTTCAAAGTCCATATTTAGAATAAATACAGAAAGGACGTCAATGTGAATAATTTTCAAATTTGGATTCAACATTCTCGTCAAAATTTGTAAATCCACGGATTCATTGAAAGTAGCGACAAAAACTCGTGAAATTTAGGGGAATACACGTCATTGCTTATTTGAAAAGTTCACTAGTTTTTTAAGAAGGAAAATAGCCAGAATCTAGCGAAGGAAGTGTTTTTAAAGAATTCCAGTTTGCACTTTTTGTCGATATTCATTGTCTTTCAAATAATAGGAAAACTCGTACCTTGACAACATTGCCGAACTTCTTGAAGTAGTCGGTAAGCATTTGCTCGGTGTGTTCCTCGCGAATTCCACTCACGTACAGCCTCTTGGTGGACACGTTCGACTCATTCCTGTTCTTGTCGTCCTTCGGCACGGCTCTCTTCGGGTCCACCTGCTTCCCGTCGATCGTGTGCGGACGGGCAGCCATCGCAGCATCCACCTGAAGAAAAAACTAATGCTCAATTGAATTACAGTAGAAAATGAGTGAAAATTATATTCTGAACATGACGTTCCGACTTTCTTCATTTCACTACATGACTCTCTGAAAGAACTGCAGAAATCGCTCTTAAAGCTAGAAATCAAAACCACGCGACAAACAGCAGAATCTGTTCATCAACACAATCAGATAGAATTGAAATAATGCAGGATGAACAGCCGACACATTTTCAATGCAATTTTCGCAGATTTCTCGAATACCGAGTTTCGCATGGTTTCAATTGGTCTGATGTTTGACAGGGATTCATTCTTTCGATTTGTTCTCCACTTACGCAGGCCTTGCTGGTGAAAGTGATGAAGCCGAATCCTCTGCTCCTCTTCGTGGTGGGGTCTCTCATGACGATCACATCCGTTAGTTCCCCGAACTTGCCATAGAACTCCCGCATCATCTCGTCCGTCGTGTTCGAGGTCAGTCCTCCCACGAATATCTTCCTGAAAATCGTTCATTTTTTATAATGGTTTAAAAGTTGGTAAAGCTATTCGAAAACCAAGACCACAAGAAATGGATATGGTAGGAAAATTTTTTTTCTTCCATAAAATTTAGCATAATTTATGGACTTGATGTCTCAAAACCGTTGTTCACAAATGCTGCAGAATAGAATGGTCTCAATCTTCATTCGTTGTAATTTAACTTGTATTTACTTTTCTTACAGTACTTGCATAAATCCAAAATCTGCAGCATTTGGAAAATATTTCTTCACTTTTAATATCCCACCTGAAGTTCTCCGGCTCTCCACTGGCAGCAGTCTCAGTTCCGTTGCCATTTTGCGGCTTGGTGCCATTTTCCTGGTCGACAGGCTGAAAGTTGGAATATTTTCGAGGAAAGGCGGAAGAAGCTGAATCGCACAACCAACAGATTGGCAGATTTGATGAGGTTTAGATAGCAGAATTAATTATTATTCTCAAAATGGCTGTTTAGTTTGAATGATGAGAGGCTACAGCGCTTGAATGCTTGAATGCCTGAATGCATCGACGCACAGAGCACTACAACAACCTACTCACTCACTCTACTCTTAGGTTTAATTTGAATTTAGATTTGGTTACCTTGAAAAGTACCTAAATGAATGGAGGATTAATGAAAACTCAAAACTATGAACCTCAATCTCAGTTCCTTCGGTGGTCATCTCACTACGCTTGTGATTGCTTTGTTCTAGAAGAGACAAAAATGTGCTTGAATGACAAGTGGTCGATAGAGAATGTTACCCCTCACTGAAGTGTCAACTGCACTACGCGCTCTGTGTTCTGAGTCAGTGAGTTTGTGCTTCTTCTTCTATGCAACGCCTAGTCTTAGAAGTAGACGTCAAGAGAACTCTCTAGTCAGTCACCTAAACCAATAAAAATACTCATTGCTGAATCTAAATCGTCTAAAACGTGATTCGGTTCCGCTCGAATCGGTATCAAATTAATATTTCGGAAAAGTTAATTAATTCAAAAATACATAATTACTAGATGCTAGCTATGAACATTGCAATCAAACTAAAGGAACGACTAAGTAAGTGTGTTCGCCTAGTCCATAAGCCTTCACATGGAATTACAGAAATTACGAAGCTCAATCGAAAGGAAACGATATTTCACGCCATGCATATCGAAATCGAAATGGGAAGAGAAATTCGAAAATGTTCGGGATTTCACAAGCTGTTCTCGGAGAGAAGGGAACGAATTTAGAGAAGGCGTAGAAATTTCGCGAATGAAAAGCGAAGAAACATGCTGAAGAATGAATGAAGAGCTGACGATATGAAAGTGGAAGGATGGAAGGGTGTATGCATGAATGAATGACTAGCGTGACCAAGTGTCTATTGAAGTTGTTCTGATTGGTTGATTGGTGCTACACAGCCACCACCCGAATGATCATTACCACTACGACGATTATGCACGCAGTTAGGGACAACTCAGCAGTCGGCAGAAATGCAGTAATCAGGCAATTAGAGCAAGTGGTTGATGGGAAACTAATTACCGACCTGGCACAGGCAATTGACTGGTTAGGGAATAGGAAGAAGCGACCGATCACCACCAAAACGCAGGGAGAAATAAGCAATGAGAATTGAGGATAACAGGGGCCACTCGATATCGATCGCTCCTGCACGCTATTTCTCCCCCACTCTTCTTCTCTGCGCAGTGCATCGCTGCGAGACTGGCGCCATAAGCAGTGGCTGGTCACAATTTAAATCTTGCAGAACATTTCTACTTTTGCAGAAAAATAGCGAAATTTCCCAAAGATCTTTTGAACTTGATCCTAAAATGTAAATTTTTGGGAATTGAAAAATCTTCAGGAAATTTTGGCGAACACCTTCATCAGCCCACCTCGAAATTGAACCGCGTCATCGAGTCGCAAGTCGCTGCTTCTAGCTGACGCGACAAATTGCCACTTGAAGGAACTTGCGAAAATTCAAAACTGACCAAAAACGGAAGAAAACAAGCGGAAAATGACGAATTTGAAATGAGCAACCACTTGCGGAAAAAAACAAGTGCGAAGCTTGAGCACGAAGCACGATCATTTTCATTTTGCCGGTGGCACTTCGTACTATTTTCCCGGCTTTCGGTGTGAACTTGTATTCTATCCACTCAGCTATTCCAGGACAGCTCTGCCACGTTCTGGATCCGAATTTATTCGACTGCCAACATTGTTTATCCTTCCTGCTCTCTAGTTTCTTCTTGATTTCTCTATTTATTTATTTGCATTTTTGGCTCTGCCCTCTTTTTTGTGTATAATTTTATTTTTTATTCGATCTGTCTACTTCCGAGTTCTTGAAAACCTATCGATTTATCCCGAAGATTGCACAGGTGCAACGTGTCGTCTCTGCCAACATGTCGATTTTGCGTTGTTTCATTTCAACTCACCGCTATTTCTCCTTCAAATGTCATTTTCAGACGAACGCGTTGAATGGGATCAGTAGAATAAGTCAATCGACGATGCATTCGAAGACCTATTCTCGTCTGGGTGTGTTTGCGTGGAGCCCGACTGGGGTCGAGCCGAAGGTATTTTCTTTTCATTATTATGAAGAATTTATTTATGCTGTTAAATAAGAAAAAAAACCGAAAAAAGAATGGAATAGTATTCTGAAGTGAACTAGTTCCAAAACTTTCATGAAGCAATAATCATCTTGCCCTTCTTCATAACTCTCGAGTCAGCTCCATAAATCCTGCGCATTTGTCGACTATTTTATCGAACTCAGTTTCAGGGTCTGATTGTGGCAGACTTTGCCCAGTACTTCGACCCCACCTCAGCCAATGTGAGCAGTTCCATCGAGTTCCTGCCCATTGACAGTATTTATTCGTCCCCTCGACCTGCCCCTTCCATTTCTGTCCCAATTCAGTACAGGTTGGTGTCGTTTTTCAAGTTGCATACTTTTCTCATGAGAATAAGATAAATATTGTCCCCGAATTCTTGCGATTCCTTCATGAAGGCTGAAAATATAAATTGTAAGGAATGAAGGAGGAAGCTTTTCTTCTTTTTTTTCTTATTTTTGTAGTCATTCAATAATCAGTATTCATGGAATAGATTTGACTGATTGTCAGAAACATTGCATGTTTTATGAGAGAAATTGTATCAGAATCGTTTTTCAATTCTATCGTATTAGCTCACGAAAAATTGATCCAGGAATTCCAACAAAAATACATTGCTTTCAAAATTTGTCAATGATCTGCAGTAAAAAATGACCTTCATTCCTTCTTTTTTTCAGATTCAATGAATTGTCGTGGTCATATTCGGCTTCTTCTGCTCATTCTCTCGGAATCGTGGCGGGTGGCACGGAGGATGGATCCGTTGTGTTTTTGGATGCGGACTCCATCATCAACAGTCAGTTTCTAGATTAAAAATTTCATTTTTTTTTGTTTTTCGTAAACTACATCCATGATCCTTCGGTGGTTAAAATATGACTGAACGGCGGAGCGTATAATAACGTGGCGATTTTAAAATATGATCGAGTGTTTTTCCTCCAAATGTAAAGCTGATTGCATTTTTCCAAAATGAAACGGTATCACTTGACAAAAGCTACTTGGTCAAATTTGAATTGATTACTCTTCCTTTATTCTACGTCCCAGTTTTGCGTGATTATAAGGCTTTGTGCAGAAGCAATCCATTGATTACCAGGGCTGTTCGAACTGCAGACAACCCTGTGGATTACAGAAATGTGGACGTGCAAAATATAAATCTCGGAATACTGCACAATCACGTATTTCTTGCAGAATCGCAAGCGAATATTCTGTCTGCACAGCGAGTTCATCAAGGCCATGTGCTGTCAGTGGCTCATTCTCAGGATTCTCGCTGGCTACTTTCTGGGGGCGGATCGGGTCAGCTTCTGCTCTGGGATCTGACTAATTTCTCCACGTTTTCACCTGGAAAACCAAATTATCCTGATCAGGTTGGCGAGTTTCAACGAAATAAACCACCATTGAAATTGCCGTTTCTGACAATAGTTCTAGTCGCATTTAAAAATTCCCCCAATTTTATTATCATATTTCAAAGTCGTTCATTTTAGATCAAAATGGTGCGATGGAACAAGAAAGCTGATCAGATTGCTGCTTGCATTTCTTCTCACAGATGCTCTGTCTATGACTTGAGAAGACCTGGTGCACCAATCATCGAATTTGGAGAGGTTCGTTTCAGCTTTTTTTTAAGTGGAAAAATAAATTATTTTGAATCTTTCATATGTTGATAAGGTCTTTTTTTTTTATAAAATCATGCATTTCATGTCAACATTTCCAATTTCATTTCTGAATTATTTGAGTTCTTCATTCTTTCATGCAATTTAGACTTAAAGTATTATTCACAGCTTTCTCTCTTCAAGATTATCCATTTAATGTATTAAAAATTTGTCTAATTCAACCGATTTTCAGTTGGGAAGTGGCTGTGACTGGAATGGTTTAAGCTGGAATCCAACGGACGCGTCGAGTCTGATTCTGTGCAGTCAATCAGATGCTCTGCCTCTTGTGCAAAGATGGGATCTGCGATTTGCCACGGCTCCGCTCAAGGACCTCAGACTCCACCAGAAGGGAGTTTCTGCTGTTGATTGGTGGGAATACTTAGAAAAGTTGTTTTAAAATGATCTACATCGGCTCAAGTTCAGGCTATCCCCTATGTGTAATTTTCAAAGTGGTAATTCATTTTGATAGGGCATAAAATCAGACATTTCGCTAATTCACTGTAATTATTATCACTACTCAACCTTTTTCAATAATTTGACATCTTCTCAAATGTCGATCTTTCACCATCAATTCTCTTCAAATAACGTATACCTCTAGCATTTGGCAAATTATACACTGAAAATCGTCTGATATCTGCTGATAATGATAGGGCAAGGGGAATTTATTGAAAGACTTGTGATTTTAAAAATCAGAAGCCAAAATGCAAATGGCTAAAATTAGTCTGTTTTTGGTCTCACAATCAGTAAGAACGCACGGAGGCAACATGAAATTTCTTTGAAAAATTGGTAAATCAAGTGAATTACTTTGAGAAAAAGATAGCTAACTCTGCAATAGCACATGCATTTCTGCTTCTTGTTACAAATTGCTTCCAAATGTCCCTGCACTTTATGACTTTAAAGATTCAAATTCGACGACGCTATTGAATAGCGGCAGGACTTGTTATGGCTTATATAAGTTTGGGAAAATAGCTGAATTTCGAGAAAAAAAAACTAATGAAATTCTTTATTTTCAAGTAGGAATGCATTTTTCAAATGGCAGAAGAGGATTGAGCTGGTGAAGCGAAGGCTGAGACATTTGTTATTTGAGGAGCGCAATTGCAAAGATCACGGGCCCTGTTTTTGAGTGACGGTACGAAAAATAGATAGACGGTCCTAAAACGTTACTGAGACTGTATAGTGGGCATTAAACCTCACCAGATAAATGGTATTGTCGAATCGAGTAGCACCCATCCTGTTAGGGTTACATACTGAATTACCTTCTTTTTGTATAATAAGTTGAAGTTCCCCTACCTTGTTTCTTATTTCAAACAAGAAATTCACTATGTAGATCAGAATAATCGGAAAGACTAGAAATATCGGGATGCAACACGAGATGAAGAAAAGCTGAACAACTTTCTTATCGCGATAGTATCTTTCTTGCGTCTGAAGGAAACCTCTTCTTTGAGTAGTTTTGAATTTTTCCTACCATAAGATCTTTATTGATGAGTTTGAGCATTTTGGCGTGCTTGGATAACTTTCGATAGATGACAAAATAGAAAATCATAGCGCAAATGATCGAAATCCATTGAATGACGAGCAGAACTCCCTTGGTCGCCTCGCTGCCTCGGGCTATCGGACAAATCATGTCGTCTTTTACAAACTCATTCGAAATCCACGTATTGTAAACAGAGGTGAGTATGCCCGTCAGAGGAAATGCGCAGTAGAACAGGAGTATCCTAGATTGCAAGCATTTTCATGCTTGATTCGATAATTTTGTGATTTACCATCGAATCCTCAGAGGCTTCGTTCCAAATATGGCGAAATACCTGTCGACTGCATCTACAATTCCTGTCACTGATAAAGGGTTCGTTATGAATCTAGTGATAGTGCTGCACGTTTGTACAGTCAGCTACAAAATTCTCGGATAAAATCATAAGAAAATCTCATTATTCTTACCGTCTTCCCTCTCAAGTAGAGATATCCAACGTCAAACGTAATATTATATCCAGCGCATAATGTGAAGAAGAAGCAGTTGAGTAAAAATAGACCTCTTGGTCGTGAATGGAGATATGAATTTGTTGCTATACTCCACAGCATGAATAACATGAAGACAAAGGTTAGAGCGTGAATAGGCAGGTAGACGTGAACATCGGATAGGTAATTGTCAAGCACTAGAATTGTAAAACTCTAAAATCGAGATACCAGGTGTTTCAAGTAATTTTGTCATAAAGAAAATTTTTTTTTAATTTTCTATCCAAATTACTTGAAACACTTGTTTTTTTCATACTCTAACTACTATTTGCATCATCAATCAAGTCGATTGAGTTATTTTAGCTCTGCATTTTGCAAATGCTTCATTTTACCCAATATCTTATGATAAATTTGCAAATTAATAATCGCCGAATTGCTTCTTCAACTCCACTTCAGAACATTTTTACAAATGCAACTTTAAATCAATTTCAATTTTAAATTAGAGCTAACGGGATAGAGTTGAAGCATAATGTGAAATTGAGCCGTTCTTGTCTTCAACGATTCCAAGATCTTTTTTCTATCTGATGACAAATGAAATTGTCATAGAATCGTGACAATGGAAAATGAAATGGTTTGAAGACTTCCCCAGATAAATTAGGCATTCATCTATTTCTGAACTACTTACGTCAAAATGTTTCCCACTTTCCGAAAAATTCTCATAAAGCTTGTCCAAATCTATGTCATTCTCCGCCATTTCAACTGGAACTGGAAGTTAATGTCGATTCTTGTGAATACGGAATTTTCGAAATTAGTAAATGGTGGAGGAAATAGGAAAATCAGTTAGAGCAAATGAGAATTTCCTATAAAAATTGCTGATTAATCTTGTGAATAGGAAAAAACGAAGCGAGGCATGCAATTTTATAAACATTTCGCTGTTTTCTAAATATCACCTGTCATAATTATTAGTTGAGTAAGAATAAATTGTATGTGTGTATTATTGTAAGCAAATGCGAATATGAATCGGGCTAGTCTTTATTCGAGGCACAGAGGCAGAGTCTAATGAGTTCATGTTTATGACGTTATGACGTTCGTGCTAGTCTTCGCAGTGGAACGGAGGGAAGTTCAAATAGCTGTTGAGGATTGAGCCGGCGTAGTGAAGGCTGAAACATTCGTGACTTGAGGAGCGCAGTTACATAGGTCACGGGCCCTGTTTTTGATGGATGGTACGAAGACCAGGTACACCGCCCTAAAACGATTCAACTCATTTCATTTTCTCATTTCCTCCTCACCATATGAACGGTATTGCTAAATCGAGTAGCACCCAACTTAGCAGCGTTACCATCTAAATGTCTTTTTGTAATCTTGATATTGGAGTGTGAAGTTTACCCTATGCCTTATTCCAAACAAGTCATTTACCGCATGAACCAACATGTTTGGAAGAACTAGGAAAATGGGTAGGCTGCAGCTGAAGAAAAACAGCTTGACGACTTGCTTGTCTCTGTAGTATCGTTCTTGAGTCTAAAATATTGCTTATTTCCAACTACTCGAAATTAAACTCCATATTGTTAGGGACGGAAGTGTAATTTGCAAAATTTGATGAAATGCAAGTTCAATAAGTTTAATCTCGAAAATCTAATTAGCTTATTATCCATCTTGATTTTTCATCTCAAAGTAGTAGCCTAATTCATTTTACCAGGAGATCAGGATTAAGCAGCTTCAACATTTTCGTATGTTTCGCTAGTTTTCTGTAGATGATAAGATAAAATACCATCGCTGTGAGAATCGTAATCCTGCAAAAGACTTGGCTTTCGAGAAAAGATCACTTCTGAAACCATTGAATGACGAGAAGGATGTCTTGCAAAGTTGCGCTGCTTCTGGTGATCAGACAGATCATGTCACTGGTGATCCAGTTAGTCGATATAAAGACATCATAGATTGAGCCGCATATTCCAATCAGTGGAAATAGGCAATACAAAAGAAAGACCCTAAAATCATCTTTTCAAATTACATTCATGATTATGAATGCAGTCTGGTAGATCCAACTATCGTGGATCAATTTGAAGAATATTTTCACACATGATCATTTCACTGAATTATGAATTATTGCCAGGCTTCATTAAAATTGGTTCGCAATAAATAGACAACTAGTCTGCAATCACAATAATAAATTGTTCAAATTTTTGACCACCGCTATGTTTTTTTCTAGATATTTTCATGGCTTGAAATAGAGATGAAAATTCTGAACACTTTATATCGAAGTTACCATCTAATCCTGAGTGGCTTCCTTCCGAATATCGCAATATATCTATCAACTGCATCAACTATGCCAGTCACCGAAAGTGGGTTTTTCATTAATCTAGTTGCAATGCTACATGATTGGACGCTCAGCTGCAAATTTTTTACAGCAAATTCTTTCCTAGGTATTAATGATTTTTACCGTCTTCCCCCTCAAGTAGAGATATCCTATGTCAAACGAAATATTGTATCCAGCACCTATTGTGAAAAAGAAACAGCTAATGAGAAATAGGTTTTTTGGTCGTGAATGAAGATATGGGTTCGTCGCCAAACTCCACAGCATGAATAACATGAACCCGAGAGTGATCGCATGAACCGGAAAGTAGATTTGTACCTGCGGAAGATAGTAGTCTGTGACTAGAATGTCGAAATTCTGAAATTTCATGAGGCTTTTTTCTAACATTTACTCGAACATTATGGTTTCTATCACTTAGTTACCGTATGGAGTTTATTAAGGGTGTAAGATGTATGTATGATAATTTTCGAAACTAGCTATAAGAGAGCATTGAAAAAAGGATCAATTATCGTAATTTACTATTTGAGGTGTAAAGGTTCGACTGTGATATCTTTTTTTTTTTCATAAACACCTTACACTAAAGTTCTGAGAATTACTGAAATTCGCGTAGAGCTCTTCATAGTCGATTGTTTCCTGTTCCGCCATGTGAACATTTGAAAGTTAGGATGATTTTCTTGAATACAGTACTTTCAATAGTGCGTCCAGAGTAATAGAGGATTCACTAGGTCTGTGAATGAGGATAAGAAAACTCTTCAAAAACTTGATCTACTTAGTGAATGTGAGAAAGCTATGAAATAACAGCGCAGAGGCATGTAATTTTCTAGGCATTTGGGCGTTGCTAAATATCAGCTGTAATAATTAACGGGGCTGGACTGCCTAAAACAAGAAGTGTGTATGCGCATAAACTGAAGAAGGAAAGAAAGCATATGCAGTTGTAACTATTGAAACTCGTGTTCTGACGAATTTGATGCTGAACTTAGAATGCAGAATAGAATGTTGCTGAGAATCGTACTAGTCTGATTTAGATATTTCATTGCTCTGTGTGTAGCTTGAAGTAAATTTGCAGAAATTAAACATAAATTGTGAAGTTTAAATTTAGAAAAGTGTATATCTTTACCCTAAGAGATTTAACTTTTCTTAAAATAATATTCATTTTTCAAGAATAGCAAAAACAATGCTATTTTAGGCACGATGCGGATCCCCGAATGCTGCTGACGGCCTCCCACGATGGACAAATGGTCATCTCGAATCCTGATACGGCTGAAATTATCGGGGCTGTTGGATGCGAACAGGTAAAAAAATTTGTCGAACTTACAAATAAAATTCGAAAAAGCTGAACATTTAAAAAAAAAAAAATCATTTTTCAGTAGTAGAATGAATAAGGTGATCTTCGAGTTAAAATATTGAAAATCTTCGAGAAATATCATATTAATCAAAAGATTGTAAACAGTTCAAACGGTAAAAAAGCAAAGAGAAAGTGAGCTTAGGAAGAGATGAAAATGTATCAGCAGTTGAGCTTTATAAGAATTAGAAGATCTCTAAATTTATTGTAAAGTTTCAATTTCGACAAACTGCAGAGTTCTTGCTAGAAATATTCCTAATTATGTGACGTTTTACCTGTTTAGCTATGTATTAGCTTAAGTTTTGGAATATGCTAAGTTCATTCACTGAAAATGCAACAAATAAAGCGGGAACTGTGTTAATTGCCATTATTGCATCATCTCAACATTAAAGCAGACCATTGCATTTAGAGTGAATGAGTCAGATATTTCCTAGAAGAAGTTGAAGACGACAAAATTTATTCATTAAATAATTCTTTTTGAGGGTGATTGGATCCGATCGATTTCGTGGAATCGAGCTAAGCCCGACCTGCTGGCCATTCAGTACTTCCAGCATCCCATTCAGATCAGCTCTATCGAGCCCATCGCTTCTTCTGCAGAGGAGGTTTGATTTTCTTAATGAAAATACGTAAAGCGGAGTAAATCATGACACAAAGACATAGAAGAAGAATAATGGAAAAAGATCGTATCCTAACATTCTCTACGCTATTTTACCCATTTTCATGTGATGCGATTTGCAAATTCCCTCTAAAACGTTCCACATATTGCACCTTTTCAGTCGACTTCAAGTCACCCTGTGCAATTGAATGTGGTACCTGCGTGGGTGGGGGCGGCGCCTGTCGGAGCTTCGTTTGCAATCGGCGGGAAGATGGCTGTTTACTACAAGAAATGGGACGACTCCACACAGTCATGGACGTACAATGTCGAATTGAAAAAGGTAGACAATTCGTCTGTGACAAATGTTATTGAAGAAGGAAGACTTTCTATCGCATCAGGCATAATAAGCGAGAAAATTTAGCTAATTTTTATCTTCAAAACTATGGAATGCACAAGTTTGTTAATGAAGATTGGATTGGAAAAATTCATAAGCGTTTCATCTTTCAACATTCCGTTATGCTCAATTTCAGATTCCCGGTGATCCGAATTTCTGTCAGCCGATGAAGGAGATGATCGAAGCCTGCGACTCGCAGGTTCTCACTGAATACTGCAACAATCGGTTTGTTTCGTTCTGAATCTCATTATTTCTATCGAGAAAATCTTGCAGATCAATGGAGGCAGGCAGTGAAGAAGAGCAGTTGATCTGGAGATTTCTGTCTCTGCGAAAGGACATCGACAACTTGCCCGATTATTCCGAATTCATTCAGCTTCTTGGATGTTGTAAGCGTCTTTCTCTGATATTCTCTTACCTCATTCCAACATTCTTTGCAGATTCTCATCGCCCTTCTGAAAATCTCGATTCCTCTGACGCAGCCAACTCCAATTCTGTGTCGACTGCAGAAGCAATCAACAGACGAAATGCATCTCTCCCCAGTCATCCAACACATCCTTCTACTGTAAGTTTTTCTTCCTTCATTCATTTGCAATGAAAATCGGCATATTTTTTCCATTTGAAGTAACGATTGATTTTTCTACCTCTTTCGAATTTTTCTAACAGATATAATGAAATAAAGATTTTGTTTCCTAATAATCGAAATACTCTCGTTCCAGATAGCTCGAACGAATTCTTCCTCTTCGACCTGTTCCGATTCATTCGAAGACGTGTTCTCCGACCAGCCGCCTATCGACTGGAATCATCTGGGTAAGTCCTCGTCTATTCACTAGCTCATTCTTATTCACGGTCGAAAGCACGTGATTTGACAGTTTGGAAAAGATGGAATGATAGCGATTTCTTGATTTTAGCGAAATGACAAAATGGCAGAGTGCTTCCTTTCCTCGCATTTTTCTTCCTTTCGATCTTACGCTGTTATTTTGTCAATTTGTCATTTCGTCAAATCCAAGAACTTCATCATTTTGCATTTCGTCTTTCAAAGGCTGACATGTGATCTACCGTTCATCATCTATGCTTAGTGCTATTTTATTCTCTTTCCCTTTCTTTTCACCCTCTTCTATCTTTGCCCTCTTGAATTATCAAGCTTTATTGTGAGGCAACATGAGCGTTATTGAAATCCTCTAATATTGTGTGATTTGCAGATGTGGAATCCTGGAAAATTGTCGACCAACTCATCGCGAATGATGACGACTCGCTGATTGTTGGACTGTTGAAGAAGTGATTCAATGCAATAAAGAAAGTTATTTTTAACAAATTCAAAACTTCAGAAAAGACTACGCCTCTGCCTTTGTCTACGCTTCTCATCGACCGAAACTCTTCAAACAGATTCTGCAGGCATATTTGCATGGTAACCTCGTCCATCTCTTCCTCACTCATTTACTGTCAATGTTTCAGAGAATCTAACAGTCTCTTCCCGAATCATTGCCTATGCAGACAGCAGTGAAGGCGTCAAAAATGCGAGTTTCAAAAATAAATTAATGATGTCGAAAACTTTTATTTATCCAATGCAAGTTTCAGCTGCTGAGTTCCTGTCCAAATCGCGAATGGAAGAGGAAACTCGCCCTTTTGCTGTCTCGACATCACAACGTCGGAAAGGGATCACAGGCATTGGCCAAGGAATGGATTGCACAAAATGGTACGCACAGTAGTAACTTTTCTCTTTCAGTGCTAAAGCAGGGTTGAAAATTTCTCAACAATTTTCAAGCACATTGCATAAACGTTTTATATCTCAATCAAAATGCTGATATATCCTATTTTGCAGTAGGCCTGATAGCTACGTTCCCAGCCATAATGTGTGGAGATGTGGACCTCCTTCTGGAGGCCAATCAGTCTCTCAAACTGGACACTCGCATTCTGCAGGCCGTCGCACTTCGTGTCGCTCTCAACTATTCCAGGGGAATTTCCAAGGGAAATCATGTCTATCCGAAGGTAAATCAGTAATTCTTTCAATCTCACCTTCTATTTTCTCCATTTTCAGGTTCTGTATGAATACGCTCAACAAATCGTCGCAAGTGGAGAATTGGAAGTTGCATTTCGTTTGATGCGAGGAGTCGACACTGAAGATGAGGTGAGGAGATGATTGATTTGACTTTTCACGAAAAGGACTTCGACTTTCTATGTGTAAAGTGACTACGAGCACAATTTTATTCTAAGACGGTGAACGAAGAATATCGCTCCAGAAGAGGAGTGTACTCACTTCCAATTTTGGTAGGATTCTATTCACACTTGGGAGAAAAAAGTACTCGTAGACACAATTTAACAATCAAAACTGATATCATCAAAAGTGTGACTTTGCAGGAATTCTGCGCTTTCCGCTATGCAATTTACGAGGCTTTGGGCGGCTTCGAGGGTACGAAATGCAAACCTCCCACTCTGCCCGCACTCCCTGTCGAACAGGCCAATCTCATTGCTGCACTCAAATCCGATGTGAGTTCGTATGCTCATCTCCATTTATGAGAAAATCTGTTCATAAGAGACAACTTCGTCGTGATAGTGCAACACTATTTTCGAAATCCTCTTCTAGAGTTTTATCCTGCATAAAAATAACTTCTACCTATAATTTGTTTCATCTATCTGATTGCAATTTCAGTCTCGCTATCGCCAGACAAATATGGGAGCTAGTGGAGGACCGAGAGGCTCAATTTCCTATGGCCGCTCAGAGCCGTTCACTCCTCCCGCAACTGCGCCTGCAAACAGTCGGTCTGCATTCGGAATGCCTCCACAGGGCGGCTATCCTAATCCTAATCAATATCAGGTTGGGTTCAAATCAGTCACTTTTGCGAATGATGAAATGAAAGACGTGGGCAACTTCGATTTCTTATCGCTCTATTTCCCTCAGAAATATTTTCTTTTATCTTTAAAAAAAAATTGACGGCAGCACCTAAAGTGGTCCATACTTGATCTTAGTGCGTCGTACCATATCGTCTTTAAAGTTTACAATTGCAAGTGGGACGACTTCAGGAGCTTTAAAAATCGAGGTGGAACGACTTTCGGCATAGATGGGGCCATTTTAGCCGCTACCAAAATTGCCTAACTTCAAAGAGATAGATCTGACTTCTCTTCTAAACAAATTCACAAGAGTTTAATGATTTCAGCAGCCAATATCGAATTACGGTGTTCCTTCCCCTCCAATGCAGCCTGCCTATGGTCAGATGCCCGCCCCAATGACTCCTTCAGTCAATCAAATTCAACCTCCACCTCTCTCTCACAATCCACAGTTCTCTGCAATGACTCAACAATTTGCATCAATGCCCCCGCCTTCTGCTAATGGATACATGGTGAGTTCACATTTCTGTTGTACTCTCTATTATCTATGAGCTAGATATAGACCCATCATGCTAAACGCTCGTCGTAATTACTACCTCTTGCACTAGTTAGGCTCATGCTACCTTTACCCTTTTGTTGTTCTCACTCTTTTTTCTCTTCTCCATACTCTATACTCCAGAAAAGGAGGTGAAAACTACAAAAGGATAAGAGGAGTAACTTGAGGGTAGCTAGTGCAAGAGGCGCAACGATAACACAAAATGAACATGATCCATTTTTACGTCATTTTCATTTCGAACATTTTCAGCAACCCTCTCCTGCTCTCCCATCTCAGCCTCCTCTCAACACAGCTCCTCCACCAACGAGGAACTCGACATCGGGATGGAACGATCCCCCTCCCGTCCAGAGAAAGACTGATTCTCCGAAACCGACTAATGTCATGCAGGTAGGAGGAGTTCTTCCCTTCAACACTTATCTGATAATTCTTGAAAGAAAAAAAAACAAGTTCATTTGATTTAATTTTAGATAAACTTTTTTCGGATTGGAAGCGATTTTTTTATTGTTGGAGCTTCCCTCATAAATTTTTGTACAAATCACTCTCAACCCCAACTTTCCTCCGAAAATGTGGCATCATTTGAAATTTCGCAAAATTCCTAATTTTATCGAACTCTGAAGTAGGTGACATTTTCAGATTCAATGGAACCCAGGCAGCATGCAGCCACAGCAGCCCTCATACCAGCACCCAGGCATTGCATCCAGCAATCTCTACAATCAGCAACCCACAGTGGCAGTCCCCAGCTCGGTTCAACCATCCCCTTCAGCATTCGACGCTGCATCCACTGCCAGTCTCAGTCCTGCTCCTCTTGCTGCTATTCCTCAAGTATGTTATGCATTTTTTTCCCTTCTTGGAAGGTTCATACTTTTCATCGGCGAAAATGTTGATAAAGAGGGAAAACTATAACCTCCCAAGTGAAGGAAATTGCAAGCCTTATTCTTTGAATGCGTCTAACGTACATCCTTAACAGTACGCGAAGGAAAGAAATGACTTTCATCTCTCGTTTTCCTCCGCATTTTCTAAAGATTAAGGGTTACTAGGCCGTGAATATATGACACATGCACTTTTCAAACAAGGTCAATTATTTATTCAAAATTCCTCTCGTTCCAGGTGCAATTGTCAGCAGAAGATCAGCCAATCATCGACAAACTCAACGAGGTTCTGGCAGCGATTCAGGCAGCTAATCCACAGCCGGTAAGGAAACTGGAAGTTGGATTCATTTGACAGACATTTTTCAATCATCTGATCCCCATTTCATAATCAGATAGTGACTGACCGAAGTTGAAATTTGAAAGACAAAACTTGAAATATCGAAACCAACTTTTTTTCTTGAACACAACCTATATCGACATTACGGAATTCTCCGAAACCACTTGTCTTCGATAATTGGAATTTTCTCTCGTTTTTATTCAGATCATCATTTGTTCTTCCTCGAAATTTTGACATTCTTCATTTTTACAGAGGCAGAAAGATTTTCAAATTATATTCAATCTATTCAACACAGGCAATCGAGAAATGCTCAATTTTCAGGCAACTCTGACGAAAGTCGGTGACATCCAGCGTCGCATTGCAACTGAGTTATCGCCTCGTCTGGCTGCTGGAAAGGTACACGAATTTTGCCTATTTCTTCTCAATGAATCGTTCTAAACAAATAGCAATACCAAGAGTTATTCAATTTTGACTTACACCTTTCAGCTATCTCTGCAAACGCGTCAATTCCTGTATCAGTTTGCGGATCTGCTGACTCGAGGCGAGTTCCGTGCGGCGCAGATGGTCACTGGGCAGATGGTTCGGGTTGGCGGGGACTTCGTCGAAGTCTCTTCTTTTCTGCCCGCCTTGAAGAGCTGCTGTTCGGTCGGAATGCAGGTCTTTGGTGCAAGATAATCACAATTTCATTATCTTCCATTTTATGAACGGTCAAATAACGAATTTCATGAAACATCAGCCTCGGTCCTTGCACGGCAAACTCATTATCACTTTTGAAAACTTTCTCAAGTTAATTATGCATGGAACTGAAAAAGAAGATTTGTCTGATACATTATTTGATGAAAATAAAAATTCCTGAAAAAACTTGCATAATGTCATCCCCACTACTTGTATACATCACGAAAAATAGTCGAATCTTCTGCTCATTAATTTATTTCTGAGTTGTGATAGATTGTAGGTATTTTTCGGGGAAAAAATGAGATCTCATATCTCAATAGTTTCACCTACAATTTCTCCAACTCATCCAAGATTTACCCTTATGAATCAACCAGTAGATAGACTTTTAGGGTTTTTGAAGGATTTTGTAAGAAAAGATGCCTTGTTTCCTTTGATTGTCGATAACCTAAGTGACCTAAGCCTGGGCCATAAGCTTTCAATTCTCTAGTTTTAATCCGTTACCCATAGAACTCCATGAATGAATCCACTGTACGAGTTAGTTTCTTGCGATATCCAATTCAGCTGTATTCTCTTTAATTCTTTACTATTCAAACACTTCTTCCGTAGAATCACTTTTCCAGTTATAAGTAAATTAGCTTCATTTTATTTTATCATTTGATCATCTTTTTCATCATCGGATTTATTTCATCTGTTTTAGCCAATTTCAGTATTACCATATCCTGTTTTATCGTTTTTGGTGTGATAATAAATTGTTTCAAACTATTATTCACTGGTCTTCAAAGAATTTCTTTCTATAAGATGCATGAAAAGCTTGAATATATTCTTGCAATTATGAGAAAATTCTGCATATAATTAGGAACCGCTAAGCCCCGCCCCTTTCACTGAATTCAAAAGTGTCCATAGCCGATAACCCTTTCGATTATCGCCGATTTTTGTTTTATTTATTTTTAATAATTGATCGGTACCTACTATACAATTCGATACCGCTCTTTCACGTGGTGATATCGATTTATTGATCGGGGTGCGAAAAAAGTCCGCAATTGCGCGTCAAATTATAGCAATGCTAATATTTCGAGTTATAAAAAAGGCACATTTAATTTTTTTTGATGAATCGGTACATCTAGTTGAAATGTACAACATATGTAGAAATTAGGAAAATCCTAGGACCTACAACTGAGATCCTGATAATTCGCGAAAATATAAAGGAAGCCAATGCTGAAATGGAAGAGAGTGCAGAGAAAAAGATCTCCAAAGACAGGAAAAGAAAGGGGGGAGCGAGAGGCACAATGTTCACGTTTCAATTTTTTAAATTTTAAAATAGTTGCTTGAATTTCTTTCTCTTCGGAAATGGATGCAGGATCCAATGACCTGTCTATCCATGGGTAAATCAGCACGGTGGAGTCAGTTTGGGAAAATGGCTGACGGTCTCTAGATGAGACTCACTGGTCGAGGAAGAAGGGAGACCAATCAATAGTGAGTTAGTGGTGGAAGAAAGATAATAGTATAAATAGAAAGAAAGAAGATGTAGACGGAATGAACAGTGTCCGTTAGGCGGCACTGACAGGAAAGGGAGAGTGAATTGAATAGAGAAATAGAGTGAGCCTCTAACATGACGATTACAATCCATCGTAATCGAAGGTGTGAAGGTGTTACTCACAAACCACTGGCCACATGCACGTCATTCTTCATTGATTATCACCATGCATTCCCTCGATTACTAAACAACAGCCTAGACATTCGTCATTTTGGTTCTGGGTTCAATTCTATTTCAATCTCTTTGATTTTCTATCCAAGAAAGTTTATTTTCATCTATAATTTCAGCCTCGATGATTACTGGTTTACCTACGGAAATATTTCTCGAAATTTTCGTTTATTTGGACTATGGAAGCATCGAGAATCTTTCGTGGACGCAGAGAAGATGCATGAGAATTGTGCAGAGGTACTATCCCGAAGCACTTGAACCAAGAAGCCATCTTCAACAAATTGCAATCTTCCCGTCAACTACGCCAGGGGTAATGCCTTTATGCATTTGAAATTGAGTATTGACAATGTTTTGCGATATAGAAGCTCATTAATTTAACGGAACATATGTATTTTGGAGAAAAGTTACCACATCTTTGTCTATTTTCGAAACATTGTAAATAATCAAAACAGTCGTGTTTTGTACGAATGATAATCACTGAATTTAGCAATTCGAAATCGTAGTTTATAATGTGGCCAATAATCCGAGGCTTTCGGAGGAAGAATATCTTGAGAAATATCCAGTCAATAAAATGAAGGGTTACATTGAGAGATTCAACTCAAGAAAGCCTAACGAAGAGCGACATAGAAAATTTCGACAACTTTACCGAAGCTACTATAAATTTTGTAAGTTCTTAAAACCGAATATTTATCCATTTTTAAATTTTCTTACTCATCCACATACAGCTTGGGATCAAATTTATTTACTTATTCATGATGATTGATTTAGGCGAAAAGAGACGAGAAACTGGAACAAATATTCGAGATTTGACCTTAGAATCATACCTCAAGAAGGGCATTCCAAATGGCGATGATAAATATTCTGACGAATGTTTGGTTGTCGAACTTCGTTCATTCCTGTCAACGATGTCGTTCGGTTATGTGATAATAGTAAGAACAAAATCAAATAAACCTAACCATGTTTTTTTATCACATTCCAGAGCTGTTCGGGATTTCGATCGGAGTTCCAAGCAGCCCTGATACGATCTCATTTAACAAATTGTATTAATCAAAGAGCATACTTTGAAGTTCTAGTCTAGATTATTACAAATGCTTAGATTAATTCCGACATATGAACATATTTTTAGGATGATTGTAACCGACAACAATTTTTGGCTGTCATTGACTGTCTAGATTCGGCTCGTTGCACCGCAAAGGATAGATTAATATTTTGCCCCACACTTCACTTGGAATCGGATGATATAGGATTCATTCAAAATTCACCTTTCTTGAAGAATGGTAACAAGATAATGTATAAAATATAGGCGTTGTGATTTCATCATTATGCCCTTCAGAGTTGGACGAAAGTTTCCAGGTGAAAGTATCTCTTTCTCTGCTCCACTCGCGCTTTTTTTCTTTTCCCTTTCTCGCATTCCTAACTTCCAGGTAATACGGAAGCGGAGATTAGAAAGAAAGGAAAGCACGCGTAGGGCACAGAAAGAGGCTCTCATCCGAAAATGTTCGTACATCCCTGATGCTCTATTCACTTTATAAATCCAACACTAATTTAGATATCAAGACTTTTAAATTTGCAAACCTTCCTTCAGTCAACACTCTTCTAAATATGGAACAATTTCAAGAGACGGTACTCTAACATTAGATCTATCAATTCGTTCATTGTTAATTCCGAAATCTGAGAGGTGTAAAGTGATGCAGTTATTCTTAGTGATTAGAAAAGCGAGAAATAGCACCTGAAAAAGGAGACTGACCTAGGATCACTTTCTTCCTCATTTTCGATCTCCCAGAATTCGGCATCGGCAATATTTAAGTTCTAAATTTTCAGGTTTTCAAAATAACAAAGATCGATCAGGCTCAATTTGATAAAGTGCCACTCTCAACTGCAATGGAAGTGATGATGGAGACAAACGATTTATCGATTCAGGAGTTTGTTAATGTAATTATCGAGAAATTATTAAAGAATTACTTCTAAAAGTGATCCGTAATTAAATTTCTTGAGGAATTTCAAATTAAATAACTTTGAAAACCGATGTCGTAATCGAAACCTCAAATCTTTTCTTTCTCGAACCTAAGAACAGACCTTCATTCAAAGCGTTTCAAATGAAAGTCGATATGCAAATTATGCAATTTAAAATTGTTTTATCGATTATTAAAATAGGAAGAAATTGCATTATAAGAACAGGATGCAACGTCATCTCATTAATTCATTCACTGCACCAAATAATATGAAATTTAGGCACTACTTGATTCGCCACCTATCAATAACCGAAAATTGAGAATTGAGAAAAATCTGGATACTTTTCCTCATCAAAACTTTTGGAATGCGATACAACTTGATGCCATACTTCGTCAAATTCGGCGTGGTCAGGTTTCTACTGTAGATCGTGACTCTAATGGAAGAATTCGGTAATTTTTAGATACATGTTTTGTTATCCTTGAAGATAATGGGGGAAAAGTAAAAAAAGATAGCGGGAGAAAGTAAAGACTCGGTTAGGGAAAGGTACCCCGCCTCGTTTAGAATCGAATTCGTTTCATTGTATTGAGACGAATCGGACTATTCGGAAACCGTACGACATTCAAGACCTCAGGACAGGACATGGCAAATAGCACAGAATCATGTTTTTTAACAGCCAATGCGCTAGATTCAGGCAAGCTAGAGCTAGAGGAGAGGGGAAAACAAGGAAAAGCTATGTGCTTTCTTTTTTGAAGAAGAAAGAGCAGACGGCAAATCGCGTTGCTTTCGACTGTTAATAAGCGTGATTCTGTGAAATAGTATATGGTTAGGAGAGGCCATTGGGTGATAGACATCATTTTCCCACACCATGTCGCATGTCTTGAGGTCTTGAATGCCGCTCGTTTTACATGCTGTCATTTTCGCGATACTAAAACATAAATAGCAAATTTGTGACTTTTAAGATAGCTAAATGAACACAATTAGAGCATATTAGAATAGCAGTTTGATGAATTTAAAGAAAATTCAAGATCTATGTTCGCTCAAACTATTGTAGCTGTGAGTATTTTTGCCTCAAAGAAATAAACGAGTACTTTTGTCAAAGCAAGAGAAAGGAGAAATAGCATAAGAGAAAGACAAAGAGATAACGTTTGGGATAAAATTGCTCCCTTTTGGGACAAATATACTCATTTCAGACCTTTAGGACAAAAGTACTCATAGCCAATTATTGTATGTATGTCTATTTCAGATACAGTATACATATGCTTAACTACCCATCGACCGTCGAAGTGACATTTGAAGTGGGACAAAATTGGCAGGGCTTCCATTTCCGACAAATTAATGATAGAGATAAATATAAGTTCGTATTTCTTGAATAAACTCTTTCTGAGATGAGTTTAAAAATCAAGCAGACTACTGTAATCACGCTTCATCTTTTCAAGAAAGTCACTACGCGATTAATGCAGAGTGCACTCTTTGGTCTGGCTTTACTCTCCCTTTCTTTTATCAAAGGAAAAGGAAACGAAAGAGGAGAAGAGAAAGGGGTAGGTAAAGCCAGGCAGAAAAGTGAACTCGGCATTAATCGCGTAGTGAATTTCTTAAAAAGATGGAAGAATGTTTCAAATGCAATCTGACAACCTCATGACATAATCACATGAAATAGTATGAGAGAAGATTTCTCCCTATATTGCCCTATACCTTAACTAAATAACGAATTAATAAATTATCCGTATTGCTCTATGCTCTATCAGCCCCTAACCTCTATTACCTATGCCTCGTATCATGTGATATCCTGTAATTTTCAAATAATCCTTGAAAGTTTTGTGTTCGGATTTACGAAACTCTCGGAGCCCTTCCTATAGGAACCCCTTAACGGGAAAAGGTTCCTATAAGAAACTTTCAGAGGTTCCGAGTTTCGTAGATTTGGACACCGAAAAATTGAGTAGATCTTTCTGAAAACGAATCTAAAAATAAATTTATTCTCAAATCACAAGAATTCTAGGCTCATTTTGGAATAAAAATACCATTCTAAAATATTAAAAATCTTTTCAGATGAAATGAAACAGCGTTCAATTTGACTATCTTTTTTTCAAACATAATTCATTATTAGATTCAAATCAGATAAAATAGACAGGAAGGAAATGCATGAAAAAGTCGTCAAACTCTGAAGAATTGATCAGATTTACAAAATCAGAGCCAAATTGGCATTTTGTTCATGTAATAGTTGCGTAGACAAAAATAGATATTTGAATGAAGGAAAGGTGAATTGCTTAGCTCACGTCCACTTGGTGTCTGTCATTGACACTGGGAGCAGAAGAGATGAGCTGGAAAGGGGGCTGATTGGGCTGAGCGCTGTTTCGTGGTAGCGGACGGCGGAACAGAAGCACGTGACGCTCGGGACGGTGGATCATGTAGTGCACCCATCCAAGCGACTACAAATTGGAGAATTTCTGAATGTCTACAGAGAAAAATATAAAAGAAGAACCTTCTACAAGTGCCATTCATTTCTCTTGCATTATCAAAAATGATCGATTCTGTATCATAAAGTCTCGTTTTACCTGCTGGATTCCGAAGCTGCGCCACTCGGTTTCGGACATGAGCCGGTTCTTCGGGATGCGTTTCGACGCCTTAATAATTGGACATTTCAGGACAAGAAAAAACAACTAGTTTTCCATCATGCATAGATAAAATAGTGCAAAATAACAATCTTCTCCCATTTTGTCATGCATCTTTTCACGATTACGTTTAGGAGATTCATTGCAATTCCGACTGTTCAAAGCTACTGCGAAACAAAAAGATGAATCCTGATCAGAGGAAAATCGGATATGAAACATTTTCAAACCAATACTTCATTACAAAAACCCAGTTATCCGAAGTTCGTATCGCAGCTTTCTATGATCGTTACAAAACCCACCTCCTTGGTGATGTGAACGTGCCTGTATTCGTACTCGTTGTCCTGATACCTCGCCGAATAGAAGAAGTTATTCGGCCTCGTCGTCATTCTGCTGCACGATTCCTTCCACCAGAACAAAGGAATTTTCTGCAAGATGAGTTTGGCAGTTTGTAAATTAACGAAGTGGTTCTTTATAATTTTTACCAAATGGTATTTTTGAAGCGGTATTCTTGAAAGTCACTCCGTTATTTACAAGTTGTCGATTAAGTTCAATAAAAAAGACAAAAAGCGAAACGATATTCCTAAGAAACGAACTTCTCTTCGAGCAATTTGATCAATAAAGATTTCTTCAAGAAATAATTTATTTTTCATCCATCAAAAACAGAAATAAACGAACGAATTAAAGAAGATTATAACAGATAAGTATTGGGTTTGTGCTCCTGAAGAGGACCGTTGGGCTAGATTCCTGGAGTGTCCTTCTGTTCAGCTCAATCGACTTATCCCCCGAATCCGTACAGAGTGCGTCCCTGTCGCTTGAGAGCGTAGACCACGTCCATGGCTGTGACCGCCTTGCGTTTCGCGTGCTCGCAGTACGTCACCGCGTCACGGGATCACGTTCTCCAGGAACATCTGCAATTGCCTTTGATGAATTGGTCAAAGAATCGTTAGTTTGCATCAACTTTTTCATTTCCTGCAGCAAAAACATAATGACGAAACCTATCTTTTCACTCATTATTTTGCTTTACTTTCATTCTTCTCTATGCATAACTGTAGGTAACGTCATCTAGATATTGCTTATTCTGTTGACGATGCGACATTTAGAAATTCTGAAGAAAACCGAGGCGATTTGCAAAAAGTGGATAATCTTCGTAAATTTGACTACAAATTGTCCCACATCCGAAAAAAAATGATGAAGCTCAAAGAATTCGCATTTCGCATTGAAACTAACCTTGAGCACGCCACGAGTTTCCTCGTAAATGAGTCCGGAGATGCGTTTGACACCACCACGACACGTCAGACAACGGATAGCAGGCTGAAAAACAAAGAAACTAGATAAAGTTTTGGAAATTCTTTGAATTCTCAGCTGACTTTGGTGATTCTCTGGATGCTGTCCCTGAGTACTTTGCGATGGCGTTGGCCCCGCCCTTTCCGAGTTCTTGTCTCCCTTTCCACGGCCAGACATGTCGATTGAAAGGTTGAGGGATGGAGATTGAAGAGCGAATACGAACGCGAAGTTGAACACAGAAATGCACAAAATTGGCACCACTTGGGAAGCGAGGTGAGAAATTACGCAATCTTCGAGTGGGCGGAGCCCTTTCTTTCGACAGTTTTCTCCTTTTGCTTCATTGTTTGGCCACGCCCACTCAAAACAGTATAAAAGTCGATTTATTGATTTATTTCCCGAGTTCTGCTCGTCAATTTTCGAATTCTCTCGGTATATTCTAGGTATATGGGTGCTAACGAGTTGGGCCATATAGAGCAGGTATATAGGGGTAGTCGAGGGCGTAGAATTCAAACATGAGGACCAGAGGGTATAGGTGAGATAGGCATAGGATAGGGTTATACAAAATTATATCAATACGAAAGAAGGTAGGGAAAATTTCGGTACCGGGTTCCGAATCAACTAACGAGAGTAGGCAGACCGGTACTCTGATCCTTTCAATTAAAAAAAATTAGTTCTATGTTCTTGGGATTGATTATTACTAAAGATAAAAGCTCATTTGAATTCTACGCCCTCGATTACCCCTATATACCGGCTCTATATGGCCCAACTCGTTAACACCCATATACTTGAAATATTCCTCATTTTCTTAGTTTCAGAAGTCATGAACACGGAAAACCGCTCGACCATGGGGAAGATTGTTGCCGCAAGGGGTTAGATTTTTGCTTAAATTTCTAAAAATCTTCTTCCAGAAGTTTCTAGAGTTATCCATTTATCAGAACTTCTAAAAAAAATAATTTTCAGAAAATTCGAGAATATTTTTTTTTACAGAAACCGGTGGGCAGTTCGTTAGGAGCTTCTACAGATCCGTTGTGAGGAATCCCTCAGAGGTGTACACATTCTTTTCGCACACATCGATCGCGTTGCTCGAAGTTGACTGCCCCATCGCTGGCGAAAATGTAAGTTCTTATATTCGAAGGATTTTTGATTAAAAAAATTGTTCTAGGAGATTGGAAAAGAGATCGGGCGATGCTTCGCCACCCAACCTCTCGAATTCGAGTTCTACTCGATCAAAGTAAGTGAAAGAAATTGATCAAATAAATCTTGCCTTTTCGAAAATTGATTTGTTTCAAAACCTTTAAGTGTCACCATTTTATAAAATTTCTAGAAAGTAGCTCAAATCTCTCGGATGGGTTTAATGATGAAAAAGTTTCAGTCGGTCCCTTCGCATAACAGTTCCATCGCAGTGCAAGTATTCGGCAAGCGCAATTCGACGCCTTTTGTGGACCTTTTTGTGCTGGTTCAAGGCTCCACGAAAATTTACATCTCGTCCTACATCCATCAAGTACACAGAATTTTGATAACCGGAACATTTCCAGAGAAAAATCGAATTTCACATTTCAAACACAATAGTTGCAGGTTGTCGACGTCGCGTTCGACGAGGAGTGTAACACGGCCGCGATGATGCAAGAAGTCAGTGAAGTCGCGGTCGCCAGCAACATGAATGCCTCCGCACACAACGTGAACGGGATCGCTACGCAGGACGGTCACTCGCAGCGGCCCAACTACGATCTCAACCAAATCGTTCATCCCGAAGGTACGTGTAGATGAGAAATGAAACTTTTGAAGATCATCAAGAACGTATTTTCAGAGAAGTCGAAGCTGGATGATCATTCGGCGCATCGCGAGAAGTCCGCGTATCAGACTCCGACCAAGGACGAGCTGCAGCCGCGAACAAGGATCATCTCGAACTCGGGGCCACAGGCACCAATCGAGAACGAGCAGCAGCAGCAGATGGCAGCCAATCAGGTTGGAATTTTAGAAATATTGAGATTTTTTTGAAATTCGAATTTTTAGATTCTGCACCTCGATTCGAACCCTCCGAAAGATCAGCCGACTTTGGAAGCGGAGGCGGAGCACCGCTCAAAAGCCGTGGTGGTGGCAAAGGCGGCTTCAGATGCGGCGGATGTCGTGGCAGCTCGGGAGGTGGCCGTTGCAGACCGGGAGATGGCCGTAGCAGCTCGGGAGGTGGCCGTGGCAGCTCGGGAGGTGGCCGTGGCAGATCCGGTACAATTCTAATTACAGCTACAAGCAGACTTGTAAATAAAAACCCTCACTCGTAAATCGAGTTTCATTTTTGAGGCTGCGGGTACAGGTTTAGAAAAGATATTAGCGTAAAAATCAATAAAGTGGAGGGCGCGGGGTACAAAATTAAAAGAAAGTTACAAGTCTGACTGAGCCAGAACTATTTGAAGATTTCATTTTTTATTTTTAGAGGGCAGACGGAGACTTGGTGCAGGCAGATGAAGACTTGGTGCAGGCGGACGAAGACGTGGTTCAGGCGGACGAAGACGTGGCTCAGGCGGACGAAGACGTGGTGCAGGCACAGGTTAGTTTGGATTTAACTATTCTATATAATTTCATAAATTGAGCAAAAAATCATTTTAAAAGAAATCTGCTTCATTGGAATAGTCAATTCGGATACTAATTCTGTCATTTCTACCAAATTCAAATTCAAAATCATGCTGAATCGAAATTTATATCATCCGGGAATTGTCATTTTAAATTAACTTCTGACTTGCCAAGAACCTCGCTCAGTGTCTGTCAACGCAGGCCTTTCACTCATTCCTTGTCTTCGCCAATTTCTAAAAAGAAAATTTCAATTCAAAGATCAGTACAAACGATAAAATGATTTTTTAATTAAATTTTTCAAAATTATTCCTTTTCGCCAATTAAAAATAACGGTCATATCTATAATTTTAGTTGGCAGCCGTCATAAATCCAGCTAGAATGAACACGATGGCGGATCCGAACGAGTCTGGGTGGTTCAAAAATTACAAACACTAATTTTTCTATTTTCATTTAGCACCTATTTTTATCGACGAGTTCTTGTTTTGGGTAAAATTTTTCGATTACTTCTATAATTTATTAGGTTTTCAATTCACGAATTTATTCTGTTCTTTTCATCTTTCTTGTGGCTTAATTTTCATTCTGCAGAATAAAGTGCTGCTTTTTATTTTCAATTTCAACTTTTATGAAGGTGAAATATCGTTCTTACGACGATTAACTATTTTATTTATTTTTCCAATCTTGAAAATTCATTTGACTTTTAGATGATGACTAAAAAGTCGAAAATTCAATATTTCGAAAATGCCGAAGATTAGAGGGAAAGAAACAAGAAAACCGAAAAGGACATTTTCAAAAAAGGTTCTTTAAAATTTTGCATGATAAATAAAGCTATTCTTCCTTCTAAAATTAGAATAGACTTTTGTTGTGATCGAATCGCTCTGGATTTCTTCGATAAGAGGCATTCGAGGTAAATAAGGATGGCTTTGAAAGATTTAGTTAGGGACCGCAAACTCCGCCCCTTTCATTTTGAATTCGCGCATCGTTGATAAAATCTCGAAGGCTAAGATTATGAGAACAACAAGCCTTTTTTTAATCAGTGCTGTCTTCTAGATTTTTTTTTTTTTCGAAATGATTTATTTCTGATTAATTGAGTATTAGCTCGATCATCTATCGATCAGAATTTATTGTTTGGAGATCACTCGCCGATAATTCTTCGAATCTTGAGACTGTTCACGCTGGAAAAAATTCTAGAGATTCTTGGATCCGATTTGCAGAATTGATTTATTTTTCTTGCTATTCACGAAACATCTGACTTTTTCCACATCTTTTACTTATATTCAAGAACTCTTAGAATAGTTTCTCGATTATTTTCGACTGAAACGCTTTCGTGAACTTTCCCGTTATTTATTCTATGCACATTTCGATCAAATTATGTTTCAGTTTGTGTCAAAAAACAGTCGAATTTCTACAGCAGCCAGATTTGTTGGGAGGAATCCCTCTTGAAGGATGCACATCACCAAGGTACAATCCATCTTCTCTTTTTCTCAAATTCAATCCCCGAATTTTCAGCTGATCATCACGGATTTCCTGAGCTACAAGGGCCGAATCGAGATCACGGACTTCTCTCAGCACCTCAATGTGGTCGTCGGCAGGAATGGCAGCGGAAAATCCAACTTCTTCAAAGGTGAATTCGCTTTTCCTAAAAATTGCACGATATTCTGAGGCTTGCAGCAGCGTAAATTTGTTGGACATAGCCTTTCTCTGGTATAGGAGGATTTTAAAAAATTTAGCTTTTATCTCTTTCCAGTCTTTTTGTTTTTATCTTTGAATTTTCCACTGTCTATCAGAAAGAAAAGAATGTATGCAATGTGAAAGTAAAAGATTTTTCTGCATATCAATCCTCTTTGAGAAGGGCATTACCAACCTTTGTCAAAATGAAAATCGGGATTTCTCAAATTTTCAACCCAATATTCTTCGAAATTGATGATTTTCCTTACAGCGATTGAATTCGTGCTGACAGACAGCTACAAGAATGTCCGCGAGCGAGACCGACTGAGTCTCATCAACCAGTCCTCCACTGCACAGAGACCCAACTTCTGCAAAGTCGAAATTGTCCTCGATAACTCGGACAAATCCATTCCGGTAAGCATGTTAACTTCTTGAATTGGAGATCAGTTTCAAAGTAGAAGACAAATTTTATTAGTCAAAACCTGCGGAAGTTTATTCATCTTTTCGTAATTTTTATAAAGGAAAAACGTTCAACCCCTATAAAGAAATTCCAGAAGAATTTGGATATTATGAAGGATAACTTTCACCCACTATTATTCAGTTCTCAAATAATTATGAATTGGTTTATGATTTCAGCTGACAGACTACCCTAAGAAAGTGACGATTGCAAGGATGATGGACAAGAAGAAAGACAAGCTCACAATCAACGATAAAGTCGTCACTCACAAAGAGGTGAGGTTGATTCTAAATTGAAGATATTGATGAATGCACTGCATTAAATGTGTTATCATTTTGGATAGTAGATGAAACCAAAATATTCACGATTTTTGCAAGAAGTTCGGTTATCAGCACTCTGAGCAGTTCTCAAAGCGACTGACAGTTTTCAAATGTGAAAATCATTTTTCCTTTCTGAAAATGATGCTTTTCTGGTCAGCTTCGTTCTCTGCTGATCGCCTCAGGCTTCTTGACGACCAGTGCCTATTATATCGTGCAGCAAGGACAGGTCTGTCGATTGGCATCTGCCAAGGAGGGTGAGCGGTGAGCTTTGAAACGGTTTAGATAGATTCTGCAATATTGAGCGGTCTTTATTGAATATGTTGAAGGTAAATGGGTGCTTTTTTAATTTCTGAGTTTTTACCTATTTTTCCTAGGTTTGAAGAAATTTATGATGTGCAGTTGAGTATTTTTTAGTCGATTAACGAAAACGATGAATAATTCCTAATGCAAAATGATCAAAAGATCTTTCAAATTTTAAAAACGAGTGATCCAACCTGCACATTATTTTATTCTAAACAGTGATTTCCATTCTAATGGCATTTTTCATACAACTGTTTCTTGTTTCAGACTGGAATTGATCTGTCAACTGGCAGGAGCAGATGTGTTCGAGGAGCACAGGAAGAAGATCATTGACAATTTCACCAAGATTGGTAGGCTAACAACTTTTATTCATAATTTTATAGAAAAGTTGAAGTTTTAAAAAATAAATGTGTAACAAAAAGATTTCATGCAATTAAATTATAGAAGATATTTAGTGAAAAGGAAAATGGTCCCGTTCATGAGAAGAAAGTTCTTTCCATCAGAATACGTTGAAGAATTTGCATGCATGGTCATTTTACGATTGTGTATATTTCAGAGACGAGCAGGGAGCTAATTCAGCTGGAGGTCGAGGAAAAGCAGAGGAAGATGAGCAATTTGGAGAAGGAGGCAGAGGTCGCAAGGAAGTTCCTCGTTCTCGACAGGGAGAAGAGAGGATACGAATTCGCCATTGCTGAACTCAACCTCAATGCAAGTTGTTCATAGGAAAACTGCATAGTCTAAGACTTTCTAGGGAAGTGTAGAAGCAAGAAATAATTCATATTTATGAGATAAAAATGCATTGTTTGAAATTAATTACCGTTAAGAGTTTCTTCGTGAAATGGCTATTAGTTTCTCATTCTTACCTTTTCCGTAAATTTCTTGCTGAATTTTGACATCCACTAAAATATCACCGACTATTTCATCCATTAAGCTTCGTCAAAGGAAATAATTTCAGACTGCTACCAAGGAATTGGAGATATTGAAGGATGGAGAAGATCGCGATCTGGACAAACGCAGAAATGTAGGCAAATCAGAATAATTTGGTCAAACATAAAATTCAGGTGACCATAAAACTGAATGAAGTGAGGGAAAAAATGGCAGAAACAACCAGGAGGAGACAGGAGGCTATGAACAGATATGAGCAGTTGCAGGAGAGAATGGTAGGTTGAGCAATTGGATATTTTGAATCTTGTGTTGCATATAGACAAATTGATCATTGATTGAGAAGGTGGATAGACGAATGAAAATGCGTTCTTCAAACATAAAAGATTCTTCAAATCAATCTATAAAGAATGAGAAAAACAAAGCGGCGGGAAAATAGCATGGTAAATAATAAGAAACATGTGTTCACAAAACTACTGATGTTAGACATACAACTTTTTGAAACATTTGTTTCTTTAAAACCTAAACTATTGCAAAATTTTATCACGATAAACTTCCCAAATCTCAAAGTCGAGCTGATCAAAATCATGATAACCATTTAACAAATTTCAGAAGGCTCTGACAAACGAGAGAAAGGGCATCAAGAACAAAAGAATGAGTCTGGAGGCACAGACTGCGGCTTTGAAGAAGATGGGGAATGCGAGTGCAGATGAAGGGAAGAGACTGAAAGAGGAGATTGACAACGACGAGGAGAGGATTGAGGAACTGCAGAAACGATTGGAAGATCACAAGCAGGAGTATCAGGTAGGAGGGATGATGAATGAAGAACAGAATTGCATTGGTGGTATGACTATGCTGCACCAAGTAGGAGTGTGTATAAAAATGATCATTGAAAAATACAAGCTGTCTCTGTTCTTCTCCGATTCTTCTTTAGTCGTGCTATGAAATTGGAAATATTCATGTTTCGTTATTTGTGAAGTCAAATATGACTTGCAGAACTGCCTCAATGAAGAGTCCAAAGCGAGAGACGAGATGACTGGAAAGGAGAGGCAGATCGCTCCGCTCAGGGCCAATTGCAGGTATACAATTCTGATTTTTAAATTCGTTATTTTGAAAATTTTCATTTATAAAAAAATGATTTCAGATTCGCGAGTGAAGGAGAAAGGAATCAGCACTTGGATAATGAGATCAGGCAGCTGCAGAAGCTGAAGAATGGCATCGAGAAAGAACTCCAAATGGTAAATCATTTGGTATTTGAAAACTGGTAGGCAGTTTATCTATTTTTAGATGAGCTTGAGTTGGCATCAATGCACTAAAATTTTGATTTATACAATGAAAATACAATTTTTAAAGACATTATTTTCTTTTGCATAAATTTATTTTCAGCTGAATGAAAATCTTCGTGATATGCAGAGGAAGGAGAAGAATGAAAAAGAATTGCTGAAGAACTTGGCTGATGAAATCGAGGAAATGAGGGGAAACAAGCAAATGGAGAAATTGACAAAGGAACTGGCAGACGAGAGAAGGAAGTTGGATGAAATTGGCAAGGAGCTCAAGTATGAGAAGTCCTAAGTAGTGAAGGAACATGCCAAATTGTTCAGTGTTCGCGGTTCCTTTTTAATTTCTCATGTACGCGAACCACATGAATTTTGTAAATTATTGAAGAAAATGAAAGTTTTCGTTTTTCAGCGATGCATTCTTCAAGGAGACGAATCTGCAGAAGGAATGCGAAGCACTCGACGCGCAGCACGATGAGACCATGTCCAGACTCTCCAAGGGGTCTGCCAAGGTTTGGGTTTCAATGGACTAATTGTTTTATGATCCCACAGACTGTATTCACTGATGAATGGAATTACAATGTGCTAATCTGAAAATGAAGATGGTCCATATGAAAATTACCTATAGAATAATGTAGTCTTTATTGTCTTTGAAAAAGACTTTTGCACAAGGAGGCGGGACGCGTATCCGCGAATGACAACGAAGATGCAGGGTAGAAAGACGCAGAGGCATAATGATTGATCTCGCGAATGCTCCTTCCCCTCTGTGAAAGTCTTTTTGAGGAACAAAAGAGTAATCATCTTCTTGTCTCAGGCAGCGGTCAGTGGAATGGCTGGCATCCAGAAAATCATCGAGGAAATTCGTGACAGCGAGAACCGATCTGTAGGGGAGCAGAATGCACTCGACGGATACTACGGTACAGTTTGATTAAGGAATTGGCAAGTTGATTTTTTTAAACTTTGCAATATCATCTTTCTCCCATTTTGTAGTAAAAATGAAATTCGAAGAAAAGTGCTCTACTAAAAATGACTCGTGAAGAAAACTCAGGCAGTCTGATGGATCTGTGCGAAGTGGAGGACGTGTATGCAGACGCAGTCGAAACCATCGCAAAGAACAAGCTCTTCTCCCATATTGTCAAGGATCATACGTAAGAGATTTTTCCCTCTGTAATTGTGTGTAAATGGTAGTTTCGAATGAATGAAGTATGATGCGCAGAGTTAGAGGCAGACGAGAATAACGAAAATAACTAATTATTTAACAATTTTATTACCTTTGCCTGTAGAAATAACAAGATTTGATCCATTAATCCACTCTGTTCCTCGTTTTCAGTGTGGTGCAATTCCTGTTGCGCGAATTCGACGCCCGCGAGCTGCCCGGTCAGCCGACCTTCATTCCTCTCAGCCACCTCACTCAGCAACAGCCCAAACGCATCCCTCCCAGTGTCAATCCTGACCAGGTAATCAATGAACCTTTCCGATGTTCAGTACTGAAGAGAATTGGCCTAAAATCTGCTCTTAAGAAATCAAAAATAATGAAGCCATTAATTGTATTTCAGGCCCATCCTCAGGTCCTTTCACTGCTGGACGTGATCCAGTTCGACAGCAAATTCGACATCGCCTTCCAGTCCATCTTTGGGGCCGTCGCTCTCGTCAAACAACCTGATGTAAGGATTGAGTTCTTGGTTTTAAAAATGCAGATAATGATATTTTTGAGCAGTATCATTTGATTGTTTAGTCTTCGAAAAGTCATAAATGAAAAAGATACGAACATTGAAATGGAAGATTTCAGTTTTCTCTACATATTTTTCCAAAATCTATTTATTTTATTTTTAGGAAAGCATCAGGAAGACTCTCTTCAAGGCCAAGTTCAACCTCGTGACGCTCAGCGGAGTTGAGGTAGGAATTAATGAGGAATAACTTCAAATTGCGTAAATACTTTAGAAAGTTGTAGTCTCAGTCTAAATAGAGGAAAAGTTGTGCAAGTTAGTTTAAAAATGTATGAACTTGATAATAACCGAGTTGATTCAATCCTTTTCGCATTTGCAGTACTCGAACCGAGGCACTCTGTCTGGAGGCTATTCGGATCCATCGAAGAGAAAACTGCCTCTCTACAGACAAATCAAGGAACTGCAAAAGAAATTGAGACAGAAGACGGTAGAATTTCAGATTGATATCTCGAATGAGTCGAAAGAATTTCAGGATGAATTGGAGCAGAATCACACCAAGATGATGGAGTTGAAGGGCAGAGTCGATGGACTGATGAGCAGCATCGCTGATGTGAGTTGGTTAGAAATAATTCTAGGAAGAATTTACTCATAACTTCTTGAATATGAAGCTAACTTTAAAATTGAATATCTCTTTCAACGAATTTTCCATGAATTGTGAATTCAAATCAATCAATTCATGTGATTTCAGAAGGAGGAAGAGAGGAAGACGATGCAAATTCGCCACGAGGAGTTGATTGCTGATAGACAGAGATGCAGAGAGACGATCGACAAGCAGAAGGCTGACTGTGAAATGCTGAAGAGGGAGATTGACAGGGCAGAGAGGATGGCAGGGGAATTGGGCAGAAGGTTGGAGGACGTGAGACAAGTTAGGGACAGGCCCATGCAGCACGATGACGGGGACAGAGACAGACTCGATCAGTTGGAGGTGGGATTTAAAAAACTACTTTTCACAATTTATCAACAGAAATTTCGTCGCATAAAAACTGTCAATGAACCATTATATATTTTTAATTCGCAAAATAAAATAATGAGAACGTCAAATCGACATTTTTGAATTCAGGAAGAGCTCAAGGAAATTGTCAAACGTCTCCACGACGTGACAAAGAGAAGGAGTGACGCAGAAAAAGTGAAGAATGGAATTGAATCCGAATTGGTTATGCATCGCTCGGCTGTCTCCAGACTCATTGCTGTGAGTATTTAGCAGAATAGCATCGTCTGTTTCAGTGAAATTCAATGATAAGATGTGACGAGATCAAATTTCTCGTTTATTACTTGGTTTTATCAAGATTTTTTAAAATCAAATACAGATTGCGAATAGCACATTTTCAAACTCCATGTTTTAAAAATAAAAAGAAAAGTCTTCTTTCCAATCACTTTTTCTGGTCATTAATGAAACAATTTTTAGTAAAAATTCAAATTATTTTTTCAGAAAAGAGAACAACTGAAAATTCACAAGCAGTGGAACGATGAAGAAGAGCAGGAGAATGGGCAGCAGAACAACAGCAGCAATGACAGGTAAAATGATCGGTAATGAAGCACTCTATTTATGAAAAGTTTAAGTTTAGTACTTTATTAGCAAAACCATGAATATTGACAATGATTTTTGTATTGCAGAATGACAGAAATCGAAAAAGAAGGAAAGGAACTGAATGCAGAAATCGAGAAGATTGTGGGCGGAATCGACGGGTTCGACAAGCAGCTGCACGAAATGGGAAACGAGGAGCAGAAGATCATCGATGAAGTGACCAAAGTGGACAGGGAAAAGGACACCTTCGAGGCGAGAATTGCAAAATGCATTGCCGCGAGGGAGATTGCTGAAGAGAAGGTTGGAGTACTTTTTGTTTATTTTATACTCATAATCATGCATCTTCGGTGATTGTATTCTTGTTCTGACAAATTCTAAATACACTTTCAATTGTTGTATTGATGCATACGAAGTAGTTTCGGAAATCATCATCTGCCTACTAAACCCTATTCTATATTCTTCCTTCCACGATGCGATTATTTGTTTTCGAAATTGCATCTTTCTTACAATCACCGCTACTTAATCCTTGCATAATGCCAAGATTTTTCAATCTTTCAGATTTCCAAAATGGGAGCCCTCCCTCCTGAGTTCACGACTCGATATCAGAACCTAACTAAAGACAAGCTGGAGAAGCGACTGCTCAAAGTGGTGAAGGAATTGAAGGAAATGGGGAATGTGAACAGAAATGCTGTGGAGGAATTGGAAATGCTGAAGGAGGACAGGGACAGTTGCAGGGAAAAGGTCGAGATGATCCAACAGTGCACACAGGTTGGCAAGACAAATGATATTTATGATACTTTGAAACAGGAAAATTCAGCCTTCTATTTTTAAAGAAATCATAATTTACGTCTCAAACGTTACAAATTCTTTCTTCTTCATGAATTGGTATTTTCGGCAAATTTGTTTGAGTTATGAACGATTTTTATCCAAAGTAGAAATGTAGATTTAGCTGATGAAAATGTTGATATCGTTAATTTCGTTACAGAAAATCCGTGAAACACTCGACCAGCTCGACAAGGAGATCAATGCTGCCGTGCAGGAAATCTTCAAGAATGTATGCTAATTCTGATTAATTTCAAGAAATAAATCATTTTCTTTTAGGTCAGAGACAATTTCCAAGAGATCTTCAAGAAGATTGTTCCAAATGGATATGGAGAGATGAGACTCAGTACTGATGATCCGGTGAGTCAGGTGAATTTTTTATATTGAATACTAGAAAATTTGAAGAAAATCAAATTTTATCATGGAAGTTTTACCTTTTCAAATTTCAGTGCTTCTTTTATTGATTTTTCTTCAATTTCCACCTGACAAAATACATTTATGCTTGTAAGAAATGGCCAAATCGGCAGTTTCAGGAAAGTCAGCAAGCCGAGGCGAGTTCTGTGGACACAGTGCGAGTCGACTCGAATAGCTCGTCTAGATCGTTCACTATCGTCTTCGACAGAGTTACCTGCAAGGGAATCAATCTCATTGTAAGTTACTGGGTAAAAATGTTCCAAATAACAATACTTTCGAGATCAATATTTCTTGATTATTTTCAACAAACTGATGCACATATTTTAGCAGAGATATTTCAGGTGTCGTTCACAGGCAATTCAGCCGAGGATGCAGTGGACTGCAGCACCCTGTCGGGCGGTCAACTCACCATGGTCACTCTCGCGCTCATTCTCGCTATTCAGGTAGCTCTTGAATCGGTAAAATATGATATTGTACTGATGTAATTTATTACCATTTTCCCTTCTTGTTGAAGACGGAAATCACCATTTCCGCGATTATTTTCTTTACATTTTAGACAAAATTGCAAGTTATGCATAATGAACTAGACAACAATAATATGCTTGAACTACAAATCTTTTTCTTATTGAATTCCAAGCAGGGATGAACTAATGGATATTTCAGCGCGTCTGTTCTGCCCCATTCTACGTGTTCGATGAATTGGACGCGGAAATCGATGCCCCTTTCCGCAAAATTTTCGCCGGTAAAACTTGTTTGTGATATCAATAAAAATTAAAGCAGTTTCGTCAAACTTTCAAAGTTATGATTAATATTCCCTATTCCAAAATAAATTTTTCCCACATATATAAATTGGTTCATCAAGTTATTTCTTTAAAAGTTAGAAACGTACTTTTTCAGATTTGCTGAACGAGTATTGTGGCAACAGCCAGTTCATCGTGACGACTTTCCACCCCGAACTGCTCGGCCCTGCTGAAGCTCGATTCGGTGTCAAATTCATCAATAAGGTATGTAAATGTTAAAAGATCTCTACACCGAATAGGTTTCTGTTTATGGCAGACTGGTTGATTTCAGAATGAACTGCTTTTTTAGAAGCATTATATTTCTCGTAAGATAATATCAGTTCGCTGAGAATAGCAAATATCTACTTACATCGTTCTTCGATTTTCATTACATTATATTGCAAATAACTTGAAATTGTTGCAGGTGTCTCACATCGCGAAAATCAGCGAGTCAGATGCGATTGATTTCGTAGAAGATGAGTCGATTCGCGCTTGAAGCGGTCAATTCAAAAGTTGGACATTTTTTCTCTTCACATCATTCATGCTAATTTTTCTGGCACTCAATCTTTGATTTTTGTTTTATTTTCTGTTGATTTTTCTAGACTATCCAGGTTTTAGTGATTTATGATTATATTCGTGCAATGTTCTAAATGAGATGTTCAAGGGCTGACGGTATCAATGAAATATTCATATTTTATTTAAAACATACCGATCATTGAATGTCTCATTTATAGAATTCACAGAGTTTCGTCTTTATTTTTGAACGGGTAAAGATCTTGCTGATTCTTGTCAAATTTGAATTCTTCTGTTCCGAATTAGACAATTCATTTAGCTCGAAGTATTAATGAACGTTTAGATTAGTTCTGATTGATGTTTTTGTGATCTTCAAAAAGTCGTCTACGAATGATGCATAAAAAATTTGAATATTCTCACATTATGAGAAAATTTAGCATGCAATTATCTAAAATACGATATCTCCCTCTATATAAGCAGTCGGTTGAGGAGATTCCTCATTAACTGAGCTGCACTCAACTAACAGACCGACTCCAACCAGGCAACTGACCAACCATGAAGTGAGCAAAGCTGCAGAGAAGAAGAACAGAAGTTCGGGAAGGATCACGACAATCATGTCACTCGAGATGGATAACTACAAAATGAATAACCTTGCATGACGACATTTGTCCTCGTCAACCTATCCTGTCATTTTGAAGTTATCTATTCGTCTCTGTTCGAAGGGCTTCACAAAATTCGAAGTCAATCAATAGAACTAATCCGTTGTTTGAGACCCACAACTCACCGCTCTGCACTGAAAAATTTCGCATCGCTTTTACGGCTCTTTTGAAGCGCCATAAAAGCGATGCGAAATTTTCAGAGTATTATGCACTTTTCTGCATCATCTCTTCATTCTTCAAAAGCGATTCATCTATGAATGTAGATGATGAAACGATGACAAGGTTTTCCTATTCAAAATTTAAATTCATGAAGCTTATCAAATGAATACGTAGATACTTGATCGGAAATGGACAGTTTAGAATTCAGTTGGATCTAATAGATTTTTTTAACTTTGTTGAATTATAATTAGATTGATTAGTGATACATTTGGAAGAGGCTTTAGAATGTTTGTTATAGCTGAGAAACAGCCCCTTTCCTTCTTGCCGGAGAGGGAAGATTTGTGTGTCCAATTAGACAACCGCTTTCTAAGCCTCATTCATTATCACCAATGCCAATAAAATTTTATCAGTCATTTGCCATTCTGCATTCAGCTTATTTCCTTCCTTCTTCTTCTTCTCATTTGGACTGCTCATTTCCATTCTTGTCTGGTCTGGTCTTTCATTTCGACCATTGGAAATTCCACTCTGCTAGTCAAGCTAAAAGGCCTCTAGGGGTCATCTAAAATTCCCAAAAATGAGCCAGAACAATCTGAAGCCCCTTTCTATTATCATTAAGGTGTGCCAAAGTTACAGTAATCCTTGTTTCTGTGAAGAATTAGTTTTTTTTTACATTTCAGGCGACAGTAATTCTCGGCATATTGGGCACTCTTGGAGTGAGTATTGCAATTCTCGTTACAGTGATCAACAACAAAAACAACAATAACAACTATAATCCACGTATGTCATTTTTAATAAATACTCTAAATTTGCTTTTAAATCATCAATGCATATACTTAAAAACGCAAATGCTCGAATTTGAATATGCCAAAATTTTTAACTTGAATCCTAAAGGGTACGTGAACTTTTGATGGGATTTGAAAACAGGAGTTTTGTAGTAAAATTTTGAGCTCTACAAAAATCGCCGTTGGGCCAACTCTAGAGAATCAACAAAAATGCCGTTTTGGGTTTCAAAGGTAGCCAAAGTGGTATAAAATCTGTTCCCTTATGTTGCCAACTTTTGGCACTTGACAGTATATTTTTCTTTCAATGGCTGTCACTCGAGCATTCAATGCAACCCAACTACTGGGGAATATACAGACTGCAATGGCAACACTGTCATTGCTCCACTATTTGAATAAAGATTTACCGTCTTCAGCAGCAGCAGTGTCTCCAACGACAATACCTCCATGTTCAGCGTCTTCAACAACAACATCTCCAGGGTCTTCAATGGCAACGTCTCTAGGGCCTTCAATGGCAACGTCTCCAGGATCTTTAACGACAACATCTCCAGGGTCTTCAACGACAACATGTCCAGGTAATTCAATGTCTAAACTAGGGAAATGTGTGAACCCGGGAGCTAGCTTCGAAATAAAACCTATACCATTGGATAGAGCTCGTCGAGTTGTACAATAATATGTAATTTGTTGGCTCATAGAAAAAGACACCACTTTTGCCTATCTTTTTTCTTTCCCTCATACTATTTCTTAGAAAAAGTGGTGTCCCGGTGTCTTTCTATGAGCCAACAAATTACATACTCTTGCACAACTCGACGAGCCCTATCCGATGGTAGAGGTTTTATTTCGAAGCTAGCTCCCCGGGTTCACACATTTCCCTAATGAGTAATAAATATGAAATTTGATAGTTTGTTGAAAGAAAAATGGTCGATTTTTGAATCGAATCGAAATTTTAGTTTCCATTTACGAAGAATCGCAAAATTTACTCTGGTAATTATCGATTTAATTAGGGGCTTAGACTGGACCAAGTTGAATATTTATTTTTGATTTGAATATTAGAAGAGTCAAGGAATATTTTTGCTAAATTAAAATTTCATCAGCATCAAATTCGAGAAACCACTTGCGCTCTCTATTCATAGTTTCGAAAAGAAATTTATATCTCGTTTCCCATTTATTTTTATGAAATTACCATTCTTGAGCCTAAAATCAATTCTACTTTTGTATTGAGTGATTATTTCTGCATTAAAGTCATTATATTTAACATGATGACACAGACAGCTTAATGTGAATTTCTTATCGCAATGGAAATAATTAGCTAGCCATCGAATAGCCTGTGTCCTTCTGCATAACGCACTCACTCATGTTATTTTTTGAATGCTAATTGCAAAACTACAAACTGAGAACTCTTTATTGCCCTATCAAATACAAGAAAACACGAACATAAACCTGCATTTACAAACAATTTTTTTAATTTAAGAAAAGCTAATAACGATAATCCGCCATACAAAATTGCCTTTACATTTTTCATAGAAATTATCAGTTCAAAAGGCACGGTAAATTTCAGTGAAAAGATTAATTTTCTTTCGAAAATTTAGAAGGTGAAAATAGAAATGAAATCACAATTTCACATTACCCTTCCTTTCGTTTCGAATAATAAGTCTGAATCATGGTAATGACTTCAGAATTTTAACTTTGAATACTCAGATTTGATGATTTGACACAAAATTTCAAATCTAAGGATAGGACCTATTCAAATTTGATTTTTGCAGCTGAATTAATAGCCTTCATAAACTTCATATTTGATTTAGAATTACTGTAACGATAATTACACAAACTTGATAGTTTAAAGAAATAAGTTTTGCTTTTTATGAAACAAAATTATTTCATCATTTACATTTTGAGAAAATAATATATTATGGTGTGATTTTCTGACGTACTTTCAGCAAAAATTTTGTAAATTTTTCCGAAAGGTATGATTCAGTATCCAGTTTTTATCATCGTTGATATGATGTAGAAATTTTTAATCCTGTCTGAAAATTTACTTTGAAAACGACATATCTGCATATTCTTCGTGTGCACTGTTGTTTGATCGAATTACTCATAATCGTATCAGCTATATCAAAATTTCCCACCTACAAACCATATATAAATTTCAAATGAATTTATCACCATATTAGACTGTATAAGATTTGTTTCTAGGCGATTATGAGTGTAGAAACGTGAATGTTTGTGTATGGCAGATTGATAATGAAAAGATAATTGCTCGGAGGGAAAGGAAAGACGATTAGAAGTGAAAAATTTAATGCAGAAAAAGGAGAAGACAATAGTTTCGAGTTGGTGGGCACACAGTCAGTCATTTTGATGACTTATTGAATGGGCGCTGCCTGTCGAACTCTCAGTTCTCCCCTTTCAGTTTCTGCCTAATCGCTTGTCTTTCTCTTATCATTTTTATCTTCTGCTTACAATTAGTCTTCTCACCTTTCATCGCCTTTTCTGAAGGAGAAGCTAGATTAGCCATGTTACATAATTGTCATCTTTTGTTTCGTCAAACCATCAAAGGGTTAAAGTACGACTTAAAACGGAATTAACTTTTAATCATGGAGAATTTTCAAAGAAGAGAGAACATGAAAAAGTACAAAGTTGCACATAGAAGACGGTAACTTCATATTAATTCACGAAGAAATTATGATAAAATTAGGGAGAATATAACTTTTTGCTTTACATATCCCGTCACTACAAAAGGATTGTATGTGTAAATTATTGGCAACATAGCATATCGCCAAAATTTCGTACTAACATCTTAAGATGGTGAAAAGTATTAATTTATCATAAAAAGTTTCCCAAATGAAATATAACATTTAGGCAGTAATCCACTGAATATCCCGTCGAATCCGACAATTTCAACAAATGATCCAAAATACAGTGCATACAAGTCTGTAGTGGATCTATTCAAGTAAGTCATATATAGGACCGCAAGGCTATTTGGAAACTTCAAGCCATGCGAAATAGGGTGAAGAATGGTAGGAAAAACGATTCTTTTCTCACACTATTTCACATGGCTTAAGGGCTTGAGGCTTCCAAGTTGCCGGATTTAATAGCAAGTAAATTATTCAAGACTTTTTATTCATGTCATCATAAAATTATTTTTTTCATTAAATAATCAAAACATTGATTTTATAGAGGGAAGATCAACACCTCTATCGATCCTTGCAACGATTTCTATGCTTACACATGCGGCCCAAACTTTAATGGCGACATGTCTTTCGACATCTCGGACAATGACAATTTCCTCAAAATGGCACAGCAAATGAGCGATGCTAGTTACTACAATACTGCGGTAAAACGTTTACTACTTCTTAATAATGAAAAAGGTAATAAGGATTATTCATATTTTTCTGTAAAAAGTAGTTTACCGACAACTGATGAAAGGATTTGAAATATTGTGCCGAAAAGCCGAAAATTGAAATCTTTAAAATACTGAACATTACTGCTTTAAAAATTACAAAATTCAAACATAAAAAATATTAAATGATTTGTGAAGCCATCTAGTAACATTTTTAATTGTGTGAATGACCAACTAAGATAATGTGAAATATTGCAATTGCAAAATGTGACAATTTCTTCTTAAGATTGCTAATAATAGGATACTCTATTTTAATGCATTCAGCTAAAATCTGATGAGTACAAGTAGAAAATGTTTCAAATAGTCGAGAAAGACTAATATTTCTATTCAACAACTGATTTACACTAAAATAGTTTAGCCGAGATCTGTGCAACGAACAATCGACTATTGGAATGCCTGTTCTGATGCTAGAAAAAACTGGAATAGTCTTGTCGCTGATGGAAGCATGGTAAATTGCCTGACAAGCAAGAGTGGGCGGAGGTTTCGGTTTCGAATTTTGCAAATTCGGGCTTCCGCCTATCCCTGTTGACGGGAGTAATTGAATAATTCAACGTATGTTACAGGTCATGAATGCGATCAATCGTCTGGCGACTGGAATGGTGCATCCGGGGGTCGACAACTCTTCGACAACCTTTCCTTTCCCAATGTTCAATCAATCTACCAACGTCACTGTTTGGCCTGACAGATTCGGATTGGGATATTTGATTGGATATCTCAATGGATTCGAAGGGGTTGGTCTTCAAATCATAAAAAATAAAATAATTGGGACATTTTACTATTCGTGTAGATGGTAGTTGAGTTGTTTGGGTGTGAAAGCTGTTAGAATTTGGCAGAAGTAAAAAGATTTCATGATGATTGTTAGGTTCCCACGCTGATTACAACATACGTGGACACGAATTGGAAGGATCCACTCGGCAATAACGGATTCGCATTCTTCCTCGACCAGCCAACCACATTGTATCCAAATACTTACTACAGGAAGGATTGGAATGCAACACAGTCGGCGTGAGTTTAACATTTCGTAATTTACTTGTTAGTATTAGTAAGGTGAAAACTAGAATATTTGTATATTTTTCACAAAAATAAAAGAAAATTGCGCATAGTAAATTCATTAATAAAACTGATCATTTTTTACTTATTGAATAAGTGAGAAATAATCATTCTTTCGAAAACGACATTTTTGTTCACTCTTCATTTCTCCTAAGGAAATTTGCCTTCAAATTTATATCTACTTCAGTTTGACATCACAAGTAACAGATACAATGAATCTGCTGGCTAAAGTTCGAAACATTACTTTGGATCAGAATCAGTTGCAGAAGGATGTCAACGATTTGGTGCAATTCGATTACATGCTCGCTATGAACTTCAGGTAAAAAAGCATCTTACTGTTTTTTTTTCAAGATAACATTTCAGTATTGACGACAATACTAGACGAAAATACAACAGAAATTACAATCCCATGCTGATTGATGGACTCTATGCAATTGCACCGCAGATTAGTTGGCATTCACTCATTCCCTATGTAGGTTATCGAGTTCATTCTGTAAATTGAACATCCTAATAATTGCTTCTAATATCAAAATCAGATGACCACCAGGGCTGATCAAAGACTGAAATTTTAAAAACTCAAAGTCAAAGACAAAGAAAAGTTCAACTTTCCCGCAGCCCAAAAATTAAAGTTGAAGACAAAGTTCCAAAAAATCCTCAAAGACAAAGGCAAACCCTTGTTCAACCCTGATGATCATATCTTTACTCATTAATATAAGAAAAAAGCCACGGTATAATCTAGAATTAAGTATATTTTCCGAAAAATTCAAATTTTAGACAGATTTGAAAAATAGACACGATTTAAGGCAATGGGTCCTGCCGATGATGCGATGTTCTACGTGTTGAGTGGAAACAATTCGTACAACTTCTTCATTCCAATGGAAATCGACATGCTCAAGTTATTGCTCAATGCATTAGGTAAGAACCATTTTAACGTACATAAATTTCGATCTTTTTCGAGTTTTGGGAGTTTAGACCCTCGTGCTTACATTAACTTATAGTAATATGAATGCAAATAACTCAATTTAATTATCTTAATCAGTAGAATAGAAATTCATAAAATTTCATATTTCTTCAAATTCAAACAAATCTTCAGTGGGTGGGAATCCTTATGGAATTACTCCTCGGACTCTGATCAACTACTTCTACTACAGACTCGTTGATGCAAACAGTGACTTCCTTCCTCAATCCAAAGATGATGAGACTCTTGCACTAGCGCCAAAGATTGCAATCAAACACAAGGGACGACCCAAGCATGTTATGCCTGGTAACTTTTAACGAATCTAAAAATGAATAATTTTACAAATTGCACGCTATTTTTCTAAACCATTCATGATATTCATTGAAATTAGAAATTTTCTCTTAATTCAGAGGAAAGAAAATGGCGACGAAGACAAATGGACGATATCAGCGACATACAAATCGATTGCGCTGCAGAGACTATGGAGTTGCTGATGGTAAGATTATTCTCAGAGTTCAAGTATGGATCCGAATATCATCAATATGAGCTTTAGCAAATGAATTCTTATTTAATATTTCAAGAGAAAAAAATTGCAAAGATAATCATTTTTGTCGTTTTTCGATTTGAAACTCTAAAAAAAAAATACTTTTTCCTCTGCGAAATCTAAATATTCAGTATACGAATGCGCGCATTTTCGTGGATAAGATCTACCCGACACCAGACAGTCGAAGTGCCATCAAGGAGCACGTTGGGAAGATTGCAACGAGCATCGTCGTGGCATTCAGAGGAATGATCGATCAGTTGAATTGGATGACTGCAGCCACGAAGAAGTCCGCTTATGCCAAGATGGACAACCTGGTCAAGAACATCGCATATCCAGGTTTATTCTCTGAGTCATAATGAACTGAAAGCATCACGTATCAAAAGATTAAACAATAGTTTTATTTTAATTCGTAGAGGTAAACGTGGAAGTTATTCTTTATGAAAATACAATGACACTAAATCGTTTACCTTCCTTTGTTAGCGGCCAAAATGGGGAGGACGCCGAACTTTAATGGCGAATTTAAAGGGATTGCAGCGAAATAATGCAAAGAAAAAAGACAGAATGGAGAGGGGAATGATGTAGTGAATGGGGATGATTCATTTTGAAACGAAAAAGATAGAACATCTAGTAAAATTCTGTCTAAATGGCCAACTAGTAGAAATTAAAAAAAAAAATCTCGACCTGTATCAGGGTTGTACGGAATTGGCTTTTATTTTCGGAAACGGAAGCGAAAATCGCTCAAAAATGGGTAGAAGCGGACACTTTCGTACAGTCCTGGTTTGTATATAACTTTCGTTTATTTGGAAGTATTACCAATTCACCAATTTTTAATCAAAATAACAATCAATTTCAGACTGGATCGTGAACAATGATCAACTCGAGGCCTATCATAGCACGTTGACATTTTCAAAGTCTGACACCTACTTCAGCATGCTCAACAACACATTGTTCTTCAATTATTTCGTACAGTGGAATCAGCTCTTGCCTGGTCCGGCTGACAGAACTGGATTTAATGGACCACCCGGAACGACAAATGCGTGGTATCAGCCTGAGGTGTGTATTCTTTTCCAGTTTAAATCATAACATTCCTTCCGGGTATTTTCAATTTTCATACTTTATTCGGCCTCTTGCACTAGTTACCCTCGTTAGTCTCACTTCTTTGCCGAGTTATCCTTCTCTGGAAAATAGAATGTAGAAAGGAAAAGGATGGTAATTTCTACAAAAGGGTAAGTGTAACTTGGGGGTAACTAGTGTAGAAGGTCCTTTATTTTCTCGTCGTAATGAGTCATGGTAGTAGCGAAAACAGAGCTGATACAATTTTATGCTAATGCCTTAAATTTCAGTTAAATTCGATCACCTTCCCAGCAGCCATCTTGAGATCACCATTCTACGATCCAAATTGGCCTAATTCCGCGATTTTCGGTGCAATGGGTAATTTAGTGCCAGATTAGAAAAGATGGATTTTTTAACAACTTGACAACATGGTATATATTCCCGGTCTCTTCTTCTTGTTCTTCCACGTTGCCAAATTTTTAAAAATTTCCAAACTTGATACTAATTAGGTACCTAATGTTGTATTAAAATTATAGGCGTGATCGCTGGCCACGAACTGACTCACGGATTCGACGATGAAGGAGTGCAATGGAGCTACGATGGTTCTCTGAGCTCGTGGATGGACTCGGCTTCTGCTGGGAACTTCTCTCAGGTATCTAATTTCAATGTCTAACATTCGGCACTTTTATCTAACAATATTTGAATTAAATCAGCCCGGTATCAATAGTTTTGTTGTAGATGACTGGCTGCGTTATTGATGAGTATAGTGGTTTTTGCCCTCTCGACAAGAACGTCTACGGAGCTGCTGCTTGCTTGGACGGCGTCGAAACTGCAGGCGAAAATGTCGCAGACAACGGAGGTTTATTGCATTTATGATTTATCTAAATTTATTCGGTTTTTATTTATCAAGTGATTATATATCTTGTCTCATCTCTTCAATATCTAAATTCTAATTTCTGAAATTAATATTTTTATCATCATTTTCAAAATAGGCTAATATTGGGTTGTCGCATACATTCCGGCCAAATTCTTGAAAATTTGGTTTCATAAGTTCTTGTTAGGGAAATCAAATTTTCAGGAATTTGGCCAGAACTTATTTGCGAGAACCCAATAATATTTAGAATCAATTAACGCTTTGAGTTGAATTTTATTATTTGAATTTAGGAATGCACTCTGCATGGCGTGCCTATCACGCGTTCACCGAGCTATACGGTCCTGATCCCTCTTTGCCGGATGACGTTTTCCAGTACTTCACAAGTGATCAGCTCTTCTTCCTCGCATTCGCACAGGTTCATAAAACGTTATTGAAAATCACATCATAGAAGCCGAATCATAAAAAAAAAATCATGTATTTAACAAAGGATAGACTAGATTCGTCCATAATATGAGAACAATTTATCAGTTATAAAAATCGATTTTATACGAAGATCACCTAAAAACGTTCAGGTCTGGTGTCAAGTCAAGCCTACGGATGCTCAATTCTTACGCCAAATTCTCGTGGACGTGCATTCTCCCTCGATCTATCGAGTGCTTGGCACGATTCAGAACTTTCCCGGCTTCCGAACTGCCTTCAATTGCCCTCTCGACTCGACTTACGCACCATCTAAGCACTGCGATGTGTGGGTATCTGATGTGTCGACTCAAATCGGACTGCCAGTCGTTAAGAATCCCACGAATATCGCAGACACCCCGCAGATAACGTCAGGAAATGTTGAAAAATTCGCTGCCTATCAACAAGCGGTCGATTACTTCACGAGTTCGACCGACATGACCGCAGACCCGTGCGAGGACTTTTATCAATATGCCTGTGGAAAATTCAATCAGCCCGTCTCATTCTTCGCTGCGAGAGCTCAGAATCTGTACCACATGGCTGACCAACTCAAACTGCCCTCATACCAACCAGTCATTCAAAATTCGACTGCCTTAACCAAAGAGAAGAGATTCTTCGACTCCTGCTCGCAGATTCACAACAATAGTCTCGTAAATCAAACATTGGTTCAAAACAAGTACATCGACAAAATGATGGACGATTTGTACAGTCTGCTAGGACAGAAGTTCTTCATGGATGGGACTGTGACTGGCCTCCCTAACCCTGCTCAATTAGGCGCTTCTCTCGGATATCTCTCCTACAAGCAGGGAATCGACACATTGATCACTCCCCTGGTCGACACGAATTGGAAAGATCCTTCCAAGGGATACAGACTATTCATCGATCAGAACAGCGCTTACATGGCCAAGACTTACTACAAACCTGATGCTTGGAAAATCACACGAGATGGTAAGAAATTTTTTCAAACGAGAAACAGGAAAAGTTCTGAGCGTTGAAAATATAATCTAAATTTGACCATTCCGAGATATGACCAACCAGAAAAGATGAATGCTAATGATAGGTTGAAAGTTCACTATTATCAAAACGATCAAATGACGACATAATACAGTGGAGGGCGAAAGTTTAGAAACAGTTATTTTTATTTGACGGCAGTTTCTATTGACGACCTGGGTAATGACGACTCCCTTTTCTACTAAATGATGGACTTTTCTTTCTTTTCCAAATGCTATTTCTTTTTTTCTTTTTTTAATTTTGAAAAGAAATAACATTTGAGAAGGAAAAGGTACGTTATTTAGCAATGAGCGGGTCGTCAGGTCGCCATATAGCTACTGCCTTATTTGACCGATTGCCCATACCAATGCAATGTAATTTATTTGAAATTTGGCAGGATTTTATGTAAATTAGTGTTCTCAACATCCGTCAAAATGTTATCCAAATCTGATAGTGGCAAATGAATATTCCAAGCAAGATTCTAAAATAGTGTTTCCAAACTTTTTCTCGCCACTATATTTAGAGGGAAAATTAACGCAAAAAGATTTACAATTAACTGTCTAAATGATCATTGAAAACATTCCTAATTGACATAAATTTAGTTTCATCATTAGAAAGTAACACCTAAACTATTTAAAAATTTTAACACTAGTTGTGCAATACAATTCTGCAGATACAAACATGGTTTATCTTTCCAGGATACATTGAAACGTGCATGGAGGTTCTCGGCAACTACACGAGAGAACGAGGAAAGTCTTTCGATCCTGTAACTACACGGCCTTTAGTTCAAAATATGGTCGATTTCGAGCAGGTTCTAGCATACAATCTCAGGTATACTAATCACTCAGTTGTACAATTTGGAAAAAGTAGCTGCATCTCTGCATGCGAAATATGGAAAGACTAGGCACAAATTTTCTTTTACCATATTAGTTGACATGCAACGATATAGCAATTACTTTCCAGATCGCTTTTTCAATTATTCCTATCAAAATTACTTTACCTACATCTCATCTCAATCTAGTAATATATGCAAAATTTAGTACTGATGACGATACCCGTCGACAATTCAGCCGTTCTTGGAATTTGATGTCGATTGCTGATTTGACGACCTCTTATCCGTTCATCGATTGGAATGCATATTTCAAACAGGTAAGAAAAAATAAATTGATTTATTGATGAAAAATATCAATTTTAGGTCCCAGACGTTGCAAGTGGAGTGGTCAATTCAGGAACATATCAAGTTTCAGTGATGGAGGTAAGATTCCTTTGACTCATAATCAAGTGTTCACAATGCTTTGCTTTCTCTTTATTTTGTCCGACGAAGCTCACTTTAAAAATAGCTCAAAAATCTATCTTTTCTTAAGTTCTGGCCGATTTTAAAAATCTGCTTTGATAGAACTGTGGGGAGTATTTTTTCTAGAATTTTTCTGCAAACATATTTAAAAAATGACGGAAAGATGAAAATTTCTATTCAACTCTTCAATAAAATGACACCGGACAAGTCAAATACTATGGCTTTGCTAAAATCGTAATTCAATTAATATTGTTCAAAAACCAGAAATCATTCATTAACTATATTTTTAATAGAAGCACTAATCTTATCATTTTCAGGTGGATATGATTGGGCAATTGAACAAGGGTTACACTAGTGGCAACTTCGATGCTACCACTCTTGTCAATTACCTCTATATGCGCCTGCTGCTCGGCAGCACTATCTATCTGCCTTCCTATTCGGCCGCATTCGATCATCTGCCCGAAGAATCCGCAGTGCTTGGTCTGAGTCGTCGCGAGAAGACTCGCTTCACGCAGTTCCGTCCTCAGCTCTCCGTCCTGCTTTCCCACAGACCCATCGATGCAGAATCAACTCCAATCGAAGCAAACTGTGCCAACATGGCCAACAATCTCATGCAGTTCGCAAATGGACGAGTGTTCATCGATTACATGTATCCCAATCAAGCATCGATCGACAGCATCCGTCAACAAGTCGGTGGAATCATTGGGAACATTCTCACCTCTTTCCAAGGTACATAAGAATAAATTTGGCTCATTTTATGCGCGCTAAATCAAACTAAAATGAAAATAAGTGAAAATAACCCAGTAGCTAATAGGGTGAATCAGAATAAAACTCGTATCAGTCAAAACAATAAATCTTTCAATATTGACGAAGTTTAATCTATTAACAAAACGTTGAAAACTTCAGGCATGTTGGATCAGCTAGATTGGATGGATCAAGATACTCGGAAATTCGCCTACGACAAGACAGTAAATATCATCAAAAACATTGCATTCCCAGGTTTTATATAATTGCTTGTGAACACTTTTATCATCTGCTATGTTTAGACTGGATCAAAAACGATACTGGATTAGATTTGTATCACGACACGTTGAATTTCGTCGATGGGGACACTTACTTCAATATGCTCGAAAAGTTGACTACGTGAGTCACAAAATTGTGCTTTCATAAACTCCAAATATAATTTTTAAATCGATGAGCTGAAATAACAAAGATAACAAGATAATTTTCTTCCAAAAGTTTCATAGAATCGTGCTATTAGGAACCGCAAACTTCTTCCCTTTGCATTTTTCGCTTTTGCTCAAAAAGTGATCATTTGAAACTCAAAAATGGAAAGCAAGTACCCTTCAAAGTGAATGGGTACAAAAGGGCATCATCGGATTCGATGAGCCATTCATAGAAACGGTTGTTCACCAGAAAATCTTTTCAGAAAGTGCGCGTTTGTGGAGATTTTATAAACCAAAAACGTGCTCATTTCGCTGATCAGTCTAGGCCAATTCTTTCGGTCTAGGATGATTTTTATCTTATTTTTCTTCAAGAATATTTTTAGTCATATCGAATTTGATCATTTGAAGAAGAAAATTGCTAAAAATTGTGATTTTCGCAAAACCATTTGCAGTCCCTACATATAGTACGCAACTCAGGATACATTGCTAAAATGACATTTCGATATTTAAACTCTGAAAATGACAATTCATATACGATGAAATGAAGGAAATTTCAGATTCAACCTGTACATCCAATATAAACAACTGACTGTGAATGGCCCGACTGACAGACACGATTTCCTTGGACAGCCAGGAACTGTTAATGCGTGGTATCAGCCTGAATTGAACTCGATAACTGTCAGTCATACACATTTTTAAACGATGAATTTCATCTTCCCTTTAGTTCCCCGCTGGAATTCTCGTGCCTCCCTACTTCAATTCTCAGTGGCCTTCATCGATCAATTATGGAGGAATGGGTCTGGTCGCCGGCCACGAACTAACTCACGGCTTCGACGATGGTGGAGTGCAATGGTTAGATTTCGATGTTTTGACTATGCCTATTGATCAGCAAAGAAATGGACTAGATGAGTTCTGATAGAAAAGTTAAGAAAAGAAGGAAGAAGAGAAAAGATGAGATATTATGGGAACTTGTGTGTGATCATGTGGCCAGTAATAGATATTTCCTCATTTTTATCAGAATATATTTATTTTTAGCTTACATCCCATACCCAAGATATATATAAAATAGATAGGATAGAAGTAGAAGTTAGGGGAGGAATAGTCGAGGGCTATTCAAGTCATGATTAATCCAAAGGAAATCGCTCTGAACTCCCTCGGAACTGAAGGAGACGACTTATAAAGAGGGCATTCTAATATTAGTTTTAATGTCGAGAGAAAGTTGTTTATGTTTCATGGAAGATGAAAAATATAATGTTGATTTCGAACAATAGTTATAGAAAAGATAATAAGAATAAAAATAAAAATAAATCTGACATGACGTCAGAACGACATCGTTAGAATTGATTAGGCAAAAGAAAAGTATTGATGGCGATATAAATATCTAAAAATAAGTAGATGGTAAAACGTTAGATGTAAGAAATATAGACTTAGAGTGTTAATAAAATCCATTTTGAAAAAATTTAGGACATCAGATGGAACACTAAATCCATGGATGACCAATAGTTCACTGGCAGGATTTCAGAGCATGGCTGATTGTGTTATCAAAGGTCAATTTTCATCATACTTTACAAAATGCATAATCCCATTTAAAAAATCGCATATCAATCTTAGAAATCTCTTCAAAGAGTTTCTGCATCTGTCCAAAGTTGATATATTGAAAAAAAAGAATAATGAATAATGCTCATACATTACATAATTTTCAGCGGATTGACCTACTAATTTTTAACTTTTATCTTTTATAGAGTACAACAAGTTCTGTCCGCTTCCATCTAATTACACACCAAATTGTGTCAACGGGTACCAAACACAAGGCGAAAACATTGCAGGTCAGAGTCCTTGTATCATCACCATAACAATCGAGGTCTTTTAGACAACGGAGGAATTCACGCTGCCTTCAATGCATACAGAACGCATTTGGCATTGGACGGACTGGAGCCCTTGCTCCCTGACAAACTGCTGACCGGTCAATTCACCCATGATCAACTTTTCTTCTTAGGATATGCTCAAGTGTGGTGTCAGGCGCCCTCAACCAATGATGCAATGTACAGACAGCTGATGGTCGATCCTCACTCACCATCTGTCTATCGAGTAATGGGCGCAATAAGGGTATGAAAATCATTCAACTAATCAACAAATGAACGTTTCTATTTTTTAGAATTTCCCAGCCTTCCAAAATGCATACAACTGCAAACCGAATACACAAATGGCCCCTACTGATCATTGCAATGTTTGGGTAGGTTCACCGTTATTTTATTGCTATTGCTGCATAAATGATTCATGTTTTGCATTGAAAAGAAACAACTTGTATAATTTGTACATGCCAATATTATTTTACTGCTTAATATTCATAAGAATGAACTAAAATAGAAAATTATAAAATAAAAAAAAAATTTCATTGTTAATTTTAGGTGCCGACAAAATATCCGTAAGTTGTAACTGATTGGATTATGCACTCAGAGCATCATTTCATTTATCAGCTCATTGACCTCACTTTTCTCATTTTTCATTTCGTTATGCATTGATTTTCATAATTATTCCCATATTCGATTAGTGCCTGACAAAGAACGTAATCTATGCTAATCACGGATCCTGCTCAAAACTGTCGAATAATTCGATTCGAGTAACGCTGATGACGAATATCATGTTGAAAAGTCTCACCGTGCAGTCTGCAGGATTTTCTATCAAAATTTGCTTCTTTGATTTTGTAAAAATTCAAATGTAAAACTAGTTTGCATCGTGAAATGACCATTGACAATTTCGCTATTTGCTGCACAGCAAAGGGTTTAAAGGGAAAAATAGAAACCATATCCTGGAATCAGAGTGTACGATGGGCACTTTTTAGCATGATATTTGCTATCGGCGTACTCGAATTGACTTATTCAATAATTTTGAGTAGGATCTGTGATTAACACTGTTTACGTTCTTTGTGAGCTATCATTTGTACTTCAAAAAGTGAATAATCGAGGTAGGAGATAAAGAAAAGGTTCTAGATCCAAAATTTAAGAATGACAATGATAAGAGTTGATTATTTACTTCCGATCTATTACAATATTCTGTGATACCTAGGCATTTTGTGTGATCAAATTGAGATGGAAGCTTTAAATATGGTTATTGTGAAAGCAGTGTGTGAATTTGAAAATTATGCAGTGTTGATAATTATGTTTTATTTTCCTGGTAGAATGTTTTGAAAAGTTCTTAATTTTCAAATTTACATTTTCATGTCGTTCACAATGAACCAAAACTAGTGCATTTCAAGTGTGAATTCATATGGTGGTTGATTTTATGGTAATTAAATAAAAATTTTCCTACTTCACGTTTTTTTCCAAACGTTACGCCTTTCTGATTTTAATAAATAAAACCGAAAGAAATAACTAAATCCAAACCAATAAAAAACGTTTAAACAAATGACCGAAATGTCGAAGATATTCTGCTTGTTTGCATGCAGAACTTAGAAATAGTATTTAAAAATAAATCATAAATGGAGAAGATAATTATTTTGATCTAAACAAATTTTTTCACAATAGACATTATAAACTTTACAGGAAAAAGATCATTTATTCCATTGCATAACTGCTATCTGCTAAACGCGACTCGAAGGTCCATAACAAAACAAACGAAAAAATGAAGATACTGAGAGATCTGATTGAAAATTCTCTCGACAACAGAGATTTTGAGAGTATGTGTAGGGACCGCCAAGCCCCGCCCCTTTCACTGGATTCAAAAGTGTCCATAGTTGATAACCCTTTCGATTATCGCCGATTTTTTTGTTTTTAATAATTGATCGGTACGTACTATACAATTCGATACCGCTCTTTCACGTGGTGATATCGATTTATTGATTGGGTGCGAAAGAAGTCCACAAATGCACACCAAATTACGACAATGCTAATATTTCGAGCTATAAAAGAAATACATAAAAATTTTTAATGAAATGATTAATCTATTCGTCCACTGTTACTGACATAAAAGTCAGAAAAATCCTAGGATCCGTAACTGAGATCCTGATAATTCGCAAAAATATAAAAGAAGCCAATGCTGAAATGGAGGTGAGTGCAGAGGAAAAGATCCCCAAAGGCAGAAAAAGAAAGGGGGAGCGAGCGGCATAGTGTCTTTTGCAGATAGACCACGCCCCTTTCCCTTGTCCACGAAAAGGAGCGATTTTTCCGATTTTTGGCATTAAATTTTATCAATTTTTTCATCAGTAACGTATTTTTTCGCGGTTTTTTCGGTGGGGATGTTTAGAGGGGCACCTCAGACCCTGAAAAATGTAGAAAACATTTTGCCAGAGTGAATTTGGCAGAATGGCTGGCGGTCCCTACTACCGGCGAATCTAATTCCTCAGGCTCACTGTAGTTACCACCCCTTTTCTGAGAACTAGTATGGAGAAGAGAAAAAAGGATGGCGACTACAAGAGGTCAATTTCTCATCATTTTCAAACTGTCAGTTGGGTAGCAGCGTTGCAGGACAAGTGAAGCAATTTGATGGCAGGAGCTTGGCTGAGATCGTCGAGTTCATCGAGGAAGCCGAAGCGCAAGAAGGCCAAGAACAACGCCAAAAAGAAGAAGGGAGCTAAGTCTAAATCGAAGGTAAGCTCTGAGTTTTTAAACATTAATTTACGATTGAAGGAGTTGAAGCAGGTCATGCTTGTCGTTAACCTAAACTTTCAAACACTGCCAAAATTTACTGTTCACTGTGCGTTCTGATGTGTACTCGTAGAAGCTCAACTCCCCTCTTATCCATCAAAGAGCAGTCTTGAAGATTTAAAAAAAAAAAAAAAGATTTTGGTAAACATATCCAAGTCAAATATCTCCAATTTTTTAAAATGAAAAACACTTTCCTGCAGGAACTCTTTATTTATGTTTATTGACCCAGATAAAGAAACGAACCTTCAAAAATATATGGTGCTGATATTGATTATCTGTCAAGATTCAAAATGTGGTTATTATCAGAATCCAATAGTGCTAATCTGCTGCTTTGTATAAAGTAGAGAGGTTCTTTATTGAGGCAAGTGATGAACATTTCTTCGTGTGCTCTCGTGGTGCTGCTGCCTCCGCCAATCGAGTTGGGCTGCAAGTGGATGAGTGAGTCGATTCGAGCTGAAGGGTGAAAAAGTCCATTCAGGAACAACAATGAAAGCACCAAAGCTGAAGAGACCCCTCCTCTGGACAGACGCAGTGACGAACCCGGTGTGCTCCACGAACTGATCAAGCAAGCCAATAACCTTTCACTGGCTAGTTCAATCCTGTTATAACAACTTGAAAGCCGTAATCTCTCAAGCCCATAAGCCACATCGGTAGTTGAAAAACCAAAGTGTTTCCCTATCATTTCTCACACTATTTTGCATCGTTTGAAGGGCTTGATGGTGTGCGTGTGTCAAATAGTTATTGTATTTGGAGAGAAATTATCCCGAACAGAAGTGAAACTATGATACTGATGTCTTCTTGACATCGGCACTAGAAATATGCGGGAGTTTGTTTCAAATATTTTGGTTTTCACTAATTTCGGGCTGATTTTCATTTCCGAAATTCTCGAAGATCATCTCCTCACAGCCATAATTGGCATCGATGGTCACCCTTTTCAATCAATGTCAAAACCACTAGAATCGATAAGTGGCAGTCAAACTTTGACTAAAGTTTTATCGAACAAAGGAAGATCACACTCGTACAAATGCCGTGCGCCGAATTCTAGTGACAACGATAAACCTTCTTTATTTAGGACGAAGCAGAGAAAGTGATATATGGGGAGTGCTTCGAGAACGAAAAGGACGTCCTGCTTCCCTGGTGCAACAACACATCCGTTTCCGAGGGAAACCTGCGAGTTCTCGATGCCTTAATGGTATGTCAACAGAAAAATATGAAGCTCTTGCGTGTAGGATCTCCAAATTGGAACGATTTTTGGGTGTGGGGGATTTTGTTCACTTTTTCTTTTGTTGCTTCGCGTCAGTCTTGTATATTTATTGTATCGGTCAAATAGAGTGACAGTTCGTATGTTAAAGAGCACCTTGTGAGAATTGCGCATCACGGCTATGCGCAAAGAAGAGGGCTAGAGTGCAGAGAAAGGAGAGTCAGCGGGGATAATGAATGGAAAGAGTGGGTACGCAATTTCCTCTGCCTCTCTCGTCTTTCCCCCTCTATATTTTCAACATACGATCTGTCACTTCGTTTGGTCAGCACAATATTTGTTGGTGAAAAGGAAATAATCGAAAATCTGAACTCATATGAATATTTTAGCACTAGACTCATCTAAAAAATCCTTTCACCCAAAACTTGAGAAAAAACGCTTTTATTTAGCATTTTCAGTTTATATTTTTCACTTCTAGCTTACATCGAATTAATGTCGTAATTTTCAGCGCCGTCGTTTGAAGATGAAGGGTGATGAATCCAAAAGTCGTCGAGCTGTCATTGTTCGGTAAGTTTTTTCCATGAATAGCTAAAAAGAAGAACAAACTTGGAAAGTAAATGACTTAAGAGAGTTGAAATCAGTGATCTCGTCTTTGTGGAGGCCGCCGGCCCTGCCTCTGTGCGGCTCGCTCTTCTACTTCATCAGGGAGGCCTACGAGTTGGCAGACAGACAGAAGGTCGCTATCGAGAAGTTCGAAATGCTCGTTTTGGTGAGTTATTGACTACTTTAATACTTTTTGATAGGTTTAATATATCAGGAAAGTAACCAGGTCAAACGATGTGGTGATGTATTATCATTATTGAAGATAGGGAAATATGGAAAAAAAAGTTCATTCCATTCTAGTCGTAAAAAGGGAGCAGTTTACTTGTGATTCGTTTTCTCGAAGCAATTAGAATGAAACATAATTTTCTTTTTGTAAATTTCCCTGTCTTCAGCGATGCTCTAAAGGGGCCTTTTCTCTTGATATTTTAGTTGGCTTTTTAAAATTCTACCCGTTTCAAGCTAATTTTAATCATTTCTATGCTGTATGAAGAAACGAGTTACACATTTTTTCATGTTAGTTTAATTCCTTTTTCTCTAGGACGCGATCTGCCGTTTCTACGGCGAGAAGATCGGAGTTGTGGTGCGTGCGAGAGTCGCAGAGAAAGGCACTCGCGAGGTGTGGCGACTAATCGGCGGAACCAGCAGAATGACCGTCTTCGCTCAGGGACTCATGCAGTTCAATTCCATATACTCGAAGAAATGCACGGTAAGCATGAAATAACTTACAAATGCCACAAATTACTAAATGATAATCTTCAAAAAACCCCTATTCATTCATTTGGAGTAGTCTTACAAGAAAAGGAACTTCTCACTCTTGGGATTTCAACTTGATCAATTAAATTTTATTCTTTTTTCTGCGGTGGCATTAATCCTCGTAGAACGGGATGCGACCACAAGGACTCTCCCATTTTTGCATACTATTTTCTTGTGGTCGCACCTCGTCCTAATGAGGATTAATACGACCACTGATGATTCTGGTGTAAATTTTGCATGTAATACCGTCTTCTAAAATGTCTAACCCTGCATGCACATTATTGCTAAACACTCGTTCATCTTCCTTCTTTCCAAACCTCGACACAATTTTATACTCATTTTTTGCCAAAATTATTCTCTCAACTTGTGTCTAGAAATCAATAATAGTGATTTTAAAGAAAGTTAAAATGTTAAAATTTTGAGGTGCTGCCGCATTGGCTCCTGATCGGATTGTCGATGATGACGGCCTTCCATCTGAACTCGATCGAGGCTAAACTCTATCAGCTGCTCAAGGCTCGTCCAGGCAGAAAAACGTCCATTCACAAAATCCTCTATGTGAGTTCTTCATCCGTCTTATTTTAAAGCTGTCCGAAGAAACAAAATATTTCATTCACTGATGATATTGTGAAATTTTAATTACCCTTAGCTTCGATCAGAAACCAAATGAAAATCGAGATGCCCATTGTTGATAGAAAAATTGAAACTATTTGGCGGTTAGAAGCGACATCGAAAATCCATTTCTAGAAAGCTATAATCATCTCATTCCTGATTTGATCCCAGTTTTTTAAAATGAAATATAATAATTAGATCATTTCAATAAATTCAATTTCAGCTAACAAAAGCGGAAGACGAGGAGAGACGCGATAAAATCCTCGATGCCATCAGGCAGAATAACAAGGTCGGTCGATTGAGTTGCAATTTAAAACTAGATCGTATTTTCTTCAATTTTAGCCATTGCATTTCAAATTTCTCAATTATGAAAGATAATTTGGCAAAATTATAAAGGATTTTCTATGGAACGACCTTTCTGTATCGTATGAGTTCGAAACTGATAAAATTACCTAATTTTAAAATATGACATATCTTTCACAGCAAGAACTCGTCGCGACATAAAAATCTCGCGTTTATAGATGAAATACTCGGCAGAAAACGAAACAGTCTAGGATAACTTGTAGCACAGTGCTAATGGTAGAGCAATATAATTATATTTTATAATCCTGTACAGACCTAGGGAGGACGATCGCCAGAAAACCCTTGCGACCTATCCCTAATGTATCTTCTTGGCAAATATCTCCCTATAATCTACAGTTAGTCAAAATTTTCGCCAACGCGTCCTTGTATCATAACTATAATTTTGCCCTTGCGACCTACTCACTGTATATTTTCTTCGTCTGATGGAAACGCTCCTTAGGTCTGACCCTGCAATAGCGTTACTTTGAAATTCAACAGTGTTACACCCTCTAACTCGAGTACAGTGTTATACAGTTCTGCAATTATTGAGCATTGATGCATTCGATAACATTCGAAATCAGGCCTGCAACCCACTGTTAAATTAGTGGAGTCTTATGTTAGAGTGTACTAGATTCAGACCACGTTTTCTGCAGAGTAGTGTAGATAAAAGATGTAGTACTTTATCCCCTTGCTTCCTCAATTGTGTCGCTAAATTTTTTACTCGAAATGATAAAAAATGAAGATCATCTGAGCTTGTGAAACTTATGCTCATGCAATTATTTTTAGGTGTTCAAGCTGAAGAAAGGCGTGGTGAGTCTGCGGGCTACGACGGTCTGCGTGCTGCTGTCGCCCCTGCTGGTCTGTCGCAAGGCCACTTCCCAGACTCTTTCCAAGTCGAGTTCCAGCTCCGAATTCGACTCCGATGACAGTTTCTACTACGAATTCCCAGACATTGCGCTCTGACTCTCCCCTCTTCTGTCAAAATTCCCTAGATGAGCTTCCACTTCACAATTACTCGGGTTTCTGACAAATTCTCCCACTTTTCAGAATTAGCTATCTTTAGTCACATTTTCTGATCGAAAATGGTTGAAATATGAGCATGCTAATTTGTGACTCGCTCAAACTTGTTAAAGACCCAATCCATTTACTGTCAGCCTGTAATCCTTATCGTTCATTATGCAGCTACTTTAGACCAACTTGTATCTATTTGGCTCGTCAAATATAAAGTATCTACTCTATTTGCTTTCAATTCCCTCTTATCATTTTTCTTTTTGACCGACTATTCTCTGGTGTCGTTTCGGATGAAAAGTCATTGATAAAATGTTGTTATTAAAACAGCTTCAAAGTGACATGCAAATATTCATCGAGCTGATGTATGATGCTAATAATTCTTCATTCAAATATTTCATAAATTCTAACGAGGCAAGATCAAATATTTGAAAATCGTTTGGAAAACTTGAGTTGTTCGAAAATGCTAAATACGGTTGCTGAGATTTGCCATGCTTTTATCATATGCCCCACAATGATTTATAATAAAAAAATAATGTTTAGATAATTCGGTATAATTCTAAGAGTGCATTCATGTCTTTTGAGACCTTGTCAATACCAACCTATTCTACGTGTAAAATTTTGACAAGCTTGACATTGATGCTAAAAGTATACCGTATACATTTAAAATCGCTTAACATTGACAGGATGTCAAAAAGTATGAACTCGTCTAATGCAATGCTCAAGATTTTCATTTATGTGCTGTAGTATCGGCAAAAATTCTGAAATCCCTTTCACTATATTTTACAAGAAAGCCCACGAAGCAGAATCGTAGTTTTACAAATCATAACTAGGGACCGCACAAATGGCTTTGCATAGTTTACAATTTTCTACTCGGAATAGTCAAATACGATATAACTAAGACATGAGTGGAGAAAAAAATCAAATAAAAGGTAGTTTTTAATCAAAAGATACCACCAAGATCAATCAGGACAGTGAACACGCTTTCGTGGTATAAAAATTCCGCGAGCGCCTGCAGACGTGCACTTTCTGACAAGATATTCTGGTGAAGAACCATTTCTATGAGTGATTCATCGATTCGGATAGTGATCTTTCGTGAACACCAAAAGTTGAAGGGGACTTGTTTCCTATTTTTGAGGTTTTCAACGACCACTTTTGCAGCAAAAGGGAAAAATGCAGGGGGAGGAGTTTGCGATCCCTAATCACAACCTAGGCGTCAATTCTTTACCATTGATTATTCCATAATTCTTTCCTTAGAGTTCTTCATCTTTACACATTTCTGAGAATCTCAATACATCGAAATCACCTTCATTTTGAAAATGTGACATTGGAACGAGCCAATACTGCTAGTGATGACTTTGAATGCTTCAAATGGTGTACGAGTTTCGTAGGCAACCAGAATTTTTGACAAACTTTCCATGCTGGAGAGATTTTTGGATGAAAGAATGCAAGTTTCATTGTTCCTAATCTTTCTTGCATTCATACAAAATAGGATTTCTGGTGATGTTTAGTGCGAAAATTTTCTAGGAAAAGACCTATGAAATATTGAATATCAAATCTTTTGTAGCAATAGTTGTCGACTTATTACATCTATTGCCTTGCTACTTTTATTATTTTCTTCATTCTAAATTGACGTGGGAAAATGTATAATTTTTAAAGACGAGTTAACTTTGCAATTTAATTTTAGGGATATGTAATTTCAGAATTTATTCTTGTAAAGCGAGGTGAGAGTCAAATGATTTATATTCTATGCAGAAGCGGTTCAGATACAATGTGATGCTTTCCCAACAGGTAATTTTAGATTTGATATTTCGCTGTTATTTTGATCTTCCACAAAAACAAATTTCCTAAATGAATATTTGAATTTGCAATTGATAAAAGCGCGATTTCAGCGTCGCTATCGCAATGGACTTCTCGTAATCGCCTGCATCTGTGTTTCAACCGTTATTCTAAGAGCACTAAATGACAGGGCGCCTAAGTTGACGTATTGGAGAGGAATACCTTTGAAAAGCAATGACAATGAGGAAAAAGATGATTGGGACAATGCTGAAGATCTTATTCCAGACACTGAAGACACTAAGTGTGACATACAACTGGTATGTTCTTTCTCCCCATTTTAAATTAACATTTTTGAAAAACAAAATTAAAAGCAAAACGTTGTGAGCAGAGGCAGACAGAATTCCGGTTCCGAATCCGGTTATAATATTTTAAATATCATTCCGTCTCATCCCTGTTTCTGCGTAGCAAGTATCGGCAAAAATCGCTTATGACTTCGAAGGATCTGATAACTCTATTCTATTAGTCAAATTATTTTCTCCAAGAAGGCAATATCTGCAGCAGAATAGATTTAAAAATTCAGATATGATCGTATTTATTGTCAGTTGCTTGCGCAATATCTCCCTTCTTAGTATCTCATCTATGTCCATGCTCATTTCATTGCAGATGTCTTTCCCAGTCTTCCACAACAAATCCTTTGTCAAATTCGGTCGTCGTTTCGCCTGCGACCTCATTCCGTATCTCGAAAAATTTGAGCTTCTTTCCACTGATTTCTACGAGAATTCACTGGGTTTCCAAGTCAGTACCATTTTCAATTCAAAATTTAATCTGATCTTCAAGGACAATGAAGTAGTGTTCGTGACTTATGCATCAGGCAATCACTTTGCCGAATCCAAAATGGGAATTCACACTTTGCGAACGAATAACTTTACTAACAAAATCATATTCTACGATTTGGGACTCAGTCTTTTAAATGTAAGATTTATTCATTTATTTTCTGTCCTATGAAATAATTGAATTATAGATAGAAGAGCTGCAAGGCGTTTGCAATCTAGAAATCAGGGTATTCAATTACACGGCGTATCCGAAATTCGTTAGGAATCTGTATGGATATCATTTCAAACCGATTATTATTGCGGTGAGTGAAAGAGTTCTCTGACAAAATGAGTTTTACTTCATTTTCAGGACATTTTCCGAGAATTCAAGGCGTTTTGGATAATCGATGCGAGTGCTCGATTCAAGAATCTGACCAACTGGAAACGATTCAATCACAGAGTCAGAAGTGGTGCAGTCGAGCCATTCGCATTGAGGCATCCCTCCAGTCACAGCATATTTGCTGCTACACATAATGGTACGCTATTTTGTTCTTCTTGTTAGTCTGAAGAACTTATTAATGGTCTCATTCTACTCTCCACCATAACCGAAATGATTATTGCCAGCGAGAGACCACCTTATTCTCTCCAGCGTTGACTCTGTCATCCTCTGCGTCTCTTGCGCCTATCCTTTAACCATTCCCTACTGAAGGAATGAAAAGACTGTATTCCTTATTTTCGCTCGGCAATAATGAAGGATAGGCGCGAGAGATGCAGAAGGTAGCAAAGTCAACGATGGAGAGAATAGGGTGGTCTCTCGCTGGCAATAATCATTTCGGTTATAATGGAGAGTAAACTTTGTCCATCTCAAACTCCATTTTTACGTATTCTTCTTTTCACTTTGACTTTCTAACACGCGAAAAGATTATCTTCATTCTTTATGATTAATAACCTCACTATCGATTTTATTTCGCATTTAAATTCAGAGATGTACAATTACCTTCCCCTATCAGCCTCGATAGCTCGCAATTATTCAATGTTCGATGCAAACACGATGTTCGTTGTTCGATCGGATTTCGCGAAAGAGGCTGTCAAATGGAATTTGCTTTGCGCATTGACAAAAGAATGCATGGATCCTCCACGGTCGAAACTCGGCTGTAATTTTACAAATGACAGATTTGGAGTTTCTGCTGGGTGTCATAGGTATGTCTATTCGTTCATTAATAAAATATCAGTCTATGACAGATAGTATCATCCATCAGAGACAGAGTTGATCTTCACGCAGAACTATCTAGATTTTGAGCAATTTTTTCTAGAATAAATTACCCTTTCCCAAATTTTGCTTGGCCACATTATGTCAGTTTTCAGATCTATGCAGGAATTCAGTCAGATTATCTTTGCAAACCCCTCTAAACTTTTTACAAATAATAGAATTCGCCGACTGCGCTTTATCACCTGCTTTTCCAAAGAGGAAATAGCAGTAGTCACCACTCCTTGGCGCAATCAACCCTATATTTTTTCAATCTGACTCTTTCATAGACTTCGATTATTTTTAGATACGATCAGAGCTGCATCAACGTAATTGTGGCAAGTCTCAAACACCGACTCGGTCTTCCATACCAGGGTCATAATCTTGAGAAGATTCGAGATTCGTTCGATAAATTTGCGAGTGTTAAGAGAGGAGAGGACATGACCAGAAAATTACAGCACTCCAAGTGCTGATCTTCACAATATCGTCTAAGTTTAGATAATTTGCTCATAGGATTTTAGCGAAATTTGGGCAACTCGGAAATGACATGACCATTTGACGAGAGGACTGCAAAATAACAAACTTATTTCACATTAGCCAAATCTTCTCCTCATCTATTCAATAGTTTCCAAGGCTTATTATTTCCAGTCCAGAGTTCTAAACGGGGCGAAATTTTTGCAGTCTGGACCGGACCGTTAGAACCCTGTTCAAGCCTTGTTGTCAAAAAGTAGTCATTTCCGAATTGTCAAAGTTTGTGATAAGATTGTCGGTGTTTATTGCTATTTAATTTTACGGGTTGAGATGAGCTTTGATAAAGATTTATATTTTAAGTCTTGAACGAATGTTGCAGATATTTATTGGATCGTTTCACCTTCACTTTGTCCGAGACTTCAGCGTGCATTTCTCGTTAGGCAAACATCAAACATAGTGCCTTCACGTTTTTGGATGTCCACCGCAGTGACTCATTCGAGAAAGGAAGAGTGGGGAGCGTCCCTTCAATCTTTGCACTGCCTGTTCTGCTTGCAGTGTCCATTCTGCTGCCATCTCACCCCTTGCAGAGTCCACTCTATCCGATATAAAAGTGGGCATTTTCTGGCAAATCATTTCATTTCTTCACGTCTTCTCCACTTCGAATGTTTTCAATATTCCTCCTCTTCATTTTTCCATTCTATTGCCGAGCTGATTCGAGATTGAAAGGTTAGAAAACGTTGATTTGCTGAATGATGCAATTTTTGAAGTGATAAAAATCTAAAATAATTGATTGATAATCATTTTAACAATGAGACCATTTCAGTAACAATCTAACTACTGAATGAACTTCTCGAAAAACTCTCAAAATGGATTTTCATTTAATAGAGATCATCATTTAGAAGTTGGATAGTCGTTGAAAGGGCTTCTTCGAGAAAAGTGCTCGTTTTGAAACTGGCACATAGTTTTTTTCTTTCCTTTTCAAAAGAAAATGCAACACTATAAGCTGACTTTGAAATTGTCATCATACCAAGGGAGCACTCGAGTTAGACTCAAAAATATTCGGGGGATAAATCGCAAGATCAAAATCATGGCTATGACATAATTACGCACAGTGAAACTGTTTGAAAAATTCAGTCGAAAGATGCGTAATTCTTATGGTATATATTATGAGGGGTAAGTAGCACGACTATCCGACTAAAGTCATCCCTAGATCTGATGTCATTGGCTTTCACTCAGAACTAGTATCAATTATCATATAGCATGATTTAAATAAGTAGATTGCTCTCGTCCCTGGCAAATTCCGATGATGTCTGTGTCGACAATCCTGCATCCCTCCCGCCCTTTGCTGTGTCATCCAGAAGTCAAGGAATGTCCAGAAGGAAGAAATTCGCAGTGCGTCTTCTCCATGAAATCATTCAACTACATTTGCTGTCAGGACAGGGAAGATGCTGATAAGCCGAGTAGGAAAGAGTCATAAATTCTAGAATAAGATGAGCACCAGAAGAAAAATAATATCGCAAAAAGGCATAGAATAATTCTCGACCTCAATTATCATGAATAGCTTTCATCATATACTAAACTTTATCGGCATTCATCTTCTGACCGCATACTTATTCTAAGATGCTATCTAGAAAATTGTATCGCAATAACAATTTCAGTGTGCCCCAAATTCTACGAGACACTTCTAATGACTTGTGGTGATAATGTTGACAACGGTTGTCCAAAAGGGTGAGAATTAGAAGTTACTGGTGCAGCATAACGGCGTACCGCACCGTGACCATATCTACTGCACCCCACTGCAAACAACCCTGGTTACAAAAGTATAGCATCGTCATAATTACAGATACAGATGTATGCCTTCCGCCAGCGACGAGAATCTGCGAATTTGTTGCAAGCCTAATCATTCGATCACCTATATCGAACCGGAAACGAGTACGAATTCATATTTTCTTGAAAAGAATATCTTTAGAAGTCGACCTTTAAAATTATTGCTGATTTACAATATTGACCGAAATAAATACCTTTGCAGCGTTTCGAGAGAATAAAATAGTCCCACTTGTGCTTCCCAATGCCCCAGTTGTTCAGCTGAATGTAACTTTATAGAAATTCATAAATTAAAAACGATTGATTAGATAACATTCATGGGTCGGAAGATAGAACTCGCTGAACTAGTCGATGTGACGCAAATTGAAATATTCGATGAGCCCCCTCAGGTTTATGGAATCAATACGGACGATAATAAAATGTACACGCTCATACTTGTTGGTAAGACTTCTAGTATACAGAATAGCTATCGTAATCTGATAATTGGTATAGAAAAATTAGCCGAAAATGAAGTTATGATCTTTAAATTATTGAAGATCAAATGTCTGATTTGAAAAGTTTGCAACAGTTTGTCAAGACTTAAAATACCTTCATTTAGATGCGACAACGGGAACAGTAAACTGGCTTGTGGCAAATATTCCTTCTATCGATGGAAAATTGGACTTGAGCAGAAGGACGAGGGCTATCATTTCCTATGTGCAACCGGACGTTTCTGATAAGCCCGAAGGTATATAAATGATCGAAGAAATTTCAATGCCTCAATTCGCGTCCTCAGGCATTCACGTCCTTGTCCTGTTGCTATTCGAGCAGAAGACAGCGTGGCAGCAGAGGGAACTTAGCCGAGTTCCTGCAGACGATTTCGCAGTCCGCGACTGGATCGCCAACAACAAGCACATTCTCGATGAAACACCTCTCGCTGGCACATTTTACGGGGTAACAAAGATATTCTTCGAAACACAGGGCTGTAGCGAAGCCTCTTACTCCGCGATTTTTGCTCAGGGATTTTTCCTGACTCTGTATCATAGACCTTCTATATTTCTCCATCAGATTTAGGGATATAAGCATAGAGGGGAAATAGAAAAGGACGATGAAAAGTACAGAAGTCCTATATGTTTGAAATGTCCTTTACACTCCTATTCAAACAAATCAAACCATCCGCGTACATTTCAGTATTCCACACAGCGAGATGATCGAGCAAATTGATTCGATGAAAGTCATGCAAACTCGGAAAGTACAATTCATCTCATGACTTTGTAGTTGAAAGCAATAAATTATTCATTTCCATTACATATCATGGCATGCCTATCACTAATGCATGAAGTCAAGCTTGAAAACAATCGTTATTCTCAAAGATATATCCAAAATAGTGCATACTATTCCAAAGACTAGATTATTTTATTCTGGTTTATTCCGAATTTCAAAAGTTGAATCAAAATCAGATCAACTTATCACATTAGAGCAAACTTGCCATGTGTTTCCAGCTGTCAGTAAATGTTCAATTCAAGCAAGTCTGGTCGATTGTGAATGATCTCCAAGTGCATCGTCTGGTAGTACGACAGATCATGGGTCTGCACTTTGAATCTGAAAATTTGACAACGTTTCATTAAAATTGATCATTTTCCTGATTAAAATTTTGTTTTCTTTAACAACTAGAATGATTGACAGAAATTACTGTCATTTGAAATAATCACCATTAAGAAATGTACTATATTCAAGAAAGCTTTAAGATTCTCACAATTACACTTCTTCAGGATCCCGTAGATTTTCGAAATAAAATGGGTGCGTTTGAAAGAGCAGAAATTTCGAATGGGCTGATGTAATTTTCTCAACAAAAATGAATTCCTGCAGCAGGTAGTTGTTTACCAGTAAGCTTTTCAATACAAAGAATATTGCAGAAATTGGCATACACGCAGTTCCCAATAAAAGATTGATTATATAAAATAGCCATCTGTTGTGGGTATTCATTCGTGTTGAACAAATAAAATCAATCCGCACAGATTTTTTTCGCTATTTCAGTTGCATCTACTTTCGTCTGGAAATTTCAGAAAATCCTAAATAAGTTCCCTCCCTTATCAGCTCAACTAACAATATTACTTTTCAATTCTGATAAAGGACATGATAAAAATCGAATTTTACGCCGACCTCACTCCCATGTCATTGAGCAGAGCCCCAGTCCAATGAATGAGTTTGTTGGACCGTAGCAAGTCGCCAATGCTGTCCCATCCAAGCTGATCGTCCTCGTTCCTGATGTTCGAGAAGTGCCATCGTCTCTTGACGGGGGCGGCCAGCAACAGATTCTGCATGAATTGGCGAACAGACATCGAGCCGCCTCGGACCACGATCCGTTCGGTCGGCAGGCTGGAGAGCAGGACAAATTGCGAGGAGGGCAGGTCGTACAGCGTCCATTTCTGAATGATAGAACAATAAATGGAGTGTTTATTCGAAAACTTGAATTTGATATAACGACAAAATGCATTTTCCGCACTATTCCTGCTTTCTCTTACTCACTTTCACATCTCTAATTGCGAAATTATTTTCGAATTGCTATTTTATCGCATCCAGAACAAGGATTGGTAAAACTTGGTTTTTAAATCTGAAATTCTTTGTCTCTGACCCAGAATAAAACTCATTTCAGTTAAAAAATAGGCGTTGATCTAGTAACTATCGTGAATAGCTTCGCGAAGAGACTTTCTTGGAATAGGTAATTGTAAGGAACTCACTGCATTCATGTACTGTGGCACTAGAAGAAGTTCGGGAGTCAAAAGAGAAGCCTTGATTTCGAACACTTTGATTTCTAAATGAACTTATTTGAAGGATATCATTCGAAAATCGGCCTACCATTTTTCATGAAGAGAGAACTCTGAAACCTTTTTCTGTCGCACTCGAAGAATTGCAGTTTGTATGACTGAATGCTGTTCTCCTGAGTGACTGTGCGGGCTGACTCGATCACTTCCAGCATTCTCCAGAACTGATAACGATCCATCGATTCCTGAAAGTCTTTTTAAAAATTGCATATTCTGCACTGTTTAACAAAAAATTAATATTTTGCGATATTTCCAAGTTTTTAAGAATCACAACTTTCGAAAAATAACTCATAAAAAAGATGAAAATTGCAAAAGTTATCGTGATACAAGCTTTAATTTTAACTAATTGCAATTTTATGCATTATTGATAGAGAGCGCAAGCTCCGCCACTCTGCAAGTGCGCAGCATGTAACAAAAAGTGGTAGTTAAAGAGCCCCAAAAATGGGAAGCAAGTACTCTTCAAAGGCAGAATATCATGAAAAACCGCCCCTAGATCGACGATAGAACTTCTGAAACTGTTCTGCGTCAAAAATCAGCGCATAGTTGTTTCCTGCAAACAGTTTGAAGTTTGTGAAAATGTGTTCATTAAGAGGTCCGGAAAGTGCTGATTCTTTCGTTCAAAATCAATTTTGGATTTTTTTCTTATCAAAAATCTTAGTTACGCCATAATAAATATTTCTGAGCAAAAAATAATAGAGGAATATGGTTCTCGTGAATCTGTTTTCGCTCTCTAATTATTGGAACATCAGAATGGAAAGATTTATAAGGAAATTTGTAACTCTTCCATCTCGCCAGTAAACCTTTCATAAAACTCACCAGCAATAATTTCTGAACATTGATTCTACCCATCAACCAGTGCATTTCCACGATGGGCTCCTCGTCAAAGCCATGTAACCTCGCAAACGTCTTCCAATCGATGAATCGAATATAATTATTAAGTTGCAGATGGCCTGGAAGAGAACATAGCTATTCGCAGATTGGAAATTATTCAACACGAACTTCTAGCTTCTCCATGTTTATCTTATTGCACAAGTCAGACTGAGTAAAGTGAATAAAAATAAGTGATTACGTGTAAATGAAAATATGCAAAATGAGGCGCAGATTAGTCGTCGATTTTATTGCTAGTTCAATGCTCTTTCGTTATATTTTCGAAAACCTGCACTTTACTCTGCGTGTTTTCATTTTCATCGACATCTTAACCGATTTGACCGACACAATAACAATTTGCATTGAATAGGAAATATTGAAAACGGTAAAAAATAACTAAAAATTTCCTTGAAAAAACTGACTCGAACTTACAATATCGATAGTACTCCTGCAGTAGAAGAAAGACCTTTTCATCTTCTTTGTGAAATCTTCTCCTCTCTCTGGAATCGCGAATTTGAGACTTTATTGCCAGATGATGATAGCAGTATTTCGTCAGATTCCAGGTGACTTGTAGAGATAGGATATTCTGAAATGGAAGTTGGAGTTTTTCATGGATTTAAAGAAATCTTACCTTCTGCACGGTGCATGGCTGAATGTCGATGGCGTGAATGAGCTTTCTCTTCGAGAATGACAGCCGGAAATGGCATCTCGCAATCTGCATCAGCCTTCTGTTACTCCACACGAGTTGTTCCATGTCTTTGAATGGCAGGTAGCGCAGAATCAACAGAAGCAGTTCCGTTGGAAGCGAAGACAGCATTGCGAACAGAATGCAGGAAAATCGATAGAAAATCCGTCGATTCAACACTGACTAATTGACTATGAATGGCGAGAACAGAAGTGCACGAGTGGTTGAAAGTGAGAACGAACGTGAACAGTTGTAACAAGTTGCCGTTCTTATCTTCACAAATGTCCAGAATGGGTGGGGATTGAAGTGTTTGAATGAGCCGAATGAGACATTTTGATTGAGGATGTAAGAGACAAAGTTGTTAGATTCGATTCGAAGAAAAGAACCAAAAATAATGAGATTTTCCCAAAAATTATCTGCAATCGTGACAAGAAATAAGGAAGAGTGCGTGATCAGACAGAACTATGCCCGGATTCACGAAACTCTCGGAACCCTTTAACGGGAAAAAGATTCCTATAGAAAGCTTTCGGAAATCCCGGGAGTTTCGTGGATCTGGACGCCGAAAAATTGGGTAGATCTTTCTAAAAACAACTAAAATAAATTTATTCTCAAATCACAAGAATTCTAGGCTCATTTTGGAATAAAAATACCATTCTAAAATTTTGAAAAGTGTCTTTTCAGATGAAATGAAACAGCATTCAATTTGACTATCTTTTTTTCAAAAATAATTCATTATTAGATTCAAATCAGATAAAATAGACAAGAAGGAAATGCATGAAAAAGTCGTCAAACTCTGGAGAATTGATCAGATTTACAAAATCAAAGCCAAACTGGTATGTCTTCCATGTAATAGTTGCGTAGACAAAAATAGAGATATTTGAATGAAGGAAAGGTGAATTGCTTAGCTCACGTCCACTTGGTGTCTGTCATTGGCACTGGGAGCAGAAGAGATGAGCTGGAAAGGGGGCTGATTGGGCTGAGCGCTGTTTCGTGGTAGCGGACGGCGGAACAGAAGCACGTGACGCTCGGGACGGTGGATCATGTAGTGCACCCATCCAAGCGACTACAAATTGGAGAATTTCTGAATGTCTAGAGAAAAATATAAAAGAAGAACCTTCTACAAACGCCATTCATTTCTCTTGCATTATCAAAAATGATCGAGATTCTGTATCATAAAGTCTCGTTTTACCTGCTGGATTCCGAAGCTGCGCCACTCGGTTTCGGACATGAGCCGGTTCTTCGGGATGCGTTTCGACGCCTTAATAATTGGACATTTCAGGACAATAAAAAACAACTAGTTTTCCGTCATGCATAGATAAAATAGTGCAAAATAACAATCTTCTCCCATTTTGTCATGCATCTTTTCACGATTACGTTTAGGAGATTCATTGCAATTCCGACTGTTCAAAGCTACTGCGAAACAAAAAGATGAATCCTGATCAGAGGAAAATCGGATATGAAACATTTTCAAACCAATACTTCATTACAAAAACCCAATTATCCGAAGTTCGTATCGCAGTTTTCTATGCTCGTTACAAAACCCACCTCCTTGGTGATGTGAACGTGCCTGTATTCGTACTCGTTGTCCTGATACCTCGCCGAATAGAAGAAGTTATTCGGCCTCGTCGTCATTCTGCTGCACGATTCCTTCCACCAGAACAAAGGAATTTTCTGCAAGATGAGTTTGGCTGTTTGTAAATTACGAAGTGGTTCTTTATAATTTTTGCAAAATGGTTATTTTTGAAGCGGTATTCTTGAAAGTCATTCCGTTATTTACAAGTTGTCGATTAAGTTCAATAAAAAAGACAAAAAGCGAAACGATATTCCTAAGAAACGAACTTCTCTTCGAGCAATTTGATCAATAAAGATTTCTTCAAGAAATAATTTATTTTTCATCCATCAAAAACAGAAATAAACGAACGAATTAAAGAAGACTAATAGGCAAGTATTGGACTTGTGATCCTGAAGAGAACCGTTGGGTTAGATTCCTTGAGTGTCCTTCTGCTCAGCCCAATCGACTTATCCCCCGAATCCGTCAGAGTGCGTCCCTGTCGCTTGAGGGCGCAGACGACGGATGGCGGGCTGAAAACAAAGAAATTAGATCAAGTTTTGGAAATTCTCAACCGACTTTGGTGATTCCTTGGAGTTGTCCCTGAGTACTTTGCGATGACGTTTGGTCCCGCCCTTTCCGAGTTCTTGTCTCCCTTTCCACGGCCAGACATGTCGATTGAAAGATTGAGGGATGGAGATTGAAACGTGAAGACGAACGCAAAGTTGAACGCAGAAATTCACAAAATTGGCGCCGCTCGGGAAACGAGGTGAGAAATTACGCAATCTTCGAGTGGGCGGATCCCTTTCTTTCAACAGTCTTCTCCTTTTGCTTCATTGTTTGGCCACGCCCACTCAAAAACCATATAAAAGTCGATTTATTGATTTATTTCCCGAGTTCTGCTCGTCAATTTTCGAATTTCCTTTCGACTTTTTTCGTTCCATTCTTCTGCTCTTCTGCCTCCATTTCGTGATGGCCCGCACCAAGCAAACGGCTCGCAAGTCAACTGGCGGCAAGGCTCCGCGCAAGCAGCTCGCGACCAAGGCAAGTTTCAAAGGAATATTTTAGGCGAGAAACGAAATTTCGTAAAAGCCTTAACAAACCAAGTTTGAAGGTTAATTTCATAACCTGTGTATGGCGATGGTCTTCACAAAAGATGAATCCTGTCAAATGTTCAGGCAGCCCGCAAATCGGCCCCGTCGAGTGGAGGCGTCAAGAAGCCGCACCGCTATCGCCCCGGCACTGTGGCTCTGCGCGAGATTCGACGCTACCAGAAATCCACCGAACTCCTCATCAGAAAGCTCCCCTTCCAGGTACATTTCCTGTTGTCGAAACAAACCAGGAAGAATTCGAGAACAATTAATTTCCAGCGCCTGGTTCGCGAAATCGCGCAGGACTTCAAGACAGATCTGCGTTTCCAGTCGGCCGCTATCGGAGCTCTGCAGGTTAACAATCTTTACAAATTCCATCCACAAGGTTTATTGTGATTGCTCCGAAAATCTTATCTTCGTAGAAATATCTGCTCGGTTGCTAAATGCTAGTGGCTGTTTTCTCCATTATGCGAGACAAAGATATGTAAGATACACTTGCATGTTTCTGAGAACGCAAGATTTGGGGTATGTGATTGATTTCAAGAGATGAAGTTATATTTTTCTAGTTTAGAAAAACTAAATCAAACGAGGGATAAATAATTGGATTTTCAGGAAGCAGCTGAAGCCTACCTGGTGGGTCTGTTCGAGGACACGAATCTGTGCGCGATTCACGCGAAGCGAGTCACCATCATGCCGAAGGACATCCAATTGGCCAGGAGGATCAGGGGCGAGCGCAGTTAGATTGACAGACCAGTCAATCACAGGCAATTCATCCCAACGGTCCTTTTAAGGACCCAAACTACTACCACGTCTAATCTTCTGTACAGAACTTTCTTCGTTCCATTCATGCCATGCATTGTTTTCTTCTCATTTCCATAGAAATGCAATAAATATTTTGAGAAATGAACTTTTCATTCGTTTGAATATTTCTTCCTGATCAGAGATGTTGGCGAGTCGATTTAGGGTTGAATTCGAAAAGGGCCGGGGGTCATCAATAATACCCGTACATGCCATTCCATACTTGTAGCAAAATTATTTTATTGATGACTTTGAATTCTCTCAACATTCAAATATCCAGCCGTGATCCGAGTATCCTTGAGAGGATTTTCATTCCTCGAACTTGTAAATCTCAAATTCAGTCCGTGCGAAATTTATCTTGCACTTTTCAAATAAAATTAAAATTCTAAGGATGAGAAAACTTTTCGAATCTTCGAACATAAAAAATTCAATTTCCAAAACCCGATTCCTCCAATCCTAATTTAGATTTTCTTGAGTTCATCAAATTTATTTTGAACAAACCTGGATTTCACGCGGAGTGAGTGGACTTCTTGCCGTAGTTCGACAGTTTGGCTGCCTCGGCCGCGATGCGTTCGTACACGTCCTTCACTGGAATTCATGATCGTCATTGCCTTGCCGGAGATTGCGATATTCGGATGCGCTTGCAGTTCATTTGTCAATTCAAGAAAATCGTCTGATTGTCTCCAACAGTGAGAGATCTATCGGTTTTCGTCAAGAAAAATGGAATTTCTGCCACCTGTTTGAGCATTTTGTAAATGTGTGGTGAATAGTTCTGTCTGTTTGGACTGTTCTCTCTTCTTGTCTCCAGTGCTCACGCCTCCAGAAGCAGACTTCTTCGATTTGCTTCTATCTCCGCTTCCAGTGTGACTGCCTTTTTGAGAACGGCCATCACAAAACGACAGTAGAAAATGAAGAAAACGAAAAATGAGCAAGGGACGAAGAAAGGAAGAAGCAAGTGTCTTTTACATTCCTCCTCCGGCCACGCCCACTCATTTCGTTCCTCATAAACCGCGTCCTTCTTCATTCGACCACTTTTGCATTTCTCTGCAATTCCCTTTGCTTTCCTGCTCCAACCGACTTCTGCAATGGCTCCCCCGAAGAAGGCTGGTGCTGGCGACTCTGCACCGAAGAAGGCGATCAAGAAGTCGAGCAGCCAGGCGAAGCCCGGCGACAAGAAGAGGCACAAGCACAAGAAGTTCGACTCCTACTCCGTCTACATCTTCCGCGTCCTCAAGCAGGTCTGCACTTGAAATACACATTTTAGGCCTGGGGGGATTTGAATTCTTGTTTTTAATTTGGAAGACTTCATTTCTGAATCTGAAGTAGAATGGAAAATTATCGAAAATTATACAAGTCGGAATGTAGCAAATTCGCTTGTGAAACATTCGAGACGAATATTATTGATAATCTTTGTCATTCATTCGTTTCATTGCAGGTTCACCCCGACACGGGCATATCGGGCAAGGCGATGTCGATCATGAACTCCTTCGTGAACGACGTCTTCGAGCGCATCGCCTCTGAGGCCTCTCGTCTCGCCCACTACAGCAAGCGATCCACCATGTCGTCCAGGGAAATCCAGGTCGGAAATCAGAAATTTGACAATTCAATGGCAGTCATCAAAAATGATCGGAATTCTTCGTTTCTAATTCCTCGTTTTGCAGACGGCCGTTCGCCTCATTCTGCCCGGAGAGCTGTCGAAACACGCCGTGTCCGAGGGAACCAAGGCCATCACCAAGTACATGGCCAACAAGACGCCCAAGTAGCCGTCCTCTGCAGCTGCAGGCAACGACCCTTCACTCCCAATTCACCCCAACGGTCCTCGTCAGGACCAACAATCTCGCCTTATTTCTGTTCTGTCCCATTCTTTCGCTCATTCACTATACAACACCAATAAATCGATTATTTTGTAGTCACTTGTTGTTGAAATTCTTGCAACTGTTTCTTCAAGCCCACTTCGAGTTACATCAGAAAACATGAAAATTCCACAACTTCTTTATTCAATAATTCTGAGATTGGGTCAATTGTGGAGACTGGGAAATGTGAGGAGAGGAGACGAGTTGGGGAAGTGGTGCCGAGGAAAGATTAGTGGAATGGAGAGATGACTGGGCAAAAGTGCACTGTATTAATCGCGTAGTGAATTTCTTGAAAAGAAGATGGAGCGTGATTACAGTAGTCTGCTTGATTTTTAGACTCATGTTAGAAAGTATTTATTCAAAAAGTCCGAATTTATATAATTAATTTGTCGGAAATGGAAGCTCTGCCAATCTTGTCCCTCTTCAAATGTCACTTCGACGGTCAACGAGTATTCAACCATAGGTATACTGTATCTGAAGTAGACATACATATAACAATTGGCTATGAGTACTTTTGCTCCCATTATCCTTAAGGATAGCAAAACAAATGTGTCTAAAAATTACCGAATGCTTCCATCAGAGTCCTGATCTACAATATAAGCACGACGACACCAAATTTGACGAATTATGGCATCAACTTGCATCGCATTCCAAAGGTTTTGATGAGGAAAAGTATCCAAATTTTTCACAATTCTCAATTTCCGACTATTGATAGGTGGCGAATTAAGTAGTGCCTAAATTGCATATTATTTGGTGCAGTAAGTGAATTGACGGGATGACGTTGCATCCTGTTCTTATAATGCGATTCCTTGCTATTTTAATCATCGATTAAATCATTTAAAATTACATAATTTGCATATCGACTTTCATTTGAAACGCTTTGAATGAAGGTCTGTTCTTAGGTTCGAGAAAGAAAAGATTTGAGGTTTCGATTACGACATCGGCTTTCAAAGTTATTTTATTTGAAATTCCTCAAGAATTTAAATTAATTATAGATCATTTTTAGAAATAGTTCTTTAATAATTACATTAACAAACTCCTGAATCGATAAATCGTTTGCCTCAATCACCACTTGCATTGCAGTTGAGAGTGGCACTTTATCAAATTGAGCCTGATCGATCTTTATTATCATGAAAACCTGGAAATTTCGAATTTAAATATTGTTGATGCTGAATTCTAGGAGATCGAAAATGAGGAAGAAAGAATGATTCTATGTCAGTCTCCTTTTTCAGGTGCTATTTCTCGCTTTTCTAATCACTAAGAATAACTGCATCACTTTACACCTCTCAGATTTCGGAATTAACAATGAACGAATTGATAGATCTAATGTTAGAGTACCGTCTCTTGAAATTGTTCCATATTTAGAAGAGCGTTGACTGAAGGAAGGCTTGCAAAGTTAAAATCCTTGACATCTAAACTAGTGTTGAATTTATAAAGTGAATAGAGCATCAGGGATGTACGAGATTTTCGGATGAGAGAGTATCTCTTCTGTGCTCCACGCGTGCTTTCCTTTCTCTAATCTCCGTTTCCGTATTACCTGAAAGTTAGGAATGCGAGAAAGGGAAAAGAAAAAGCGCGTGTGGAGCAGAGAAAGAGATACTTTCACCTGGAAATTTTCGTCCAACTCTGAAGGGCATAATGATGAAATCACAACGCCTATATTTTATGGATTATCTTGTTACCATTCTTCAAGAAAGGTGAATTTTGAATGAATTCCATATCATCCGATTCCAAGTGAAGTGTGGGGCAAAATATTAATCTATCCTTTGCGGTGCAACGAGCCGAATCTAGACAGTCAATGACAGCCAAAAATTGTTGTCGGTTACAATCATCCTAAAAATATGTTCATATGTCGTCGAAAATAGTCTAAGCATTTGCAATAATCTAGACTAGAACTGCAAAGTATGCCTTTTGATTAGTACAATTTGTTAAATGAGAACGTGTCAGGGCTGTTTGAAACTCCGATCGAAATCCCGAACAGCCCTGGAATGTGATAAAAACATGGTTAGGTTTATTTGATTTTGTTCTTACTAGTCCCACATAATCGAATGACATCGTTGACAGGAATGAGCGAAGTTCGACAACCAAACATTCATCAGCATATTTATCATCGCCATTTGGAATGCCCTTCTCGAGGTATGATTTTAAGGTCAAATCTCGAATATTTGTTCCAATTTCTCGTCTCTTTTCGCCTAAATCAATAATGGGATAAAATTTACTACTTATTCAAGATGTATGTAGATGAGTAAGAAAATTTAAAAATGGATAAATATTCGGTTTTAAGAACTTACAAAATTTGTAGTAGCTTCGGTAAAGTTGTCGAAATTTTCTATGTCGCTCTTCGTTAGGCTTTCGTGAGTTGAATCTCTCAATATAGGCCTTCATTTTATTGACTGGATATTTCTCAAGATATTTTTCCTTCGAGAGCCTCGGATTATTGATCACATTATAAACTATGATTTCGAATTGCTAAATTCAGTGATTATCATTCATACAAAACACGACTGTTTTGATTATTTACAATGTTTCGAAAATATACAAAGATGTGGTAACTTTTCTCCAAAATACATATGTTTCGTTAAATTCATGAACTTCTATATCGCAAAACATTGTCAATACTCAATTGCTATTTCAAATGCATTACCCCTGGCGTAGTTGACGGGGAGATTGCAATTTGTAGAAGATGGATTCTTGGTTCAAGTGCTTCGGGATAGTACCTCTGCACAATTCTCATGCATCTTCTCTGCGTCCACGAAAGATTCTCGATGCTTCCATAGTCCAAATAAACGAAAATTTCGAGAAATATTTCCGTAGGTAAACCAGTAATCATCGAGGCTGAAATTATAGATGAAAATAAACTTTCTTGGATAGAAAATCAAAGAGATTGAAATAGAATTGAACCCAGAACCAAAATGACGAATGTCTAGGCTGTGGTTTAGTAATCGAAGGAATGCGTGATGACAATCAATGAAGAATGACATGCAGGTGGGCAGTGGTTTGTGAGTAACACTTTCGCACCTCCGATTACGATGGATTGTAATCGCCACTTGTTAGAGGCTTACTCTATTTCTCTATTCAATTCACTCTCTCCCTTTCCTGTCAGTGCCGCCTAACGGACACTGCTCATCTCGTCTACATCTTCTCTTTCTTTCTATTTATACTATTATCTTTCTTCCACCACTGACTATTGGTCAGTTATCATCCCTTCTTCCTCGACCAGTGAGTCTCATCTAGGGACCGTCAGCCATTTTGCCAAACTGATCCCACCGCGTTGACTTACCCATGGATAGACAGATCATTGGGTCCTGCATCCATTTCCGAAGAGAAAGAAATTCAAGCAACTTTAAAAAATTTTTTAAATTGAAACGTGAACATTGTGCCTCTCGATCCCTTCTTTCTTTTCCTGCTTTTGAGAATCTTTTTCTCTGCACTCTCCTCCATTTCAGCATTGGCTTCTTTTATATTTTCGTAGATTATCAAGATCTCAGTTGCTCTACGCAGGATTTTTCTGATTTTTACATATGCTGTACATGTCAACTAGGTGTACCGATTCATAAAAAAATTTGATGTGTCTCTTTTATAACTCGAAATATTAGCATTGTCGTAATGTGATGTGCATTTGAGAACTTTTTTCGCGTTAAAATCAATAAATCGATATCACCACATGAAAGAGCGGTATCGAATTGTATAGTAGGTACCGATCAATTATTAAAAACAAAAAAATCGGCGATAATTGAAAGGGTTATCGACTATGGACAATATTGAATCAAGTGAAAGGGGCGGAGTTTGACGGTCCCTATTTAGTAACGTAAGAATCAGAATTTCGTGACCCATATCTAGAATGAAAAATGCCAAGATATTTTGAATAAACCTATTGCCAGAAATCAATCAGCAAGAAAAACTCAAATCAATTCTGCAAATCGGATCCAAAGTCTCTAGGATTTTTTCCCAGCGTGAACAATCTCAAGATTCGAAGAATTATCGGTGAGTGATCTCCAAACAATACACGGCCTGTCAAAATAAGGGAAAGTGGAGTATTCGTTCTGAGCATGCACTCGCTTTGCATGTACTCATTGTTCACCCTTTCAATTGTCGATTCTCTTCGTTTTTTCACTAATTATCGTTAACTACTTTAATTGGAGTTATTTTATCAAATTTTTATTGACGAGGTTTGTGAGGATAGGCCTCGAGAATATTGAGCCATTATTCATGGCATTTGAGCGAGTTGAATCCTTGTTTTGCGCGACGGGGAGGGAATTGAGAGAGTGAGGAAGGCCCGAGTCAACGTATTCCTGTGCACCACTTGACGAGTCGTGAGTCGCTGAAATTGAAAAATGAGATAAAGTTGTAAATTTGAAAATTACTTACCTGATTTCATTCACGTTCAGTGTAGCCGCATTCTTTCAGTCTGATGCAGAAGTCCACCATCTTTCCGCCACGCTTGAACGTCAACGTCAGATCGAACAGTGCCATTACCATGTGCTCTCCGTCTGCGTTGAGCCCCTAAAAAGAAGAAATTGAATAGGTGTGAGAAAAGATGACAAGCGCAAAGAAATAAAAAGTAAAAGCAATTAACCATTTGACGCAGGCCATGAAGAGTCACATCGCTTTTGTACTGTCTCAACACGACGCTGTACTGTTTGTTTTGTCCGTGTTCGAAATCAATCGGCTCGTCGATGCCGGTGACTTCGATGCCGTCTTGGTGAACATCGACGGAGGCAGCCGCCGGAATTACGATAGTTGCATTGGCGATTTGGAAGGGCATCGTTGACGAACTGAAAAACAGCAAATGAATGAACGCTCGAAAATACATGCGAAGTGAGCTTTGAATGAGAGGGTGCAATTATGCAAATTTTGGTTTGACTTACTCATCGTTCTCAATTTTTAGTTGATTTAATTGATCAGTCAATTCCTTTTTAATATTGGAATCCATTTTTATAGTTTGATGATCAAATAAATAGTTGGAATGTAGCTGCAAATAGTTGAGTTCTGTTCAGACTTGGGACTTTTCCACTGCAACTGCGGCTGCAGTGGCCAAATTTCACAAAAGTCCCAAGTGTGGTTCTGTTGACCTTGGCGACTGTAGAGGAGTTCTGTGCAGAAGGAAGAAGAAGAGCAGTTGATGACGAAAACATTTATTAATGAGATTTGAGGGTTTATATAGTGTTCGAGGGTGAGATATCTAGGGATAGATATGCAATTTTTGGGAATTAAGATTTACCATACATTTCATACTCTAATTCAAATAAGTAGAAATGGCCTGTGGTAAAAGACGCCCACTTTTTAGAGAGTGCACAACTTTGAAAAGTAGGTCTTTTGCAGTGGGCGTCTTTTACCACAGGCCGTAGAAAATAGGTGAGGAAAGACAAAATAAAGATGAATAGACACAAAATGAGCAGCAGAAAAGCTACTTTTTGAAGGTTTTTGCCTATTTTAATGTGGAAAATGGCTTTAAAAGAGAAGGAATGGTTTTTGGGTAAATGGGTGCGCCAGAAACGCCACATATATATATATATATATACTACTATGATCGATTTTTTGGGGAAAACTCGGTCTTTCCAGAAATCGGAAAGAAAGAAAAGAGTTCAACAGAATTGTGTAAAAGGTCAGGTCGAATAATGCACGTCATGCCAGGATATTTATTGATTTTTTCGGTAATACCTTTATAAAGTTAAAGATTTATTGCCAAGGTACAATTTAATTCTGATTTTCAACAACAATATTTGAGCAAATTATTTCAGGTGCTGAGCAAACTTTAATAATAGACCAAGAAAAATTTGATTTTCAAGTGAATATTTTCAGAGGCTAAAGTTTAAGATGCGCACGATTTTAAAAGAAAAACGATATATAAATAAAAATCCGTAAATTTTAGCTTTTACAGCTAGACAGACTGCGCAGCCCACTTTATTTTAAAATGTCAATATTTTTCTGCCATGAATTTACTCCAATCTCTTTTCAGTATTCTTTTTGAGTGTGCTTGTATGTGTGTCTGTCTGATTGTGAGCTTAGATCTCGGTACCTGTCAATGGAAGTCCCCACAAATTGTACATGGTTCGAAAGGCAACTGACCCGGTGTGCAACGTATGCTTTTTATTGAGATTTAACTTTAATTAACATAAATGCTAATTTTTGTAAAATGTGGCCTAAAAAGATTACTTTTTGAAAATCGAAGATCCGAGAAACGACCACTTGCGTTTTTTGCCACCCATCAGAGATGTACGAAGTTCTTTTCGAGAAAAAAGATGCGAGAAACGGCAGCGTTCCCTCTATTTATGAGTTTGCCTTTAAGAAAAATATACTTTCATTAATATTGCTGTCCACTCTAATATGAAGAGTTCAGTTCAAAGTTTCATTACTTTGAATGTTTCGAAATATCGGGGCGCCGACTTTTTAGAAATCTAAAAAACAAAACAAATGACTTGTCAAGATTAAAAATGAATAAAATATTTCATCGTCGTAAGAACGATATTCCATCTTCACAATACGAATTCTTACAAACAGCTTTATTCCGCAAATAGAAGAGGTAATTGTGATTTAAGCCACAAGAAAGATAAAAAGAACAGAATGAATTCGTGAACTGAAACTTTAAAATTACAAAAATCATAAAATTTTACCCGAATAAAAATATGTACTAAAGAAACTAAATAAAGATATAAAAATTAGGGGGTAAATATCGCCCTTAAGTAGGGTAAATTTAGAAGGAAAAATGAAAATAGTATTTGTAATGTTCGAACCATCCAGACTTTTTTGATCCCTCATGGCATTGATTCGAGCGGGATTAGGATGTTTGCCAGCTAAAATCATAGATATGACATGGGTCATAACATTATGCTATTTTATACCGCCGCGGGGGTTTTTGTATTGCGAAAACGTGTTCATTTGGGGTTCAGAAAATGCCGATTCTCTCGCTAAAAATTAATTTTTATTTGATTCTTCTTCTTATCGAAAGTCTTAGTTACCCCAGAATGCATCTTCCTGAACAAAAAATAATAGCGGAATATGGTTCTCATGAACCCGCTTACGTTCTCTAAGTATCTCAAAGTTTCTGCAACCTGCAAGTTTCGACAAAATGATGAGTTTGAAAATCTTTGAAATGTTCACTTCTCTAGATCTTCATACAATTTCTACTTTGTGTTAGTGATTGTTCAATGTTTCTTCGATCTTCGACTCTTACTTGTTTATCATTGATATATAGACTCGTCTATTATTCCCTAGATTGGAGTTGCCTGTTTCGGGGAAAACAAGGAGATGCGATTTCTTTCCTCCGATCCCGGGAATAATTGAGAGTAAATAGTGCTTAAAAAGAAACATGCCGTATTGTTGTTGTTGATGCCAATCTTGCTAACCATTTTATTCATAATTCACAAAAAATAAACAATCCAATTTCTTACAAAAATCTTATTATGGTCATAATTTCTCCAATCTTAGTTTCTGAAAGTAAAATAGTAAAATACGATATATAAAAGGGTTAAGAGATGTTCTTTCTAGAAAGGAAGATGAAGCGTAATTACAGTAGCCTGCCTGGTTTTTAAACTCATGTCAGAAAGTACTTATTCAAAAAGTCCGAATTTATATAATTAATTTGTCGGAAATGGAAGCTCTGCCAATCTTGTCCCTCTTCAAATGTCACTTCGACGGTCGACGAGTATTCAATCATAGGTATACTGTATCTGAAACAGACATACATACAATAATTGGCTATGAGCACAGTTGTCCCAAAGGGGGGAAATTTTATCCCAAGCATTATCTTTTTCTTTCTCTTCCTTATGCTATTTCTCCTTTCTCTTGCTTTGACAAAAGTACGCATTTATTTCTTTGGAACAAAAATACTCACAGCTACAATAGTTTGAGCGAACATAGACCTTGAATCTTCTTTAAATTCATCAAACTGCTATTTTGATGTTTTAATTGCGTTTTTAGCTATCTTTAAAAGTTCACAAACTTGCTATTTATGTTTTAATATCGTGAAAAATGACAGCATGTAAACCGAGCGGCATTCAAGACCTCAAGACATGCGACATAGTGTGGAAAAATGATGCCTACCACTCAATAGCCTCTCCTAACCATATACTATTTCACCAAATCACGCTCATTAACAGTCGAAAGCAACGCGATCTACCGTCTGCTCTTTCTCACTCAAAAAAGAAAGCATAGTTCTCCTCTTCCTTTTATCTTTTCCCTCTACTCTAGCTCTAGCTTGCCTGAATCTAGCGCGTTGACTGTTAATAAACATGATTATGTGCTAATTGCCATGTCCTGTCCTGAGATCTTGAATTCAGTGCGGTTTCCGAATAGCCCGATTCGTCTCAATACAATGAAACGAATCGATTCTAAATCAGGCGACGTGCCTTTCCTCAAGTCTTTACCCCCTTCCCCCATCTTCTTTTTACTTTTGCCCCCATTATCTTTAAGTATAGCAAAACAAACGTGTCTAAAAATTACCGAATGCTTCCATGAGAACGATGATCTACAACATAAACAGCACCACGACGAGCTTGATGAAGTATGGCATTAATTTGCATCTCATCCCAAAGGTTTTGATAAGGAAAAATATCCAGATTTTTCTCAATTCTCAATATCCGGTTATTGATAGGTGGCGAATCAAGTAGTGCCTAAATTGCATACTATTTGGTGAGTAAGTAAATTTATGAGATGACGTTGCATCCTGTTCTTATAATGCGATTCCTTGCTATTTTAATCATCGATTAAATCATTTAAAATTACATAATTTGCATATTGACTTTCACTTGAAATGTTTTACATAAAGGTTTGTTCTTAGGCTCGAGAAAGAAAAGATTTGAGGTTTCGATTAATACATCGGTTTTCAAAGTTATTTTATTTGAAATTCCTCAAGAAATTTAATTAATTATGGATCATTTTTAGAAGTAATTCTTTAATAATTACATTAACAAACTCCTGAATCGATAAATCGTTTGCCTCAATCACCACTTCCATTGCAGTTGAGAGTGGCACTTTATCAAATTGAGCCTGATCGATCTTTGTTATCATGAAAACCTGAAAATTTCGAATTTAAATATTGTTGATGCCGAATTCGGGGAGATCGAAAACGAGGAAGAATGAATGATTTATGTCAGTCTCTTCTTTTCGGGTGCTATTTCTCGCTTTTCTAACCACTAAGAATAACTATGCACCACTTTGCACCTTCCCAGATTTCGGCATCAACAATGAATGAATTGATAAATCGAATGTTAGAGTACCGTTTCTTGAAACTGTTCCATATTTAGAAGAGCGTTGACTGAAGGAAGATTTGCAAATTTAAAAGTCTTGACATCTAAATTGGTGTTGAGTTTATAAAGTGAATAGAGCATCAGGGATGTACGAACACTTTCGGATGAGAGTCTCTTTCTGTGCCCCACGCGTGCTTTCCTTTCTAATCTCCACTTCTGTATTTTCTGAAAGTTAGGAATGCGAGAAAGGGAAAAGAAAAAAAGCGCGTGTGGAGCAGAGAAAGAGAGATATTCTCACCCGGAAGTTTTCGTTCAGCTCTGGAGCACATTATGATGAATATCACAACGCCTATATTTTATGGATTATCTTGTTACCATTCTTCAAGAAAGGTGAATTTTGAATGAATCCTATATCATCCGATTCCAAGTGGAGTGTGGGACAAAATATGAATTTAGTTTTTGCGGTGCAACGAGCCGAATCTAGACAGTCAATGACAGCCAAAAATTGTTGTCGGTTACAATCATCCTAAAAATATGTTCATATGTCGGAATTAATCTAAGCATTTGTAATAATCTAGACTAGAACTTCAAAGTATGCTCTTTGATTAATACAATTTGCTAAATGAGATCGTATCAGGGCTGCTTGGAACTCCGATCGAAATCCCGAACAGCTCTGGAATGTGATAAAAAAACATGGTTAGGTTTATTTGATTTTGTTCTTACTATTATCACATAATCGAACGACATCGTTGACAGGAATGAGCGAAGTTCTACAACCAAACATTTGTCAGCATATTGATCATCGCCATTTGGGATGCCCTTCTTGAGGTATGACTCTAAGGTCAAATCTCGAATATTTGTTCCAATTTCTCGTCTCTTTTCGCCTAAATCAGTCATCATGAATAAGTAAATGAATTTGATCCCAAGCTGTATGTAGATGCTTAAGAAAATGAAAAATAGGATAAATACCCGATTTGAAAAACTTACAAAATTTGTAGTAGCTTCGATAAAGTTGTCGGAATTTTCTATGGCGCTCTTCGTTAGGCTTTCTTGAGTTGAATCTCTCAATATAGCCCTTCATTTTATTGACTGGATATTTCTCAAGATATTCTTCCTTCGAAAGCTTCGGATTATTGACCATGTTATAAACGACGATTTCGAATTGCTAAATTCAGTGATTATCATTCATACAAAACGCGACTATTTTTATTATTTACAATGTTTCGAAAATAAACAAAAATGTGGTAACTTTTCTCTAAAATACATATGTTTCGTTAAATTCATGAACTTCTATATCGCAAAACATTGTCAATACTCAATTTCAAACGCATAAAGGCATTACCCCTGGAGTAGTTGACGGGGAGATTGCAATTTGTAGAAGATGGATTCTTGGTTCAAGTGCTTCGGGATAGTACCTCTGCACAATTCTCATGCATCTTCTCTGCGTCCACGAAAGATTCTCGACGCTTCCATAGTCCAAATAAACGAAAATTTCGAGAAATATTTCCGTAGGTAAACCAGTAATCATCGAGGCTGAAATTATAGATGAAAATACTTTCTTGAATAAAAAATCTTAAATAAAGTGAAATAGAATTGAACCCAGAACCAAAATGACGAATGTCTAGGCTGTTGTTTAGTAATCGAGGGAATACGTGATGACAATCAATGAAGAATGACGTGCATGTGGCCAGTGGTTTGTGAGTAAGACTTTCACACCTTCGATTACGATGGATTGTAATCGTCATGTTAGAGGCTCATTCTGTTTCTCTATATATTTTGTGATTCTTCAAGCTCATTTCAAGTTATATCATCAGAAAACATTGAAATTCTCCAACTTCTTTATTCAATTCTGAGATTAGGTCAATTGTGGAGACTGGGAGATGTGCAGAGAGGGGCGAGTCGAGGAAGGAGATGAGTGGAGTGGAGGTGGCAAAGTGCAATCAGTCAGTCGGGCAGAGCTCAGCAGGTTTGCGCATGGCTCGGCGGCTGCCTGAATATTCTTTCCTTCATTTCATTTATTCATCTTTCTTCATTTTACCTTTGCTGGATCTCCTGGGTTTGGCCGATTTGGTGGATTTGCGAGAGCTCTTGTTGCTCTTTCTGGCTCCGCCCATCGACACAAATCGTCCTCTGGCGTCTCTGAGCCGAGTGACCGTCTTCCTGCCCTTTGCCTGGTCCTTCTTCGAGCGAACAGATCTGCTCCTTCTGCTCGAACGACTGCTGCCGCTGCTACTTCTGCTACGGCTGTCATTGTGACTGCGGCTGCGCGACTTCCTGAGTCCATTTCTTCGTAAATCCACTTTTCATTTTGACATTCCGTACTTGCTATATGATTTTGGATTTAAAGAATGGAGGAATTTAGGAAAACTGTCAGATAGAGATGGTCATTTTTTATGAATGATGAAGGTCAACTTTTGGCATAATCCTTGTAGTCTAAAGAGCAATAGATTCCCCCTTCCAAAACTCACAAAGCCCTGCGCGCGGCTCTGCTGGAACTCCTTTTGGCAGTCGTTCTTCTCCTTCTGCTTCTGTCCGAGTTCGAGCGCGTTGCAGAGTGTCTGCTGCGACGGGAGGAAGTCGATCTGCTTCGGCTGCGACGTGCACTCTGAAAAATTTCGCGTCACTTTTACGGCGCCTCAGAGTATTTTATTCGCTTCCAATCTGTCGCTGAAACGCTTCAAAAGCGACGCGAAATTTTTCAGAGCTAGTCATTTCAATCTTGAAGTTTTCAATAGATCCACTTTTTTGAGTTATGAAGTCGTGATTTTTTCATAAATATTGAAGAGCTGCTGACAAACTGCAAAAAAAAATCACTAAAATTTTACTTAATCCTTACAGTGCACTCATCTGTATTCTTATTCAGATCATTATTGTTTTTTTCATTGTCAGTGATCAATTTTCTGATTTTACATTTTATATATCTTTATCTGTAACAGTAATGCTTGAATGTGAAGATTTCTAAAAAGTCGATATCATCAGAAATAAAACAAATTTGGGATATTCGAGTTTAGGATCTAAACCCTCAGCGTAAGTAAATGAATCCATCCAAAACACTAGGTCCTCTGCAATAGTTACCCTCAAGTTACTCTTTCGTAGAAGTTACCCTCACTTTGTCTCCTTCACATGCTATTTTCCAGAAAAGGTAACCTTTGCAAAACAAAAAGTAAAAGTAACTTGAGGATAACTAGTACAAGAGGTCACACGATAACACCATACACATGTTATGCTTCATTCGATACTTCGAGAGTAGACTATAAAATGCCACAAATTTTCAGAGGTCAACAATAAATAATCACATAAAGGAAATTAACACAACAAGAAACAAGAAAACGAGTGTCTGGAATTACATAAAATGTCTATATGGTGAAAAGCCCTGGTTGAACTGGATGAAATGAATGACGAGCGAGTATTCAGGGTATTTTGATGTTTGAATGAAAAGGAGGAAAGTTTCCTGCTGATTCCTTTTCTGTGTTTTGTGCTTGTTCTATCGTCCGTAATGTGAAGCTGCTAGGTTCGATCGCCACTTCTAATGCGACTTCGCAGACTGTTCAGAATGCCCCTGAAAAGTAAAGTCGAGTCTGCGAGGGAAAAAAGTTCATTTTGTAAATGCATCTAGATTAAAGTGAGCATTCTTGAATAAGAAGAGATTTATGAGTGAAGGGAGAATACAATGGGACAAAGTTGATTAAATCCTGCAGAATTTATAATCTTACTTTTTCTTTCCGAAGACATGATAAAAAGTTTTCTAATTGTTCGAAGAATTTCATTTTTTATGAAAAATTGGCAAGCATGAATTTTGGTATGACAAAGAAAATATGAAGTTCTAAAATCGAAAAAAATAAATGAATCAAAGAATATGTTGAAATTCGATAACTTTTGCATAAGAATTTGGAAGAAAGGAAGACTTACATGACGCATCCGAACTCCTTTCGTTTCTTCTCCCTGGTGCGCATTCGGTGTCTGTAGATGTCAGCGACCACGTCCCCAGGCATTTCCGAAAACTGGGTCGGATTCAGCTCGTCTTCCTCAAAATTATTCCATTTCTATGTATCCTAAAATCATTTTAGGCATTGCTAAACACCGTAAAATTTATCGATTTCATGACTGATCACAAAGAAAGAGCCAAAACGTTTTTTTTTTCTTTTTATAAACGCACTTCTATTTCAATACATCTCATTAATTGTGACTTCAAAACATGTTCTTCTTTACAATACAGTAATTTCGTTTTCCAACATCAGTGGAAAATTAGGGATAAAGTAGTTTCGTGAAAAGAAAGCAGACTCACTTCATAAAATGGTATTAATCGAAGAAACTTTTGAGAAATTCTTGAATAAATCAATGGTAGCATTAATCCTCGTTAGAACGAGGTGCGACCACAAGAAAATAGTGTGCAAAAATGAGAGCCTTTGTGATCGCATCTCGTTCTAATGAGGATTAATACCACCACAGAAAATAATTAAAAATAAATCTTTGACTGACCCTGATTGACGCGAGTCGGTCGATGAGGACGGTCAGATTCGAGGAGTTCGGGTCGTACTGCGAGACAGCGGTTGTTATCTGCAAACAACTAATTCTCCATTTGTTTCTAAATAGATCGTCTGGCAATTCTTCAGAATTGAGAATGTTTGATAGTTAAACTTGAACATGTCATGATGATGATCTGATAAAATCTAATTCATTCACAGGTCAATATAAAGAAAAACCATTCTCATAGCTTTTCAACGGTGTAACTAGAAAATGATGATTGAAATTATGCAAAAAATGAAACGAAATTATATTTACTCAAAAATAAAAGTACCTGAAGAAGTTTGTTGCGATCGAGCGTGTTGACTGTATTGGCGATGAAGACCTCACACCTCGCCAGGACTGGCTTCATCTCGAAACGCGTCGCAACGCGCAGCACCAGAGGAATGTTCGCAACTGAAACAAGCAAAATGAGTATTTATTCGCAATCCTCAATAGATATTTTCCCCTATGTCATTTTGTTCACTTTATCAAAGAACTAATAATTCACCAGTTGCCAGTGTGTTACTCACAGAATCGGTTTATTTTCTCAGGGCAAGTCAATTCGAACATGCCGGTCACGGCCTACTGTAGTATTCGCTCAATGTCTTGAAAAATAGTATGGAGAAAAGAAAAATCGAGCGAATACTACAAAAGGATGAGGGCGAATATTACAATAGGCCGTGATCGGCATGTCTGAATTAGCTTATCCTGAAAAAATTACGCGGATCTGTAAGTAGCACACACTGGTAGCTTCCCTTGTTAGCAAATCGACAGCCAATTTACGGCAAATCTTTTCTAACAATTTATCTATTTGCCTTTTCCGCATCTCTACTTATGACTACCGTCATGGCTTCATCTAGAAATTACAATTCAATAGCGTAATGTTCTTTTTTAAATCAAATCTTCTATTATTTCTACTTTCTTCTTCACCCTACCTCGCAAGAATGAATCAGCACAGAATCAAATAAGACTGATAGAAAAAGCGTACTGGACAGCGGTTTTCTTGTAGGACAGAAGAATATGCACCGAAGGAATTCGAGCATTTCTGCAGAGGAAATGTCATCAACGATGAGCGCACTGCCCGCTGTGTCCTCTCCGAAGCAGTAGTCCTGGAAGAAGGACGACAATTCCGCCAGCCATCCAGGGTTCACGAAGCTGAAACAAACATTTGTGATGAAATAGGCGAGAAATTCCGATTTTCCTTTTAGATTGTTTTCCCAAGAAATAAAAAACGAATAAGTAAGTGAAGGTTCTGGAAAAAATTTAGGAATTTCGAGAATTCGGAATCTACCTGCATCGAACATTTGAAGGAAAGAGGGAACTAGAAAACGACGCAATGACGGAATGCGATAACTTGTTTTGGAATATCTCGGTGAGCCCACGAATGAGAGTGCAGGAAGAAATTCATTTCGTCATTTTGTCAGATCTCTTTTTCCAAGAAATCAGCGACTCACAAGTGTTTGTTCTCGACGATGAGCTCGAAATTCCTCCAGGCAGTGGGCTGGGCGAAGTCGTTGTAGCCGCATCGAGTCACCACGACTCCCTTGTCCATGTCTGCATAGAGCGAGGAGGGCTGTTGTGACGGATTGTGATCATTGCCAACACGATAGTGCAAATGCAGGCGAGAAATGACGAGCAAAGGGGAATTTAAATGAGAAGAACATTCAAACTTGTTAATCCAAAAGCGGAAATTGAATGTCTCTTGCAGAATGCAGATGAGAAATGTAAAGATTCAAGACACTTCACTGCAGGCATGAGTGAAAGATAAAGAAAAGAAAAAAGGGTAAGAAAATGGGACGAAAAATAAATTCAACACTGCGATATGCGACTGATGTCCAAAAATACAGTGCCGAGTGTAGAAGAGTGATGTGCTGCTCGACCAAAATGTTGAAATCTTGTCAAATCCTGATGAAAATTTCAGTATTTCATGTTCTGGGGCTGATATTCAAAATTTAGCCCTTTTGAAATAAAAAAATTCATTTTTCATCCGAAACGGCCACTCCTTTATGTGAATTGACCGGCTATTTGAGGAGTGAAATTGAAAAAAAAAAAAAAAAAAAAACTCGTATTTTTGCAAGGGGACAGAGCTTGGGAACTCTACCTGTATTGTTGTTTGTCACGACTGAAACTTGCGTATGAACAGGGATTAAAAATTATCTTTAGATTAGGGACCGCCAAGCCCCGCCCCTTTCACTGGATTCAATATTGTCCATAGTCGATAACCCTTTCGATTATCGCCGATTTTTTTGTTTTTAATAATTGATCGGTACCTACTATACAATTCGATACCGCTCTTTCACGTGGTGATATCGATTTATTGATTTTAACGCGAAAAAAGTTCTCAAATGCGCGTCAAATTACGACAATGCTAATATTTCGAGTTATAAAAAAGGTACATTTCATTTTTTTTTGATGAATCGGTACGCCTAGTTGATATCTACAAAATATGTAAAAATTAGAAAATCCTGCGGCGCCAAACTTTTCCCGAGGCAATAATAGATGCTCGCCTTTGGGGTACTGTATCTTTACAAGGGATCGGTAAAATCGTCTGAAAACTTGACTAAAATAAAATTTGACACTCCCTAATTATGCTACTCGAAAGAAAAAAACGAAATTTTATCAGAAAATATTTTTAAAATTAATTTCAAAATGACCATTTTTTTGTCTTTACTAATTTGGATTGCCCTAGTCATATTTTTAAAGGCACATGTGTTTTTACTTCATATTTTGATTAGTTGGTCAATTGTCTATCTTCGGTGAAAAAATCCTGCGGCGCCGAGCTGAGATCCTGATAATTCGCAAAAATATAAAAGAAGCCAATGCTGAAATGGAGGTGAGTGCAGAGGAAAAGATCCCCAAAGGCAGGGAAAGAAAGGGGAAACGGGCGGCATAGTGTCTTTTGCAGATAGGCCACGCCCCTTTCCCTTGTCCACGAAAAGGAGCGATTTTTCTTTTATTTTTCAAACTCTGTATGCTAATTGGCTGATTATATCGTTTTCAAAATTGCATTCCAATTAGTCAAACTACTTTCCAATTCGATCAATTGTTTCCAATCAATATTTCGCGCTCCCCCTTCTCGCTCATTGTGATGACGCAATTTCTCTGATCAGGCCATATTTCAAATTTAGGTAATCCAACTTTCCTCGATTTCCCAGCAGCAACCAAATGGAGGAATATACTCGCGAACCTTGGTGAGTTCGAATAACATTTTCTAAAAATAGGTAACAAGAAACGTAAAACTGCCAGATTTGGTAAAGAAGAAATTCCGATATTTTGCATCATCTTGTTGGTTATTAAATTTGATTTTCTTCGTTCAAACTTCATTTTGTTCTGTTTGAGCCCGTACCGAATCGGCGACGATGTGGGCTCTGCCTTCGCGATGGGACTCGTGGGCGGATCCATCTTTCACTCGTTCGGTGGCTACAGAAATGCGGCCAAGAATCAGAAAATCGTGGGTTTTTACTCATTTTTTATTTGGAAAATATTGAAGTTTAAAATAGTCCCGCATCCTGAATAAAGAAAACAAAGTATCTAATTTGGATTGACGAATGCTCAATAAGGAGAACTAATATTCTGATTCTCGATTATTCAAACCAGACTTAGGGGCACTTTCGTAAGACGAAAAGAAACGAGGAAGTAGGTCACAAACAGACTTGGGAATTTTCCACCGCAACTGCGGTGACCAAATTAAAAAAAAGCCAAGTCTGAGCGCAAAGTGGTTTTTTACGATCATCCTCCCTGGGTCTAATCCAAATTCAGCTTTTTGTTCTTCAAAGGACCATAAATTATATTTGGAGGAATAGACGACAAGTCCTTATTTAAAAGACATTTGTTTTCAGGTGAGCATTCTGCGTGAAGTGCGAACTCGCAGCACTCTGACAGGCGTGCAGTTCGCTGCGTGGGGCGGCATGTTCAGTGCCATCGACTGCACTCTCGTCGCTATTCGTAAAAAGGTATAATTTATCGCTTTTTAGCAATGAACATAATTTTCGAAGTTAAATTAAATTAGAGAAATCATGGAGAGTTCGCCATCTGTAGTCGTCAACTGATATTTTTGTTCCATTTTTATATTCCATAAGCCCCTAAATCTTATAAAAGTAATAGATGTTGATGTAAATCAGCTGTTTACAAATGTTACTGTCTCATGTTTTAAAAAAAATGGCATACGAAATACGGAGAAGAAAGAGGTGAATTCCATGAACAGCGATTTTATTATCATTATTCTACTAAAAAATCAGCATAATGATTTTTTGCTTTTCTATCAATTTTTTAAGGAAGATCCGTTGAATTCGATAATGTCGGGCGGTCTGACAGGTGCGCTGCTGGCGATTCGTTCCGGCCCCAAGATCATGGCCGGCTCAGCGATTCTCGGCTCGGTAATTCTCGCGATGATCGAAGGCGTCGGCCTGCTCACCACTAGGATGATGGGCGCCATGGCTGATCCCACCGCCCCTCCGGTAACTTCGCTTTTATTTCTTCACATTATTTTCAAGAAATTATCAATTCATTGCACTTTTAGTTTGAAAGAGGATAGACTATTTCGCCTTTATGCAAACCATCTCCTTTGTTGACATATTTCTTGGGGGGCATTTGAAAGCGACGTGAGATTAACTATTTTCTAGGGCTGAAACTCAGACTAGGAATTCATGAACTTGTCTTTCTGTGTTTTTCAATGTCTGATCAGCATCAACGACTGTATGTATTTGTCAACTGGTTGAGAGATTTGGAGGTGTCAAGAAAGCACACAAATATGGAAAAGTTGTTGACATTTACGGCTGTTGACGTTGATCAGCCCCATGGACTTTCAGCAGTTCTTTAAAAGTTTTAGTCGATTTATTCTTGAATTTCAGCCAGAAGCCCTGGACGACCCGCGCACTCTGGCAGCCTCAGGTCCTCCCAAGCCCACTTCAGCCGTTCCGTCCTCAGTCCCGGTTGGCCAATCCGAACCAGGCATCGATTCTTCCAAAACCTCCACTTCGTCTTTCGGTCTGCCTGCCGGCTTTTTCAACACTCAGTGAACGATCTGTGCGATTCAAGCGAGCGAGGCTACCTTCTTCTTTTCTGTCAGCCTTTCTACTTTCCATTTTATTATTTCGTTTTCCGTTTATTTTATCGGCAAGAGCTTACAATTGTGGTCCTATCATGTAGAATATGCACCATTGTTGGATGTCAAGAAATCCTCCCTTTCCTTTTTCTTCAGGAAGGAAGAAATCAGCAATTTTCCACGGAGGATATTTTGTATGGTAGGATATTTGTAAGTTTTTGTTGACGCTAGTTACAATTCGATCGAATTCATCTTTTCGATTCAGACTAAAGTAGGATTGCTAAATAATTGAATATCGGACTATTTTATGTGTGTCGATCGGGTATTTTTATCCATTTTCAGCAAACTTTCCCCTTTATATATGTAGTTTTAAAGGCACTCACTAGGACGTTCTCTAGTAGACTTCTATATTTCTTTTCAGATAAACCATAGAAATTCTAGATTATTTAGTTGAATCCTTGTTGCAGTTCTTGTTGTTGTCCCTGTCATGAAACTGATCTTTTTCTCCCTTTCTTCAATTTTCATCAAACATTTTCTTCTTTTCCAAAAGTGATGAATTTTTGAACATGAATCGAGTCATCTTATGCCGGAATAAAGTTTGTTGCGCAACCTGATGCAATCGATATTCTCTAAGGAAAACAGTTATTATTCTGTGGAAATCTCTTTAAACCGCAGGGTTTACTCTAAATTGCACAACCTTATTTACGCATTTCGATTTCAGGTTCTGTGTCGTATATGAATGTGATACCCCGACGCATCTGCCTCTCTCAACCAACATTCACCTCTCTTCGATCTGCAAGATCGCTGTCTTCTGACAAACCGGGTCCGAGCAAGCAACAACAGGTAATATTTTTCCTAAAAATTATTTATGTGTAGGTTTAAAGTTACTGTTCAATATTTATGACTAAGCATGAACGTTGCTTTGGAAAAGTCGCATTTTGTCTTGTACCTACTTTTACTTTTTACAGCTAGAAAAGGAGTGAAGGACAGACAATATTCTTGTAAAAATAATGTGCAGTAAGTCAATGAAAAATATTAGAAGTCATTGTCATTGAATCACGCCGCGCGCCGGCAGGTAGCGTGCGCCGAGGTTATATTTTTATCTGACTTCGAATTAAAAAAAAAAACTACTGAAACATGATTTCAGGAAACTGAGCCAGACTTTCTGGCCGATCTGAGAGAGCAAGTTGCAAGGAACACTCAGGTTCTTCGCAAACACGCCTTCTCCCATCTCAAGTGAGTCATCTTGACGAATTACTGAATAGCTTGTATTTCAAAGACATAATCGAAGATCGAGTGTAGTGACTAATAGAGTGCTGCTGTCTTTATAACCTTCGAATGGAAGAGAAGTTTTCAAAGTAGGCATTTCAAAACAAACATTTCCACGTTAGAATGCTTGCCTAGCACAATCGCGTTCGCATAGTGATTTCTTTGCATATTTTTGCGTTATTATTATATTTTCGACGATTCTAATTGTTATTTGATATATTCAGTCTAGAAAATTTGAAACTTGAGCGTCTCTTCACTGCTTATTTGATTTGTTGAAATTATTCGAACTCAAAAGAAATGTGAAATCTTAAGAAAGTCGACTGATTTTGACATTCTATCTTTACGATCGTTCAGTCATTCATTCATAAGCAAGTTTCAGGTCGAGAACGGCGTTGAATTCAATTGCAAATCTGCAATATTCTTTGGCAAAAGTGGAAGAGAAGCGGATCCGCGCAGAAATGAGCAACTCGATTCTGAATGCCGTGTCCAACATCCCTTCGCATGCTTCAATCGAGGCGAGTAGGCATATGTCCACTTTTCGTACTTATTTTTACAATTTTTGTTGACAGATTCTTTAAAGTCTCGCATTCACGATATTTTCCAACTACTATTCTAGCATTAGTTCTATACGTAGTGGAATTTGTCTTTGTTTGCAGATAATCAGCAATGGTCGAGGCCCGATGAAGGCGTGTGTGGTGATCCGCACCTCGATGAAGGCTTATCTGTTCAACTGCCCCGAGCCGGTCGCTCGTGTTCTCCACCAGTTCAGACTCAGAGGCACCAACGTCTGCGACATTTTCGTCACTAGATGTAAGCCAACATTGAATGCAGTAGGCCAATGAAATTTACTTTTCTAATTTATTTGGGAACGCAATTTCTTGTTTCGCCAGAATTCGAAATTTACCATTTTTATGTTTCATGAAATTTTCAGCTAGTGAACTTCAATTTTATGAAACTGCTCATACGAATTAATTCAAGTATTCTAACTTCAGCTGTGTGGGACAACATCTCGGGCATCTCAGCCATTCTCCTGGCCAAAGACCCTATGAGTCCTCTGACTCGCATCCACGGCTCCACCAACACCAAACACTATCTTAACACCATCAGGCCTTTCGTCGACTCGGACACTGGATCTAACTCTGTCTTCTCCAAGGCAAGTCCAGTTTCTCATTTACAAGAAAACGCTTCACTGCTATTGACATAAGTATTTAGAAGATTAATATTTCTAAAAAATATTTTGTACGAATTTTTCTATTCAAATTTAAGAATTACAAATGCAAAAACCTGCAGGTGGATGAATTGCCGTATTCGAATGAAGTGTACGAAGATGCAGCCTTGCGAGTGACCTACATTCCTCTCGTGCCCAGCAAGAGAGCGGGCAGTTCACAGCAATCGAGTGGGGAACATCAACCCGCCATGCAGGGCATCAGCATCGCCTACTATGTTGAACTCAAGGAACCGCCCAGGAATATCGACCCGCTCAAACTCGTCAACCTCAAGGTTAAACTCCATATTTTATATGTGAAAATTTTGCACCAAATTCTTATTTATCCTTCTCGAATCAATACCGATAAAAATTGAAAATATTGAAGTTCAACATTCCTTAAAAGCGTTCCGAATTTAGTGAGAGTTTTTAACTGAAAGTAAGTTGAAAGACGGCGTAGAATGTTTCCGAAGAATAAAAATCAATTATTCCATCTCATACTCACTTATTTTTATAACTACTTTTTCGATTTTGAACTATATCATCCTTGCAGATTCCCCGTGGTCCATGGATAGCCAAATTGAAAGCAGGCGAGAGCATTACTCTGGAGGATGGCCGAACAATTCGTCCCGAACAGGTCTTCTCTGATGAGGAAAAGGTAAGAAATGACTTAAGCTATGAGAAATATGTGTTCTTTTATTTTCAGGTGGAATTTCCTCGTGCTTTGATCGTCGATTGCCAAACGACTGACCATGTCGAGGCTCTGCTCGAAAGCACTATCTTCAATGCGAGTTTCTTTTTATTTATTTTCGATACTTTTTCATGCATCTTTATCAAATTTAAAAAGTGCACTAGTCATGCTCATTAGTTTCTGGTTTTCGTAGTTTTATAATTTAATCGCTTCATGGTAAATACGTTGAACGAATGTTCTAAAACTCGAAACTTTCATTCGTACTTTTTAAAGCTTTTTTAAAACTTGATTTACATTTTTGCTTTCAGAAAATAGTGGACGCAGACGGACTGGGTCACTGCATCCACATGGGCCTGCCCGCAGTGGTCAATTCTCCCCTCTATCAGAGGATATTCCAATTGCTGCCCAGAGCCAGACATCTCATCACCAATCAAGAGGCTCCATTCGTTCCTTTCATGGAAGGCATCTACAAGTATGTCTTTACTTTCTTATTTATAGTTTATAATTTTGCAATGAAAGTCATGTTTTTCCTAATCAGGGATGACGGTAGTGAGTTTTTTTTCTCCTTCATCTCAATGAAAACATGATGATGTTTGGCAAGTTCTGCCTGTAAGTTAGAGAAAAAACCTTCTCTTTTACAATTAAATTAAATAGGTATGATTAGCATTCATTTTCTGAACACTTGAAAATGTTCAAAATCGAAAAGGACCTTTCCATGTCCATAAGAAGATCTATGAAGCAGGGTTTTTGAGGCTGAACCGTCTGATGACCTTCATCTGTCCTGCAGTGTTCCCCCCAATTTATCCGCTGGACTGGAGTCGCATCGTTGCACAGAACTCGGAACTGGCGGAGATTCGACGAGTCGACGGGGCGATTCTGGCAGCCCCTCTGCAGAAGATGTGGATGAGGGAGGGCAAGGAGGAGCCGATTGTCATCAACCTGGGGGCTGGCGAGATCGAGGACATGGAGAGAATCACGGACAAGGTCAAGCGAATGGTCGAGCAGGTCAATCAAGGTGAGGAAATTTGCAAAAGTTGGCCTATTCCAGGAAAAAAATCAGCTAAATGTGTCTCCATATTTTTATCCTCCAACTTTTAATGTTCGGCTTCATTGATATGAAAATTTATAATCTTGCAAATTCATAAAACTCTTTTAAAAACATGTGGATATGAATAAAAATGAGGAGTTAATGTTAGACTACTTGTTAGGGATGTATGGAAGCGTTTACAGCAGTACGAATCATCGAACTAATCTAAAATTATCCTTCTCTAATGATTGTTTTTAAGAATCAGCCTCTCTGCCGCCCGACTGTCCCTACCCAGCAGTCTCGTTCCTGGGCACGTCTTCAGCCACTCCATCCAAATACCGCAATGTGTCAGCCTATTTGGTGGAGGCCAATCCTCACTCTGCGTGGCTCGTCGATGTCGGCGAGGGTACTTACTATCAGCTCGTGCTGCTTTTTGGAGAGGAACGAGTCAAACAGGTACAATCAACTTTACAATGTTTCAATTCAGTCTTTTTCTAAAAGAGTTCTTTTGACAACAAAGCATTGAATAACGACAAATCCTATTCTGTCCGAACTTACTCTCCAACTATCCAATAATTTCTACAGTGACGGTCAATAGTATGGGGCCAAACGCAGCATTTTTAATCCTCGACTTTTCAACTTATTGTGGGTTGGTAGAGCCGAAACTTGCCAAACATGGGGATATGGAAGACCGAAATATCCTGAAAATCAATTTGATTCGATTCCATATAAGGAATGTAGATATCCAGACAAAATTATGTTTGGTTCCATAATTTCGATTGCCACCGTATGACTTGTCTTATTGTCAAAATCTGCCATTTCCGAATACCCGAAGGACTTCATCTCTGCAAATAAGTAGTAAATTCGCATTCAGGTTCTGATGAATCTGCGTGCAATTTTCGTGACTCACGCCCATCAGGACCACATGAACGGAATGTTCATGATTCTGCAACAGAGAAGGGCTGCTTTCGAGAGCCTCGGACTGGAATATGAACCTATTGTGTGAGTGCTCATTTCTACATATAAGATTTTTATAACTCCTTGTCATGAAGAAAGAAGGTCCAATTTGTAAATGCATCCACTATCCACTTTTAGCTATCTAAAATAGCTTCTTTGAGGAAATATAACGAGGAAGATATTGTCAAACCAATGATATTGTATCAAAATTGGAACTTTTTAGATAGTAGCGTGGCTATTTCTCTAAATAACCTGAAAATGTCTCGAAATAACTAGAGTTTTTTCTCTAAATTTTCATGATAGAGATCAAATATTGAAAAGTACGAGCTCATGTCTTTATTCGTTTCAGTTTGGTTGCCAATCGGAATGTGCTGAAGCCCCTGAAGACTTACTCGCTATGCTTCGAGGATCTGACCCATCTCGTGGAAATCGTCGACATTTCGCAGTATTCGGCACCGCCGCCGGATAAGTCAAATGCAAATACCTCTAACAGGTCGAATTCATAAAGAATTGCTAGTTGATGAGTGAATGTGTTTAGTCCTTCCGAGGTTTCAAGCAAGCGACGTCGAACGTCGTCTCCCACTCTCCCTCCCTGCAGAGACCTCGTCCACGAAATGCCCAAACACGTCTTCGATGCAGACAAGTGGGGACTCGACAGCATCAAATGCGTTATGGTAATTCTTCCTATTTTTGAAAAAAAAAAACTATTAGAAGGGTGGAATTCAGATTCTTATTCTGAAAAAAAAGACAATTAATAAAAGTAGCACCATAAAATTGAATGAATAGGCATATTTTAGGCCACTTAAAAAAGTAATAGAATGCTGGATATCAGACTTTTCAGCCCAGAAAATTCATATGGTGATAATTTTATAGATCTGTTTCGGTACTGCTTTTATTGTCAAAAAATTATTCTATTCTGGCGTAGGAACTTTCGAAATCTCAATATGTAAACTTCCTAGGAAAATTTCATAGCTACAGAGAGGATGTTTGCTAAATTCAATCAAAGGGTTTATTTGTAAGGTCGAAGAAAATTTATCAGAGTTTTGTTCGAAATTAATCTGCATTGGAGTGTTAAAGTTAGTATTTTCAAAAGCTTTGTAAAACTTCCTGATGAAGCAAAATGAGTAGTGTTCTCATGAAATATAATTTGTAGGTGCACCACACTCGAATGGCGAATGGATTTGTGTTCCAAGCAGCAGGCAAGAAAATCGTCTTTTCTGGGGACACAAAGCCTTGCGAATTGCTAGCGAAGGAAGGGTTGGGAGCGGATCTGCTTGTGCACGAGGCCACTTTCGGTGATGCTCATACTGTAAGTGAAGCTTTAATTTTAATATTTCGAATATTATTCGAAACTGTTTAATCGAAATTTTGGCAGCCGAGAATTATAGTTCTTATCGTATAAAATGGAAAAAAAATGTCTGAAAGATTCCGCTTATATCTAAATCTTCTTTCTTATTTACAGATCTCTTAGTTTTTTTCTACCTCAAAAGCTGTATTGCTTATAATCTCATAAACTCAGAATTTTCTATCAAATCTCGAAAACTTTCAGCAATTTATGTTCAATTCTAAAATGCTCATTTTCAGGAAGACGCTCTTCGCAAGAAGCACTCGACAATGAACCAGGCAGTGGAAATCGGTCGGAAGATGCAGGCCAAATGGGTCATTCTGACTCATTTCAGTGCCAGATATCCTAAGGTATCAATTTTAAATGCCTTATAGCCATGAGCCATTTTAGCTTGCTTTCGGTTAACAAGCTAAAGTAAATAAAATGGGTATAGCGAGGTTAGGATTGAGTCGAGTTCGAGGAATTTGATATTATCAACACTCAAGAAAGCGATTATTCAAGCATAAAGTGAAACGTAGGCTCTTGAAACTTTCTTCCACCCTTCCAACGAATAGTATGCCTGACGAGGAGATTTAGATAATTTCTTTGCATTCTCAAGCTCCCGATAACCGTTTGTTTCGAGTTACTGATGTCATAGTGCTCACTATGTCGTCAGGCTGCACATTTTGATGCCAAATTTATTCCTACCCATTTACCATTGTTTAACTGTGATCATATAAATTGTCATTTTATGCTAATTTTCGTTTCAGGTCCCAGCACTCCCTGATTATCTCGACACAATGGGCAATGTGGGCGTGGCCTTGGACTTCATGCGAGTTCCCTTCGACAAACTTCCCATTCTGCCGAAATTTATTCCACTGTTCAGGTAAATTTTATCATTTTGACTAAAGATACTGAAGAGAAAATTAAAATTTATGTTGTTTCTTCTGAAAATAATGCATATGCTTTTACCCGAAAAGAATGTATATTTCTGAATTAGCCTTTTTCAGCACATAATTTTATGTTGATCTCCGAATGAATTTTGAAAAAATATGTTACAAAGCTTATTTTCAATAATTTCTTGAATAATACAGTGACGATCAAAAGCTGGAATCAGGCGCAATATTTTGAACTCTCAGGTTATGACTTGCTGTGAACCAACCAAATCGAACTGCTCTGAAGATTCTAGCCTAATTAGCTTCTATAAAAGAAATTTAGGGCACACAAATAAAATAACGATAGGCTCCATACTTTTGACCGTAACTGTAGTTCAATTTCGTTAGAAAACGTTTATGCAAGGAAGAGAATTTTCAGAGAACTATTCGGCGATGAGTTGTTCGACATCGAATTGAAGAATGCACAGAGGACGTTGAAGAACAAGGAGGAAGAGAGGGGCAGAGACTTGGATGTGTTGAGAAATCAGAACAAGGCCATGAAGATTTGAAGCAAACACGATTTATTAGAGCACTGGTAGTTTGTTGTCCTTCTTTACTTTATTATCTTATTAGGGTTGATTCTCAAATTGTTCTCGTTCTTGTTACACAAAGTTAATCATAAAGTTTATTGCTAAATCTGAATATTTGAAAAATACAAAACTCAGAGAAATCTAGCGACCAATTGAAAGTGAAGAGGATAATATTTGAAACTAAACACTCAATGAACCCGTAGAAATAACCATGAAATATTGTCATTTTTATTAGATAATTCACGTTTACGGCGAATATTTTTACTTAGGATCTTGTGATAGAGAAAGTTTCAATTCGATGAATTTCAAAGTGATAATAGATTGAATCACAAGTGAAAGACGACTTCTTACTAAAATATGTAAAGAAAGTCAAAATATTGCAATTAGAGGAAGGGAGTATTTACAGAATGTATGATTCTCAAATTGACAAATTAGAAAATATTCGCTCAAACAGCAGATCAGTTTTTCATCAATTTGAAAATTATCAGAATAGAATCGAGGTGAATGAAGGGACAGCTCCGTTATGTAATGAGTACCTCGTAATGGAATAGATCAGAGGGGACACGAATTTGAGAGGGAAGGGAGAAAGAAGGAGAGTAACAGAATGACAGAGGTCTGCTATTGTCATTGTCAGGGTAATCTTGGAGATTCGCAAAGATCTTGAATAAAAAAATGGAAATTCTCCTAATCTCAAATATAAGTTGCGAATTTCCTAAAATCAATTGCCAATGCCATTGTCATTGTCACTCTAGCAGTGCGCATTAGTTCTGACCCAAACAGTTCTGTAAGGCAGCGACTGTTTGTTTTTCTTCCTGAGGGGCGTGGCCAGCAGGTCGAATCTGTAAGTGGCAGCAGGCTGCAGGTCTGTGACTGTTGACTCGATGAGTCCCTGCAGATCCTCGAGGGGCAGTTCATTCGAAGCAATCGGTCCTCTGTGCCTGTAGCAGCCAACCAATTCGGAACTCGATATGCCTCCTTCGCACAGATTGTCACTCTGAATTAGACAATCGTTGTTTAGATATTGATGAAAAGTCTCGTAAATCAACAATATCGGAATTTCAGACTGAAAAACTAATTACAGTTGTTGCATCATTTCGTTTGAGTTAATGTGGACGAGTTCTTTTTCATTAGTCTTTATCCTGCCGCTTTGTACGCAGCGATATAGCTACGTTTTCGAATTTTCGGAAAATTATCTATCGATGTACAGTAGTGAACAGAAGTATTAGGCCATCCATGAAAGTTTGAGTGGCCTGGTTTGAACATTTGTGACTTTTGGATCCATCTAAAACTTGGCGATCTGTCATTATGAAATGACCACTAAGTGTGTGTTCAAAATGTTCATCCTAATTGGAGACTCATCCGTATCCAGATCATGCACTGAAATTTTCATGGATGGTTGGATACTTTTATCCGCTACTGCATGAAAGTAGATTTCCTCTTTCGGTACTCAAGAAGGTAAGCATTACTAAAGAGTAGATTTAGCATAGAGATGATTTTCAAGTCTTTATGACTCATCATTCCTTACCCTGCTAACAAGTTGCTCCAAGAAATTGGCCTTTTCCCTCCTCTTGTAGATGCAATATTCGGCCCGTTCATCTGCAGATCGCAGCCATTGCAAAGTCGCAGTCGTGCAGGTTCTTCGCACAATTTTCACGCTGAATTTGTCATTTTGTTGTTTATACATTTTCCGTTATTTTATTAGTGAAGTGATTCTATTGGACTTGCATGGAAGGATCAAAATTTTAGCCGGCAAAAAAGTGAAGAGACGAAAGAATAAAGGAGAGAAGGAATGCTCGAACAAGGGGAACATCACAACGGAAGACGCAAACTGTCAGTCAAAGAGAATGAAAACGAATCAAGAATATGAACATTTGTTTGACAGTTTTAGGCATTTTGACGCAATCAAACAATTCCATAGTGATATTTGAAGGGATAATAGACAGAACTAATTTGAGAAAGGAAATATTCTATTTTAAGCTTTATCGATTTTCGTTTTCTTCTCAAAAATATATGAAGATGATATATTTTTATCCAAACTCTTCTAAATTTATGCAAAAAAATACTAGCCCAAATATTTTTGATTACGTGATAATAGAGTAATCTCTAAATCTGAAAATCTACCTCGTGTCCTCAGGCAGCATTGGATAGGGTGATTTATTGGAATGAGTGCTGGCCCACAATCTGATAGTTTTTGAATGTCCATCATCGTTGCTAATTTGGAACCTAAGTTGTCCAGCTCGCACATTTGTGATTAGAAATCTATAATTTTTAGATTCTTTTCATCCAACAAATTCTATGCTTACCGTCTAAACCCGGTGAAAGGTTCACTCTTCTTGAGAAGAATTCCATTTCTGAAGACTGACATTCTGACGTAACCATTGCAGGAGTGCACAATCAACAGCACCTGAAGATAATAAATTAGGCGTTCTGTATGAATTCATCATATCCCATTGCGAAAGTTATCATTTTTCCATTTATAATTTATTGAAAAATAGGCGGTCTTCACACTGGAATGAGAATGACATTTAGAAAAGATCATAACTCGATCCCTCTATTCATAGCTCGAATCTTCCCATTCGCCTGAACCATTACTCATTTCCCCTCTGCTCTCTGCCTACCTCCAATTACCTGTCCCTGTCACTATCAATTACTTCTTCACTTCTTCATAACCTCTCAGCTTCACCCCTTCATTCCCATTCTTTCGTCCCTTCGTTTTTATCTCTTTATCACACCTCTGCCACTCTGCCAGTTTTCCTCTATCATTTCCTTATTACTCCTCTCGCTCTGGCTTCTCTGTTCATCTTTCATCTCTCCCCTCCTCCCCTTGTCTCTCATCAGTTTGGAATGCACCTCCTGCTCTGCATACCCCTCTGCAGCTCAACAGCAGTTGGTTGATGACGTCAAACGGCCTTCCTCTCGACTATTTCCAGCATAAGGCTGTGTATTTCCGTACAGTTGTTGGAGGGAGACGAAAGTTGAAGGCAAACGGGAAAAATAGAGGGAAGGGAGAAAGGAGCCGGCAAAACAGACAAAAACGTGCAGAGAAAGACGCAAGTCGAAACGCGAAATGCTAGACTGGCTTGTGGATAATAGAGATGATAGATATGCACATGGTCTGGCTCGCATTGCAATTTGCAAGGGGTAATGCATAAACAGATTGACTTACTCGCTGAGCTCGAGTTGAATTCGCCACTTGGAAAGTGTAGTCTGTGGAAGAGCCGATGCCGTGGGAGAGACGGGCTGCTTGCAGAGCAGCGTCTCGAAGGATACGGGACTAAAATTGAATTGTGAAATTAAGAAAAAATGATATCTTCATGAAGTGAGAATTTTTAACTCAGATCCCAGTGCATTGTTGCTAGAAAATCTGTCCTCTTTTATGTTTTTACGCTCTGATACATGACTTGCGGCTTTTAAATTTAAACTCAGTGATTTTGTTGAAAGATGACAATTATCTACCTTTTGTCGGCTAGTGACTGGACGCGAATCAGATGGCTGAGAAGGAGCAGAAATCTGCAATGTCTCATAGCTGGATGTGGTGCCGTGCTGATTGTCTCTCACAAACAGGGTCACGAAGTGTCGTTTGCCAATTCTAGATAAGTTTCTTATTAGATTCCTCGAGTTCATGTTTTGTCTTTTGTTTGTTGTCCTGTCATTTTTCCCTTCTGTTCATTTGATTGTCAGTCGTTTTTCAATTGGCCTCTCTGCTTTCTTGAATTCCATTCTCTTTATTGAAGATAGAGTGAATGTTACACAGACATAAAAAGAGATTGGAATGCAGCTGAGAAATGCTCTTCATCCTCTATTTCTTTATCTGTTGATAGCTCACGAGGCCAACTAAAGGGGAGAGAAGAGTAAAAGCATGTGTCATTTCGACCCCTGCTTTATATCCCTGACCTTTGAGAAATTTCTTAATTACCGTACTATATCTGATCTGATCGCATTCCTTAGGATTGAGAGAGATCATAGAATCTGGCTTCATAAAATTTAGGGGAAGTCATGAACGCTGCGTTATTTTGCTCTCATTTCATTTTACAGAGAATCTGGGAATCCTAGGATTGTTGTGCAAAGGCAAAAGTAATTGATTAGAGAAATTGGGTAAAAAATAAAATAATAAAGTGAGGTAGCATACCGTAATTTGCTAATGGTCATTGAATTGTTGATTTGAGGCACGCAATGAATGGAATCGAGTCCCTCGTCCACGTGGTCGCAGTATGCCCAGCTCGGATTCTTATGTGAAACAACTGCACAGAATCGGTAACGAGACGGATCGGCTGACCTGAAAATAACATTCAAATTCTCCCCCGACATTTTTCGCATAATTATTTCCTTATCTATGATCTATCACCAGTTTACAACAATTTAAAATAAGTCATAGGTGATAAATTTAGAAACTTGGAAAGTGTAAAAGTGATCGATTAACCTCATTTTTAGAGCAAGAGATAGACGAAAAAGCTATACTTCGTCATTTTTAGACGTTTCTTTTAGTTGTAAGCAATCTTGGAAACACACTATAATTTTTATGCCCTATTTTCTATTTGTGCTGATAAAATAAAGTTAGAATTGGCTGGATTACAATTTTTACACTGAACATGTGTGCTAAATTTCATTCAGGCTCGATCTTGGTAAATCTGAGAACTCGGTATGCATTCAATATTGTGTTTCCAAACTTGTTCTTTTTATTATGCTACTAACTATGATTACCTAATCTGATCAGCGATTTTCCAAGCAATGAGAGCAGTCTGGGTGTCCCCCTCGGTCTTGAGTGCAGAGGCAATTCTCGAATCCTTAGGCATTGGAGGATAGTAGGAATCCATGGCTGTCTGAATGACAACATCTTGATGCACAAGAATGTGATACACCACTGTTTGTTTTGCAGATTGGGATGCAGAAAAGTAAAGGATGATGATTGAGTCGCGTCATTTGTATTTTGAAAATAATAGGTTGGTAAGAAAATGTTGTCGCATTCCATCTTTTGGGTCTCTCAATTCTTCCAAAATGAGGAGTGAACTTGACAAATTTAGGCTGGATATGCTCTACCATGAAGATAAAATGAAATGGCAAAGTTAACTGGAAACTGATTTGAATAACTGTCGAAATAGACTCGGAGAAAATATTGCATCTGACAGAACTTTCCTACTATCAACCTAATATGTCGCTTCAAATACCTGATCGCCTGTGAAGAAAACTCGCGTAGAGCTGGGGGAAGACGAGCGAAGACGTAGAATTAGTTCTGAAAGAAATAAACTCACTTGTGCATAGTTTTAACCCCTTTCTGTTAGGAAAAATGAAAGTGAGATATTCTTGCCACAATTTTTCTCAACAAAAACCTCAATCCTCAAATGACAGCTTGAATTTTAGGTAGTGATGATAGAAGGTTATTTCGATCATCTTTCTTTTCTAACTTTAAAATATGCATTTCGGTATTTTCAGACAACTTTTCATACGAACTGAATTACGATAAGATGATCACTTACTGTGCGGAGTGTGATGTGAGTAGAATTTCATCCTGGAGTCATCAGCCTCTCCGGCAATCAGCTCCACGTCATCTGAATAGGTCAGCGACTCTGCCTTCAACGCTTCAGACAAATCTAAAGTCACACGATTTATTCCCTTTTCTTGTTATTCTCTCGATAAATAATGTGTATTTTGTTTTGTTTTTCGCATATTTTGCGGGAGATTCCAATGGCTGATATGGGGAACTCGCTGGGGACCCATTCAGAGTCGATGCATTGAGCATCGAGGAAAGAAAGAAGAGAAGGAGGGGCAAAGAGGGGAATAACAGATAAAGAAGACCTAGGCAAAGAAAACTGACATGAGCTGAATTGAACTGAAATGACTTGCGATTGAATTGAAGCAGAAAAGATGAGTAAAATTGCGTCGTGTGAAATATAGCACTTTGCGAAAGAAAGTGATAGCCTACTTCAGAAAAAGTGTGTGACGCTGAAACTTCTCTTTTGAACGTCATAATTCTTCCAAAATATTTCAACTCTCGAGTCAAAATAGTGACGTGCGTCATTTTGTCAAGGGTCGTGCACAATTTTCTTTCGTCATCGGGATTTCTTTTTGCAGATTTCCGTCGCCGTTTTCACTTCAAAATTTACAGTATGGTTCACAAACTGAATTCCGAGTTGACAAATAAATATTGAATTTCAGATAAGAGTATATGAGATTCTGATTTAGAGATCCTTAAACATTTCAATTCCATCTGATTTTGGTGCCGAATTTTCAAAATTGAAATCTTAGCATCTCTATTTGAGAAAACAAGTCATGCATATTGTAGAGTTTCTATTGCAATAGCCTGTAGATTGTATTCCTTCAGTAAAGCGCATGAACTTTACATTTTCTTCAGATGCAAAATTTTCACGATTTCCTTTCGCATACTCGAAAAATTGAAAATTTCTTTGGGCACTCGAATTGTTCTGGAGCTTTGTAAGGAACTAAAAACAATAGATAAAGAGGACCACTCACTGGCAGCTTGGCTGTGGAATTCAGGCAAAGCAGAGGAAGAAAGGACGTCTCCACCAAGTCTGTCATTTCGTAATAAAAACTAAAAACGCAAAGTGCTGCGCTTTACGGGTTAAGTAGAATAAGGAAGAAAAATGAGAGGCAAAAGGCTTAACGAAATGGGCAGATTTGCTGGGAATGGCAAGAAGGGAACCGCTATGTTCAGAGAACGCGAAAGGGCAAAGGACTTGAATGCTCTCCAACAGAAAATGAATTTTGAGAGATTACTGTAACGCAATATTATTTAGAAAGTCGGAAAAAAATCTATCGCATTTATACCAAGGTGTTATCACAACTGTTTTTAGTTTTATTACTGTCGTTCTTAAAAATAGGGTAAGATAGGTTGACACTTGAAATTTGTTGTGATAACTTTTTGGTAAAAATCGTAAGAGATGGCAGAAATGTCAGGTATCTTGCGCAATTGAAATCCACTTTCTAATAAACTATTTACTTTTCGTAGGAAAAATGTATTAAAAATGACCTCCTTTGACCGCATACAATTGGTAATGGACTGTAGCTCCACAGGGCGTGATGTAGAGAAGCATTGGAGAATCTGGGTCGGAGGGAGAAATTACGAGTCTCAAATGGAAACGATGAGGAAATTGATAGATGATTGGAGATAATCCACCTCTGTTCATTTCCATGAGAAGTCTCTACGATCGTCTCGATGCTCTCTGCGATCTGTCTGTAGCTGGGCGAGGAGGCGATTGACAGGAACAAACAGCAGAGAAAGATAAACTGACAATGCCGCTGACAGAGCATTTCCTGAAATGACGAAAAACCATAAGATAAGCTAATCGAGAAGAAGGATTTCGTTAACAATAGAGCTGAAACAAGATTTAGGCTATTACCAGCTAATTTTTGCACCCAGCCAAAACTATAGCCATTTATAAAGAGTGTATCACAAAAAGAGCAGAAGGAATGAATCATACAGATGGAAATAATGAAATAACTCGAAGACAAGTCAGAGACTAGAAAAAGTGGAAATAGAGGATCATAAAAGAGTGACAATGGACGAATGCAATGGGGAATTGGGGGCGGCACAAAACTAAATACGGACGCAGTTTGTACGAAAATATGCATTCGTCGGTAATTTATCAAATATTGCATAATCAAAGTGCTTTAATTGAAATTCAGAGTACTACATATTAACAAATATCTGCATGTAAACTAGATTTTTTGTATCAGAAAGTGATCATTCTTATTTTTCAAGCGAGAATCCAAATGATGCAATATTCAGAAGCTATGCAAGAAGCCTGACACAATTTTGAATATGATCAAGCGGCGAAAATTGCTTACGCGAATGCGCTAAAGGGCCAAGGTCCGATGCGTTGAAATGTAAGAAAAATGACAAATTCTTACAAAAAAAATGCATTAGCAAAGAAGATAAGCTTATTATGCAAAGAAGGAATGTAGCGCAGTGCGAACGAACGAATTTTATTACTGATAAGGGGAAGAAAAAGGAAAAACGGATTTGAAATGTCGGTGACAGAAAAGTTGAAAAAAAAACAATTCGTGTAATGCTTGATCAGAGAAAATAGTAAAGAAATGATACCGATGAAAAGAGCGAAGTGAAGCATAATTTATTTTCCATATTGACTGATAACAAGATTAAGAAGGGCAATGCAGAAGCAGTTGATCTATCAAGTCAGTCTGCGAGTCTGCATCCGGTCATCCCAGTCAGACTTCTCTCCCTCTCTCTCATCCTCTTTCTAAGCCACGCCCCTCTATGTTTGCTGCGTTTTTGTGGAGCTTTCTGCTGTTGCCGCTGCTTCAGGCAATGTGCAGTGTTGTTGTGGAATGTGAAGAATGCAGGCAAGACAAAGGAAAGGCGAGGTCACAACCAACTGACGAGAAACACACAAACACTTGGTTATGAACTGATTGAACTGATAGAGCTGATAGACTGATTGCTGAGAGATGAATGAAGTGGATGAATAACGCGAATGTATAGCTTTGGATGGATATGTTATCGGAACAGAGGGACACGTTGAAAGAAGAAAGAAGAGGGTTGATGGATGTGGAGATAGTGCAACCTGCAGACAAGCACATTCCAGACATATCAATGAGCTAGAGCAATTCATAACAACAACACAATGTACATCATATCGCAATTCCTCATGCCAATTCATCATCAGAAACAAGTGGAATGCGAAAAATCAGGAAGAGCAATTCTTGGAAATGAAGCATTTAGAATTGTGAAAAGAAGATATTCAATATTTGAAGCAGAGACTTATTTCGAACCTCATTCACTTCACCGTTCATCCCTTTCTAAGGGTCTTAGTTAGACTCGAATACATATTTTTGAACAACAAATAACTCCGGAATATGGCCCTTATGAGCCCGTCTGTACTCTCTACATGAAGTGATGATGAAAGAAAGAAGCAAGTGGCAAAAATCGGGTGGGGATTTTGAAATTCGTTTTGCCGATTGTCAAGTGTCAATTTTATTTTCACTCAATTTTTCCACGACTTGTGACATCTCTTTGGAACATACGATCTCTACACCATCTTGCAATACCCGATTTGCGAATCAGGTCCGGCCGAAATTTCGGTTTCGAAAAAATTTTGGGGATCGGTTTCGGTCTTGATTTCGGCCAGGCCTGGTTCTTTTGTTTCTTGCAACTTTTTGTTTTTTTTCTTTCATTATTTTTTATCGAAAAAATGATTTTTAGTGAGTTTCTGCTGAATTCTGCCAAATGAACCCACAGTTCAACTATCCTCCTGCCTTCCTCAACGAATCGCTATGGCCCGATTGGATCTATACACTCGGCAAACAAAATGCAGGTTTGAGTTTTCTCTGAAAAGATCATCTGGAATTCCTACTCGCCATGAAAAAGCGATAAAAAAATATGATGGGCGTTAGGGGATGGTAGGTGTAAATAATTTTTCCCGTTAGGCGACAGCACAGAGAACAAATTCTTAAATTTTCCAGCAAATCTAATTTTCTTGCAGATCGAATATCATCGTGTGTGGACACCGCGGGCCAATGCGACTTTTTATCCGCTAAAACCGTTCGCTATATTTTCACAGGTGGGTGAAGAAATATCACAAATTGCCATATCTTGGGGTAAGTCTACAAACACCTTGTTTTCAGTCTGCATGCGGCTGCGACTGCCTAACGATGTCCGCTACATCGCTGTACAGATTTTTCAAAAGTGAGAAAAATTTTTCTGTTCGGATTCTGATGATGGTCTTTGCAGATACATGAGCAGACAGCTGCGACACCTCGTCCGTTTCTTCGACAATCTGGAGGAGAACAAAGCAGCAGAAAGCGTAGATGCACTGTTAGCTGAGTGGGAGAAGGTCGAGACCAACATGTCCAGGTAAGACTTTCAAAATGATATCTAATAGACTTGTGAAAGTTTCAATAATTGCCAAGCCTATGAAGCATTTGAGTCGAACGCAAAAAATATGGGACAAGACCGCAAGGGCAAATTTACGTTATAATTGCCGTCGTCACTAGATGCAATTTTCAGGCAGCTGCCTTTGCGAATTCTGAGCGTAATTCAAATCGCGAGCAAAGTCAGCAGCTTTCACGATGTGAGTTCTTGATAACGGTTTGCTGTATTTATCGGCGGCTAGAGAGCCCAGAGAGCAGAGTTGCAAATTTAGACCCGAATAAAATCCGATCGGGTCTCAAATTTACTACCAGGGATGGGCCGGAATTCCGGTGATTCTGAGCGATTTTTTTCATTCCGACCGAAAATTGAAAAATTCCATTTCGGCCCACTTCTGTTTGTAACTCTGCTAGGGAAGTGTAGAAAGAGCAGAGAAATGAGAAAAGCCGCTAACAAATACAATTATGTGTTATGTGTACCAGTGCTATATGAAAATAGAGCACTGGCTGATAAATGTTTCGATCTGCTGAATGTTTTCCTCATCCATTCATCGACAAGAATGATCATTTGCGTAGAGTCTGTCAACAGTGGAAACAGCAGCGGCTCTGCGCGCACTCGGCCACGCCTACACTCAGAGGGCCATGCTCAAGTCAGAAATCCGCATCCTCAAGATCATTTCCTACCAGATCCCCGACTCGCCACTCAGCTACATCGAAGCTGTCATCAGCGTTTTCTGTAAGTTCAGATTATTTCAATTTTCCACGAATCGATGAAATATTCGTAAAGTAAATTTTTTGGCAACCTGAAAAAATAGGATTTTTTGTAAACTTCATCTAATCATTACTAGATTAAGGTAGGGTAGGTTCAAATAGTAAAACACCTTGCTCGGTGGGCTGATCACTTGGAAACAACATAGGACCTACTCCACCCTACACCCCTACCCTTGTTATAAGTGGATTAAGTTTACAAGAAGTCGAAAAATAGTTGCATCGTTGCATATTCTTCTCAAATCGAAGAGATCTTCACCAGCTCGCTACGCCCATCTTTCGCCTCTTTTTCCCGTGCGCAGAGACAATCCTCTGCGTTTTTCCTACTCTTAACCATGAGAAAAGTGAGAATGTAATGCGAGTGGCGATAGAAATGAGGTGTGGGTGAAACGAGCGATGAAGGTAGGTATCTCTTCGATTTGGGAAGAGTAGAAAATAGTTTAAGAAATGAATGTTCTCTCAACAAATCCCTTTCCTATTTCGCCTGCAACGATTCTACGATGCAACCACTTTTCCAAATTTCCCATTTTAAACTGCCTATGTAAAAGAGAAAGGAAATGCACTTGTAATTTATCTCATTTTACTACACACAGGAAATCCAATGTTTTGGAACAGGGCCGGGCGGAATTTGGAATTTTGCTTTTCGGAAATCGGAATTCCGCCCAGCCCTGTTTTGGAATAAGACGATCTTTATCAAGTCTTACAGACACACCTCGAACGATAGAAAATATAGAATCACTCTACCATCATTGTCTTCTGTACCTCGACATCTTTCTGCTCAACCAAAGAGAGGTTGGTCATTTTTTCAAATTCAGCGTGAATTATTGGATTCTAGGTGATAATATCTTTGTACCGGAAAGTCACATTCAACGATACGCTAATGTCTCAGGAACAGATACGGGTGGAAACCGAGTAAGAGTTATTCGAGAAAATAATGTAAAAATTAGTTGTATTGTGCAAAAATCTAGTAGGTGCTTTTTTCCATGAATATCTCCAACTATTTCATTTTCAATTACTTTTATTCTCTTTTTTCTTTCAGAAAGTACATCGAGCGAACTCGGAACAATTTCTACCTCGTGGCGAGTGGCGTCGTTTCTGCTGCAGCGCAGACCATTTTCAGTGATGAAATCGCTGAATGGGTAAGTTGAATCCGGAAATTGTTCTGTTTTTCTTCATCAATCTTTTAAAGAGGATCTGCTTGTATTTTTCTTGACACTCGTACAATTTTACTCCACATACCTTAAAGAAAGGCATAGGTACGAGATTGGGGAAAATTTTCCAATTATAACGATGCAAATGCAAGGAGCATAGACGAAGAAAACTAAACACTTTGAATTTCTAATAAAGTGATAAAATTTAAAATATTTTTAGGCGTGTTCCCAAATCGTCTCTCGAATCGCGATTTCGCGTGCAGACATGGCGAACTTCGCGGACGCGCTGCTGAGTGTGGTGCTGAGGAAAATGGCCGACAAAGACAGACGACTGCAGCAGATGCAGCAGAGACGGACTGAAGTGGACGAATGCAGTGGGAAGGAGGATGGAAGTGAGAGGAACAAGTATGCAGAACATGACGAGGGGCAGCCATATGCGAAGAGACGACGGGAGAAATGATCGAAGGATTATGCAAATAGGTAATTGTACTGCTTACATAAATCATTCTTGTGAAAAGCACGATCGTCTTTCTTCCTTCAAATTAGTTTGGTGGAAAGGCAATCTGGAAACCGTGAGACGTCGAGACACAAGACGTGGAAAAATAATGTAGGAAAAGCATTTACCCTACCAATATCTATCCTATTTGATTTGCCTTGTTACGATGTCTCGCAACTTCAAAATACCTTTTGGAAAATTCACTGACACTGATATTACTAATCTGGAAGACTCGCCGAATTTGAAACTCGCTTATTCATACAAGCATTGTGTGAGTTCTCCAAATTTTGTAATTTTCCCAATCAGCCCCCAAAAATGTATCCTTGAAAGCGTTTCATCAATGAAGTTGAAAACAAAAGTAGTTTACAATCGGCTGATTTTCAGAATACAACCAATGTGCGTTTCTCTACTTCAGCATGCAGATCTTCTTCTCTCATTCATAAGTTTCTGATGCTTATGTACCATTTTATTCGCTGCAGTTGATTATTTCTCCGAACTTTTGAATCCATTTTGATTTTCCGCTTTTCTATCTTTGAGTTAGAGAAATTCCTGGTCTAATGTTGCTGGATAGTAAATTCAAAAATTATCATCGCAATCTTACATCAGTACTTCTGAAACTCAATGATAATAATTCTCACTAATTATTTTCTTTAGATTTTTTTTTAAATTCAACTTAGCTAGTATTTCCTTTGTTCGTATTTTATGACTGAATTGTTAATTTATTGGCGTCTAATTTTGTTAATCTTATCCTCGTTCATTATTTTGATGGTGGAATTTATCAATTTTTCGGATTAATTTTACTAGTCTTATCCAATTAAAAAAATTCCTTATTTCCCCGGTTAGTTTTGCTAATCTCACCTCATTTGTTAGACTGATTTGTTGACTGTTTCGAAGATTCTTTATTTCTGTACGATCTATTGTCATATCGATGGTTAGTGTTTATTTGAAGGAAAGACAACATTTCGTTTCAATTCGAATTTTTCAGAATCGGTTTGATAAGTTTTCTAACCTTTCACATCGATTTCTCACTCAGTAAATCGAAATCACTAATGCGTTATCCCTTTAGATGGACGTTGTCATTCAAGGCAAGGCGATTTTCATCTTCGATTTTCGGTTTTTCGCTCCTTTTTCACACCGACTAAAACGGTGTTCACTATTCTCAGCCAGTGGTTTTTCATTCATTTCTCACTCTGTCATCCTTAATTTCGTATTTTCACTTTGTTCTGGGGATTTTTTTCTAACTTTCATGCTTGATTGCTGTGCGTTTGCAGCGCCTAGCTCACGAGGGACTGCAGAGCATGCGTCGCGTGCCTTTTTCTTTCTCCCCCTTTCCTTACTCTGCCTTCTCTTCTCTCTCTCCACTACACCTGCTCTCTTCCCTTGTTCGTTCCCTCCCCATGTCTCTCGAATATCAGACGGACGGCCTCATGTCCTTGCATCTTTTTATCCATCAATCTACTTCTTGCCCTCTCGTTCTTTGTCAATTTTATCAGGATCAAGTCACCAGTGTCTCTGCACTGCCCTTCACACCACAATTCATCTGACCTCGCGCAATTCTCGAGACGAAATTCGTCATTTCTCCCAAATTTCGAATTTTCATCGATTTTGTTGCGAATTTTGAATTCGCGATGATGCAATTTCGTTGGCTGCCGAATTTTTCATTTCCCACTTTTCTCGTCTGTTCGTAAGTATCGTTGGTGAATTGATGGCCACTCCCGGTTCGTCCCTTGTTCTGTTTCCCCTCATTGCATTCCTCTCTTTCTAGCCCTGTATGTGGCCGAGCGTCTGCACGAGAAACAGCTCGATGACAATCGGCACCACGACGGTCTTCTTTTCGTTCATTTCGTCGCGACTCTTGCTGGCCTAAATTCGTGTCATTAATGTAGCTGCTTTGCAGAGCTTCCCGTGTCCGTGAAAGTGTGCCACTGCCTGAACATGTCGCCACCACAGTTCGCTGATCTCGGCAAATCTGCCAAGGATCTCTTCAACAAGGGATACAGTTAGTCATTTTCTCATTCGTGAAAAACATCGAAGACTTGTATAATTCACCAGACAAACATTGCTGATTTTTCTTTAAATTCGACTTTTTTACTATAAGTGCATTAATCTAAAATCTGATGAATTATGGATGAGATCTTTCGGAAAAGAATAAGAATTTCTGTACATCCGTTGCAGAGTATTCATAAATTTGTCACCCTTGAAAAAGTGCAGGTGTGGAAGAAGCAACGAAAACGCTTTCTTTGTATACTTTTCAGGTTGAGAAATTGTGACATTGACAAATCCTCAGGGTATCTTTTCAACACTATTTTCGAGGAAAAACGAATGAATAATTAAAAATGGCACTTTTTCGATAATTTCAAACTGCAAATAAAATAATCTGTTCATCTTTCAGACTTCGGCTTCCTGAAAGTCGATTCGACGACGAAGACTGGCGAAAACAAGGAAGTAGAGTTCAAGACTGCGGCCGCGCACAACATCGCCAGCGGCAAGCTGGGCGGCAACCTGGATGTCAAATACAAGATCCCCCAGTACGGAGTCACGCTCACTGAGAAGTGGAACACTGAAAACCAATTGGGCACTGTTGTTGAGGTTCGACATCCTTCACTCTTCTCTAGCTAAAACCAATGAAGTCGGAAAATTCTTATTCGGACTTCTCGATCAGAGACTTGTGGAACAACGACAAAATGTCATTTCAGAAACTGCTTTAGAAAAAATCAAAAACCGAAATTTCACTCCACTATTAAATTAGATTTATATAATAAAATAAAATAGGAGCAATTCTAGTGTCAAATGGATTTATAGGAGTTGTCGGATGGACACTTTTCATCCAGTTTTAAAACTGCTTTATTTACAGGTTGCGGAACAGTTCGGCCGGGGACTGAAGCTGACTGTGGACACGATGTATGCGCCGCACGCCGGCAAGCGCAGCGGCAAGATCAAGGCTGACTGGGCTCTGCCTACTGCTAGAGTAAGTCGTTCAGATGAAGTTGATTCGCGGCAAAGTCAAATCAAATAAAATTTACTTGAATTATAAAAGTTGTTTTCCAATTTATCATAATTCTGCCAGTGAATATAAAGGCTTTGTCGCGAATCGACCATTTTGCCGTGTTCTCCGTTGTTTCTTCCCATACACATCAGCTCCTCTTAGCTAACGTTAATTTTATCAACAGTTCTGAGGAATTCTCGAACGAAGTTTGATTATCGCGGAGAAGGGTTAAGAGTGAGTTTGATTTGATCAATGTTTTTTTTTTCTAAAAAATCAACTAAAATGCAAGAATTGATAGTAATTGTGATTGTTGTGAAAATACGGGTGAAAATCCTAAAAATTTAACCAAATGTGAGGAAATGAGTAAGCATCGCTATCGATTTCTTGAATAAGACGAGATACAGCATTTTTTGAAAATCTTGGAAGCTTTTTCTCGAATTGAGAAAATTACAAATGCGCGTCCCTTTCGGAATTCGATGTCTTATTTACGAAACCATCGAACCTAACCTATTGTGATTAAACCCTTCTTATATTCCCTCTTTTGAAATGAACGTATTTTCAGATCAATGCGGATGTGAGTCTGACCTCATCGCCAGTGATCAACGCCTCCGGAGTGTTCGCTCGGGAGGGGTGGCTCTTCGGTGCACAAGCCACTTTCGACACTGCTTCCAACAAGGCAAGACTATTTCTCGTACTCAATAAAATGTTCTGGATATTCAAGAGTTTGTTCGAATTCTAGCTTGACTAGTTTTTTAATCAGAACTGCTGAATCAGTTCGGGAAAAAATCCTAAATAGAAATCGGAACATAATAATGATAGAATTCCTAAAATTATCGGTATCGGATTTAAAAAAAAAAAGTTTCGTTTCTTCATTTTAAAACTAGTGCTTTTATTCAAGAAGCTATTCTTTTAATTTCAGTTGGTCTCGTCTTCGCTGGCGTTCGGCCACCAGACCAATCAGTACACTCTGCACTCGTTCGTCGTCAATTCGACTGACTTCGGTGCCTCTCTCTACCACAAAGTCGCCCCCAACGTCGAACTCGGTACTCAGCTCGGATGGAAGGCAAGGGGAATTTTTAACATAGCATTTTCTGAATATGCTTGATTCACTTGAAAAATATGCACAGTATAAATATTAGTGCAAGACAAGTTAAGTACAAAATGAAGAAAAAGTTATAAATTTTCATTTTTTTCAAGAATTTCGAATAATCATTTTCGTTTGCAGATGGGCGGCAACTCTGCAGACTTCGCTCTGGCCTCGAAGTACTCGCCCAACCGCGATCTCACTCTCAGGGCCAAGGTCAACAACTCCAGTCAGGTAATTCACCTACAGTTACAAGAGTTTGTAGCTTTGCTTTAATATATAATTTTTATGACTAGTTTTCACACATAGAAAGGTCATATGAACCGACATGCTCAAAATTTGATTTTTCTGGACGGTGACGAACAGCTAATTTTTCCTTTTGCAGATGGCTGTGGCAGCGACTCATAACCTGTCGAACGCTCTGAAGCTGACCCTGTCGACGCAGTTCAACCTGCACGCCAACGAGGCTCACAAATTCGGACTCGGACTGGAATACGAGCAGTAAGAGGGGCAGGGCAAAACAGGGAGATAGAACAAGAGACACCACCCAATACACATCCATCAACTCTCCTAGTAATGAATAATTGATTTCTTTGGTAGATTGAATTTCTATGCAATTATTCTGTCATCTTCCCTAATCTCCCCTTTTTTGTCTCCTTTCTCCCGCTATCTTCTATAATATTATCTTACTAGATTCTCTCCACTTCCTTCCGCAATGAGTTTGTGCGAGATTCCGATTCCTTTCCCTTCTCCACCGTTAATTATTCTTTTCTCCTTATTTGGTTTAGTGTTTTATCCTTATTCTTGTCTTCATTTTTTGTGTTCAAAAGTCGTCGAGTTTAGTAGTTGGAAGTTTGTGTTGCAAGGCATAAGTAAAAATAAAATATTTTACTAAAAAACCGTACATTGATGTTATGGAACATTTTGACAAAATGTGGGCGGCACGCATGATTGTAATCCAATTTTTGAAAATTACTTTTGCCATCATAAATTTCAAATTATATGAGTTGAATGAGGCTAGTAAGTCGAAACGTCAACGAAAATGCACAATCACTGAGGATTACCCAGTTTGGGTGAAGAGTTCGTTTGGACGAAGATGTTCATTCCTAAACAAAGATCACTGAATATGTGACGAGCTATTTTCGAAGAGTTTTCATGATTTTGCTTATTTGTACTCTCATTAGAGACTTGGAATTTCGAAGAAAATACTCGTGACAAAGATGTGGTGATGGAGTTTCTGGAGATCGTTGAGGAGGAGAGAACCCTTGAGGATCCGGATTTTTTCGGGAGAAAGTCCGGTATGAGAAGACTTCTTTTGCTTTGACTAAGAAGAATGAAGCATATCAGAATTGCCGCGAAATAGAAGTAGGTTTTGAACAAGATGAAATTAGAATATTATTCGTAAAAAACACTATTGAAATAAATAATAATTTTAGATTTTTAAATTATTTCGAAACACAAGAACTTAAGCAATTAAATTTGTATGATTTGAATATTCCCCGAATTAAAAATTAATAACTATAAAGTGGAGGTTGGTCTTTAACAGGCAAAAATTATTAAAACTCAAATATTCGTGACATAAGAAAAAATCGAACTTTAACTTAAATTGAGCTGAAGAATTTTCGCGATCGAACTTGAACTGAACTGAACTTGCAGACAGTCCGGGCAGTCCTGATTAAACGGGATATTTATTTCAGTTGCAATTATCCCTCATCACTTTTGGATGTCTTCGAGAGTTGTCTGTATCATGTGCATTGAATTAAATTATTATTTCACATTTTATTGAATAGAATTCTATATAAATCTGAGATTATTATAATCAAGCTTTATGTTATGTTAATTTCTTCGACTTCACGCCATTTATTCGTTCGTGGATCGTATTCCTCGATTGAATTACAAAAATTGTCTCGTAGAAATTTTTTAAATCTAAGTTAGCAAATATTTCGTATAAAGATATGCAAAATCTCAGCTCACCCTCCGATTGCATACAATTTCTCATTAGTGACAATGAGCGAATGATCATATCTTGCATAATTCATATCAGCGATTCGAGAAATTTGACTGCCAATTGGAGCTGAGGGATCGAAACACAGACAGGATTTTAATACTTCACGATTCCTAAATAAATAATAATAAATTATTTATCATACAAAATTAACTACCTCAATCCTCCAGTTATGTAAATTTTTCCATTTAGCGATGCAACTCCAGGTGAAACTCGTTTTTCTGGGATCTCTCCAATTTCAATCCATTCTCGTTCATCTTCTGATAATCGGTATATTTTTATATTACCCAATTTTTGAATAACTGAATACCCATCATTACAATAACGGATATGCTATAATGTGACCGTATAAAATTTCATCGCATGTTATTGTTTGAACGAGATAAATTGGAAAAGGAAGAGCAGGTCCTGGTTGCCATTGTCCATCTATTAGCACCTGAATAAATTATTTCATCGACTTTCATTCGATCTTCTTACATCAACTCGATTCGCATTTCCACCCAAAGAATACAATTTGTCTTTGTAATAAGCAACAGATGCACCTCCACGCCATTCAGGAGGATTTGATCCTGCAAAGAATGCAATAAAATTAAGCCAATATACTGGTTTTTGTACTGCCACCTCTATTGATTTGTCGAGTATTCAGATTGAAAACTTCAAACCATTCTTCAGAAGAATCCAACGAAAAATCTAAAATTTACAAAATTGGCAATGCCAAATCAAATAACCTACTTTATCTTTTGTTGTTGCTACTCCATGTGCTAATAAATAGTTAGTAAATTTTGCAATCTGCTCAACAGAAACATTATGCGAATCAAACAGACAAATTTTTCCTCCCCAAATGTCGTCGTTTTCATAAGGTACTAAATACTAGAATTAATTTTCGCTCATATAAGAAATATTTTCTTACGATAGAATAAAGTTTTCCTTTCGAGCGCTATCGGCAGATATCTCTTGATTATTTGCATCATTCGATAGTTAGTCCAGGCCAATTGTCCCAGCTCTTTGAATTCGGGATATTGGCAGATCAACAATATAATTTCGACTGGTAAATTGGCTAACATCTTTATTCTTTGTTAAGAGACCTAAACAATCACCATAGTATTATTTAAAAATGGAAATAATAAAAGAGTATTGATTGAATGAGGAAATCCGCAATTAACGAGTTTGAAATTGATCATTGAAGAACGGAGAATGAAACTACTAAATTGATGCTTCCTACTTTTATCAGACTAAAATCGATTCTTAAACATGGTTTATCATTTAGAGTGAATTCCAATAAGGACCAAAGTTGGTATAAACAAGGATTCTCATGGTGATCAATGTTTTTCGAAAATCGATTACTGTAGCTCGAATATTTTTCAGATCCGACTTCGAATTTATTACCGTTTGAGCTCCAGAATTTTTTGAAGTTCAATGACCAATTATTGAAAAGTGCTTTTAATTACTTTTATTTGATCTTCAGATATGATTCACTTCCTTCAAAATTCAATACGACTTTTTAAATGAAATGTCATCACTTATCTTTGCAAAATGCATACTCTGCAAACATAAAAAAGCTAGTGACACACTCGTTCACCTATTTTCTCTCTCTCTGTTCTCTCTCGCTTATTACCTATCTTTCCACCTTTTCAAATGCGTTAATTTGGCGGGATATTTTCGCAAATGTTTGAACCCTCGGCTTAGCTTCGAAATCTTTTTGTGCAGCGATCAACTATCGATTTGACTATTGATTCATCCACTCTTCTCCTCTTACTGACCCTGTTCTCTCTCTCTATCCTCCTCTCTTTCGACTTCTTGCCTTCTCATCTTACATTCCTCTGCTTCCCTTCCTTCCTTCCTCTCTTCCTTCGACCACTCACTCCACTTGTTTTCTTCTGCAGTTTGCAGTTCTTTTCGTCCCCTGCACATTTACATTTCACATTCCTCGCTTCTCCATTTCTGCTTTCAAATTCCACCCCTTCCCATCATTTTATCGCTTTTATCGTTTATCATTTCTGCTTACGGCACTCTTAATCACTCGAATTATTTGTTGCGTTGCATTTTCCCTTTTCGAGTTTCTTATCGAGCAAATTCTATTGAATTCCAACTTCCATTCAGGTTACTCGATTCCTCGTCAGCAACGAAATGAGAGAAGTCATCAGCATCCACGTTGGACAGGTTAGTTTTTTGTTCGGGAAATTATGAAAGATCACGAAATTTTAAAAACTCCCAAACCTATTTCGAAATATGATCTCTGAAATCTGAAAATCGATTTGCAGGGTTGTAAAGGGCTGGCTCGAAACTTTGATAGTATAACGGTCCAGACCAGGCCCCGAAAACCTTAAAGTCGTCTGGTTCTGGACTCAAATTTTCGGCCCAATTTACAACCCTGTTGAATTGATGTAATACCACGTACTGATTCAAGTATTCCTGAAATATGGTTTGTTTCAGGCGGGAGTGCAGATCGGCAATGCGTGCTGGGAGCTGTACTGCCTTGAGCACGGTATCCAGCCGGACGGGAAGATGCCCTCGGACGCGTCCTCAGCCGACAGCACGGACTCCTTCACCACGTTCTTCTCCGACACTGGATCCGGTCGCTATGTGCCTCGCGCCGTCATGGTCGACCTGGAGCCAACTGTCGTGGGTGAGCACGGAAGAAATGATGAAATGAACAGAAATTCCGAGTCAGAAAATGAAAAGATTCAATCCGTTTTGCGAGGATTTGAAAAGTCTAGAGAAATAAAAATGTTAAAAACTTGAGAAATAAATTTTTTTTGTACAGAAAAGAATCACTTGATCTTCGAAATCTAGGGGACTTTCAAAACATGAAATTCAATTTCCCCTTTAACAAATAATGAATTTGCAGATGAAATCCGCACGGGCACATACAAGCATCTGTTCCACCCCGAGCAGATGATCACTGGAAAGGAGGACGCGGCCAACAACTACGCCAGGTATCACATTCATAGGCAATTAACGATGAGTTAAATGCCAATTGAATTGCAGAGGCCACTACACGGTCGGCAAGGAGATCATCGACACTGTGCTCGACAGAATCCGCCGTCTGGCTGACAACTGCTCGGGACTGCAGGGCTTCTTCGTCTTCCACTCCTTCGGCGGAGGCACGGGCTCGGGCTTCACGTCCCTGCTCATGGAACGTCTCTCAGTCGACTATGGCAAGAAGAGCAAGCTCGAGTTCTCCATCTACCCTGCTCCTCAGGTAAAAGAAACTAGCATTGCAATCCGAAACAGGACTGGACGAAATCTGTCTGCATTCATAAACGTTTTGGGAAACTCCAAGGAACTTTATTTGCACGAAATACATTTCCAATGAGAATCTCCCAGTGCATTCATGAATACATCTAGTAGTGGATTATGACAAATTTGAGTCCAGAGATATCTAAAAACTTTAAATCTCAACTCCTAATCCGACTTTTCTGATGATATTCATTCAATCTTCTCTTTGCAGGTCTCTACCGCAGTGGTGGAGCCGTACAACTCGATCCTGACGACGCACACCACACTCGAGCACTCGGACTGCGCCTTCATGGTCGACAACGAGGCCATCTACGACATCTGCAGAAGGAATCTCGACGTCGAACGCCCCTCCTACACCAATCTCAACAGAATCATCTCTCAGGTCTGCCAACAGGAATTTAATGAATTCGAAAAAGAGTTTGGCAAGTACTGAATTGATTAACTTGAACTCATTATTTCTGCATCATTATAGAAAAATCATTTCAGTTTCAAACATTTTTGAAAGTCACAAACTTCTCTATTTGTAGTCTCATTTGAGCATTATTACAAACAACTCTCTGCCCACCCTTGAATGAAAAAAATGGTGAGATGCGCAGAGACTTGCAGACTAATATAAAACGAGCATAGTGTCGTGTAATTAAAGCTGCTGAGCATGACGATGTCTGGTTTATTGTTGTTTGAGAATGCGACTAATTATCCAAGGTTTTTCTTGTTCCATTTGAAGCCTTGTTCAGCCGAAGTGACAAATGTCACAATGAAAGCGAAGCGAGTTATTCCCTGTGTTGAACGTAGATTGAAACCCCAATAGCTAAGATCGGGGATTATGGTGCCCACTATGAAATAATGAGTTCCAGGTGGTCTCCTCCATCACTGCCTCGCTGCGTTTCGAGGGAGCCCTGAACGTGGACCTGAACGAGTTCCAGACCAATCTGGTGCCCTACCCCCGTATTCATTTCCCTCTCGCCGCCTATTCCCCTCTGATCTCGGCGGAGAAGGCCTACCACGAGGCGCACTCCGTGTCCGACATCACCAACTCCTGCTTCGAGCCCGCCAACCAGATGGTAAGGATTTAATTGAAGTAGCGAAAAAACGAAGAAAACAATCTGCGAGATATTTCAAAGTCAGCTTTTCCTCGTCTCGATTGAAATCCGCCAATTCACTTTCACCAACTTCTCTAATTTGCAGGTGAAATGCGACCCCAGACACGGCAAGTACATGGCGGTGTGCCTGCTGTATCGTGGAGACGTAGTGCCAAAGGACGTCAACTCTGCCATCGCGGCCATCAAGACCAAGAGGACCATCCAGTTCGTCGACTGGTGTCCCACTGGGTTCAAGGTCTGATCTCCTTCCATCTCGATTGAAATAACGAATATCTTCTCTTCTCTGCAGGTTGGAATCAACTACCAGCCCCCGACCGTGGTGCCTGGCGGAGACCTCGCGAAGGTGCCTCGCTCAGTGTGCATGCTCTCCAACACGACTGCCATCGCTGAAGCCTGGGCCAGACTCGACTACAAGTTCGACCTCATGTACGCCAAGAGAGCTTTCGTCCACTGGTAAGAAATCCTACTTATGAAATTGAAAACGATGAAGACATTATGAGAAAATAAAAACAAATTTCGAAGTCAGACGTCCGCTAGTATCGACAAAAATATTAAGTTCGATTAATCCAATCATCTTACATTTCGCCATCAATTCCTCAATTCATTTATCTCTTACAAAAAAGCAAGAAATCTCAATAATAATTACTTTGCAGGTACGTCGGAGAGGGCATGGAGGAAGGCGAGTTCTCTGAGGCTCGTGAAGACCTGGCTGCTCTCGAGAAGGACTACGAAGAGGTAGGAACTTTTACTACAATACGAAATATTTTGATCAGAAAGTATGAAATGCACCACTTTAAACAAATTAACTTAAGCTGATTCAAACTAAAAGCATAGTTTGTCACTCACTGTCCGATGACAGAATCGATTTACCTTTACAGTCGTATTTGATATCGGCAACGCTTTGTAAACTTTTCTAGATAGCGATTGCATCTTAATGGTTCAGTAAAAATGAAGGACTATCGTTCGACGGAGGCTTTATTTTCAAGGAGAAAAAGGAAAACCTAATGCCATTTACTGACGATTATTTCTTGATATCGATTGTTAGTTTTGGGGTGCGCATTCGTCTCCAAAAAGGTCGCAAGGCATTAACAGCGATAACATTTCAATGTGCATGCGTATTTTGGAATTATACAACAATTTTTTTTAGAAATCGGAATAGAATTTATGACTCATTTCAAATTTGATCTATGAATTTATTTAGGTCGGGGCCGATTCCGGCGATGCCGCTGAAGAGGGCGGCGAAGAATATTAAGCTCTTTCATTCAACTATTTAACTTCTTGTCCATTTCCCACAACCCATTCTCTTATAGATCTTCATCATTTTAATCTTTAATTTATTCTTTTTCACAAAGAAGTGTTACTTTTCAGATCTGTTGCTGTCGAAATAAATATTCACACGTGTAAAGTGCGTGCTTAAATCCAATATACAATAGAAAGATTAAAGAAGGAATTATAGTCTGTTTTGTAGAGTTCTTGGCAGAAAAGCTTTTGCAATAACGATCTACAAAATGATAAGTGTAGTGTTTATAAATACGATTACGGCTTGTGATTCGCTTTTCTAATTATCAATCAGACAGGACTATCGATTTTCTCTGCTCCGTTGGCACAAAAACGATGCTCTCCTTCAAACTCGCCTCATTCGTCCAATTTACAATCGCAATTGCATATCTTATAGCAGGTAAGTCTGTTTCTTCCTATTGATTTTGCTCTGTAGACTTATCAGTCTTGCCAAGAGGCTATCGATTGTGAGAAATAACACTGATAAAATACCAAATTTGAGACCACAAAAATGCGCCTAAATTTATAGTAGACCGTTTTTAGCTTTCGAGATATCAACTAAGTAATCATTTGAGATGAGTTGCCTGAAATCTAAAGGCAGTTTGTAAATGGCGTAACGTTTTTAGTATTTAACGAGACGCAAAATGACGAGATGCTTCCTTTTTCTGCACAAATACTGTCAATTTCTATTGCGTTCAGTCATTTTTGCGTTTCGTCATTTCATCATATCATTTACAGGTTGCCAATCTAAAAGCAAATATCTGCACTACGAACAATTATGATAAACTTGCGATTAACGCAGACTAAACTAAATGAAAATAAGTTCAGTGGCGATGAGTCAAGACGTTCCTACAGCATCAATATCTTCTCATGCACTGGACATCACTAGAGGTGTGCCAGCCTCAGGGATGCAGGTCCTTGCTTGGTATTCGAGGAATGATACCTGGGTTAAGATTGGCGATCAGTAAATTAAAACTGGATTAACTTTCTCAAAGTATTGTTTAGATTCACTCAAGACGACGGTCGAGTGCCCTGGGTCAGTCCTGGATTCACTCTAGTCCCAGGAATGTATAGGTTGACATTCCTTACCGAAAGATATTTCAATGACCTCGGAATGAAGCATTTCTATCCATTTATCGAAGTGAGCTGAAATCATAAAAATAGGCTATTTGCAAACCATAAGCCCTCAAGCCATTGCGAAATACTATATGGTTAGGGGAGGATATTGGAAGATAGGATTTCTTTTCCCCATATTATTTTGCATGGCTTGAGGGCATATGGTTTCCAAGTTGCCAAAAAATATTGTAACTGAATATCAATTTAGGTCTATTTCCAAGTGTCTGATGCGACAGTCCATTATCATGTGCCCATCACTTTGAGCAATTTCGGCTATTCAACATACAGAGGATTCTAATCCCAATAACATCATGGATAAGCGACGATAAAATATCTTTACCCCACAGACAATTGTCAACTTATTCTAGGAATAAACTATTCGAATTGATCATCAGATCAGTGTTATTATGCAGGAAAATGATAGTGAAGAGAAGAGGAGTGAATGCAATAAACAACAATAAGCAGAATGCATTGTACAGGGAAATGGAGGATGACGATGAAGAAATAAATAGGGAGGAAAAGAATATGTGATGCAGACAAGTTTGAATGGCTTGGCAGATAAAAGAGTCGAGGAGTTAGGGGAGAAAGTTGATGCCAGTTGATTTGCAAACTGCCAGACTGCATAACTGCATCATTCGTTAGTGCGTGAGGCTGTGGAGTTTCAGCGATATGTTGATAACTCGACTAAGCATATTCATTTTCCTGCAGGTAAGATTGTCTCAATTATTATTGCTACAAATTTAATTTACTAAATTTCTACATAAACATTTGAAACTTTTATTAGACATGGCATTTATCGAAGAAAATACTTCAGATAGTTCCCAATATTTCCTCTGAGGAAGTTACACCATCCCCAAGACATTCTGCTTCTGATGAAATTACTCCAATTCCTATTGATAAGACTGATCCTAGAATTAGAGGTGCTGTAAATCATATTCATCTCAGATTATTTTACGATTTCCAGAATTTCATATGCTTGATTCGAACAAAGATTCAATGGTGACATTCACGGAATTCATTCTAGCAGATCGACCATATATCGAGAGGAAATCGAACATTTTCCATATGTTCGACAAAAATCGTATGAATTTGAGAACTCGTTTCTACCTTTTACATCAATTGATTTTAGAAGACAATTTGATAACCCAGGAAGAATTCCAATCGCATTACAAGAAGGTGGATGACGATCGGAGAACGAGAGATTTCGACAGGGCTGATTTCTTCAGACGACTTGTAAGTTTGCTTTTTTCCAGAAATTCCCGATCATTTACAAATTAGAAACATTTGGATGGACCGTTTTTCAACGACGACCACCAGTTTTTTCCTGACCTGCTGAATACAGAACGAAGATCAGTTGAAGATCGTGGAAGAGCTGTAGAAAAGGGACCGAAAATCGTAAGATTTTGAATGCTTTGTTGAAGAGTGAAAAATTTTAATAGAATAAAATAAGGCAAAAATTCAACTCGATGTAATTAACGGTTTGTAGCCTAAGTAGTCACATTTCATGATTCAACGAACGATTTTTTGCGCCAATTTCAATATCACGCAGTGCACACTTTGAATGATCGAATTTGCATCATTAATTTAGTCCTAACTGATCGATTTTTAACAATCACTTGTTTACTCTAAACTTTAAAAAGTTTTTTTTTTTTTTTAGATTTTTAAGAGTGAATATCAGTTTTTTTGTAATTGTAGGGATATAATTTTCGACAATTATGTAAAAATGCCCATCAAGTTTATTCATTAGAGTTTTCACAATTCTCGCAAATCATCAAATATCACCTAATATTAGGTATGTTTCAAGCGTTATTTTTTAGATAGAATACACGACTGGCAAGGAAGAGCAGGAGCGAAATCGGACTCTGATGCCTGGCCCGCCTCCTGAAATTCACCGACAGCCGAGATGGATGCACTTCGATATGGATTAACACTGATTGGCCTCTTCACACAACATCTATGATTTAGATTGCAGATTGATATGTTTATCTTCGAGTGTTATCTATTTCAATATTATGTAAATTTCTAATAAATCTAATCCCAAAGTTTGCAGTATTTTACTGTTGGACGATAATTAGAGGATAATCTAGGGAAGTAGGAAGAGACGAAGGTAACCATGACAGATTCATGCCGTCAGCAACCCATGACAAGAAATGTTGTCCTAGTAGGGAAGAGAAGAAGGATATAAAACATGAGAATGCACTATAACATGTTTACAACACTACTTATCGCAATTTACTACTTGTGCAGTTACAGTAATCTGCAGAAATATGGGGTCACGAGTCAAACTCTCGGATGAAGATTTTACGACTCGCGTAATGAGAAAGTTATAAAACACTACTTTATTAGAAGTGATGGCTCCATAAAAGTTGGCATTTTGACATTCAGTAATTTATGGTATTTTTATTCCATTTACTTCAGTTGAAATAATGTATATCTTGTTAGATTAAAGTTTTTAGTTCACAGTATCGATGATGAAGTTCATGGATCCATTTATTCTGGAATTTCAATAAAGTAGGAAGAAAATCCACTCGGCAGAACTGTGAATTTTTTTCTTCCACACTTTACTGCACCTCATGCCAATTCATCGATGCTTATCACTAAATCTATCACAATCTTGAACTCCTATATCTACACTTGTAAAGTATCTTCCCCGATCGTGAAGATTATCCACCAATTATGGAGTTAATCTGCTTGTGTGTCGGACACCTGCAACTTTGCCTGCGCAGCCTTGTCACTGGACTGCTAGATTCCCAGGGGCAAATCGAGCGAAGGCAATCTTGGAGGAGGAAAGGGCAGACCGCCAAGCAGACCTAGCAAAACGGGCAATTACCAGGGGTCAAAGTTAGCCGGGACGAAAGGAGGGGAGGGATGCAACTTGCGCGAGAAAGAAGAAGAGATACTGTAGAAGGACAAAACGATGCCGCTGACGGACACAGACAGGACTGTCAATCACATCAAACTGCCTCACTGCCTGCCTGCCTGACTGCTTGTTTCGGAACTCAACTCGCCAACTCATTACTGACACTACTGACTGGCTCATTAGATCGTACTCATTACTAAGACTTTCCGACGTGTCAAAAGATTTCTCGAAAGTCTTGATGAAAACCGACACACATTATGTATGGGAGAACATTGGAGTTTTATTATGATATTCCGATCAACAAACGAGCTGTCAATGACTAATCACAAATTGATGTAAATTAGACGATGCAGAAGTTTGAAATTTATGGCGTCTATTGTCTAATGTCGAAATCATGATCCTAATTTTTCAAAAATTACCAAATTGACTGACAGAAAAGTGCTAACTCCTAAAAATAAACCTTTTGGACTTTCATTTCATCTTAGTTGGTTGATTTTTTTAATATTAAATGTTTCTTTCCTGAAAATCATTTCTGGGAAAATTATTTCCAATTTCAGTTCATTCATCATTTATATTATATGATTACGGCAACACATGAATGTTATGCAATGGTTACAGTGCAGATCTCAATATGTCTGTTGATCTCGAATCCCGCAGTTCTTCCATTCTGTAATCATGCAGCATGCAGCAATTCGTCCCTCGTCTCTCAACCTCATCTTACCTAACCTGGATGAATGCAGAAATGCAGAGAAATGAGTCGATTTGCCCTTGACTTCCTCACTCCTTCTCCCTTTCCTCAGCTACAGGCAACTCTCTAACTTCTCTCGCAAACTGCAACCTCACTTGCCGTGATTTATTGTCCAATGAATATGTGGCTCCCTTGCATACAAAACTTCTTACAGACCAAATATCTGATCTGATAACGCAAATCCACACATCTTCCGAAAAGGAGGAATAATGAAAATCATACATTAAAATCTATCTAATCTCTGAATCTAACAATAACATCACAAACAGATCATTTTATCTGTCTCTAATGAGGTGACATAGAAATTAGACTTCTCTGAAATTATAAACGCCATTTCTCAGGTTATCGTCAATTCAATAAATAGAAAATATTGACAACATTCGAAATGACGCAAGTTAGATAAATTCTATCTACTTTTGTGCCAAGTTGTGAAGATAGACAATATCTGCGAAACGAAGGTTTTCATTGAATTTATTCTGACTTTTCACATTTTAAGTTGCACTTGCAAATCTCAGCTCTTCCAGTCGTCTGCCCTCTCCCTTAATTTTCCTTCTTCCATCCCCTTTCATCCGCTCATTTATCATCCCAAATGTCTCATTCGCAGTCTCGGCCTCAAATCCCCGTGAATGTGCCATTCGAAATGTGCAAATGAGGCAGCTGTCTGACTTCGACGAGAGAAAATCGGGACTGTTGCAAGCAAGGCGAGTTCAAAAGTTCTACTCCGAAAAGTCGATGTCGGAATCGGAAATTAACCTAATCAGAATCGGGGACTCAGATTATCCATATTACAGACAAAATATTTTCGAAGATCTGAATATTCATCAGAAAATGTCATCAAGATCAGCTCCATCTTTAGTATTCACTTCAAGAAGAATTCGTTTGAAACGAATATAATTCATCAAAACATTTGCAAGTATCGATTTTCGTTCATTTTCATTGCTATTCCTCAAATCTCTTTTTCTTCTTCCTTATTTGCGTCTCTGCATTTTTGATAGTATCTTCGAAAGCGAGGAAAAGTGAGGGATCGACGAGAACGAGAATGGACAGGGTGAATCGGAGAGGAGAAGGGTATGTTCTGTTGCGAAGATGAAGGAGAAGGAGATGATGGCCTACATCTTCTGCATCCTCACCCCCTTGACTCCCTCACATAAGGAACCGAAGGACAGAACAAATCGACAAATCACCTCAAATCAGGTTAAAGCGGCACTTCTCAAATACAGTACCCCTATCCCTTTCGTATTGATTTTCTCCTTTTGTGAGGTTGCTATTTTTCAGTGAGAGCAGCCTCTTTTTTTATTCTCTTCAAATTGCTTCGCCCTTTTTCTCGAGACTCAACTCGAATTAATCGTTTCTCTTGCGCATTCGAATCCGAATCCACTTCTGCGGGGAGTTACAGTAATCGAAAACGAGTTAACGAGACAATAAACAAACGGGCAGAGGGAGAGGCTGGAAGGGAATTCCCTCGAGGGCTGGATGTGATTTTGAAGCGGTTAGAGAGGATAATGAATTAGAGAGGAGAGGGGGAGCACGATAAATCCAGACTAGAGAAGGGAAAGGAAAGGAAAGGAAGAGCTTGACGGATTCACAACCGATTCGGGAAATAAGCAGAAACGGAGAAATAGTGAGCAGATGATAGAGAAGCAGAGACAGACGACAGATTTTATGCAAATATGAAAGAGCGGCTCATTGAGAGGGCAGGGTGCCGAATACAGGAAAGGAGAAGGGGAGGATAAATGAAGGATGAATGAGATTATGACAGTGGAGAGAGTAGAGAGAGAATGCCACAGGCAGCTTATGACTGCAAAGAGAGAACAATTCATTCATCTGGATTACTGTTCAGATGCGCTTTCATCAAAAACACACTCAAGAGCTGTTGCATTTTTCTGATTTTCCTCAGTTATATATCCATATTCAATTTCGATTTTTGTATATGAATTGGTTAGATGATATGACTCTTTGAAAGCTGTACCCCTCAAATATTATATTCAATTCATTGAAAAATAATGACTTTTTCATCCTACAACCGGATATTCTTTATGATGACTTTTCAAAAATCCTCATTGTCAGTAATTTTCATCTTATATTATACCATACCGATGCCATAGAAATGCTGTTTATCGTATTTAAAATTGTCTATAGACGAACTTCTTTAGAGTTCATGGCATAACATTTTGAATAGACTCCTATTGTATACATTATCTAGCAATAATTGTTTGAATGCATTGTTGCGATTATTCGATTTATCAAAAACACCGCTAATTTAGCAGCTCTTCTGTCAGCCGCTTCGCACTTCTCTTGCAACTCACCTCTGATATTTTGCCTCTCGATTTCGGTCGGATTTCAGTTGTAGATTCAAGTATCTCCAAAGTTACCCGCCCTTTTGATGTATCTGACTGAATGCCCCGTGGAGTTGTCACTCCTTACTCTCCTTCCTGCTAAATGGCTCGTGTCCATCCATTTCTTCTGGCAAACATCTTCGCTTTGAGCAATTTCAAAAGTATTTTATACCATCATAATCAGCCAAAAATGTTATAATGCGATAAAAAGAAAAACAATTTCTCGTACCATTATATTTTTGTGTGGGATTTATTTCCTATTAAGCTAAAATGGTTTTGTATCATAGTTGTTATTTTCTCTAGCTCCGTTTCACTATATGACGATATATTATAAAAATCCTCGAGTGAGTCTCACAGAAAACTTGGCATACCATTTCTCACTCTGCGATTTCATTACTTTTTAGTTACTCCCATTCTGTTGTTCTTACTTTCGATTGCAATTGTCTTTATCCCTTACAGTTTGTTTATCTCTGAGAATCGGCTGGACTTCCGCAAAGGCGAGTTTGGAGCCGAGTGATTTGTGGTTGAGAGAGGGGCTGCTTCAGGCAATTAGCGGCTGCCTCAGAAAGTGCGCGAGCTGTGAATTTATGCGATGAATGAAGGGAATGGGAGGAACAGGTGCCATAAAGAGAATTGGAATTGGGGAGTTGGGATTTGAGGGAGGAAATTGAGAGGGGATAAGCTGATGAATGGCAACAGTACCCACTCTACTCCACTGCTTTTTGCATCATATTTAATGGGATTTAGCTCGGATATATGGAGCCTCAACACAACTTTAAAATCCATATGCATCTAAAACAGTTTTTGAAGATCATGCATACATTTATCATCTGAGCCTGTAGAAAAAGTAAATATGCGATGATGAATAAGCAAAATTTTGGAAGTCTATGCTTTATGCATTGTTTTGAAGATAGTTTTCAATTTTGATCTCTGTCTCTCTCTCCCCTAATCTCTAGTTATAATCGGTTATTTATAGGGTGCGGGGTCGATATTTTACAATTAACTCGGTGATGGGTTATCTTACTTTCCGCTTACTGGCAGTGTCATTTCAAATCTGCCATCCGATGCGATTTCTATACGAGGTGAAGAGGGACTGAATGCGTCTGGATGACTACGGTGGATGTGGGCAGATCGAGGGATTCAGGGGGATATGCCCAGGGGACTGAAGCAGCTTATCACTCACAATGAAGCAGTCGGGGAAACGGAGAGGAGAGACTAGTCGACTGAGCCATTCAGCCATTGAGCAGCTATAATCGAGGCCATTAATGAAGTCTCTTTGTTTGGGGACTGCGAATTTCGAAAATCTCGAAATGATGTGCAAAGTAATAAGCAAGCAAATCTCATACCAATCGTTCTGCTGTGCGATCTGCCTATCTGCACGGCTCATCAGAAAACATTCCCGCTCGCGCGAGATGTTTTCTGTTGATTTTGCCTGCCTTCAGCATCTTCTCTTCAACCTATCGATTTTTACCCACGACTCCAATAAATCAACTCGAAGATGTACTTCATTCGTTTTCATTGACCATATTCGGTAGTCACATTCAGAATGAGTCAACGCCTTTCTTTGCTCCCCCCTCTCATTTCGCAATCCCAGTTCCTAGTTCGTCTTACTTTTCCAATAGCTTCTTCATATTTCGCCGTCCCTTTGGCTTCATCCTCAGTTTCAGTATTTGCCAGTCATAAATTGCCATTTTGACATATAGTTGTCAGCATGACTTTTATCACAATCCCCACTCCCTCTTCCTCCACTACCATCGCCCTTATTTCCCTCCCCTCTCGATTGGCCTGACTCCTCCCCTCTCCTCTCTTCGCCAACCCCGCCCCCCTTCTGTCGGTCTCCAACCCGCTCTGCACCTCATGTATTGTCAGCAGTGGTCTTCCTTCCTTCCCTTCTGTCTTGCAGCTATCAGTCAATTTCATCAGTCATTTAGCGATTATCACTCCAGATTGCCTTTTTCCATGTTGTGTCGCTGAGTGCGAGCTTTTGATGGACGATGGCTTATCTGCATTCAGCATTCAGATGGCTATCTTCCCCTCTGCCTCATTTTATGTACCTCTCTAAATTATCATGGTTCATCATCGATTGTATCTCTCATTTCCCCATTTCGTCAAGATATTGTTCGATGTTCATTTCGATTGCAAATTGCCAACCGTTTGCCATGCGAAAAGTGAAGGGGAAGCTGTAATGTTTTGGTGCAAAATGTTGAGGTTCGATGAAGAAGAGAAGAGGAGGAGAGGGGAAGGCAGGAGATGAGTTGAGAAGGGAAATTGTTCAGAGCTGAGGAGAAAAAGATTTTACTTGAGGAATTCAAAACATAATCATTTGCAAACGTTTAGCGAATTATTTTATTTTTTTAAATTAGCAATATAACGAAACGGATGCAGCAATGTTGTATTTCAAATTAGATGGTTAAAAGTCGCCATGCTTTTCAAAGCAAATTTTTCTTCATCTTCTAAACTTCTTACGTTTGAATTTTCATAAAACTGCATAAATTCTCGTTCCTTTTAATAAGTTTTATGACGGCGAAATGTCTGCTCAATTGCACACAACAATTACGCAGAATCTTGTTTGCAGTTCGAGATGAGCGAATTCAAGTACGAAGGAGCGACGATGACGATTCCGATGTACCAGCACACGACCATGCTCGATACGACCACAGACGCGGTCACTGTGGGAATCGGAGTCGGGCAGGAAGACACAGCTAATGCTGTCACTGGGGCTGTTTATGTCACTGAGGGAAGCACTGATGTTGCTGCTGCTGCTGCTGTTGCTAATGGAACTGGAGCTGGCAATACTGCTATTGACGATGTGGTAAGGAGTTGGACTGAATTACGATGAGTGTGCAAACGCTCGCAGATAGAGGAAATGAACCAAGGAGTTTTGGTTCATTTTCTATCTGCACTTATCTGAACAATAGTTCGGAATAGTAGGCTTCCGTCCGCCGACGGACACGATGGGTGAATGGTGGAGATTGCATCTGATGAGGGCAGGCCAGTCTGGCTGGTTGAGAGAAGAGGGGAAGGGAGGGGCGAGCAGATTTGATCAGCTGCAACAACGGCCCTGCCTCATGCCAGATGCAATCTCCCTTGCCAACACTCACTTCCCCTCATTCTTCAATCACTCAGTTCAGTCATTTTAGAACGTGTGCCAATCCTTTGTTCCTCTCAAAGCTCCGTTCAATTACGGTACGCATCCTGCAGGACTCTACTACACCCCGACCAAGCCTGCCGATCCCTATCCGAGTAAGTTGATGAACATTTTTTACATAAGCTGCGATGCCACATATCATCTCCTAAATGATTTCGTTATTCCTCGGAATCATACAATCTTTAACATTGACTCTTGAACTGTTTATCAACGATTTCTGATATCCCAAGGACAGTCGCGCGAATCCTGTTCCCTGATCTGATATCTTATCACTGATCAAATCACTTTCTCTGTAATCTATGTCTCATGGTCACAACAAATCACTTATCTTCGTTCTTTGTAATTTGACTTATTTACAACCTTCTGATGATAATTTAAATATTTTCTCTGCGAAACTGCTTATCATCTCATGCATTACAAATATGAAAAATGCAATGTCTGATCCGAATTATATGATATCGCGCTTATTCTGCCTAAATTGCTAAATTTAAACAAATTTTATACAATTTATAATTCACATTTGCGACTGCGATATCTTGCTGGCAGCTTTGAATAATTTTCTCAAAAGTCGTTATTTCGGTATCATCAAAGAGTTCCTACTCGCGTTTTCATTAAACACTTCTTGGCCATTTCGATCTATTTTTCCTAATGCCATATTGTCTTCTTTCTGCTCCCCCCTTAGCTCATTTCCTGTGTCATCATTCTCCTCCCTTCACCGAGACTTTTCCCAATCTGTTCATTTGCTCAGTCGCATTTCGTTCCCATAGCTTAGTCAGTCTGCTTTTTGCCACCCTGTGCATTTCTATGTTCTATTTTCCCTGACAGTTGCATTGCTATCCCCTCTGAATTCACACATTCCCATGATGTTTTTTCCTGCTACTCAGCGCGCTTTTTGTCTCGATAAAAGAATTCGTTGGGGGTCGAAAAGCTGGTCTTCTTCAATCTTCAAATGCCCCATATGGGTCATCCTCCCACCCCTCGATCTTTCTCGATGGTAGCTTCTCCTCGTTTCCTCGATTCCAATTCATTCATTCGGTTCATTACCCCCATCTCCTCCTAATTCTGCATCTTCACGAGCATCGATTGTCCGAGAGCAATGCGGAAATGAGCAGTGCAAATTCAGATTCATTGCATTGGGAAAGATGACATTCAAAGTATAAAAGATTATGATATTTTTCAGCAAACTACCAGATTCTCTTGCCCGGGGGTGCAGTCTATCCGACCTACACGAGCACTGAAAATGGCACTTTTGGAGGAGCCATTGTCGAGCCGACCATGTTTGCAAGTGAGCATAATAGCTTTTCCAAATTTGCAAAATGACTTTTCAATCTTGCATCACAATGATGATTCTTTTTTAGTTTAGTAAGTCAGGTTAGGAAAATTCTAACCAAACATACTTTTCGCATTTCGCTATGAAAGATCAACTTAAGCCTGATCAAGTATAATGCAACAGTTTAACGATTCAAGATAAAACTACAACGTAATATTTTCAAACAAATGCAAGGATGGAGAATTGAAAAGTCTTCAGCTCAATACCAACTACCTGATGGCATTTTGTCTCCCTCTCCTCTCTTCTCCCCTCTTCCATTTTCTTATCTTTTCGATCTCGGATTTTTTCACGCTGCTCTCTCATTTTCGCGTGATCTTTCTTCCTAATGAAAAGCGTTCCGTTGTAGTAATTGGCCATTAGAAGTTGGCTTTTCTGCGTTCATTCCTTTTTACTTTCATCCCTTCATATCTCTCTCTCTCTCTCTCTCATTGTTCATTCAAATCTTACTGTAACGTTTTGAATTCGATGCAATTGTTACAAAATTGAAATTCGTTCAGATATATAGACAAATTAAATTAATCTATATTTTAGGCCAGAACTTCTACGCAGCCCCGTACGGCTCTGCGAATGGGTTTACCTATGCCTACGACGCTTCGTCCTTCCAGACCCTGCCTCGTGTGACGACCTCGTCGGCCTCCTCGATTCCCTGCACTTCGTCAGGCTCTTCCTCGACGTCTTCTTCCTCCAACAGTTCTGCCAATTCCACCTCGGCAAATGGCTCGACGGCAATCGGCCTCCTTGCCACGGGCCCAGCCTCGGCCAATCACTCCAATCATCCCAGCCACGCCCCTCCCAGAAGTAGTAAGCATCGTTCAAATGCATGTACGTGATAAGTGATCGACTGTTCTATCTATTTTCCATATCTGATATTGTGAAGAAGTGTTCATATTCAGAAAGGCGAATCGTGTTTTTTTATTATTTAGTGATGAATGAGGGGCGTGATCTTCATGGATAATTTGCGATAGAAATGGTAGTAATTGACTGTTGTATTTTTAGATCTCGTATTACTTTTTCTTACAAAGCAAGTTATATGCATTCTAAAATTCTAAAAGTTGTAAAAGCTGTAGAATCTTTCTGAATATGAGTACTAGTTTAATATCGTCGTGTTTTGAACAGGAATAATGAGTAGTGTCTCAGTTTCAGCTGAGGGCCGTGAATGCGTGAACTGTGGCGTGACGAACACTCCTCTGTGGAGACGAGACGGCACTGGACACTACCTCTGCAATGCCTGTGGACTCTATCACAAAATGAACGGATCCGCCAGGCCTCTTGTCAAGCCGAAGAAGAGACAGGCAAGTCAATTTCATAGTTTGAAATCATCCAACACAATTTGCGCATTAGTTTCAATTTTCTCTCCTCCTCACACATTCTGTCCTGTTTCGGTTATATTTATTCCCTTCCCCATTTCACTTCATGGTTACGGTAGTCGCCCTTGCAAAGAGGAAAACTGGTTGAAGAGCGCAAAAGAGGAATGAAACGAAAGAAGAATGTGAAGACGGGAGGAGAAAGGTGTTGACGGATTACGGTAGTCATGTCAAAATACAAACTGCATTTCAAATCATATGAAGTTTCTTTTTTTATATATAAATTGAAAGTATTGTTAAGATTCGAGATAACTGGGCTTATCTGTGTTCTTATCAAAATTGCTCAACCTTGAAAGTTTTTATTTCTCGGTCTAAATGCATTGGCAAAGAGGCAAAGTTGATAGATGAAAATTTATGGCCATTAGAGAGATTATTGGAGGGGAGAAAACGAGATGGAAAGTTAGCAGATAATGAGATAAAAAGTTGCGCAACGCTTGAATCTGACAGATTATAGAGGCAAGTTTACCTTTCCATGATCCATGATTAATTATGAGTGATGTGGTCTAATATATCGTTATAAAAGGCTCTAAAATTTCTTAGAAAAGATTCATTTCATTTCACAGAAAAGTTGTGCTTTACTATTCGAAATTTCATTCCTTAACATATGAAGAAAGTTGTGAAAATGTTTCGCGATATGTCAGACAATTATAGAATTTTTCACGAAAGAGGTTACATTTTTGAGTAATCTGTTTGATATTTTGTCATTCGCACAAATTTCCCACTTGCCTTGTCATTTAGTTCAGTTTACTCATTTTCTGCCCTTTCCTGCTTCTCTATTCAAAGCGCGCATTTGCACTGTCGACTGTTCGTGAAAGGGCTCTTTAAATGTCATAAATCAACTGCGTCAATTTTTCGGCATTTCGCTCAACTAACCTTTCCATTGAACATGCGTATTCTCTGAAATTCCCTCTTTATCTATGAAACGAAGCTAAAAATTTCAATTTTCAGAATGCTCAAAAGAGGACTGGCGTTGCCTGCGTCAATTGCAAAACGAACACGACGACTCTGTGGCGACGGAACGGAAGTGGGGAGCCTGTCTGCAATGCCTGTGGTCTCTACTACAAATTGCATAACGTAAGTGATTAGGACGTCTAATTGAAGTGAAATCTTGAAAATGTGCGAGAAATTTGATCTACGACAAATGGAGATCATTTAGTCAGGAGTATGGCAAGCTTTGATCACTTTGAAAATCGGTCGACTCATCAAAGACTCTTGATTCCCATCCCATCACTTGGTGTCCCTGCGGCATAGAGTTTAGTAATAGGGTATCGATTTTGACGAGGAAAGTGGATAATTGTTGCCTGCCATCGGTCATTTCTCTTGGCGCACCTTCCAAAGCCGATTACCCATTACGCCATTTATTATTATCAGAGCCGACACAGAAAGGGGGGGGCTGATAGAAGAGAAGAGGGAAAGAGAAGGGAGGTTAATGGCAGAGCGGAGGGGAAGATCAGAAAAAGACTAACCTCCAACCTGCAACATTATCCATATTAGAGACACTGACGCAATATTGTTGCAACACAAAGTCAAAATATTGTCGCTTCAAAATTATGCCGGTTTTCTGAGCAATTAAATCCGAGAATTCTTGCGCGCTATCTTTAGTTTTCAAATTTAGGGAATTGTCATTTTCCGCTAATATTCAACATTAAATGAACACATATCTACTTCTTCTGAAAATCCGACTTATTTGAGTGCTTTCAGGTGGAGCGGCCGTTGACGATGAAGAAGGATGGAATCCAGACCCGCAACAGAAAGGTCACATCGAAAAGCAGCCGAAAGTCGAAGTCGAGCAGCAGTGACGAGGAGTGGATGAAGCAGCAACAGACCGCAGCGATGATCGTCCCAACTCCCTACTTCAACACTCCCTATGGCGCTTTTGCATTTAGTAATATCGATTCCATGTAAAACTCGTTCTCATTCACTTCAATCTTATCTTCATCTTACCCATATTATATTTGTCGACGAGGAGGACATCATAACTATTTGTAAATTTAGTCATTATCAAAAATGATGATATTTGAAAATTATTGCGATGAAATTTTAGTGACAAATACGATAGGACTCCATTCATTTCTATATCCGGGTTTCGGCGTTGGGGGTACAAAGTATCTTTTCTTTTCCTTCATTTTCTGTAAAATATGTTGGAATATCTCAAATTCGACAAGGTCTAACATTCAGTTGCAATATTTCTGTTCATTCTTTACAAACCAGAGTTTTATCATCATTATTTTGGAGACTTTAATTGTGGCTATTTTCTTTACTTCACTCTGCCTCAGAACTAGGATTCTTGCCTGATTTATTCTCGCGACGAGAGAAGAGACGGCCTGAGAGGCTGATCTCGACTATCTATTGTTCAATTTAAAATTTAATCTAGCTATAAATTATTTTCAGATTTTTGCAAATATCAATTGCCGCAAACTTGATATTTTTATTCATTCTCCTCATCACTCTATTTTCAAGCATAAAATTCTTGCAGATCTATCAAAATTCCGTCCAGAATAATCATGCCCTGTGGCCAGAAGCTAATTTCCCATCTTCATTTATTCTTCTGCCAATGGCATCGATTTCTCTCAGTTGCCTTATTTCTTTCCAAACTTCAAATGTGATCCTGAGATTTTTGCATCTATACAAACATTTTCTGAGATTCCTAATTTATTTCTTTTCTTTTCTTTTCAAACTGCTAATTTCTGCATGATTATTTTATTTGAGAGCTATTCTATTGTGATGAAATTATGATTTCTTTGTCAAATAAGATTTTTCACGTTTATGCGAATGAAATTTATTTACTTTCTTTATCTTTTACGAAATCGTTGAATAAAGAAAATGCCTATGAATTGTAAGAATGTTGAGTTGGCACAAGATGGAGATGTTTTGAAAGACAGGAGGAGAGAGGATCGGGAATCTTGTGCAGAGAAAATTCTTGAGCAAGCACTATTCAGTTTTATCGATTACAGAGCATGGCAAAAGTATTCGGCCCAAAATGATTTCATAAAGGTGCCGATATAGGTGTGTGGAAATTTTCAGATACCATTTTCGTATTTCCATATTTTCATATTTCAATCCTCATAACCGTCAAGTTAACCATGTTTTGTTCAGTGTTTTAGCTTATCGAAGTCAAGTCTAATGTTCTTCGTGCAAATACTTTGCCAAACCCTATACAATGAAAATTCTTGCTCATAATCAGAGAAAAATAATACCAATTTTAGGTTATGTGTGAAGATTAGCTTTTTTCTTATTGAATAAATGATATTATTGCTTCACTAGTGTATTTATGAGAAAATACCCATCCTATAGCTATTCTTCCCACACTAATTACCGACAACTTGTCCGCCTATGGTGTCATTCTCTATAACTCTTTAGTGCATTTGTTTGGCTCTCGTAAATCACTTCCAATCGTATTTATGAACCACCGATCGAGCAGCGACGATTATTTGTGATGTGCTAAAGGCAAATTGGAAGAAGGAAGAGGGAAACAGGTGGGAAGAAGGCGAGGATGAATTATTGAACGATTAACTGAGGGAAAACAACAAACAAACTGCCAAGTTTATCATCAATGATGAGACGAAAGACTACCGTAACTTCATAATGTCAATACGAATTTGGTGCCAACTCGAGTTTTTCACTGATTGATTAGGCTTGTCATCATTATTTTCAAATTTTCCTCTTCTTTCACGTTATTCCTCATTTCACAGTGACCGTCCTCGTTTGAACTCGACTAGCTGACTTCGAATAAGGAAAGAGGCAAATCGAAGACAGAAGACGTGTCCGTCTACTTCTCTACCTCTCATTCCTCTCCGTCCTTCTCCCTTCCCTCTTTTATATCAAACACATCGCTCAACAGCAAAAACGCTAGAAGATAGTGATCTCCGTGGGGTCTGACTGTTAAAGAACGAAGTGAGACTAATAGAATTTGAGAGAAATAAGAAGCAGAGATGAGGTGAGAGTGAGTGACATAAAGAGGAGAGGCGAACCGACAAAATATGTCGATTCCTTTAATTTTCTCGCTTCGCTTTCTCTGTACAGGTAAATTTTGGGGGACAATTTGAAATATCTGGCGATGCATCTGTGGGCGGGGGCTGGCAGAAATGGCAGGGCAAATAGATGCCAATCGGCCAGATAATAGGGAAGAGCGATTGTGGCAGGTGAATGAACACTGTGGTTGCAGATAGGCATCGAACGGGGTACAGAGTATGAGAGTTCAGTTGAAATTGTGGATTGAGGTTGGAAATCGATGGCAAAGTATATGAAAGGCATAAGGGTCTATAAAAGAGTAGATGTTTTTTCTCGTAATTTTTGTAGTCCAAAACGGTATTAGTGGTGCGGAAAAAAGGGTCAGCGGTAGCTGGTACATGCGGAGGAAACGCTTCGAGACTATGTCTCTAGCTCTCTTCACTCAACACATTATTTCGTTATAGGGTTGCCAGATTCTGCTTGTCCCCTCTATGCTCGAATAACCTTTTTGCGCGTTGAAATAAGAAAGATAATACAAATTTTGGAAATGGATCGATTTCAATCCATTCCTGAATTTTATTAAAAAATGAATTAAGAGCAAAGTAACATCCATAAGGATTATCGAGAAAAATGTAAAGAATTTGTATTACTATTTTTCACGGAACATGGTCCAATTCCATGAAACGATACAGAACATAATTATACGGATAGAGAACTAGAGAATAATTGATTGAGAATATCGGAATCTCACTTCGGAGCAAAGGGAAGGTAAGAGGAAAGAAAGGAACGTAGCGCGACTGCGGCAGATCTAATCAGTCAAAGGGCGAACTGACAGGAAGAAATCTTTGGATTTATCTTACCCATACACTCTTCTTGGCAATAACTGTTCGGATTGCGAACAGGCTATTTGGTTGATCTGACTGGTTGAATAAATGAAGGATAATCTCCAATTTGTCAATATTCTTTTGTAAGAAAGATTATGGATAATCCCTAATTTTCGCATAATTTATATAAAAAAAGGTTTATTTCGATTAAAGTTTTTATTCCTCTAAATATAACGCGAAAATTCAAATTTCTTGATTCTAAGAGCAAGTTTTATTCCTCATTAAAGGCACAAATTGCTTGAACAAATATCAACAAAGAAGGGAAAAAATGACGCAAATTTTAAAACAAGGCTGAATGAAAAACAGAAGATGAAGAGTGAAATAAACTCTGGAAATGCACAACAATTTGCTCAGACACAGATTCAATAAGTCGTTTGGCAATAAAAATAAGGAGGATTTAGTGATAGTAATGAGTATATAAAAGCTTTAAATTTGCCCTGAATAAACGAAATCTGCTAATCCTAATGTAACAATAAAATAACAACAAATAAATTTAAAAATTCTGTAATTCTAAAGGAATGTACAAAATAGTGACTTTTAAATATTACCCGCATTGTTAATATCACGGATGATAATAAATCGATTATGAAGGCTCACGATGCGAGAGCAGAGACATTTCTTCCTGAAATAAAAAAAATTAGTCGACCTTTCAAATGAATCAAATTCTCGTGAACAGACTTGGGGCGTTTTCCATCGCAAATACTCTTTATGCGGTGAATTATTCCATTCAGTTTCGCATTACTATTTTGAATAATGGGACGAGAGATGATGATAACCGAATTTTTGCGGCTGAAAAGTCCCAAGTCTGTTCTTGAGTGATTTGTTGAGAAATGTATATCTTCTCACGTGCTGATTCAATAAATTTTTACGCCTCATCTTTAGCCAAGATTTTTGCAATAGTTTGAAAACCTTACCTCTTCGGCTCTAGGCGCTTCCTTGTAATCGTTTCCCTTAGGAGAATTAGCAGCAGAATTCAGCGCTCGAGCAGCTTCTTGAGGTCCGACGGATCCCCTTCCGGTTTCGGGTACGAGTAGGGCCGTCGGATCGGCAATTAGGGGGGGTTCCTGCGAATTCGACACTTCTGATAGAGTGCTTTTCCTTCGCAGAGACGGACTGCGAGAATTCGCTGGTGATCTGCAAATATCATTGATAGATAGGGAAATTCGGCGTTCATTGCTTTTAGAAGCAGTAAAACACTATTCAAATAGAATTCAAAGGAAGGTTCAAGATTCAACGTTAAATTAGAATTTTCCTAAGCCGAAAATTGGTTAAAACTTTACATTTAAGTTCGCACAGTTGGAGCTAATGCCTAATCCTAAGTTGGATAAATTCTAGCACTATTATCCATTAGCAGATAATTTACGAAAACATTACCTTTCTCTCTGCATGAGTGACGATTTATAAGCGTTGATGTAGGCAGCGACGCTGACTTCCAAATAAGTGCATTCGTCTTTCACAATTACCTAAACCAGGTGTCTGACTGAAGAAGATCAAGTTATCACTAACGTTGTAATCCGGAATGAACATGAGATCAGGTCTTCTGGCCGACAGGTCAGAAGTGTCGACGATGGACATGGAGCGACCGAGAGTGCCTGCACTGGCGACCAGCTTCTTCATCACATCAGAGCCGAAACTGTGCCAGGGACCGGCTTCGAAGGTCATTCCACTCTAGAAATTTTAAATTTCTCGTAAAATTGTTATCCTTTAAATAGTAAATTTAGCAGAAAATAAAAATTTTAAGTAATAAAAAAATCACATTATAGAAATTTCAAAAGTCTTTTAAAAAATGATATGCTCTCACAAAAATAATTTTTAAAAAAAGCTCCAAATGATGCAAATGAAAAAGTATCGTAAAATTTAGTACCTGTCCAATAGTGACACTCACTCGCCCTTCCAAAATAAGAATGAACTTATCGCTGAGCTCATCCTTCGTGTACAGTTTGGCCAGTCTCGGCACAATCATCTTGTCGTTCTCATTGGCCATCGCGTGAAGAGTCGAAATGTCGACCTGAATTTATTTCTGATAGAACATTGGATTTCTGTAAAATGCATACCCTCTTAGCGCTATTCCTAATAAGTCTCTCGAGCACAGTGGTGTCGATGTACTTTGGAGTGAAAGCCTCTTCGTTCGCAACCAGCCATTGCAAAGCGACCATTTGGATCTGAAATTGGAAATGCATCATGACAAAATGATTTTTAATCATTTCACGACCGTTTTCCAACTGATACTCAGTTGATTTTTTATATACTACGCAAAATGTAGCCGTTTTCAACTTCTAACGATATTCAATAGTAAAAATTGAAGCGTTAAAAATCCTTGTTTCATCATTAAAGCTTTACAAAAGCTTACCTGCATAGAAATCTGCACTTGCGGTGCTTCCTTGTCGAAGTATTTCGTCAAGTCTCGCGGATGTTCCTTTGTTATCTTCGCCTTTTGCACATTATCAGAAATCACATCCGTTTCATCGAAGATTTCCGCCTAAATCACAAATTCAAGGCTTTTTCTTCAGGAAACGGTTTACCTGAAGAATTTCTTCAACGATATCCTCGAGAGTGACGACTCCAACTAATTCATATGAAGGATCCTTGTCATCGTTTGAAATCAACTTTTTCACCTTAAAATGTTATGTAAAAGTTTTTAATCAATAAGTTGAATAATCATACCATGGCCAAGTGACCTTCGCCTTTCTTGAATGCTTCAAGGAGATGCGGGAGCGGAGTGTCATTCATAACGAATTTGACAGGATGCTTATGATAGCCACAGACTGTTTTCACTGTGAAATTGTCATCCGGATCAAGCAATGCGAGATCCTATAATAGTATTCATTGGTGAAAATTGAAATTATTGAAGTTTATGATTATAGAACGAATTATTTCAATCACAGTGCCGTTTAATTTTAAAAATGTTAAAAATTAAACTATTTTTAGAATTTTTTTAAATAGATAAATATTGGCAACCTTCACAAATAGCAAGTCAGTAACATTGTTCTTGTCTCCATTCGTGTATACCGGAATTCTCGTATAGCCCATTTTGACTATTTCCATCACAGTTTTAGCGTTGAGCACAGTTGTGTCTGGCAGCATGAATACGTCCTAAAATGATAAGGATAAAATTTTTCTTTGAAAAAAGACATCATCGTTAAGATTGTTTTAATCTTCTTATCAGGTATGTTCTAACTGCACTGAAAGTAACGAATTGTATGGTCAAATTTTGCAAGTTATTTCCAAGCAGTTTTTTTTTCTATTTTAAGTTTGAATTTTGTGCTTTGCACAATTTTATTTCTCACTTATGGCCATTTTAGAAATGATAAGCAAAGAAAACTCACAGGTAATTTGGTCATGACGTTCTCGACGATCTTGTCCGCGATCTCGAGCGCGCCCACAGCAATCCGCATTTCATTGCTCATGACCCCGTTCTCCTTCATCGACATTTTGATGAGCTCCATGAGCCTCTTCCTGTCGTAGGACTGGTACTCGTCTCCCAGCAGACAGTCCAGCAACTTGCTAATTGGGTAGGCCAAGGGGAATGTGATGAAGCGGAAGAAGTTGGTTATGCCGATCGTGTGCGCACCCACTTCCAAGCCCTTTCTGCAATAAAATAGCACACTCAATCAACTATGAGCAGGTATGTTAAAAAGTTCAATTTTGAAAAATTAGAAACCAGAATCGGAATTTTTAACACCACCAGGATTATGATATGCAAACCAAAATTCCGACATTCTTTGTTTTCTTTGATAAATTAAAAGAAAAAAAATCTTCGAAGTATGTAGCTTCATCACAAAATTCGGCGAAGAATTGCTATGTAAATTGTCGTTTTCAGCTCAAATCATCAAAAATCACCACAAATTGTGTTATGCGAAGAATAGGAAAGGAGACAAACTCGAAAGAAACGCTCGAAATCATTATTTATGGACTTTTAAAGTGACAAGGTCTGCATCCCCATTTTCTAGTTGAATAAAAAATAACAAAAAAACTCACTTGACACATATACTTTGCGGAATAATTTCGCCAAAAATGACGATTCCAAGTGATGAAATGAACAGCGCGAGGAGGCCAGGAGCCAATTCTCCCATTATAATTGAAATAGCCGAATTCACAATGACATTGCCGAGCAGTAGGGTACATAATAACTGATTTCCTTAAATCACAATTCGAAGTTGAAAGGGTAATGAATTTTGAATAGTCTTCAACACATTGAAGATCTGGGTGATCAAAGTCAAAATTCAAGAAAATTTTAGAATCAAATTCCTTAAACTCCTCATTGAATAAAATCGAACCTTTCTTCCTGACTGGCAATATCTTCTGAGCGCATTTCGCTTCAGTGAGTGAGCCGGATTTGATGACCAACTCCAACTCTTGCGGAGTCAGAGACATCAATCCCAAAGTCAAGCCGGAGAAGAGAGCCGACATGCACAGACAAAATGCCACGATTACTATCTGAAAAACTATTTAAATTAAATAAAACTTGATGTTTTTGAAACAATTGTCTAAGAATGTTTTTCTTCCGCGTAAATTTTTATGAAGTGCATGAAATTGAGCCCTCAAATCCTGCAATTATTGTTTACACGACGAAAACTAGCCATAAAGGAAAAGAAAGACTAAAGAATTCAGTTTCTTTTTCGAAGTGTCACGCTATATTTTCGAATCTATGAGTAATAGTAGCAATAGTAAAATTCGTAGATAGTAATGGAATTATTAACCTGAGCCCAAATCGGCACGAGATATTCCTTGGGTGGTTTCTCCGTGGTTATCCACGTAGAAATGTCTTCAAGCTAAAAATCGTTATTAATGATAAAGTAAAACAAAAATTAGGGAAACAACTGACTGGGAGATCAGGAATAGGCATCCCCTTGGCTTTGACACACATCTTGTATGCATGCACTCCTTCTGGCAGAAGCGGAACACTCAGTTTGAAATCTGCCTGCAAACGTTGCGAGATTATTTCAAGTAAGATGTTGTGTAACATGTTATTTCAATAATCTGATGATGGTAACCAGGGTCGCGGGAAATTGAAAAATTCGAACCTTCTAAGTTGAAATCGAAATTTTAATTTTTCAGAGCGCCTACATCTAAATGAAACTAGCATAACGTCTCCAGCTCGAATAAAAATCGAAGTAATTGCATCTCTAAAAATTTCTGTAATCATGAGTCTCATGAAATCGAAGTCAAAAGTTCGCGCGGTCCTAACGCTAATACAACCCTATTCTTTAGCATGCAACATATTGCAAAAGATTTTTCATCGGTTCAATATTACAAAATCATATTATAGGATGTGTAAAAAGTCGGTATGTTTTCCCTTTGAACATGTGGCTATAGAAAATTCAATGATAAGGGCCAGATAAAATAAATTCAGAATTTTTGGAAATATCTTTAATGGTCCAGACTTTTGACGCGCCCTGTACTATAGTACTTTTAGCTCAAACAAACAAAATAATTGAATTTCAACATTTGCTCGTAATAAAGCCTACATACCTTATGAGGAAGAAGATGTAGGAAATTGTTGACAGGATCGATTGTCCTGGTCGGATCGGAACAGTTGTCCGTATGCGTGAAGTACAGCTTGTCGATCTTGTCGAAGTGATTCCCGTAAATGGCCACTTTGAACTCCTCGTTCGGAGTGACGATGCATACTCCCGTTTCCTGAAATTATTATGATCATTTTAGTTTGATTGGAAATTTCCTACAATAATACTGTTTTCACGCATTGTAAAGTTTATACTAGGGATGAATATAAAAATGTTGATTGAAAATTGCTTTTCCTGTAATCATTCTGAGAAATCTAAATCAACAATGCTATGTGTGAAAATGTGCAATTTCATACCCTTGCTAGGTGTAAAAATGAATTCGGTCTTTCGAACGAACGATGAAAGCATTGCGCATGAAGAGAGAAATTCGGACAATTTGATAAAGGCCTCCATTTGAAGAATTTCGAATTCGAACGAAAAAGGGAAAGGAATTCCGAATTCGAAGTTCGCGTTGTGAGATTTGACAATGAATAGATGCGTAAAATTATGGAGGCAGTTTGTAAATTCCGTTATGTTGCACTGATGAAGTGCGTGGAGAATAAATTAAATTCGAAGAAATATCCTGGCCAGAAATCTCGTGAATAAAAACGAAAGCAAATTATTGTTGTTCTTCAATTTACCGTAAGGTAAATCTGGATAAAAGTAAATTTACCAGAATTTCTGGTTGGACCTGATCATAATATTTTCTCTTTAGGAAAACTTAAAGAAAGACTAAATTTCAACTTACATCATAGCCGAATGGGTCGTCTGCAGGCAATTCGACTCGCATTCCATAGATATTTGGCTTCCTCGACATGGTCGATGCGTTGGTTGGCGATGCGGGAGGGATGGGCAGCTGAAACGCGAACAGCAATCAATTGTGAATTATTGAATAAATTAGGGAGAATCAAGGAACATCACTTTAGCAATCATTCTTCCCCCGACTGCCCTGTGTCCCTCTCTGGCTAAGCCCTCTACTCTCCCCAATTCCCCACGCAGTGGCACATCTCGAATATGAAGAGCAAAAATAAAAGGCAAGGCAGAAAGCAAATGCTCACGACTCGGGGGTAACAAAACTGCATGGAAAGGACGAAAAGACAGAAGGAAGAAAGAGACGTCGCGCAGAAAAAGAATGAATGAAAAAGGGAAAGAGAAAGGAAGAAGTGAGGCCTCCTCATTGTGGATTTGCTCGATCGACAAGGGAATGGGAAATGAAGGAGGAGCCATTGCTTAGTGCCCAGGGTCGGGGAGTCGCTCGAAGGAACCACTCCAAGAGAAGGAGGGATTTCACTCGATTTGCTTTGTTTCTTATTCGCCTATTCGCACTCCCTCTCCTCTTCCACTCCCCACTTTCCAGACCTAATGTACCAAGTTTCCCTATTTCTCAATTCGAGAATGTTTGTCTACCTTTCAGCCCCTCAGCCCGAACTCCAGTCACCCCCCATTCAGACATGCATTTACAGTCCTATTTCCGGTATTTGGCCCTTTCATCTTCCACCTTTCAATTTATAACTTGGTCAGACCGTGTGTACTCAAAACTCGTACATGGATTAATCTTCGAATAGGTGCAGAAATTCACGAAATCCGATTCAAATTGGGTCGCGGGAGGGTGATTAGTTTGTAATAGCCGATTATTAGTTGCGAAACTGGAAATGAATGAAATTGGAGAAAATCCCATCCCGTAAGGTAGAATTTGCTATTCACACCTAGTCATTTTATTAGTGATTCTTTCAAACTGGTAAAATAAACGTTCGACTTTTTGAAGTTTTCGTTCGATTGTAAAGTTTTTGAATCCAATTCGTTGAAAGAAATTGAAGATCAGCTTGGAAATTGTTCAAAATTAGCTTCCCAAACAAATGAGTAAAAAATTCTTACCCCAGTAGTCGAAACATCAGATGCTTTGCTATCAGTGCCGATGCCTGTGGCATTCTTCTCGTCTGCAGTCAGAATGCCCTCTGCAGCATCGATTTTCGTCTCAGTTTGTGGTATAAAAATGCTGCTTCCAACTAATATAAATATCCCAGATATCCGCATCCTAAAAGTTGCTCTTTCTAGTGAAATTTTATCCCTCGAATAAAACAAATGAAAATTGTGTCAATCGTTTTGCATGAAATTAAATTTAGAAACCGAGCGGAAACGTCTGGACGGAAAATGAAGAATTGCGCTTATGAAAAGAGAAAAAATAAAGAAGAAAAATGAATCAATGAAGCCAAACGAGTGGGAAGCTTGAAATGCTGAAGAGTATGAAAGAATATAGTCAGTGGCTTGAAGAGAAAGGAGGAATTGAGTTATGCACATTCAGAGGAAATCTTTTAGAAATTCTTAAAAGTACGAAGGCATTATTCTTTTGAAAATAGAAGGAAGTTTTGTCTGAATCGACCAAAAACATTCAGTAAGCAGGGTTGGTGAATGGTTTTTGCGGTGCTATCTTTCAATCTCTCAATTTTTCACCATTTTTACTTCAATTCTCCGATCTGATTTTCTACTTTCTACTTTTTGGTTGAATTTCCAACGGCGCGGAGACATGGTGACGAAATTGGACCAGACATGAAATCGATATCTCGACCGACGAGGTACGGGAAGTCAGGCGAATTCAGAAGGCTAAAGAAGAAACAATCCTCCCTCTCTTCTACTCTACTTACTCTCACCAATTCACTTTCCTATTTCAGTTCATTCAAACACAGTCCACCGATTTCTTTAAAAAATGACTGATTAGATCTCGGCAAAGTGAACTTCAATCCAAATTTTGTTTAATACCCGCTCAATTCAGAGATAAAATAAGAGCACTAGAGAATTCAAGTCAAAGCAATAGCGACAAAGATAATAATTCAATGAAAATGCTGATAAAGATTAAAATCAAATAGTTTCGATTGAAATAAAATGATAGTACAAGTGGAATGAAAAATTCAAGCAGTAAATTCGCCTAAATGCAATCAACCGAAAAAATAAAACAAGCAGTTAGAGTTTACGAGCCAAGAAGAAGAGGCAATGCTAAAAACGGGTAAATAGGCACAAAAGGCATGAAAAGAAAAAGGACAAAGGTTGATGAAGAGAAACAAAAAGAAGAAAAGAAAGGAAAAGGAAAAGATTAGAAATTGATTGGGAATGTGAACTGCCTGAAGCAATTGGATTGTAGAGCGGAGCGGAGAGACTGAAATGGCAAGTGAAAAGAAAGGAGAGAAATTTGAGAAGACAAAAAAGGAATGTGCATGAAATATCGAGGAAAAGGGGGAGAGGAAGGTATCTTCCAACTGCTCTTCTAAATGCATAATGAATAATGAACCGAAGGGCAGCAGGCAACATTCAAATGGCGACTAAAAATCGATATCAGATGAAAGAGAGATGAAAAACGCAGCGGTTTCATTCAATCTCTCTACTCTCTGCTTGTTTTCATCCTTTCCTCCCTCTCTCCCCCTTTCCTCATTTTATCCCCATACCCCATGTCCAAACAGCCCTCCAGCATAGCAGCAGCTGTTTTGCTCAAACTGCCTCAGCATTCAGTTCTCAGCTCAGTCGATCTCTCGATTTCTGTCAGTCGAATTCTCAGGGCTCGAGAATCAACAAAAACTCGTTAACTCGACTCACTTTCTTATTTTACCGGCACAAGTCTAACTCGCTTCCACGAATTATGTGTGATCCAATTGTTGCAGGAAATTTCGAGCTTCGAGCAAAGACCAATCAGCTTCATATCATTTTAATTGCTAAAGAAAAAGGAAAAAAATGCATAGAAATAGAACAAATCTTTTAAAAATGAATAGAAGAGACGGAATCAGAAATTTAGATATTTTTTTAGTTACAATTTTAAATTTCGCATTGCTAGTTTATCGATTTTATATGCATGCAGGGAACAGTTTAGGAGAAAAGAGTTAATGTTAAACCTAAAAGGTTTAGAAAATACTTCACTGTCTGTAGTTATGATAAATTCAAAATTAGACATTCTTGTAGCGTCTTTGTGATTCTGAGGTTAAATCACAATCATGCCTTGCATGGAAAATGATGTCAGATCGAGCACATTGAAATCTTATGGAAAACAAATAATACGATTGTTCGTTGTGAATGAAACACATAACCTGTGAGTGAATTGTAGACAAATTCAAGAATTCGAAGGAAGGGAATTGAATTGTGGAAGTCAAATGTTTGTTCAAGTGATTACAAGGACAGAAGGAAAGAACGTATAACTTCGCCAGAGTGGAAGAGATTTACTACCGAGTATTTAGGAAAGTAATCTAACTCTTGGAATTTAGGGAAAATCACGAAATTGACTTTCAAAGATGCGGTGATAGGGGAAACCCCGTTGGTTGAGATCGATGATCGGATCAATTGAAGAAATGGTTGTGTTTACACAAAGTCGAATTATTCTGATAATCTGCCCGTACACTACGCATAAAATCAGCGAATTTAGTAGAATGGCCTATTCTCAATCGTCTCACTGGGATAACTTGCTCACAATCATTGCTCCGCGTATCAAAGTGTGCGCAATTTTTCTTTCGTAAAACTATCATCTTTAATGCAAAATTTAATTTCTAAACACTTTAGATATATAAAGAGTCCATGAGTCCCGATGAAGAGAACCAGACATTGAAAGAATGTCTATCGAATTTTAATTACGAAAATTTTCTATCCTTACCTTTCATTTTGAACAGATTTTCAGTTTTATCAATACAAATGTATTGCATTGTATTTTGCCGTTGTTATTGTGTTTTGAAACTGAATGTGAGATATTTCCTATTCAAATTCGATGTCTTTTTTGTCCAAGTTTCCTCGATAAAATTTTTCCTGACCCATTCAAAATATTTGATAGCTTCCAGCATTTAAGCAGTCACTTGTTGATTCGGTTATTTGTTATTGCGCTGCTCTCGAATCATTTTTCTTCGATTTTTTCCGACCCATTTTGCATGCGATTTTAGAGCCGGTTAGTTTGAGTAAGGGAGAGAGAACATTGGGAATTCCGATCTGATATTTTGATGTTTAAAATTGTAGAGACTGCCTGAACTAGTTAGTCATTCCATTCAATTCGGCGATTCGACAATCGGTATTCTTTCTTTTTTCTTTCCATTGCATAACCCTATTCAATCATCGTTTACCAGCCATAGTCACAATCAAAGCATTTTCACTATTGATTATCAAGAAGTCACAACTTATTATCACGTTTTCAGAATTGTTATTTCTATTTTCTACGTAGACATTCTATTTTCCATAGTTTACTTTATGTTATATTTTTTCGTGTGAACTGGAACCGTTTATTTTTTCTGTCGTGTAATATCGAGGAAGTCTTTGCAAATCTGTACTTGCGTAAGTACGTCTGAATTTCTCACTGTGAATAACTGATTATTGCCTCAAAATTTTCGATTATCATATAAGTCCTACTCCTTAACCCGTTTGGAGACTTCATCCTATCATCATGAGTTATAGTATTTATAGATATAGCTAGAATGCTTGCCATGTAAAAGATCTCTTTTATGAAATGACTATTTTCCTCCGATGTGAAAATATCAATGATCATCATCAAAAAATTCGAAAATTGTAATCATCCAACTCCATTTTTTCCGAATTCTAACTCATTTACTCACTTATTCCTACTTCCTGAGATCTAACTAGAGACATTTGGGTGCAGTTGTGTGTGAATTTTAATGTTTGTCGTCGCGTAAATACACGGATCGTTTATGTCATTACCATCGTCGATGTGTGACTGATTGCTGAATGTTGAATGCAGTTTGCAGGCTGAAGACGAAATTAAATTCGAGAGGGTACAAAATTCTGGCTGATAAGACAACATACAGAAATTGAAAATAGAGTCTTCGAATTGGCAGTCGGCTGGCTGGCTGAAGGAGAGGTTAGATGAAAGTCGGTGATACAAAGTTAAGGTAGGCTATTTTCAATATCGAATATACTCTAAAAACCCAGTACTCATGTGAGATATTCTCTAGGGCAAAATGATACCAGTTCCTTCTTGAATCAATTCTACTGTTTCAGAGAACTAAGAATCTTTTTCTATTATATATAATCATCCAACCATTTAGCAACACAAATGGCATCACACAACTCGATGTCCATGAGGAAAGTAAGTATTTTAAAAAATATTTTGAATCAAATTATAAAGAGCTCTCCAAAACACAACAATTTTTAAAGCTATTTCAGCTTCGAGTTTTCTATCTACAACTCAGATTTTTATGTCTTTGTGAATAGTTTCCAGAATAGAATTTCAGAAGTAGATGCCAAGGGAAAAGCGAATGGATCAGGCGATACGACGGATCGAGCAGAATGGAACAGCACAATCGAATATATTTTGTCAATCCTCGGCACTGTGATGGGATACGGAAACATCTGGAGGTTTCCAGCAATAGCCTATGAAAATGGAGGAAGTAGACGGTTTTCGGAGAATAAAACATCTTTTTTGCAATTTCAGGCGCATTTCTATTGGTCTATGCAATTTTAACGATGCTTTTCGCATTGCCTATTATTTATGCGGAGTTGGTGATGGGTCAATACTCACGAAGTGGATTATCCGTAATTTTCAAGATGTATTTTCCTGCTATGCAAGGTAAGACCTGAATACTTGTCTGATCTGAATCGGAGGCATAATTCTGCAGGACTTGGCTGGGCTATGGCACTGCTCACTGTTTCCATTACAATTTATTATATTCTCGTCGTATCTTGGGCTGCGATTTACATGGTTTCAATACTTTGATCTAGAAGGGAAACGTTTCATCTGCAATTTAGGTGTCGGTTTTATTCGGTCAGAGTTCGCATTGGGTTACATGCGACAATTGGTGGAACACAATATGTAAATAAAATCAGACAACGTTTTTTTCTATTGAATTGATTTTCCAGACTGTTCTGAAGACAATCGAAATGCAGCTTGTGCCAAGACCAATCCAAAATTGCCGATATTTTTCAATGGAACTTGCATCGCCACAGCTTCCCCCAAAATGCTGAGTGCCTCTGAGGAATTCTTCACGTGAGTCTACCGGTTTGCGTTGATTTTTCGACTTGCCTTTTCATTATATGCAAAATATGCACCTCCACAACCTTATAATCGCCTCTTTCGATCAATTTTCGCACCTGTGAACTTTGGCTTTATGCTCTGACAGAAGAAAAATCACAATTCCAGAGTATGATAAAAAATGAGAATTTACAGGTACTTCGTGATTGAGCCCACGAATGGAATCGATGAAATCGGCTGGATCAACTGGAAAGTCGCCTTGTCGTTTACGATCATGTGGATTTGCGTTGCACTTATTCTGTACAAGGGAATTGACTCTTTCGGCAAAGTTTCTTTGGTATGAACGTTGATCGTTTCCGAGCTAAAATTGCTTTATTTTCAGGTTACAGCCACTCTGCCCCACATAATTCTCATAGCCTTGTTCATTCGAGCCATCACACTGCCAGGGTCAGGCACAGGAATATCGTACTTCATAGGACGACTCAATTTCGACTACGTTTTCAGGCTCAGGGTATGCGTCTGCGTTGAATATTCGATTATAAAAGAAAGAAGTATTCATCATCTGGGTCCTTTTCTCGTCAATTTTATTGTTTCCGTTCCGCTCATGTGATATTAGGGAAAATTGTTTTTCATGCTAAACAAAACTGTAACCACAACTAATCGAAAATGTGTTTGTGATTTGGATAGTTCAATGAACACGTCTCTAGCATGATAAATTTAATCATCAATCTTTGACTTCGAAATTCTGTGAATTATCCATTTCAGACATGGGTAACGGCTCTAAAGCAGCTCTGCTTCTCACTATTTATCGGCTATGGAGGGCTGATTACCCTAGCATCCTATTCCAAATTCCACAACAATTGTTTCCGAGTAAGTTTTCCCAGAATCAATTAGTTCCAACGAAATTTTTAAAGAGGAGTCATTTTACTTGGCAAAAAGTAATAAGATATGAAAGCTGTTTTTTGTAAACTCCTTAAAAACTAATTTCATGATTCAGGATGCCGTTATTCTTGTATCGACAGACACGATAATGAGCATCTTCGGTGGAATAACCGTGTTCGGAACTCTGGGCTATTTGTCTCATGAAGTCCATCTTCCTGTCGACAAGGTAGTTCAAAGCGGTGAGAAACTTATTCTTAAAATATCATCAAATCAAATTCCATTGCAGGAACAGCATTAGCATTCGTGACTTATCCTAAAGCAATGTCGATTATGCCTCTTCCGTGGCTTTGGTCTTTCCTATTCTTCGCTCTTCTCTTCATATTGGGCACATCTTCACAAGCGGGAATGGTGGAGGTATTTTGCACAAGTAAGCTAGACTTTGCATGAAGTTCATTGTAAGGTGGTTTGATAATAAAAAACTTGATGTGGAATCGGGTAAATAAGTGCCTGTACTCATAACAAAATTTCATAAGTCATAATTATCTTCTTGTATTTCCCCCACTCACTCATTTGTAATCCACACCCATTTCCTACACAAAAGCCTTATAATTGCGCAGAAATTGAGCATGAATTGCGAAAGGCCGCCGCCATAGTTCTATGCCTAAAAATTTTCTATTTCATTTAGCCTTGTACGACCAATGGCCCTCGACTCGCAGCCACAAAACCATTGTCTCTGCAGCGACCTGCTTCGTTATGTTCCTCATAGGATTTATCATGTGCTGCGGGGTATGTTCTAATTTTTTTTCCATAAACAGCACAATGAAACAACAACCAGATATGAGACCAATCAATTACGGATAATTTTGAAAGATTACAAGAATGCTAGAAGACGATGAAAAATTCTTTGCCAAATATTAGTCATTGAAGTGTGTTCAAGTAAATAATGGAAAAGATAGATGTCTTATGTCTGTAATTTTTCTTTGATTTAAACATTTTACTATACTTATATAGCAATGTTTTCTTTTTACTTTTGATGAAGTCTTAGTTTTAGTGTGGATTCTACTGGTTCAACGTCTATGACGAGTTTACTGGGTCGACAGCCATTTTCCTGACGATAGCACTCGAGTGCATCATTTTGTCGTATTTTTACGGTTTGAATACCCAATAAACAAATAAATAAGAATATCGTAGGTCGCAGAAACGTGATGAAAGATGTAGAAGAAATGCGCGGACCAGCCAAGAAAGGGATGATGAAGTGGATTGGCGAGCACTCGCCATACTATCCTTTCAACTGGCTATGGATTACCCCACCTATTGCACTCGTAAGAAGTTTTGTGCAGAAATCCTATAACATATACCCTATTCCAGGCAATAATGATCTTCACTCTAATTCGCGACAGAATGACTCTGAGAATCAAGGGAGAAGTCTACACATTTCCACTGTGGGCAGAAGTAAGAGATTATTTAAATTTGAAACTTTTTCAAGAATGAAAATAGAAAATGGAGTTTTTACATAATTGCTGAAGAGTTCAATAGTCATTTTAGAAATATTAGGATTTTGAACAAGTATTGGCATGAAAATATGATCATTTCTCAACTCATTTTCAAGATTTTATCCTGATGTGCAATTTCATATAAATTATTTAGGCACTCGGATGGTTTCTGTCATTATCACCTCTGATTGCAATTCCAATCTACTTTGTCTACAATTACTTCAAATGGAAGAGGAAAGGAAAGGTAATAAAGTCGAAGAAATGAAAAAAGGATTAACTGAATGAGTTTGCAGTCATTCAAAGATCTGTTCCGAATCCAACCAACCATGCCTTCCTACGGAAGAATCGCATCCGAAAAGAACTTGAATCGGCAGCAGAATCCGTGAGAAAATGGTCATATTCAGGTTGATCTGCAGACAAAACAAATTACGTCATATCCATGAACCGGTACTAATTCACTCCATGTTTAAAATGGAACAATATGTGTTGAAGATATTGATAATGTTTCTAGCATTATTTGATAGATGAATAAATCATCAGTTTCGATAAAACCTACTTTATTTTCTTCCACTCTTTAAAATCAAATCAAAATTCAAGTCCTACCCGCTTAAAAATCGCAAATGAGTTCGAGAATTCTCGAAAGTCGAATAATATCGACGAGAATCAATATGTAATGCACTTTGCCTAGAAATTCTATGAAACAGAACAGATACAATAGGAGAAATTAGCAATAATTTACCATAAAAATGAGTTCAAGGTGAAGAAGATGAATTTTTGAGAGAAACCTAGAAGGGATAATTTACAAGAAGGAGTTGAGAGAAAGAACCAAGATAAAACCTCAAAGTAGAACGTGTAAAATATAAACATGTAGCTGCACATGCAGAGAGATGCGGAGATGGAGCAAGAATCGAGCAGTCTGCACCTCCATGCCTCAGAGCCAATACTCCTCCTCGTCATCGTTGACGACTTCCACAGGCCTCGCGCTCGCACAGCAATTCTCCTTGGTCTTCAATTTCAGCGCTTCCTTGCTTCTGAACTTCATCACCAGATCGTGCCCATTCATCCCGCCATCCTGCAAATTAAACCAGGATGAAGATCATAATAGGCCGGATCAAACATCAAAAGTTTCATCATTTTACATTTCGAATGAATAACCTATTCAAAATTTCATTCCAAACCACATTCAAGACTTCTTTAGAGAAAAAATCAATTTTAGCTCTGCTCATATTTTCTTTTCAAATAATTACAAAATTTATTCATGTTTTCGAAGATATCAATTCCCTAAATGTACCTGCATTCCATTGCTGATCATCTGCTGCTGCTTGACCTCCTCATTGATCATCCTCAGTTTATCCAAATCGCTGCACATCCTGTCCGTCGACAGATCGTCAGACAGTTTCTTCTGCTGGGTTCTGCAAATTATACGCGATCGACATAAATACACCTCAATTCAACAATTACTACTTGACAGAGGATGGAGTAACGACGGATATTTTTTCAAAACTATTTTCAGTTTCTTCAACTATCTCTAACTACAGAAACTGCAGACTCGGTCCTTCCGTTTTTAATAGCTGATTCCCAACCTGTCATATCCCTTGCCAAACACGGATTCAGAGACCGAACTCTTCTTTTCCAACATATGGATTGGCACAGAAGACGAGTTCTTTCTGGAAAGTAGTTGACTGATTAAGCAGAAAAAGGCAAATACCTTTCATAGGAGTCCTTCCTGTTAGGTCCAGAGGGACGGGAATGACCATTCTGGTTGGAATTAGAGTGAACAGTCGACAGGCGGCGACGCACAGAGCCTCCCTGAGGACGAGCTGAATTTACGCATTAAATTTCAGTGAATGGTGGTAAATTATAAAATCTCGAATAGGGCTCATTTTGAATGTTGGAGGCGCGAAGATAAATTTTATAATCATCAAATGAGGTAATTATTTCGTGCAGAAACAACATACTCGAAAATTTGATTTGGCATTCCGAGGATCTTTTCAGAATAGGAGCGTAAAAATGCCATTTTGAAAATTCACACTGCAGAAGAAATTCGAATTTCTTGCACTAGACAAAATGAATATTATTACCGTAGCGGGAAGTGCGCGTCTCGTTGTGCGACTCCTCGATCTTGATGACTCCTATCTCGGGAAGGTAGGTCTTCATGCGCGGATTCAGCGGGGACACTTCCTGAGAATGCGATTTGACGCTTTATTTGCACTCACTCACTCATTCATTCATTCATTCATTAACTAACCTCAGCACGATCACGCAGCTTCTCGAACACAGTGCGACTGTTGGCGGTCATGTTGCAGCTGCTGTGGCGCATCGAGTCGTAGCTGAAAATCCAAGAATTTGAATATTTCGTCATTTCTGTTTATCGAATGATTGGCGGCAACTTGGAGAAATAGTGTGCAAGGAAGAGCGTTCTACTTTCTCCTTGCTAACACACTGTAGTTCTTCATATTCTAGCGTTGCAATGCATCCAAACTACCAATTGGCTTAATTTTCTTTTAAATTTTGACTTTGAGAGATTTAGTAAAAATATAGTTGCCCACTTTCTCTTGTGCGTTCCCCAATCCTCGTCCGCGTTGACAATTTCCCCATCGCGAGCAGGCGAAATCTGTCCCTTAGCCAGTCGCTGGTTGTATTCTGCCACGCTCAGACCCTGCAATAAATGAATAAGGGATGAGATGAACACTCCAAATATTCCAATCAGTAAAGCAGTGTGATTATATGGATTGGAAAATGATTCGTTGCCTTGATCATTCTGTGGATGAACTGGCAGCGACTGCCGTAGGGGCAGGAGCCCTTGAGCGAGAATTTGTCGCACAGCTGCGTCTTGTACTTCGGATGCAGCTGGCCACGCGGCTGAAAATAGCGAAAATCAAATTTGCAGAAACTTCATCTTAGTTCCTTTAAAGATGTCAAATTTTAAAATTGAAAAATTCCATTATAAAAGCCATAAATTATGATAAACCACTATGTGTCAATCAAGTTTGTTGCAAAATTCAATATCCAGTTTATGGGTCATGCCTAATTTATTCACTCTTTCAAGTTTTATCAGAAAGTTGTAAATTCATTACTGTCTAATAAATTTCAATGTAACCTATTTGAACTCACCCTAGGAGGATATCTGAGTTCAGCCTCCCCGTGCGCGAATCTGCACTCCTCCCCATACGAGCAGGGCTGGCCCTTCCGCCACATGTCACACAGCGAAGTCTTGAAGGCTTCCTGTCTCCTCAAAATGAAAACAATCATCAATGAATTCAGCAGCGGTAGACATTTATGGGTAATTCTATGAAGTTGAATTTGTATTCTCGAAAGATCGCAACAGAAAACATGTCAAAAAGCTTGTTAGAAGTTCATCAAGGTTTTCATCCCATGTCCGAACCCATGAGACATTCGGGAATCCTCTGTATATCCTCATAACGGGCATTTTTCTCCAATGGAAAGTTCGTGAATCAGTGCACTAATCTGCACTATGCCATTTCGAAACAGACTTGCAATTTTTTTTTCGAAATTTTGACACCCGTACTCGCGAGTTTTTTATTTGTTTCAAAAGTCACCATTACAAAGCAGGGAGTAAACGAATTGCGTGAACCTTCAAAAAAAACAATTTGTTTTGTTTCAAGGATGAAGCTTCAGATAAAAACGACGATAACCTACTTTCTCTCCCTCATGGCATCCTCCATCTCAGCATCAGTCATCCTGGTCGAGTCGTTGCCCATCTCCTGTCCCATTGCCTGTAGCTGAGTGACTGTCGGCATTGTCTGCATGTGTGCCTGTTGTGTCTGTTCATGCAGTGCATTCAGTCGGCTTCCCTCCATTTCCATCATCTTCCCATTCGCACTCATTCGTCTCTCCTGCAGCATGGTGGGACAACCAGCGAGGATGGACTCGTTTGCATTGGCGGGCCGCGTGAACACCTCCTTGTAGTAGGGGGCAGTGAGGGCGGCCACTTTCTGGACGGACTCGGGCAGGTCCTCGAACTTGGCTGCATAGGGGTCGAACGAGGCGCGGATGTGCGGGGCGTCGGGCGGGAAGAAGTAAGTGCCGTCCGCAGAGAACTGAGCAATCGGCTTCATCGGCGCCGCCGCCTGCCACGCGCGGTACATCGAGGGAGGCATCGCTGAAAATTGTCAGTTTTCGAGTATAAAATTCCCGACCATTTTTTAAAGAAAAATCGAATTGAAATTCCGAAACAAACTTGAACATTACAATTTCTAAATTTTCAAAATCAAAATTCACTGGCATTCTAAAGGTTTTTTGTGAATACTTTAGAAGAGAAACCCACGTCCACTGATGTGTTGGGGCTGAGGATAGAAGAGATTCTCGCCCGAACAGAAAGAGGACGGAGGGTAGACGAAGTAGGGCTGCGAGAGAACGGGAGCCATGGGGGCAGCAGGACCGACCGCCGAGGGAGTGGGCACTGGAGTGACCGCAGTGGGCGTGGGAGGAGGGGCCAACAGATCCTTGTTCAGAGGAGTCGGCGTTGTCGGAACCTACAAAAATAAATTTTTGAAGTAGAACAGGAATTTCGAACTTGTTTTCGATATCATAATTTTCAATTGGGAGAATTTTCAAAGCCGCCATAAAGCAGATGCAGATAACTTTTTATTATTTCGCTATGCAGGACAGTTCGATATTCTTTTTCTTTTCTAAATTTTCACATTTTTGGAGTTGAATGTGAAAGCAAGCTCTTGTGAAGCTATCACAATCCCAAGATTTATTCGGTATTATTTTGATCGTGCTCTATAGTTGAGCACCACGAAGAAATTATGGAAGCGGAGTTACCGAAACAGGATGCGGCTGGTAGATCTGGTGGTGATGAGCGGGAGCGGACATCGAAGACATTGGGATGGAGTGGGTCGACTCGGCAGAGGAGGCCGCAGAGGCAGGACGAGGCAGAGGCATTCCCGATCCGGGGATGTGATGGTACATCTTCTTATTCAGGGTACACCTGAAACTGGAAATACTAAGCCAGCAAAAAACTCGATAAATTCACCCAAAACAGAAACAAAGAAAGAAATCAAGAAATTTTTGAAGACAGACCAAAAACGCGTGGAAATAAAAAGCAGCGAGATGACAATGAGCAGTGTTGAGGATGATTCAAACATTAGCATACATGAACTAGAAAAACAAAGTTTGCAAAGGATAACGATAAGTGAAAAAAATGAATTTTATTTCAACTTGATCGCCACTATTCAACCGTCTCGAAGCTCGAACGGACAGACCAGATTAATTGATGAGCTCGGCAAGTGGATGGAGCAATGGAGGAGGGAAAAATCGCGAATCCCCCAAGAAACTCCGAAAAATCGTGACAAAATGAGAAAAACGAAAATTAATGCAGTAATGAAACGATTCTGCTGCACGCATGCAGACAGACACTTGCAGAAATGCATCAGACAATTGTTTCCTTTCGATGGATTTCGCGTTTTTGCCGTTTTCTCCTCAGCGAAAATTGTACCTATCCGAGTCGATCCGGACGGATGTCGGCACTTTTTTGTCGACCAATGCCAATCCGTTCGGATCCGTGTTGGTCGATAATTTTTATCTGGTAAAACTGCCGACCGACGGGTCAACTCGGATTGAATTGCCGATCCGTCTGGACTGACTCGGATAGCCATAATTTTCGCTGAGTACTCTTTCAAAGTGCGATCTTTCGTAACAGCCATAATAGAAGTTGGAAAGTTTTCATTCAATCTGATTCTCAGAAAGTAGGAGAGATAAGATCGAAAATTAACTCTCAACTGCAACCAATATTCAGAATTGGCAGCAAAATATCCAACATCTTATCAAAGATGATAATTGTGGAAATGTTGACGATCAAAAGTGTCATTTGAGGGATATTTTATTTTGAAATTAATCTCATCTTTTAAAGCATGATTTGTGATACTACCTGATCCAACAATTAATAATGCATCGATTTTTTTACAATTTTGAATAAATTAAATTGTTTTTTTTAGAATATATGTTGACCGATAGCTATAATCGATTTTCTACGTCGAATATTTCAGCTACATTCATTTAATTTTAATCGAACGGATTTCTTTGTGGTTTTGATTTCTTTTTTTTATCGCTTGAAAATTGAATGGGTTTCACTTTTTAGTCAATCGATAGAAAACATCCAAAAATTCCAGGAGAGAGAACTTGCGATCAAACCGTCGTTCGTGCGTCAATCACTGCATAATTTGCATAATCATCTCCTCTCCAATGCTACAAACTCCCTTCAAATTTTGCCCCTCGTACAGATTGACAGCAACACTTGGTTTTGAACAGGTGCAAATTTTAAATCGACTTCAGCATGTTCAAATGAAATCGTTACTCAGGCAACAGTAACTGACAATAAGAATTAACTGATAGTCACAAATATACATATTCTCAAACACACTATACAGTTATAATAATCATTAATGTCTTTTATGCTTGAAAATTTTCTAATTGTAAAACATTGCCAGTTTTTAAGGTTACAAATTTCATTATTACTTTGAAAATTAATTTTTTTCAAATTTTTGAGCCCTTTTATTAGTAGGATGACAAATTTCAAGATAAAACAAGACATCAACTCATTTCAATTTTATTTTGAACGTTGAATTAGAATTGACGAGTCAGAATTTGATTTGAAATCTATTTTTAATTTCAATTTTTCAAAAAGTAAATACCAGAATATGTTGAATTTATAGGAAATTTTGTAAGAAGCTGAAGGGATTTTATCTGATTTACCAATCTCTAAGATAGTAGATTTCATTGAAGTTCTAGTATGCATATATTTTCAAAGCTATAAGAGCAGAGTAAAAATTAATGAAATCACATATCTTTATTTCGCGTTCTTTTTTATTGAGGTTTTAATTCTATTTAGACACATTAATATCAGTTTAAATCTCTAGTGTTCATAAATGATATTGTAGAACCTTTTATCCCATAAAAATGTGTTGTTTCTCTACTTCATATTTAGTACAATAGTTTAATTTCATTATCAATAGGTTTGTTAATCGATTTCGTCTCTATATCTAGTGTTGTAGCTCATTACCATCTTACAAGTTTAGAACCGTATCATGTCAGGTGTTGTCAAGACGACCGTGCAATTAAACTCTCACATCTTCTTCACAAACACGAGATCACCTGCGACTATCTGTAACTACTAAAGTGAAAGTCTAATTGTAAGACATCAGATGTTTATTTCAGAATTCAAAGAGGTCTGCTTTATCTTATCTTGCAATTTCAGTTGGTCTCATACGATGCTAGACAGAGACAAAGAAACCATGCCTCTGCTCGAAAACGATGTGCTGGAAGATGGGAGGAAGGACGACACAATCATTGAAATGTAATTTTATAGCTCTAAAATGTTGAAATAGAAGCAAGGAAATATCGTTATACCGGAACTGTCTAATCTAATCTATTTCAACTACTAGTATGTATTTGAAGAAAAGTTGAAGATATTTTGTTATTGTCATTTTTTTAATACCGATTTGTAGAAAAGCAAATTTTAGGCCAGAAGTCGAATTGTCTCATGGAAAATTTATGGAAAACCACAAGCTCCTCATGTTTGAATCGACCAAAATCAGTCTGCTCAGTCGATTGAAATGGAAGAAATTGTTAGTCAATTTTATTGATACATACATAGATTTAGGGTTACAATAGATTTAGAAAAAATAAGGCTGATTAAAAAATAAAAAAATATTTTGAGTGGTGTGACATACTGAATATAATTCAAATTTATGAAAAATATCTACAAAATCAGTTGTGATTGGAAAAAAAACATTTCAAAATAACCATTGTTGCAACCAGCAACTTGATAATTGCTTGTTATTTATAATTTTATATTCATCAATCGATAATCAATAACTTCAATTGTTATCTTTGGGAAATTGTCAGAACTTTCTACAATCTGATAGTGTCGTTGATGTTAGTTGATTTTGTGAAACGCTAATTTGCATTGACGCCCACAAATACTTTTATTTGTCTAAGATTCTTTCATGAACGATTATGTTTCTCGAGTTTATTCACTATTTCTCATGAGCTGTTCGTATAAATAGGTAGACACAATAGAGGAAATTGCCCTTATTCAGTATTTTACCCTAGTACGCTACTGTATCAAGAAGTCTCTCTATTATCTTATATAGTTATTTAAATAAAAAATTATATATAAAAGGCAAAATCTTCAATAGAGCTATATCTGTTCCACTCGGACACGACAATCATATCAAATGAAATATGGTTTAGGATAAAACTGCTGCTATTCATTTTCTTCTTTGGATTCTTGGTGATATTGGTTTCAAGTGGAATAATGAGTAACTCGGAGAGACGATTGGAAAAACGCCAACATTCAAACTCAAATCCTCCTTCACTTACTAATGAAACTAAATCTACACAGGTTCTAGGAAAGGCTTTAAACGAAGTTTTACACTAACATTTTAACTCATCATTTCAATTAATAAAATTCTAGATTCAAGGAACGCTTAAGAATGCGACAGGTAAAATTTATAACCATTATCTAAGATCCTGTAAACTACTTGAAGGTAATGGGAGGGGTTTGAGATTGAAAACTGGATCTATTTATGGTGCGGTGCGTGGTTTTTTCGCACCACCAACATCCTTGTTTATAATAGAGAGTAGAGTTCTCAGTTAGAGTTAAACAACAGGGCTTAAAAGTTTGGGCCAGAGGTGGGCCTGGACCTGAAAACCAGGTACAAGTATAATTTTGAAACAATTTTCTCAAACACGAACACAAAATTATGTCCGTGTCCGTAAATCCCTGTTAAGATCTTATCAAATAATCATAAAGTAACGATGGTGATTCGAGTTACAATGAAATTGATCGGGTTGTCAATCGATTGATGACCGATTTCTGTTCAGAGTTCTCGAAATTGCATAATCCCTCTCCTTTTCTATGCAAGATGATTATTCATGAATAAACTGGGATGACGAAAATTGATAACAAAATCGGTATGGAAAAAGATGAGTGGGTAGAGTTGGAATATAGGTCATTTTAATTCAATTTTTGCATTCTTGATAGGAAATCATGTCAATTCCTTAACAAACGATATACACAATGGGGTTTTATTAAGAAAAGTTCGTAGTAATTTTCAAATAGTCAAATTCCAAATTAGTCGACGAAATATTGATGAACTGATGCATTCGCATCGGGGAAAAATGATTGTTCGGATTAATCCTATTAGAAAAGGTCCATAGAACTCGCTCAAAAAATAATATATTCTTCCCACGAATTGCAAATCAATCAGCTAAAACTCCCTTTAAAATGGCAGAGAGAAAATGTTAGTGTGAGTTATCAAAATGGTTAGATACCTAAATATTTGTTCCATTTTGATTTTATTGACGCTTACTCCATTGGGAGTAAATTGTGATGAAGGTAAACAATTTATATTTTATTGTGTGTAAATAATTGGATATATTATTCTGCCATTTAAATATTGAATTTAGTTTGCCAAGATTGCGCAGGAGCGACAAAAATCGTTTATCCAGGAAATGTAAGTTTGAAAATTAATATTAGTGTTTTGAAACATAAGAACTCGAGTTGGATAAGCAAAAAATCGGTTTTTCTCGGAGTCGACACCAATACGAAGTACCCGAACATCGAAATTTAAACATCTTTTGATAAAATACCATCTACTAAGTTGTCTAAACTCAAAAAGAATTTTTCAATCTCGATGATTGGTAACTTTGTACGAATTCTGACTTCGAAAGAAATCAATGTTTTATTTATCCAATCCTAATGAGAGTATTTGAAGGATAGTGTATGTGGCAACGATGGTGGATCAGTCAATGTGAGCACCTTTATTACTAAAGGGGGATGCACGTATGATATTATCTTTAAATAAGGATTAATCGCAGCATTTAGAGTAACGATGACATGTGAAGACGAGGGTAGCGTCGCGTGCGTGCAATTTCAATCCAATTCATCGTGTGGATGTCTAGGCACAAATGAGACCACTTTCATTTGTAGCGGAGGAATATTGAATTTGTACTTTCAATTATTCTTTAAAAAGCCTTGCGCTCAGAAGATAATGAATGGTGATGCGAACGAACCGTAGAAATAGACACAGAGTACAAATGGTGATATTTTTTTATATCTATGAGTTGATGATTACAGAAGTTCACAGGTTCGCACTTTGGAAGAGAGCATAGGATTAGGGTAGGGCATAAAGATAGGCACTCCACTTTCATATTATTTCCCCAAAGTGTGAACCTACGAACTTTCGTAACACCCCTATGGGCTCGTTCGCGTCATCGTTCTTTGTTTCATCAGCGTAAGGTCCCTTTTAGGATTAGTGAAGGAGTTTTCGAAAACCAGTTAGTTCCCGTGACTGCAGGATATTGTACTAAGGTCAGCTAGTTATTTTGAGAAATTAATGATAAAAGTGCATTCAGATTACGCTAGAGCTAGCAAAAAAGACATTGCTAATGGGAAGGGAAAAGAAGACAAGAAAGTCGATATTGGCGCTTCTTTTCCCCTCTCATTAGCAGTAACTATTTTTGCTAGCTCTAGCGTAGTCTGAATCAGAGCTGAGACGAATTTGAAGATTTAAATTTCGTCTCAGCTCTGATCTGAATGCGTCTTAATCGGTTGGAATTAACATTCTCAGGGCTAGGGAGAAACTTCGGCAACAACGAAAAGCCACCACCTCAGCACGTCTTTTTTACGAAGAAACACTAAGCCCCGCCCCCTACTTTTTTCTTTTCCCTCTTGTGTCTAAAGACGTGGTGAGGCGGTGGTTTTTCGTAATTGCCGAAAATTCTTCAAATTCAAAAATAGTCTGACTAGGAAATTTTGCCAGGTGTTATAAACTCTGGTGCAAGATGTTACGGACGCCTATAAATTGGTTGACTTTGTGTGAAAACGACATCGTCAGAACTTCTGATGCTTATATAATAAATGAGCATCCTCGAAAACCCCTATGTATCAATTTTCAGGGAAATTCGTAAAATGCGAACTGCGCAAAATAGTCATAAACGATTTTTACGTGGTGCAAAATGTTACGGACGATTCAGTTCATCAACTGATATATCCCCTATAACTGAACCAATTCGGCTCAAAATTGGCACAATTATTGGAGTATATATCCATAAGATATCCACCGATTTTCAACCGGATCCGAGTTATAATACAAAAGTTATGATTTTTTTTCTACCGAGTGTCTCTTATGGAAAATAGCCTAAAATGTTAAGGAAATGACTGATGAAATTTCTTCAAAAATTCATAGTGTAGAAATGAATGAAGATATGATATAAAATGACATTGATTCTGAAAATACAAACAATTGAGAGTGTTTTGAGACCAAAATTATAATCAGAAACTTCATAACTGTCGAGGACCAATGATCTGAACCTGAAGCATCGTTTTTACTATAGAAAATAGGGCAAGTTTGAAGAACTTTTGGATAATCCCTTTCTGTATTCCTATAGATTTTTTTCAAGAATAACCATTATCATATTTTCATAGAGTGATAATGAGGCTATCAGAATATGCAAACAATTCGATGGTTTGTTGACTAGATTCGGAGTTATGAATTTTTGAAGAAATTTCATTAGTCATTTTCTTAACATTTTAGGCTATTTTCCATAGTTAAGAGACACTCGGTAGAAAAAAAATCATAACTTTCGTATTATAACTCGGATCCGGCTGAAAATCGGTGGATATCTTATGGATATATACTCCAATAATTGTGCCAATTTTGAGCCGAATTGGTTCAGTTATAGGGGATATATCAGTTGACGAACTGAATCGTCCGTAACTTTTTGCACCAGCCAAAAAGTGATTACCGCAGCCGTGTGTATTGTATAATGAGTGAAGTTTTTCGGAAAAGTGATATAATAGTGTTATTCAATGTGGCGAATAATCCTACAAATATTAGAAGTTCTGGAATTCATGTCTTCAACTCAAAACTGTTATTTTATAGGCGTCCGTAACATCTTGCACCAGAGTTTATAATCCTCAGATCGACTGATTTGATCATCGATAGGGGCATTTTGATTTGCTGACCACGATGCAATCATCAAAAAGGGCTTAGTTGATTTCCCAGTACCAGGAATACATGCAAATGGTTGCGTCATAGAGAAATAGTGTGCGAAAATGAGAGTAAAAGAGAAAGATATGCTAATTTCAATACACCATTTCTTCAGTAAATCAAGCAGCTTTCGTGCAATTTCTGGGATTAGAAGGTCTAACACAGGCAATTTTTGACAATTGTATTGTGATCATCACACCGAAATAACGGCAACCTGGAAAGTAGTAACGGTAGTAGCCTACGAAATGGTATGGGAAAAAATTATCTAGCCACCATATTCTCTTCCTAAACCGTACTATCTCATAGGCTAATACTTTTCCAATTGCCGAAATATAACCCTATTGGTGACAAAATCACTCAATTTGAGGATTAACACCTGACGAGATTTTCTAGTGAATGTCATCACTTGAAGACGAAAAAATTTCAATGCACCACTTTTGAATAAAAAGATAAATGAATTCGTATTTAGAAGAATCTCATAAAGAATATTAAAAAATATGAGCTAATAATTTCATATTTAGAAAATGTCCAGCCCAGGAATTTGTCTAACCGGATTGGCCCTAAATGCTACAACGCAAGTGGTGAACAAAACGATGGGAAGCGTCACAAAGCTGATAAAGGACATTCTGGCCGGAGGCATAGGTAGTAAAACTCTTGGTATGTAAGTCGAGTTTATTATGTCTGTTAAAAGAAATCAAATGTAATTTAAATTGAACCGAAAAGTTCATAAGCAGTCTCTACTAAACACCGGCCTTCTGTAACCTACATCCTCTTGTGTTCTACACCCCCTCCCTCTTTCTATCTCTAATCCACACTATTTCTCAAAAAGAGGGTGTAGAATACAGAAAGCCTAAACCATCATTTTTAAAAATACCATTCCTCTTTTAGCTAATCCTTTCTACCCTTAACGATTGAAAATGATATTTTAGTTTCGATTGTTACAATGCGTTGCAAAAGTATTCATACACTTCATTTTTCCATGATTATAGAGAGAACAAGCCACGCTCAATTCCAAGCAAGAAAAGACGTAAAAGACCGTCGTTGAGCTAATTGACAATCGTTGAAAAGGGGTTTCGCTGAGAAAATCAATCTTTGAACAAGGACTATTTACAAAAGTTTATTTTCTCATTGAAAGATATTTTGATACTAAATTCACTTAACCAAATTTGCATTGTAAACGTAGGATGCGCTAGATTCCGGCTAAAATGAAACGTGTACTTTTAAAAATATATTTGTTGTTGTAGAGCATAGTCGGAAACCTATTTTAATGAAAATAGAGCTAAAAATTAGCGCCGGAGGACCTTTTAATTTTACCTGTAAAAATAAATCATTTGTCGCTAATTGCGCTCTACTTTCAATTTTGCCCAATTAAAGCCATCGCTTTCATGTTCCTCGACTCATTTCTTGCAAAAACCGCTTGAAAAATCGAAATTTCCCTTACAAAAACAAGCAAAGAAAGCGAGGCCACGCCTAACGGTAAATGTGAATGTAAGAGGGATATGGCGCGCTCACGTCAGAAAGCTGTAACTTTGCGTAAGATGGGCTGTTTCAAAAGCCTGAATTGCCTTAAAATCTGTGAACCAGTTCTATAAGTTTGTGTGGGTTTTGGAAAATATCAATCCTTTTCCAAAATCGACTTGTGCTCTCTAAATAAGTCATATACTTATATTTTTCATGCATATTTTAATTAAAAAATAGATTCGATCTATTACTACATAAATACTTTTATTTTTCATTATAGAAATAGGAAGCATTTTTCATTTTCAGAACAATTAATTCCTCACTTAACTAACTTTGCGAATGATATGGTTGAAATTGCGAAGAATGGCTCAACTTCTGTCGGAGATATTCTAGGAGGAGGTAAAGATATTTGTAATTTGAACAAATCGATACAATATTTTAAATTAAGGAATAGGTAAATACAACTATATGATGTGAAATATTCAATTCATCGTCAAGCAACGGACAGTATGCAAAAATTCTCAATAAACATACAAAAATAAAATGATAGTACACTGAAAAATAGGGGGTAAAGTAAGAATTATTCTGAGTGTAGGTGGCCTCTCAATTTTTTAAAATACATTAGCTATTTGGAGTTTAGGGTTAGTTAAAAATTATGATAAAGTATTTTTTAGCATACTCCGAGCACGCTCTTAGTGGCTCGTACTTACTTTAAGAATCATTAATATCAAAATATTTAGATTTCATTAAAGATGTAGACGGGAATATCAGAGGAATCATAAGCAATTTTCAGGATGAGGCGAAAAATTGTGAAACTAAATGTACGCATGAGTAAATGAATGATTATAATTTTTTTTAATGTGAAGAAATCCCTATGAAAAATACTTCAATTAATAAGTGTCGCCAATAAAAATGTAAATATCGAGTTATCCGCAGGCGTTGAGCCCTCCGCTACATGCGCAGTAGGGCAACTGTGCGTGAGATAGTACGCAAAGATGAGAGAAAAATAAATACCCTTCGGACTCGCTTTCTTGACCACACCCATATTTCCGATACATTTGCAGAGGGCTCACGCCAAGAGGACAATTCTATATTCAATATTTCATCATTTTAATCGAAGAATGTACAGAAGAACATTCCTGTATCACTTTTGCAAGTCATTCGTTTCAGTGTTAGCTAGGTTCCTCCCATTCACTTTGACTGGCTACCTGTAAATGCCGTAGATATCGTAGTGTTTTTCCACATTATTTTCTCTAAAATCTATTCACCCTAAACCTACTTACTATACTCTACGACGTTACAACACTACGACATTTACAAATTGTCCTTTCGCTTATTATTTCGTCGTTTTTCGAATTTGTATTAATTATTTTGACTTTTCAATTCGTAATTACCATCCAATTAGTTAGATAATTAATCAATTAACTTAACTAGGTCGAAAGCCTGACATTTTACCAGTTTTGTCATGATTATTTCACGTACATGCTTTAATTGGGTAAAAACATTGTCAAAACTGATAATGCGCCGGGTCTTCAGCCTGGGTACATTATTTGATCAATAGTCCAACTAATTAGATGATAATTATGACCTGAAAATGCCAAAAACATTAATAAAAACTCGAAAAACGAAATTAGATTAGATCAAAGCGAATGGGCGTGGCCAAGATAATCCTGAAAAGAGTGACTTGCAAAAATGATGCAGTAATGTACTTCTGTCCATTTCTCAACAAAATTTTTTAAGAATTAAAGACGTTAAATTTTAAAAAAATCCTGAAAAAATAATACAAATTATAAAGAATAAGTAATTCAGCTGTAAGTATCATTCGGCCTAAACGAACTATTCGGAAACGTCGTGGCGTGAAACCCTGGCAATTGATAGGGATTGAAAAATCGAGCTCACATTCTCCCTTGTTGCTTATATTTTTCAAGCTCTATCAATTGCTAGTCCAATATTTAACCTTTGAGTGAGTAATTCTAGTTCCTCACCAAGCTCATTTGCCTCACGTCTCTAGCAGTATATATTCCGGGAAAGCTTATACCAATAGTGAGCGATACCATCGACATGTTAACCTGCAAGGTGAAAAATAAATTTTCATAAATTAAATTATGCAATTTCGTGAATTATATTTAGTGATGATGCTGGATAAGTCCAATTATCTAATCTAAATTTTCATCTATCACAGAAAATCTAGTGGAGTAGAATAAATAATCATGATTATGTAGCATTATTCATATTAATGTATAGATCATTTTTTATATTCATATTTGACTGAAGTAATTTCAATAAATTTATTTGAAACTGTTGAAAACTCCAAATTTGTAACAAACAAACAACATTTTCTAAAATCCTAAACAACTAACTAGAAAAAAAAAAACGATAATAGTTTCAATTTACAAATGAATTTGATCATTTTTGACATTAGAACATTAGCTACGACGACTAATTCGGCGATTTTTATCATTTTTATGTTAGATCATAATTCCCGAGTTACTCTCTCTCTCTTATCTTTTTCAATAAAATAATAACACACAATGGTTTTGTAGTCAAAAATGAAAAATATGCATAATAGACAAACTTTTGGATTCAGAAGTGTGAGATATATGAAAGTACTTCGTTTTGTGAGAAATAATCATTTTTTGCTCATATAATGTTTGGTGGATAACGACTGCTCTCTATTTTCAACGACTCTTTATTGACAGTTCCGATGGATATGTACCCTGTCTGTCTGTTCGTCTACTGCTCATCCTGTTTGTCTGTCTTCCACGGTCTCACCCCCACACTCTCGTCCCTCACGAACTGCGCGTCCAGACGGCGCACTTGCGGCAGCAGGCGGATTGCCTTCGCTCTGCAACAATCATGGATCGTTGAATGAATGAATTGTCTGATTCGAAAGTGACTAGGCCAATTTTATTCTTCTCATTGAATTTTTCTGTACTTTTGAAAACTCCTTCTCACCCACCTGTAATTCTCATTATTGGTGGAGAATGGGTTGTCATCCAAGTAGACGAACGACAAACGAGGCAGACGCTCCAGCTCGTCGAACACAGACCAGTCGGCCAGCTACACAAGCTATTCATTCACTTTCATTAATTGCAAATATTAGCTAAGATTTTGCAGATAGAATAACAAAATGAAAAAGTGTTGCATTTTCTAATCTTCAAATGTGCATTTCGTCCTTTGCAAACTAATATTGTAGAGAACCGACTTGCCTTGTTGCCCTTCGCCCAGAAGTCCGTCAGATTCCGCAGATGGTGGATATCTTTCACGGACTCGACGCGGTTCTGATTCAGGTCCAGGATCTGAATATGGATGCTCGATCTCATTCCTTATTTTTGTCTTGAGAAAATATAGTAATTCGGAAATCTCGCAACTTGAAGAGATAGTATTATCAAAAGTTGGAGTTCCCTACCATCTCCTCGCCTTGCTTACTGTTTCGTCAGGTTGCGGATTGCGAGATTTCAGTATGCCCGAAAATATCGCTCCATTTCATTAAAAATAGAAATATAGGATGATAGAAAGGGCAATGTGAAACATCGAAATATGAAACATGACGAAGTAGTATGAGAATAGTTAGAGAATTTCTAAATCTTCTATTAAAATTCCCCCATTCTTGTCTTGATATTATGAAAGGAAAAATGATGAAAGACTAATTATGATTTAGTAGTGAAATTATTGCAAACCTCTAGTTTTGGATTGTGCGGGAAGCCTTTGACGTGCTGGATGCCGTTCTGCGAGAAGTAGATTTCCCTCAGATTGTGTAGTCCTTCAAGTCCCTGTAATTCTGTCTTGTCTCTTCAAATTCCTCTCTAACAAACCTGAATGTGGATGATGGCGTTGGCGGGCAGACTGAGCACTTCCAGACTGTGTAGATGCGAGACGTTCTCGATGTTGCGGATTTGGTTTGCACCAAGGAACAGTCTGTGATTTGAGTTGTTTTTTGGAATGAAATATTTTCGTGAAGATCAACTTCTCGTAGTCTATTTTTATGCATAGAAAATGGATAAAATTATGTCAAAAATATGAAGAAAGGCTATATTATTTTTGTCGATCAAAAGTTCTGATCATTCTTAATTCAGTCCTCACCTCTTCAAATTGACGTTGTTGTCCAGATTCTCAATTTTCTTGATTCTGTTGTCGCCCAGCTCCAGATACTCCAAATTGACGAGCTGAAAAATATATTTGATTCTGATTGCAGCCACTTCGTCAATCAACAATATACCTTGTCGAGCCCTTCAATCCTGGCGATTTTGTTGTGGACAAAGTAGAGTGTCTTCAGATTGACCAGCTGGTCGAGTTCCTCGATGATTGCAATTCGATTGTAGGACAGGTCCAGAGTGATAAGATTCGTCAAGGCGCTCAGGTTTTCGATCTTCTCGATCTAAAAGAGAATTCATCGTGAATTATTATATTTTCTTCAATAGTCAGACCTCTTTCATGATTGACATGAAAAAATGTTCAAGATTGTACAAAGCATATTTTTCAATAAAGTCTAGCTTTATACTCCTCCGTGAACTTTGTGCATCCATGCAAATAAAGTGATAATAGAAATGTTGTGACTTGACTCGAACTCAACAGAAACGAACCGGGCAAAACAGCATAAACAATCTCAAATCTTAATTCTACTTTTTCTACATTTTCACTCCCATCCCATTTGTGTACAAATCTATCATGTGCAAAGTAGGTGCATCGAGGCTGATCTTCACATGTCCCCCTCACCTGATTGTCATATAGATCGAGTTCAGTGAGCGTGTTGGCAGTGCAGTCGAGATTCTCGATCTGCTTGAGCAGATTCCACCGGAGACAGAGCTTCTCGACCTGCGTGAACGTCTCCAGGCCGTGGATGGTTTTCATTCTGTGCCGAGTCAGGTCCACTTCTTTTGCATTCTCAGGGATCTGCAATTTATCGTTTTTTTTTCTTCTTCTATTCATCAATGAATAAATGCAGTGAATTATTTCATGTTTCAGTCATTAGTGAAATTTACAAATTCACTAAAAGATTGCCACTTCAAGCATTCGTCTACGCTGAACTCTGCTTACATGCACGTAGACAATCTCGAATTCGACAGGCTTCTGTCCTGCAGCCTGCTCGATCGCCGTTGCACACGACGACGACACACTGTCCGTATCGGAGTCAGAGCTCGTTTCCTAGCAAGTTCATTTTTCAGGTAACTTTCATGAGCGAAGATAGGAAGTATATAATAGTTTTTTTCATTGTTTCTGCTTTCATACTGTATCTTCTCCATCTTTCTCGCTTCTCACCTCATCAGCGTTCTCCTCTCTCTGCCCATCTTCCTCCCTGTCTTCCAGCAATTCAGCAGCTGCCTCTTTCACTTCTGCCGACATTTCGAAAGTATAAAATGGTAATGACAGAAAAAATGCATTCTAATACAGCAGCTCATCTCGAATGTCAATTTGAGCATTCAAATTTCAATCGAATTGCATGATTGCAGAAATGGGAATCTAGAGAAACTTGCTGTATAAGCCAGTGATGAGTTGAAAGAAAATCAGAAAGTTATCACCATTTTCGATTTATAGCCAGCAAATGGTAACGGGTTCATAACTTTTCTAGAACATTTTGAGAATCATACTCAACTGACTTGGCTTCTGTTCAAGATGGAAAAGCTAATGTTCCAACGTTGAATGTCATTTCTTAAACATCGTCAATTTTTAGAAAATGAAAGGCAGTATTGAAAAGGAAAAGATTCGAAATCATTGCGAGTTTTCGACTTACTATGAACAAACTTTATTCTTGCCGTAATTTTGATTATAAGAACAGAAAACTAAATATTTAACCTTTCGGTAGAACAGAGGCAAAAAAACGAGAGATTTGTAACTTTGGATAATGATACAAGAAAATGAAAAAGAAAAATAGTGATGATAAACTAATTACTTAGTTGCTAGTATAACTAAGAGGAGGACTGGAGTTGACGTGGTTCTTGTGAGCTCTGAAGACGGTCAGAGTGAGGTGGCTCTTCGAGTGCTGCATTTCCACGCTCATCGGCATCTCCTTCCTGCTGCGCACGTTGAACATCGCTTTCGTGTTCGTCACGAATCTCAAATTTAAAGGAGCTCATTCGTGATAAAATGCAGATTGACATTTTATATCGAGGATAGGAAATGTTTGCATTCATTATAATCTTCCCCTGAAAATATGAGATACTTTCTCTCTGATACACGAATCTCTCAACCTTAAGGCTTGAAAACATAATAATGAAAGTTAACCTTGAGAAAGTTTCATCAACTCACTTCTCCAAGTCATCGAAACTCTGATAAAGCGATAGCTTGTGCCTCTGTCCCATGTTCTGCTGATAGCGGTTGCAAAGTTCTCTGAAATAGAATTTATCAACCCTTTAGATACGATTGCTAAATCTACTTGAGCAGAGACGTCATGACAGGCTCCCAGGAAACATCGAGGAAGGCCAGTACGCGGAGATTCGGAAACATTGTCGCCACCTTCTAAATATTTCAGGGCCCGTACCAAACCCCCTCTCAGGTCAAGTTAACTAGACTAGTTAACCTGAGGCCAAGTTGGGACGGTTTAGTACGGGATCAGATCATTTTTTGTAAATTTTTCTATTTGAAAAAGCGTACTAGTAGTGTAATTCACGATCCTGTCCACTTCTAATCCCATTTTTATGCTAATTCTTCTTTTTCGCCTACTATTTTCTCGGGTCGTATATTTTCAAATGAGTGTTAATAAAAAAACAATCCAAGTGAATAACCTTAGCCAGCTCGATGTCGACGTAGGTAAAGGCGAAATTGCAGCCGGCGAACTCGAATGTCTTGATCTCGTTGAAGATTGGAATCGGGCGCAGTTCGGTCAACTGGAAAGAATGAAAAACTGATATTCAGTCTGATTATTTCCATTTCCATGACTTTTAAAATTTCTATCAAAATTCTCAGCATAAATCTCAAAACGAAGTTATACATTTGCTCATATTTTTTCCTTAAAATGCGATCTTCAACCTTGGAGAGAGTGAGATGTTCGAGTAGAGGGCAGTTGTTGAGAAGCTTCTCCAAAACAGGGCAGACTTTGATGAACGAGTAGATGCGGAGACATCTGCGATTTTTTAATGGGCATCAAGCAACGGACTCCAAAGATAGCAAACCTGAGACTTTTGGCGCAGGACCCGCTAACCCAGTCGCACAGCAATTCCAGCACTGATTCCGCTTCACTCGCCGGAGACTGAAAGAATTCTTTTGAACAGACTTCTCAAAACTCGACCCGCATAAACCTGCAGATAAACCCACAGAAAAATAGTGCATCTTTCGAGAGATATAAAGACATTTTTTTCTCCCGATATGCGTTGTCTGTGGGCCGATTTACGGATTTTTGAAGGTGGAGTTTTGAGAAGTCCACTTTAAGTGAAACTCTTCAGCAATCGATTTTCGAAAGAAAAGGTACTTCGTGTGTAAATGAAGATGAATCTTAAAATATATTCCTGGTCATTTCCAAGCTTTACTTGAATATAAATATCTTAGGAAGATCGCATTTCCTTACATTTCTCTTGGTCTTAGCCAAAGAAGCGCCGATGTTGAGTTCGAGCAGTCTGCAAATCCAGAAAAGACCAAATAAATCAGACTATTTGGAAAGATCACCATTGACTACCATGAACGATTATGCTCTTCAATTCTCTTCAAATCAATGGTTGGTATTCTTTCCTAGCAAGTCATGAGTCTAACTTGTTGAATTTCTGATTGAGGATAGCAGAGAATTGCTGGCAGTTGACGAAGTCGCGGAGAATGAATTCGCAGCGCTCGACAGATTTGCCCAGGGGCAGGGCGAACGAGTTGCGGGTCAGCACGTTCTGCAGGGCCAACTGAAACAGCAAAACAAATCTTGATTGACGATAAATTGAGGGAAACGGAAAGTGGTCTTCATTCAGGATACGCTATCTGGACTTTTCTCCAAATGATTCGCAAATAAACATGCTTAAAATCCGATTTCTCTGGGTCGAAAACGGGTAAATCTTGGACATGTCTGTTTTCTTCAGAATTACCCTTTCTGGTAAATGAGCAATTTTAGAGACAATCTTGTCGAACCTTAGTCTGAAAAACGTGATGGGGCTTCTCGATGTCGATGTGGATCTTGACATTCGACGAGCCGAGCAGTTGTTTCTGCTCGTTCAGACAGCGCACAGCCTCATCTGGTCGAACATTCGCGTAGTCTCAAAGAGAAATTTTCAATATGATCAAAAATATCATTTGAGACGCGTTCATACTAAGAAAACGGAAAACAAAAAAGAGTGCATGGAAATGGATAGAGGAAAATAAAAGTGATCTCTCCATTTGAGTACCCTCTCCGTTTTCTTAGTATGAAAACGCCCTTGAAAATATCTTAGTCGTCTATCATCAGTGCCATTGTCGTATTTTCAGCAGTGCAAATTCAAAATTGAATTCTTGAACTTTACCATCCAAATTCAAATCTTGATACATGAAAAATAAATGAAGTTCTTCAAAATTCATACTTCCAATCTGCGCGAGCATATTTGGATCGTCTCCGTTGGCATAAAATCTGATGACGAGAGGCTGGCCGTAGTCCCGAGCGAGTGCAGCGAAGTCCTGTCTGCTCGGAATGGCATTCGATTCCACGAATTCCCAGCTGCAAGAAGAAGATCAATTCATTCATTTGTCTTCTGCATTCAAAGATTCATTCCTACCCATTCAAGTTCATCGTGGCATAATTGTTATCGAGTGGCAGACCTCCCTTCAGGCTGAAATTTATGAATCATTAGAATACTAGATAAGTTATATGTTGAGAACGTATTTAGAATACTGTAGTGTAATGCCATAAATTTATCCGAAATTTTTTTTTCCAAATAAACTGTTTTACGAAAAAAAATGTTCAAACCACGTCTGCCAAGATTTTTGAAGCGTGACACCTATTCATCAATTTTCTTTCGATGTAGAATCCTGCGAAACAATTAGATTGGCTCACAAATCCCCATCGATATGCATGTCCATTGCGTCCCCACTCTGCTCTGCCTCATTCCCAGTCCGATCGCTGTCCTCCAATTCGAACACTCGAATCGAGGCCTCTCCGCCAGACATCGTATCCGATCCAGAAAACGAGGGCATTGTCACTGGAAATGATAAGTTTCACTGATGGATAATTGGAATTAATTCTTGAAAATTCCTAAAGAAAATGTTTTTATCAACATGTTTCTCAATTCCCAAAATAACTTCCAATTTGGTGAGCTTCAATTGATTTTCAAAATCCCTATTTCGAACTTTCCAAAGAATTGCGAAAACTATCTATTCGAATGATAAATTCTTACAGTTCAATTTTCAGGTAATTTTTCCACAATTGGCTTTCAACCCGATTTTTCTTCGCAAAAACTCGAGTTATTCAGCGAGTTTATTCGTTCTAGTCAACGATAACAAAATAAACTTAAAACAGAAAAAAATAAGTCCAGAAGCAGGACAAAAATGAGGTTAATATAATAGAAAAATCGAGAATACTTGCACAGAAAATAGGTGATTTTTTAAAGAAAGAATTTCAGTAGTTTTAGAGGGGAGAAATAGTGCCTCGAAAAACAATCGAGAAATATTAAAATTGTGCAGAGAGGTTTGATTGAGTTTACCAATCTGATATGTGACGAGGTACATGAAGATGAGGAGTCGAGAATGGGGGATGATTAGTGATTTGAACGGGGCAGGAAAAGAGGGAAGGGATGGGAGAAAAGTGGGAATGGAATGGAAAGTCTCTGAGTATGGGAGTGCTCAGGTCGAGACGTTCTCGTTCTCCTTCTTGTTTTCCTCGTTTTCGTCCTGCATTTTCTGCCTCTTGGCCTCCGGCTTCTCGCTCGAATCCTCCGCAGCAGCACTCAGCTCGACGGACTTGCGCTTGTGCCCCTGGAATTGAAACAATTGTTCGATGAAGGAGCATGTCAATTTAGTTGCCATGAAACTTCGACTTCCAAAATTCTAACCTTTAAGTTTTTATTTCTCAAGTCAAAGTCGAGGAGTCAACTTGATACTAACGAAAAATAATGAATTTTGATTTTGCGATTTTTCCATCTCAAAACCTCTCATATGAAACATTTTGAATACGAGTTATTTGTGGCTTTTCTTGATTTTTCACTCTTACACTCACATTGGCCTGTTCCTCCTCTTTCTGCTCCTGACCGAACTCGTCCTCACCATCTCCGTCCTTGTCTCCTTCCTTCACTTCGGCCGACTTCTCCGCATCCGCTTCTTTCACTGCAGCAGCCGAGTCCGCAATGATTTCCACCGAATCACAGGAGCTGCCATTTATTTTTTCAAATAAATTTTTAGTCTTCCTGTTATTTAAAAAAAAACTAAGATTATTCTGTAGTGAAATAATTCCGTTAGTTTTCAGATTCAAACCCAACTCACTCCTCGTTAGCCTGAGCATCCCCAGCAGCATTTTCGTTTTCGCCTTCCTTTCCACTTTTGGCAGAGTCCACCACTTTGTCGATCTTCGGCTGCTCGGAGGGCGTCTTCTCCTCCGCTCCCGGCTCTGAGTGTCCGCTCACTTCTGAAATTGTCAAAATTATTCCAGATTTTCTTTGCTCCTTTCAATTACCCTTGCAAACCTCAGCGGCGGCCTCCTGCACCTGCTCAGACATGGTTGGATGCTTGAGAACTGACAGCAAACTGAAACAGAACTAGTCATTTGTCTCAAGCTGTGAGAAACGTTACGCATTGAGAATAATTGCGAAATCAGAAGGCAAGATTAAGAATTTGATATCTAGAAGTTCGCAAAAAAAATATTAGAGGTTTGGAAAAGAATTGAGGTTTAGATTTAACCTCGAAAATGAATGAATGCAAGCGTAAAGCCAATTATCTAATTAGCAAGACGAGTTGGGGCAATTAGAGGGGAATTTGATTGTAATTAAAGACGAGAACTGGGCTAAATTGCCGAACTTGAAAAAATCGTCATTCCATTTCGAAAAGCGAGAAAACTCGATGCCAATTACGAGCCGAGCTTTGGAGGATAATTGGGGTTAATTGGAAGCGACTAGGGCCGTTATCATCAACAGAATAGCGAAAATCGAGACGAAAAAAATTCGGGAAATTTTGGGATCGAAATGAGTGAGCAAGTGGTTGTGAAGATCGTAAAAGGACTTTCTCGAAAATTAATTATTTTATCTTCGCTCGATGATCGATTCTTCGCTGATTTTCAGCAATTTTTGTCGAAATTCTCTCCAGAAATTGATATTTTCGTTATCCGTAGATCTTCTAATCTTGTATGAAACTGCTCATGCTAAACCTAATTTTCTATTCAACTTCTCTAATAAGGCATGAAGCAAAATCGAAATAAAGATGACGATGATTTTATTTTGTTTCTTTTTCTTTGAAAGTTTAATTATCTTTTAAGGTTCTTATTGGTACGGCGAGAAGCTCATTCGTAAACTCTGTACGTTCTCGTTTTCACGAGAATATCTCCGATTTGTGTATATTTATTTCTCGATTTCCCATTACCGTGGTTCCAATAGCTGCTCCTTGTTCAACTTTGATTAAATTTCTTTATTTTTTCTTCTCCCCATATCCGACAATATTCAAATTTTATTTTCAGGTAAGCGGTCAATAATCTGAAACAAGATCACGAGCGTCGTTTTCAGTGGACTATTGAGTTGGGATGAATGACGGATTTTGGCTTGGTCGACTACTGATGGGAGTTCATTACTGCTAATCAGGTAGATTACTTTGAATTTTACAAATTTCCAAATTACAGCGATTTTTCCAATACGCATTTAGGCCTTTTTTAAAATGTATTCGAAATATTCTTTTCTAATGACGTTTCCCCCTGCAGACATTGAATTGATGTGTTGACAGAGCTTATCAGTTCTGTTCATTGCCAGTTATGAGTATTCCCATTTCCACATTTGCATTTTTGACTCTTTGCACTTCAATGAATGAAGCAGTTGGGTATAAAATTTTATCTATTTGATGGTTTAGCTGACAATTTCTAGTCTGACAGAATTAGGTGACAAGTATTCTGACTAATTGATAATCTTTTCCTGGGTACTCTCATTTGCAAAACAATACGAAAAGCATTAATTGCGTGCAGTCTGGCCCGTCCTCTTTTAAACTATTGGAGAAGAAAAGGGGTTAGTCTCATTTTGCGTGCGGAAGAATTGATTATACTATCAGTTCCATCCCTTGGCACAGACCATTCAAAGTGCATTTCGAACTGATTTAAGCATTCTACGAATTCTACAATTTATCGAAATTGACGAACTGGTATTTTCTAGTGTAAACAGATTATTTGGAATCTTAGAAGATGCTGTACATTTTAAAATTCCTTATTTTATGTAAGAAGTGTTCTAGTAGGTATAATTTTATTGAACAACTTTGCAGATAGTGCTATTTCTTCAATCCGATCTCAAACAAATACATGTCAAAATGATGGATTTCCATTGCCAAATACCACTTGCTCGTGCCCCTCTTTCGTATCTGGGAAGACATGTGAAACTGTCAAGTAACTCCTTTCTGCAAAATATCGTTAACATTTCATTTAAATCCGAAAAAGTCTATGCATTTGTGACAAAAATTTCATTAAGATTCCATTTTAGTTGTCAAAATACGGGTATTTTGGACGGTAGCCGATGCCGTTGTCCCCCGGGAGCTTATTCGGCTTTTTGCGAAATGCGTTAGTTCATTTTGAAGTGACCCTTGCCATATTCATTCATTTCAGGCGGTTTCCGCCCAGCTGTCGACAATGTTCTCGACACCTCAACTCGAACTCTCGTTATTGTGTTCAGTCAGAGATCCTCTATGAAACAGTACTTCCCCATTTTTCTGGAGCAGCTCAACACAACTGTCGACAGACTGATTGTAGGGTTCAATTTTTCTGTTCACTCTAATTTTTATTTTCAGAATGATGGTGGTCCATTTGATAAATTTATCTTCGTTGGCTTCATAAGACACTGTTAGATGAGGTTAATATTCGAGAAAATCAATTTCTATTTCAGATGACGGCACATCTTCATTCTCTACTATGTCCCTGCCAACCTATGCCAATTTCTATGGATTTTTGAAGAACATTGATTTTTTCGATGGAGACATCGTGCAGCCTGCCATGGCGGCTATTGAAAGAGCTCAACAACTGTAAGTTTTTTCCCTATTGTTTTTAAAAAATAGATCTACAATTCAAAAATTTTGAATCTCAAACATACTCAACTTTTCAAAGAAATTTGTTCGAACTTCACCTTTTCTATAAGCTTGAAAGATAGACAAATCTATTTTCTATTTTATCGATTTTTTAGTTATTCAACGAATGACTTTAGGTTTCCACTAGGGTTTTCACTAGTCTGGGTATTTACGGACACCCCCGATTCTGATGCAACTGCCGAATCATTGTCGTTTGTTGACAATAACCTCGAACAGAGAATCATTCAGATTGGATTAGCCTGGAGGAGCAAGGTAAGGATTTTTTGAGAAAAAAACCATTTGCATCGAATTTTAGCTCTCCTTGGTTGTTCTGCAAAATGACTCCTCCCCAATCAAATCGGACGGTGATAAATTCGATGTGTACCGCCGAATAACAAGGGCTACTCATGGCGACTTGATCGTTTGCAATTCAACGGAATTATCAAATGTGAGTATTTACAATAGATGATAAAGAATCGAGAACAATTCTTCCAGATCCTAGCCATTTTCACTCTGCATGCCATGCCTGAAAATTTGGCTGTCTTTTATGGAATTACCAACAAACGAAACATCACCTTCACTCCACAGCAAGATTTCGAAAATCAGCGCGTCTGGATTCTCGTAACTCTCGACATCAATTCAGGTTAGGCACATCATGACCTTTCATTCAAGTAATTTATTCCTTTTCAGGACCTAACATCCCGTATTATTACAATGGGAAAGGTATCATAGCGATTCCAGCCACGTGGGGAAATTATTTCGCGCTGTACCTCTCGTCAGAATCAGGTCCGAATCGGCTCGAATCCCTCGATGGAACGATCTTCAATGCTAGAGTCTTTGCGTCATCTCGTCAGACTACTCTTTTCAGTTTTGTTCAGGATGAGTTGGCTGATTTCGGATATTTCTACATGCAATCAGGTTAGCTATTTTCTTACAATTTTCATTCTTTTTTGCCATTACTTATTCCGAGAAGTTAAATTCGAATATTAAGATATGCCTCAAACAGCAGTCGCCTCCCCTATTGGTTTCCCCTCTCCCCCAATCGGAATGGCCTACCGACTTCTGACTTCATCAGGCAACATTCTCAGCAACTATCTGCACGCCTCCAAACGAGATCCCGAAACAACCACCTTCCCTTTCGTCTTCGAGCCCATTACCAACTGCTCTCCCGGTCCATTATCGTAAGTATCAATAATAATTCAAATAATTTCCCAGAGGTGTTTACAGAATCGACTTGACAATTACTTTATCTACTGGTCAAAATATTGGCAGAATATTGCCAACTTTCTGCTCAAGATCAGGTTCAGCTTTGGCATCGCCCTATTCTTTGATAAAGCATTTTAGTGATCCCGCCAAAATCAACTGAATTGATCAAGAGTTCAGTTCAAACTCATAACGAGCTTGAAAACGAAATCGGTATTTTAACGATCTTCAAAAGACTAATGAAATCCTTTAGATTTAGAAGCTGCGACAATTTCCTGTCCCAAGCAGAATTTAGCAGCCCTTGGTGATCCTCGCCTGCATTCCTTCAGGCAACTGATCTTCATCTTCGAACAGAGCAAGCAGATCGAGGAGTGTGCCTCAATCATAGGAGATTTTATGGATCAAATCGTGCGATCTGTCAGTTCCTCTATTCAAAACGTGCAATATTCCCTACTGTCATTTGACAGCGACAGTAAGTTGACAACCTAAATTTTTCGAGTGACAATGAGATTGCATTCAGATGTGCAAGTTCTGATGAGCACATACGATGGTGACTTTTTCCAAAGCACATTTTCCTCTGTCATCGCAAATCTGACATTCTATCCGAATTCTTCTGGAAGACCCTTGCGAGTTCAAGATGCTGTTGACTCTGTAAGCCAATTTCAATGAAATTTATTTTAAATTCGAAAATAAAGGGTATAAATCTAAATGGATCTACTTTTAGGCAATCAAAATATCAATACTTTCTCCGGCAATAATCCATCTATTCTCTTACCGATCTAGTTTAAATGCAGTTTCTAAACGATTCTATGGCCTGATTCCAAAGGATGTCCAGGTTAATATTCAATTGATTTCTTGCTGCTAAAAATAAAATGATGAGTTTTAGTTGAATTTCTATTCTGCCTATCCAACAACTGAACTAATTCAATCGATTTCTCTGGCAAATGAGGAACTACTTTATTTGCAACGACAGTCTTCGGGACGATACAGGCCAATTCGGACTGAAACTACCCCTACTGTTAGTTATTCTTATTCGTATGTTATGAAAATCTTACATAACTTTAGCTTTTCCGAGCTTTGACCTATGACATGTTAGCTACACAGCTGATTTATGATTATCGAGTTAAGGTATGAAAGAATAAAGACGATCTTCACCATAAATTATGTTAGGGCTGCTCTGGAAGTGGATATTCCTTCAATTTCTATGTTGAAAATGAAGCTACCCAATTGGTATTCGACATTTTTGGTTATAACATCAAAACAACATTCTTGGACGGACACAGTTATTTTTTCGCATAAAATATACTAACATGCCTATTCTTCAGGTGATCCTGTTAATTCGACATTCAGAGTCACTTATTTCTCATTAGAATCTACCCAATTTGTTATTCGTAAGAAAGTCTTGATAAAAAAATCAAAAAGAATAGTTTAGCTACCGACGGCACAACTCCAGGAAAATGGACTGTGATTATACAATCAGCATCTGATTATGAATGCGGTTTGCAGGTGGAAAATATTCTTATCAACTATATTAATATTTTGTGTTCAGGTTCGAGCAATAACACCTTATTCAATAATTAGTGGGTTTGTATCTGATCCTTCAAATGATTTTCCAGCTTCACAAGTTTTCAGTCCAAGAGGTAAAATTTATCTAAACTTTATCTTCTTCGTTTTTTACATCATAAAATTGTAAAATACAGTGGCACCATAAGTTTGAGAATAATGCATACTATGAGAAGTGCTGCTTTATTGAACCGAACTTTCCTGCAATTAAAATCGATACTGAAAAGTACCAGTCCTTCAATTATCATCCAAATTGATTCACAAAATTGGATAAACTAGACATATAAAATGTATAAGATTTACAGTATTACCTTCTTTGCAGGTACGAACTCGAGTACTCGAATGGTGTTTCGTCTGTCAGATTCCCGTCAGCCTGCATCTTCCTCTTCATCGATGCAACTCATATCCATTTCTGTGTTGGGCACTTCAGTCGAACAGCAATTCAATGAGAGCGAGAGCCTGTCCACACAAGTTATTCTTTCTCAAAGGGATGGAGGATCATGTGCATATCAATACATCAGTGATGTCTTTCGGGTAATCTCTTTAAAGGAAAATCCTATTTTCTGCTCACAAAAAGCTAATCTTCATCTAAAATTCATTGAATAAAAAGCGTGAATAGATTTGAATAATTTCTAAAAATGACAAGAAGATAAACTAAATTTTAATTAATAATTTAGTATTATCATTTAAGATGACACCACAGCCATTGCTTAAAGTAATTCTTCGAGGAAGTGATCCATTCAACAACTCAATTTTACAGCGGACATTCTATTACAGAATAACGGAGCGAAATAGTATTTTTACCTCAAATCTCTGCTTTTCTCAATAAATCACTTCAGACCCCCCATATTGCAATGGAAATCAAGTGAACCTATTTGGAGAATGCCTTTGTCCGACGAATTATACAGGTAAAATTGCGCTAATATCAATAGATATTAAGGATGGCCCCATTTTTGCGGCACTGGCACTGACAGTGTCTAAAATTTTGACACTAACATTTCAGTGTCAGTGTCAAACTCTTTAATTTCTTCAGGCGAATTATGCGATCAGAAAGTTTGTCAAAATGGAGGCACACCCTCGAATGGAATTTGCATTTGCGAAATAGGATATATTGGACTGTTTTGTGAAAATGGTAAGGATATTTTATCTTTCACGATTTCTTAACCAATGTATTTAGTCGTTGTGCCGAGCAATACGACATTTTCAACTCTGGTTCCTCCGAGTTTGTTCCCAACAACACCTTCAGTCACCCCGGAACATACAACTTCTTCGGGTTCTCAAATGATCATGCCATCAGTGATATTATTGTGCGGTTGCATTATTCTTACCTCGATTCATAATTCCATAATGCTTTGATGATGAAATCTTGTCAATATTCAGGAAAATGTCAACGTAAGAGCAAAGTACTGTGAAATTTTTCACGCTAAATAACGATCAGCAACATTGCTACTAATCTACCTTAACGTTAGCATTTTCTCTGAATAATTTATTTATTATTGTGTAAAGAGATTTGAATAAATTTTCCATTTTATTTGGAACTCGAGAATTATTTGAAAAGCCAGGTTCATAGAGTTGCAATTCTCAGTCGGCATACGATTTGTCTTTGGCATTTGCGTTTCATTTCTTTTGTACTACGAGAAGCTGATTGACATGATTTGTTGTGTGCTGCTTGTATTATATTTTTTTCTTTTTCAGTGTCAAATCTTTTGCCCACACATTGTGAAAGAGTAGAGAGGCAATGATGATGCAATTGACTGAAAGACTACAAAGCAATCCAGCCTCAGATAGAGCACTTACTATACAACACAAGGATAGAGAAGATAGAGAACAGGCAGGCCAGTTCTACTCCTACTCATTCCAAGTAGAAAGGTAAAGAATGAAGAAATGCCTGGGGCAAGTAGGTAATAGGTAAGAGGATGAAAAGAGGAACTTGATGTTAGTCGCGAAACTATCGATAGAATCGCAAATATACAGCTCAGAAAATATTCGAATTTCTTGTAATTATAGGCGAACATATACATTGCTAAAGTTTAGCAATCGAATAGAATAGATTTTTGAAGCAGTATCGTCATAAAATCATGATAAAGAAATATTTTATTCTTCTTTGAGAAAACAAGCGAGATGTTTTCACATTTTCACATTTGTGCAGACAAGTTTGAGGCATTAGATCTAAAGAATTAATTTAGAGAAATTAGAACAACATGTACTGTACAGACAAATAGGTAAACAAGAGGACAATAGAATAAAACGGAAATAAGAGTGAAAGCCCGTCGAGCCATGGGATGGACAATTTTAGAAAGTTACGAAAGATATTTGGAAGAGTAGAATATTTTTAATCGATTTTACAACAAAAAATCGTGACTAAACAGAGTTCTGAGTTCATAACATTTCCTGATTTTGAGGTTCAAATTTGAAAATTTCAGACTCTGTTCAGCTCTGAGAATTCAACCCCTTCAAATATTTGCGATATTTACAAATAAATGATCACCATCTATGAATGAAGTCTGAAAGACGTTTGTCGAATCAAAAAAATCGTAACAACAATTGAGTGAGCAGTGTATGGCGCGTTTCACACAGATTTACAAATAGGGAAATTTAAATATTTAGAAAATTAAAAACTCAATATGTTGTTCTCTAATTCTCTAATAGAAGTAATTCGTAGGTCGGTCATCGAGTGTGTGAGCTGCGGGCAAATCCAAATTGACTGGAGGAACTGTCGAATACGGCCGATCGATCACTGAGACTGGACCGGGGCCGTATATTGAGGCTGGAAATTGAATTTTTAAATAAGGAAAAATCACTATTTATCCTGGCTTTCCTAGAAACGTTCAATTTTTTTTGTAAATCTTTCGTTTATCGTCCACAAAAGGGCAAAAATCTAACTCGGTATCCACTACATCATACTGCTGTGAAGGGCGATACGCATTTTTGGACTATGTACTTGATCAACAGAGACAAGAGAGCACGAAAACGGAAAGATTTTGAGAGGCTCGGAAAAAGTAAACGTTCCTGGGAAAGCTTCTATAATGTAGGTGTGAGTAATATGCTGAAGAATAGCGCAATAAAATCTAATCAATATCAAAAACTTGGAATACTCGTGAATACGAATGCTGTTTTGTACGCATATTCACATAAAATGAATAAATTGCATTAAAAATTATGTTGTGTAACATATTTTGCTCGCTAAATATTCAATTCCTATGAATCTTCACTAAGTTTTATTTATTATATGAAGGCTATTTGAGTGCATCAATAGCCATGAGTATTCCAAAATTCGATCAGTCACTAATTTTTCAGACGTAATTTGAATTGTGAAAATAGAATTTGATTTTCATTTTTTGTAAATGATATTTCGTAGGAACTAAAACGGTTCTACGCTCGTAAATAGCTTGAAAAGGCGATTTTCAATAGAGCCTATCAAATTTCATTCCTTTCTAAGAATCCGAGCCTGTCCAAAGATATCTTCTACGCAATCTACGTGCAACACAAGCAGCAGCAACAGCCATACAGGCTAAGGACTAAGGGCTAGGGGCTATTTTTGTGAGCAGTCTTTGAGATGTCAAATCCGCTGAGCACGAAAGTAGCCAGACGATAAACGAATCGAGAAAGACGAAAAAGGAGATGAAATCGAAGAAGAAGAAGAAGAAGAAGAAAGGGGAGAAGGGTGAATGACAGCCGTGAATGGAAGTGGAAAAAGCAGCGCAGAAACGAGCCAACAGTTCAACAGTTGGGCTGTTGAAATGCATGAACAAGACAAGAGGTCGAAGAAAGAAATCAATAGGTCTAACTTCGCGCTTTCGAATCGGATTACGGAATAAAGTCAAAGTTCGGAAAGAATAAAGTAAATGATGTGAGTCAACTTTCAAGAAAAAAAATTATTGAAAATCATATAAGAAGAATATACATTTTTGAGAGAAATATTCAAATACAAGAAGAAAAAAATAAACATTAAAAATACTCACTTGCAGATGACATAACCCGAACGTCTTCCTCGATTTCAGCATCCTTCTGCTTCTTCCTTCGATGACTCATTCCATAACGGACAAGAGCCAACAAACATATCGAAATGCAGAGAATCGTCATGATTATGGCAAGAATAATCCATCCAACGACTGAGAGAGCTTGACCCACAAGGGGTTGAGCTTCTTCGTTGTTCTGACAGAAATCGATAGATCTGGAAAAGTACAATATAGTCAAAGATAAATATGTGTTCATAGCGATTAGAGTAATTTCGAGATTAATATTCGCAAAAATATAACTATCTAGGAAATGAAGAAAAGCAGTAGCAAAAGTGGGCATAAGAAATAGTGAGGGAGGGAAATATTTTTTACTACCAAACTATTCCATTTGGCAATCAACGATTCTACGATTCAACTACTTTTCCAAATCTCGAATTTTTGCCACTATCAAAGAACTTCAAGCAGGTTGATTTTTCAATTAAAAATGGTTGATGAAGATCGGCTTTTTAATGGGAATAATGTTTTTCACCTCAGCGGAGTTCCTTCCACCGGACATCCATTTGGAGAAGCAGCACAAACAGCCAAGCAGCCGGGCTTCTCGATGTCGATGTCCAGATTGTCTCTGAACAACTGTCGCATCCACTCCAATTCATTGTTGCAGTACCACGGATTTCCTGAAATTCCTCTTTAGGACAATGATATTTCATAATAACAGGTATTTTGTTGTTGTAACAAACCAAGAAATAATAGAAGACTATTGTACGGATAAAGATCAAATTCGATTGAAGACGGAATTTTTCATTTTATCTTTTCGTCCAACTCTTTAGAAGTCATTTCATCTCTGATCTTCACAAATGATCGATTTCCCTCTTCATCTCTCTCAATGGGTTGAATATTTATGAACAGAGCCGCTCCCTTTTCGGAAAGCAGGCAGAACGGAGAGGGGAAGAAATTCTTCTGACTGTCCCTCAGCAGTCAAGCAGTCACCGACTGTGCAGCGTGTTTCTCTATCAAAAAGAGTCGAGGGCTAGTGAAGGAAAGAGCAAAGAATTTCATGTAAACTTGAAGAAGCGGACAGATCAAGGGATAAAGAAGGGCTTTCGTCCTTCATCATTTGATTCTTGAACGGTCTTTACTCACAAGGATTATATGAAACTCGATTCATGCTTGAAGAAAAATAAAAATCATGAAAAACTAATCCATTCAACCTAATTCTTTCCTTTTTTCTAAATTCAAAAATACCTTTTCTGCCTACATTTGTTTCGAAGATTGGATTGTAATGAGTGGGTAAAGGCGAAAAGTCAACAAAACAGGAGAAGTGAGAAGAAGAGATAACAAAAACAAGCAAAGAAAAGGAAAAGAAGTGACTGACCACAGACGTAAATGACTCGACGGTCGTTGGGATCTGGCTGGAAGGAGCCCTGGAACACGTCCGATGGCATCGTTTGCAGTTGATTGTAACTGAACATTGACTTATTTATTGATCATTGAGTTTAGTTCTTCTTTCCAACTGTAATGTAACCTTCAGATAAAACTTGTATAATTGGCGCAATGGCGAAATTGAGAAAAAATTCTTGGCATATGCGTTTAGGGTTAACCGCCATTTCATTTCCAAATCTACTTATGAGTTTCATCATTACGCATCCTTTTATGAATTATCTTCAGATGAAGTTGTCCTCTAATAGCGTAAAGTAAGAATGAAGTTGACTCTTCGCAATTTATAAAATCCCCTATCTCCTAATCATATTGATCGCTTTCATACAGATCTCAGATATAAATGACTATTGATCCCTCCCCCTCTTTCGTGTTTGCTTCTGTGCATTTTTCCATTATTAATCACTTCCACTGTAAATGATCTGCCCTGAATGCGAGTGGCACGCCCTGCCTTCGCCCGCCCGACTTCGATAGCTGATCGGCTCGTTTGTGCAGTCACACAGTCACACAGTCGTGCAGGCAGGCAGGCAGAGAGCCTGCTCGTTAGATTTGTAGAACTGGCTCCCCCTCTCCCCTTTTCCTATCTCCTTGCCGCAGGCTCGCGCACCTATGCAGCACCTAGTCATCGTCAAATATAACAAGCACACTGAGGACTGGGGAAGTACGAAAGACGAAAGGCAAAGGCAAAGGGGAAGAGGGAATGTATGCCAATTTCTGCCTCTCTCGAGTCTCTCCTTCTCATCACTAGGCCTCTCTCTATTTCGTTCCCGGCAAAATACGGAATGAGTGACTGAAGACTGAAAGCTGCCCGCGAGACCTGCAAGGAAATCGCCGTCTCTGTGGCGATCTGTGTTTGTGCCGTGCTGTTTTTAACCGCACACACTTCAAACCCGCAAGTCAACGCATCGATTTTCAGCGATCCTTATCCGCGACAAGGCAAAGACTCTTTAGAGGAAACAGGGAAACAGAAGACATTGCAAAGCCCTCACTCATCAAACACAACACTTTCTGATGATCAACAAAGGATGAAAATAGTCGATAAATGAGTGAAGTTCAACCTGATATCCAAGTGATTGAGACTGGGCAGGTTGGCGAAGGCCAGGTTCTGTACGTTGTCGATTCGGTTGCCTTGCAGATCGATCGAGTACAAATCATTCAGTCCTTCGAAGAAATCTTGGCGAACTCTGAAAGAAGCTCATAGGAACAGTTACAAATATCAACATCGATTTTTGCCGTAGTTTGAAACATAACTCTTATGGATTCTTTGGAGGGTAAAAATTGACTTGGTCAATGAAACGAGAAGTCTTACTGTGAAAGTCTGTTCTTGTTGAGAACGATAGCCTGAATTTGGGGCACTCTCTGGAAGGCGCCTCTTTCGATCGTGTCCACGGCTGCTTCTGACATCTCCAGACGAATCAGATGAACAATGTGCTAAATAAGTCAATTACTGCAAAAATAAGCAATCGAAGATATTTTTTTCTGATTTTTTGCCCAAACTCACGTTTACTTATATTCCTATTTGACCATTTTATTTTTGCTCCGTTTTCATTCCTGCATCTTCCTACTATGCGCTTTTTTTTTCTCAAAGCCCACTGTGAAGAGACATAAGTTAATGCTTTAAAGAAGGCGGTAGGAAAGGTCAGCCTCTTACCATAAATGCATTGTTGGGGATGACAGAGATGGGAGTCTCTCCGATGCCGAGAGTTCTCAGTTGGGGAATGTAACGGAACATCTCGACTGCCCAGGACGGGAATTTGTTGCCCGTCAGGTACAAATATTGAAGATTGGGAAGACCCTAGAAAGATAAAGTCAACGAATAAAGTGTAGGATAAAGTTGAATTTACCTGGAAAGCTTGTGGAGGAATAACGGTGATTCCGTTGAATTCCAAGGATAGAGAAGTAAGATTCGGGAAGTCCAGAGCGCCGACTGGCACCTACAAGAAAATTGATGACGTCGTCAATTTTTCGAAAAAATAAAATGGAACAGAAAGTTATGAAATTTTGGATAATAATAGATTCGATTTGAGAAAAGATCTTCAATCAATAAATTGAAAAAGTAGTCGAAATCAAAAATGCTCACATCATTGATGTTGTTCAATCCGAGATTGAGATTCGTCAGAGTCTGTTTCTGATTGACGAGGGCTGCAGAGGGAATTTGAGTCAGGGCATTCGTTTCTAGGGAAAGTTCCTTAAAGACAAGAAAGATGGTTAGAAAATGAATGCATGAAATAACCTGTAGCAATTTGAGTGGTCTGAAGACAAGCGAGTCTCCCAGCGTAGCATCAGTGAGTCGATTGCCCGCGATCTCCAACTTCACTATCAAATCGGCACTCGCGTAGTTGTTGAATGCAGTCGGTGACAATTGACTGATTCGGTTCCTGAAAATTTTGAAATCCGCAAATCAAGATTTGGTGCTATTTTCTCTCCATTGTTTATCAAAGATTTTCGTGATTGAAAAGTTAAGCTGCGAATAGAATCTTGCTAAATTTGAGCAAAAGAAAAGAGAGCTAGGGTCTAACAAGAAAGTACTCACTTCAGAAAACGTTTAGACAAAATTGAGCTCATTCTTGGAAAGTTTGTATTCCGAGTTAAAAGGTAACACAGGACAACTTGGAGCCAACACAATGAACTTTGAGAATTAGAAAGAAAAAAGAAGGATTTACCTGTTGAGGTACAACTTTCTGAGATTGCGCAGTCTGGGGACTCCACTCTGAGGGATCTGTCCAAGATTGTTGTCATTGAGATCCAATTCGACGAGCGAGTCGATCAAATTGCCATTGAACGCATTGTCGTCGATGCTCTGCAGAGTGTTCCTGTTGAAGACCAGCCTGAGGATGGTGAAGCCCTCGAATGCGTTGGCAGGGATCGAGGTGACGGCTGTGTCAACAATCATCAAAGAATCGATCTGAATCCGCATATTTAGGCATCCAGAAGAATGAGCAGTAAATATATTATTCTGATTGATTCCTTTCCTTGTTTCTCAAAATAGCTGTAAATAAAAATGTATACGGGTCCGAAAATGCAAAAGTGAGGAAATTCGAATGATAGGTCACACGAAGGCACACAATTGCAGTCTTTTAGAATATGATGGCACGATTTTCAATACTAAATTAAAGGATACTTCAAAATTGATTCAAAATAATGCCGTCATATTAATTTAAAAATCGCGTCATATCTTCCAATTTTTCAAAGATTATGGATTGAAAGAAAAATATTGGTAAGAAAAGCCTATTCTTTGAATAAACGATTCTTCTAAAATTAATCTCTGTAAATTAATAAAAAAATAAAAACTCACAGGAATATCCCTAGCAGGTTGAATGGCTTGAATGACATTTTGGAAGCTGCCTGCATTCGAACAGATAATGGCAACTGGCTCGTAGATGGAAGGGGCACATTTGCAGGGGCCTGTCAGAGCGGGACACTGGGCAAAGGCCCATGGAAGCCAGGTCCAAAGGACCAGGCACAGAAAATAGCGATGAAACATCCAATCAATCAAGGAGTTCTTCCTCTAGATGGTGTCGATCAGAGGTTGAAACGAATAGAAATAGAAGGGATTGTGGGAGAATGCCCAAAGACGGTGTTGTTCTGTTCGTTTGATCCTTGTTCTTCCTACTTAACTCGAGGAATTAACACGATCTGCACAATTTTGGACGACGGTTTCTCTTCGAAACGAGAGAAAATGAGACGAACAGGGCAGAGAGAGAGAGAGAGAAAGGAAGGGAGTGAAGAGAGAGAGAGAGACAGACAGAAGCTTTGCTGCTGCACCCTCAGGGCTATGAGATTAACAGGCAAAGGCGGGGCTTAGCGAGAGAGGGAAGGAGGAGAGCATCCAGAGAACAGAACCGGAAATACAGACTGCTGACTGCTGGAAGCTGACTGTTAGTGTTAGTGAATGAAAGACGAATGACAAAGAGGCAAACTGTAAATGAAGAGGTTGGAAAGAGAACTGAATTACTGAATGGTGAATGACATGAAAAATAAATATGCGAAAGAGTAAGAAGAAGAAGAAGAGACAATACGCCTGAGGGTTATGAACTGTAAAAACGAAAAATGATGGGAAAAGTGAAAGAATACGATAAAAAAAACTAAAGTACTTGGAAAAAAAAGATTATAAACCATGATGAAAAAGGAAATATTTTTGATTGATCGAATCAATTAAAGTGGCCACGAAAAGATGATGAAAATCGATAAAATCGGCTCGAAAAGGATATCATCTACGGTCTGGCTCGATATCTCGAGTAAATTTGGAAAGAAATGAAGCGGCTCGTTGAAAATAAAAGGATGGTTGAAAAACGGAGCATAAAATGGACGCGCAGAGGCGAGAAGAGAAATGAATGACTGACTGTTGGTCAGTAAATATGGAGAATGGGGAGGAGGAAAGAATAACATCTGAAAACTGAACATGAAGATGGAAATGAATGGGAAAGTGAAGCTTGAGCTATGAAGAGAAAGGTTGAATGCTCGGGGCAATAGATTGGAAGGGGCTCTTGAGGAAGGGAGACTATTTGCAGCTGAAGATGACTCTGACTGTCTGATTGGAGAGAAGGAAAGAGGAATGCGTGAGAGAGAAAGAGGAAAGGAATGACGTCCTCTTGCTGATGCACAATTGCTTCAGGGAATGGATAACAATACAACAATATGACTCCCTGACCTCATGGACAGAAAAGTGCAGCAATTTGAAACTACAAATGAATTGAAACACTAATTGGACCGACAGAAACAAGAGAACAGCTTTTCAGCTTATCAAAATTTATTGAACACGAAATCATTCAAATTCCAGAAAGAGTGGATAGATAAAAGTCATGGAGATAATGCTAGATCATAAAAGAGGAATGAAAGGCATGAGCCAGGCAATCAAACAGGAATAATTTGGTGGTTGAAAATGGGAATGAAAGTGGAAGGCGAAGAGGGGAGTTGAGGTAGAGGGATGGGATGACTAGAGACGGGAGAACACGCCGATGTAGACATCAGATTGGGAATCAGGCCGCCTTGACTTCTTCGTGATCCGGCTGCTCATCCGCAGGCGCTGCGGCATCATTCGAAGTCCACAGAGTCAGATTGTCTCTGAAACAATTAGTTAAATTTTTCGAGGGTCCTTAAAATGCTTCGTCGTTCAGTTTTCATGTGTTGTGAATAGGATTTATTTTCAGTTGCAATTCAGAAATAGATTCATTTGGCCTTTCATGATCTCCATCCAATATTTGTCGACTTTTACTTAGACGACACTGAGGAGCGGAGTTGATATGTGAGTTGTAAGTCAAGTTCATAGGATGGCCATTCATTTGAGAGGCTGCTTATTTCAAGAAAACCACAAATCTTCCCAAAATTCAATTGATCAAATCATGTCCAACTTCAAAATTCTTTTCATATCCTGCTAACCTGAGCAGCTGCATGATGAGCGTGGCATCCTTGTAGGTATCCTCGTTCAGAGTGTCTAACTCCGCAATTGCATCGTCGAACGCCTGCAAACAAACAACCAGTTAATTCTACCCAACATTTCCTGTGAACATACCCCTTTGGCCAGCTGAATGGCCGCGCCAGAATCGTCCTGGATCTCGAAGTAGAAGACAGAGAAGTTGAGAGCGAGTCCGAGACGAATGGGGTTGGTGGGCTGCATCTCCTTGACTGCCAGGTCGAAGGCTTCCTGATAGGCCTGTTGCGAGTGCGACACCACTTCTGCAATTCAATTCAGTCATATCCATCTTCGTTGATCTATTCTCCACTCACTGTTCTTCTCCTCGGCCGAGGCGACCTCAGCCAGATATCTGTAGTAGTCGCCTTTCATCTTGAGGTAGAAGACTTTCGACTCGGCAGACTGCGCAGAAGATACCAGGTGCTTGTCCAGCAGATTCTGCAAATTCATTCGTTATGTTTCCTGTATTCTTCAAATTTGGGATTTAAACGTGATCGGAAAAGCTGCAGGCATATACAGGAAGTCGTAATGTTCAAAAATTGTTTGGGATTTCAATTTTTTTCCAACTTCGAACAACTTTATTTTTGTTAGAAAGTTTGAATAACTTCGTTTTGAAGCCCAAAAAATGAAATTTTATCCACCCCGACACTTCCCCCAACTCACGATGACTTCCTGGCAGATGTTGTTGAGCTCTTGCTCGACCTTCTCCCTGTACTCCTTGGCGAGTCTATGCTTCTCCTCGAGCCCTTCAGCCTTGTGTTCGAGCGAGGAGATCACCCTCCAGGAGGATCTGCGAGCTCCGACGATGTTCTTGTAGGCCACCGACAGCAGATTTCTCTCCTCGTTCGAGAGCTCGCCCCCCTTTTCCGTCACCGTCTTCATCAGACTGGCCATGTCGTCATACCTCTCGGCCTGCAAAAAATTGTTGAATTTGATGAAAAGCCAAAATTTTAAAAGGGAAAAAAGTCGAAATCCCAAATCAGAAATTGAATAAAATTTTTCTGATTTAGAATCCCATTTTACTTGTCCCAGAAATTGTTTTAGAAATAAGCGGATTTCCACTTTTTCCGACCTGTTCGGCGAGTTTAGCCTTCTGGAGCAGCGCCTCCCTCTCGTCCATTCCGACCTTATCGCCGTCCACTTCCATTGCTGGTGTTTAGTATAATGATACTGAAATTTAGAAGATTTTTACACAAAGCATCGCGAGAAACTCACAGGAAAAGAGAAAATCGAAAGCAATGAAACGGAAATCACAAAATGTTGCGGCCTAAAAACGACCACTTTTCGAAAATCGAAGATTCGGGAAACGATCACTTGCGTTTTTGAGAAGGGCCTTCCTTGAGAAAGCAAGTGGGGGAAAAAACGCCGTGGGGAAAAGAAACGTTGCCCTCTGGATATTCACTGTCTGTCGTTTTTCTTGATTATTTACTGTTTATTTCTTTATTCATTTCTTTACCATTTATTGAGGTACTAGTTGACTATAATAGGGCTCATGTAATTGTAAATTGCGTTTCTAATTATTGCTATTTTCGTTTATCTTTTCTTGACTTGATGGAAAAGTAAATTCTTGTAAATGATGTTCACCATTTCCCCCATGATATTGCGTTGAAATCCATTGCTATTTGAGAATTTTAGCATTTTGCACTTTCTCAAAACTCAATCCGCTGAGAGAATGGCGCATATTTTCGGGCGAGGACTAAAATATAGTTTTCCTGTATGAAAGTCCCTCCACAGATGGAGTTTAGAGCTTTGTCAAATTGAATTTTTCAGATGATAAGCTCTGAGTCTATTGTGTTGGAGCACGAGTTCAAGGGGGCTGAAGAAGAGGCGATTGAAGACAGGCAAATCGATCTCGGCATCCATGTCGGCAACAAAAAACGCAGGTACTTACTTCCTAACTGACCGATTATATATACAAGAAAAGTGATTTTTAAAGAAAATTCCCGCTTCTGAATTTCCTTCCATCCACTTATGAAAATTCAATTTTTTACAGTATTGCGCTCGGAAAATTAGTTCAAAGTCATTTGATTTTGAAAATATCAATTTTATAGTAAGTTGAATGGAAAACTCTTCTAATAAAAGAAGTGATAAGAACAGGGATATTTACGATTATGCGAAATTGAATTTGATAGATTTTCAGCAAGTACTCGGGAGCAGGTTCGAATCAGACAGAGGAAGCTGTGCAAGTGGAAGCTGAACTAGAAAAGAGCAGCTCGACTACCGATATGGTGTTGTCCGTGATTGATTCGACCGTGTCTGCCTGTAGTCTGCTCGAGGTGCCTTCCCCTCGCTCTTTCAACTCGTCTCTGATCAAGGATACTTCGAGTGATGACGAGTTCAAAATCGACGAGGGGGAAGTCTGCGAGCAGTCTGTCCTTTTCGCGGCTCGCTTCCCACAGGCAGACAGGCACAAACCCGAGCCGTTCGTGCAGTGCAAACGCCGCTCAGATGAAGACGTGGTCAATCAGACTGCGAAACTCGTCCGCATGGCTGGCTGCTCGGAGCAGGCTGTCGAGAAGATGAAGGACAAGCTGATTCACGAACTGTATCAACATGCTGAGGAGGTTAGTCAAATACATCAGGATTTCAACAAAAAATAATAGAACACGTCCACTTTAAAATTTAATTTGATAAAATATGGCAAAAATTGCAGCAGTTATTTGGATTCCACAATAGTAGTGTTGGCTTCACACAATTTTCGAACGTATAAAACTTTCCACAAAAGGTATAACTTTTTTCCAGCTGGAAGAGCCAGACAGATCTCGGCTGCAAGAGGCTCTGAAGAAGTACTCCGAGTTCCCCTGGCAGAGCAGCTCGTTGTGCCTGAAGACTGGCACTGCTAAGGATCCCAAGTGAGTCCCTCATCGTTCACCCATTCATTGATTGACTAATGATTGTTTTGCAGTGGCTGTGGTCTGTCCCTGTTGCATCTGCTTGATCTGCTGGCCAACAGCCAGGCTCATCTGCTCGTCATGAACGAGGAAATCGCTCTGCACATGTAAGGACTTTCATTGTTTGCCTTGGAAGAATTAGGTAATTTTTGGAGATCTAAAATAGTCAATTCACTCGATGTCCATAAATTCGCAAATCGATTCCACAAATTGAATTCACGTCCATCTTATGATCAGTTTGAAAGGAGAACATGAATGTAGGGAAAAAAAAACCGACCAAACCAAGACTCACTCGTTTTAGGAAGCGCATTTCGGAGGCTCGATTCAACGACAATTTGCGCAATCTGGGATATGAGGTGTATTACTCCGCCATTCATCATCGACTTATTCGTGAATTTTCAGGATTCTGGCAACCGCCGTCTGCTCTCCCGCTCCATCCACAGCATGGGCCTCTCCCTCCAGAAGCTAGTCAAGTGCATCGAGGATTTGGATACTAATATCAACGGCAGAATGTGAGTTGAATTAAAGAGAATACAAATTTCACAATGTCAGTAGAATTTCCGAGTCTGCATCCAATCATCTTGGCGAAAATGTAACATGTCAAATCATATAAACGCCATCCATTTCAAATGAGAAGTTTCTAAGGGTGTAATTTTCGTTCAAACTTTGCCATTTCTAGTGGCATTTCATCTCTGTCCTAAAGATTGCAAAATACTCCTTCCAATTTTGGAGAAATTCGTACTTTTCCTAGTATTTTGTCAGCAAGAATGCTGTAAACTCATGTTTAAATTCGAAACGTGACTGTTCTTGCAATTCCAAGGGAACTCCGCTATTTTTGAGGAATGAGTTACTTTCCAAATAATTTTACCAAAAAAGGCGTTCAACCGCTCGAATGTAGTTACAGTTATGATCGTGGGTTTGGTTTGCCTGCAGATTTTTTCTGTCTAACTCAATGTCTCCCAGGCTCCCAATTTGTTTGCATTTTCAACTTTTTGAAGGCGCGAAGGAGAAATGGCGCATTTGCTTAGAAAAGAAGTGTGTCTGAAGACTGCCGCACTTGTTGTTTAGTTTCGTTTCAGTTTAGGCGGTGTAGTATTGTTCCTTCTCTCTGCCTCATTTCTGCTTGACAGACGAGAAAGAATTGTTTTACCAAATGCCAATCTTTCAACTTTCTATTAGTTATTTAGAAGAGTAGGACAAAAAGAAACGATTTTTTTCGTTTTGTTATCAAAATATTTTATCTTCAAAAATTGAGTAACTCATTTCAGTGCGAAGTCGATCTCTCCTCTTTCCCTCTCTCCCTATTTGACCGTGCCTCTCATTTGCAGCCTCTCGAGTGTGGCCTTCATCAGCCTTGCTTATTATTTCCTCAAAAAGTGAGCATTTTGTTCTGCATTGACTAATGCAAGTTATTTTGCTAAACCTTCCTAGTGTTGAGAGAGAAATTGCCCCTTCCTATCCTTTACATTCAGACCTAGGAAGCACTTTCGTCAGACGAAAAAAATTTATGGGGGGTGGTAGGTCGCAGAGGGAAAATTTTGTATGACGAGGTAGGTCGCAAACTTGAACGTTTACGTTATTGATTGATTAGAGATACAAAACTCTTAAGAGAATATATAGAGGTTTCTGACGATCGTCCTCCTCCCTAGGTCTGTTTACATTGTTATTTCTTTCCCAACCCTTTCTAATGTTCCAGAATTTGTTCCCTTCTCATCCCTTTATACTGTCATTTCCTCTACTATTGTTGTTACAAATTTCATTTCCTTTGCCCTCATACTGTTATTTATCTTCTCGTTTTATACAATTATAATCCTCTCATCCTTCTTATCGTGATCATCTTCATTCACTACCAAGTTGTTGTTTTTGTTAGTGGCCATTTTTGTTCATTGACGTTTATTGAAAGAAAAAGGAGTCGTTAATTGTGAGAGTGACATGATTTGATCAAGAACGATTTCACTATCGTTGAAATATCTTTCCTTTTACAGTTTCTATTGCAACTCGTATCCTCCCTTCTCATTCCCCTTCATTTTATTTGGAGCGACGCGACTCTGTCTTTGTTTTACGCTCTTCATCGATTCTCGCATCCGTCCCACGTTTATTATCGTGGCAATATTTTGAAGAGTCTCGATGAACTCTCGACTTTTATTTTATTATATTTTAAAAAATTATCTGTCAATTGCTAATTTCGTCGTTTTCAGTAATGAGCTATAGCAACGATGACCAGGCAGGCTCTGGCGAGAGCGGCGATCAGGCCATCTACGTGAAGCTGCGCGGCCTGCCCTACACGGCCAGCGACAAGGATGTGAACACTTTTTTTGCTGAGAAAGGTTGAATTTTAGAAATTAGAAAAGTGGTTTTGAAAACTAGAATTACTAATTACCAGAAGAATTCGCCATTCTCAAATTTACAATTTGTCTTTATGCTTTTGTGAACAGACTTGGAACTTTTCTGAAATTTGACCACCGCAGCTCAACTCGACTTTTCCTACCGCAACCACGCCGAATCGCAGTTGCGGTGATAAAGTCCTAAATCTGTTTGCGAATTCAAACCAAACCTGGGATGATTTAGATCAGAAGCTACAATCTAATCTAATGTTTACTTGCTGACATTTTTGTATCTACATTATTTACTGTCAGAGTAAATTTTTGCTCTCATATGATAACTTCGTGGCTATGATCTCGTTCGTATGAGCTACTTGCCGAATATTTCTATTCTCACTAAAGACTTCTTGCATATGTCTGATTCAAATTGAGCACTTCATAAATTTATTTCACTTATTTCTGCTATTAATACAATTTCAGAAATTTCAAAATACAAATGAATAAACTATTTTCAGCCTTCCTCCCGAAAAAGATCTACTTTACCCTGACAGAGGACGGCCGTGCATCTGGAGAGTGCTTCTGCCAGTTGAACAGTCTAGAGGAGTGGAACAAAGCCATGGAATTGGACAAGAAGGAAATGGGTAACAGATATATCGATGGTAAGAGACGACATTGTAAAGGAAGAAACAGTTGATCATTTCGAGACCAATATAGTAGAATTCAAAAACCTTGAAAAATAATCCAGCCCATAGAACAAGACTAAATAGGTCGGAGAGGATTTTCATCTCAGAATGCGCTGTTAGATAAGCTGACTATTTTGGAGTGACATTTCCCAGACATGTTCAATTATCGGAAGAACCATTCTTCAGCTTGAATAAGATTTACATTGAATAATGAATTTTTGTAGTTCTGGAAGCGACTGAATCTGATGTGAAGACGGCAATGAACGAGGGCGAGATTGCGGGCATTCCCGGGCAGGACGACGAGAACAACACCAAGGGCTCGGTTGTCAGACTCAGGTTGGATTTTTTCCTATTATATTAACACATTCTAAAAATGATGTATCTTGTACGGATACGATAAAAGTTAATAAACTATGCTACCACTATATCTTTCCCAATTGCAAAATAGCAGGTTTCATGACGCATCTCAAAATTTCCAAATAACTACTCGTTATTTCAATCAAATTGGTGCCTGGCTTTCAAAACCGTATGACTTCTTTTCTTTCACTATTTTTTGCAAAGTGAGAGTATTTTTGGCAGAAACATAGCAGAGATGAATTCCCGAGCCATTGCTCACATCAGATTGCAACGAGCAGACGCGTTATCCACTATGTTAAAAAGTTATGCCTGCGGTATCACGATTGCGTTATGTTTTCTCTTCAGATGAGTTTATTTCTCTCCATGTCGCATTATCTCTAACAGCTAAATAGAGCTGTTATAATGTAGAAAAAGAGGCCATACGGTTTTGAATCCCAGATGCCAATTTGATTGAAAAACGGGGGAACTTGTTCTTGTAAAAATAGAATTTTTATTAGTCAGAAAGGAAAGAAAAGTGAAAAATAAGCATTTTTCTATTTCAGGGGCCTGCCTTACTCTGCCACTGAGGATGAGGTGAAGAAGTTTTTCGAAGGTTGGTATTTCTTGATTTTGTTTTGACCGATGTCCACACTTCCAAATCTTTCACGTACTGAGAGAAGAATCCATAGTGGTGTTGTTGTTGCGGGAAATGGACAGGAACGATGATGACTCGTTCAGGGAGAATGATTTTTGAGTATCCAATTATTATGCAGGGTTGGACTTGGTGGCTGTCAAGATCCCTCGGAATTCGACGGGCCGTAGCACGGGGGAAGCCTATGTACGCTTTGCTACGGGAAAGGATGGGGCCAATGCATTGACCTATAACAAGAAAAGTATCGGAAGCAGGTGGGGGCGATGGCACTTTTACACGATTTCAGCCAGACACTCGGTCGAACGACAACGCAATGGCCAGAGCTGAGACGAAGTTTCGACTTCGACTTCGACAATTTTGAGAAGCCAACTTCGATTTCGACTTCGACTTCGAATTTGAAACTTTCAACTTCGTCTCAGCTCTGGCAATGGCCCATTTTGACCGATAAGAGATAAAATATGAGTGACAGAGATGTGCCATGAATGTAAAATTACTATTCAAATTTAAAAAATAGTTACAAAATTTCATTTAAAAAATAAACACACATGAGAATTCTCTTCCTAAAAGAATTTTCGTTTGCCCTCTCTTGCTTTTTCTCTTAATTCATTTCCCTGTCGCTTGTGTTTCCATTTCTAGCAGGTCGATTGTCTGATCTATTCGACGGTATCCGTTCATTAATGCGTTGCGGGTAGTGTCTATTAGTGATTTCCATGTAGCTGGGCTGGACTGGTGGAATTGAGTGTGGAGGAATGGGGGTGATCGACTGACTTGCAGATACATCGAGGTGTTCCGCTCTTCGCAGGAGGAATTCGAGAACAACGGGATGCTCCGGTCGGGCATTCCCTCGATCATCTCCTCTGGCCGCATGCAGACCAATCCCCCAAACATGAGAGGTGGTGGTGGCAGAGGCGGCTCCTATCCCAACAACGACTATGGAGGCAAATATGGCAATTCGGGAGGCGGACATGGAGGGTGAATTGTTCTCTTATTTCTTATGCAAAGATAAAATATCTCATTTTAATCATCTCACGAAAAAATTGAGGAAGTTTCGAGTTGATCGACATTTTACTCGTTCTTAATCGTCATTTCACCTATCTCGAAGCTCTTTAAAAGTTGAGGTTCTGAGGAAGAATAGTGATTGTAAATAGGTTTACTGTATGTGTTTTCCAAATTGCCGGTCTTCAAACTGACCTACTTTCCAAGAAGTCCCATTTCGCCATCTGAATTTGCCACAGCCTTGTCACCGGCTCTTTATTTCTCTCTTATGTCTACACACCCTCACTAAAGCCCGATGACAGATCTGGGGAGCTTCCCATTTCCAAAATAGACGTTTTTCTTCTGTCAACGCATACCATTCATTCGTGAAAATGATATGCGTTGAATGTGAAGGTTTATAGAATCCATGATTATCGTTCAAAGATTTCATTTCAGCTACAATGATGGGAGCGGTTACGGCTATTCTCGCCCTGCGCCCTACAACGTGCCTCCCGCTCGCGGCCAGCGTGGCCGTCCTACTCCTGGCTATGGCGGGTCCAATTACAACGATTATGGAGGCTTTTCATCTGCTCCCAAGGAAGCCGTCCCCACTGAAAGCACGGTAAACGATGCATAGTTTGAACAAAATAATAATAATCTGATGTTATCAGTTGTACCTGCGCGGTCTGCCGTTCGACGTGAATGCGCGGATGTTGGAGGAGTTCTTCGAAGGCCTCAACATCATGGACATCAAGGTAGTCGCCATCCTCGAGAGTTAACTTTAGATGATATATTCAATCTTTGACAGATCAGAATTGATTTTGCTCCTTGCATCACTGAAAACAACTAAACTCTTAATTCTAGTGTCTTAATTGCTCAGAAGAAAGAATTATCCCTTCTTCTTCTTCTTCACTTTAAAAAATTTGTTTATTGAGACTGATAAATCTGTTTGATGCGTTTATTCGATGAAAAATTTCAGCTGGGCTATAACAATGAGGGCAGACTTTCGGGGGACGGAATGATCGAGTTCTCTGCTGCGAAAGAGGTCGATCAGGCCATGGAGAAGAACAATCAGAAGATGGGATGGAGGTGACCATTTTAAATATTATTTTATTCTTTAAAATTCTTCCTCTGCAATACTATCATTCCAAAAATTATGAAATTTACTTACTTTAAAGAAGACTTCTCCTCTTCTTGTCCAGGTATATTTTATGGAAACTGACTACTTGGAACGACATATTTTCGTTCAAATTAAGAAATCAATTCATGTTTTTGATTTGTTTTCAAATAATAGACTTACCGAGTTTTTCTCAATACCTTCATTCATTCCATCATTGCATTTTCAGATACATCGAGCTGTTCAAGCCGAACGATGCTCCGTTCGCGATGCGTCGCCAGCCGTTCAAACCCGTGCCTGGCTATAAGGCCTCTTCTGGCTCTGGAGGCAACAACGGATTTGGCTATGGGAACACATATGGTGGAGGTCGGAACTATGACTCCGGTCAAACTTAAAATATCCATTTTCTAAAAGACTGCTTTGTTGGGAACACTGATTTAATCGTTATTATTATCGGAAATTTGCAGTTTTATTTTTCAAGTAAAGAACCGCAAATTAGCCTTATTTGTGGTTGAAACTCAAAATTTCAGTTTATGGAAACACAAACTTGTACTATTTCATTCTACATTTCAAAAGAATGTTATTTGTTAAGAAGAAAGTCACTCCTCGCAATTGACTTTAACGAAGTTTCAGACTACGATGATTATCCGTCGAGGTACAACGAGGGATACGGAGACAAGGAAGAGCAGGGATATGGTTGGGCTGCACCCCAGTCCAGAAGAGGAGGCCGCACTGGAGGCTATTACTGATTGACTCAAGAGAACCGACAAATCTGGCAGTTGATGCAATGGGTTAAACACTAGCATCTCTTTATTCTTTGTTCGTTATTATTTTGCTTTAGTTGGTTCGTTTTATTTAGTTATTAGTTCCTCACTTAAAGATACATTACTCAGTCAGTTTCTTTTACGCAGTAACTAGCAATTTCCTCAGCGGTAACAATATTCCTACTGTAAGATTATCTTATTCTTCTCTTTGTCTACTCATTTTCCTACTCGATCATTGCTGGACGAAATTTCGGGAGCGAGAGTAGTTCTCTTTTTCTGCCCTTCGTGTGCGCTCGCTCCCCACTCGTTCTCCCTTTTCTCGCTCCTCGAAACTTCGTTTCGTTTTCGCTACGACGCGAAATTTAGAGAAAGGAGAAAGGGCAGGAAGTGTGAAGGGCTTGCGTTGAGCAGAGAACGAGCGAGAATCTCTCGCACCCGAAATTTCATCCAGCTCTGCTACTCCTATATTATCGCTTATCTGTTTATTACTATTCGATTTCCCTTCTATTTAGATTGTCATTCCGCCCAATTTTTCGTTTGTAACCTTTTTCATGCTTTTATTCTCTCCATGGCTTTATTATTATTAGAGTTTGTAAAAGCTCTTCTTCGATATTGTTGGTGCACGTAAATAAACGTGTTATGCATAAATTCATCTATCAAATTAGAAATTTACAAAAGACTCTCATGCATTATTCATATAGAGTGCGCCATAAATATCAGTGACAACTTTCAAGAGGCTATGAAATAGATCTGATAATGTACGATCCAGAATTTTTCTCATGAAAATTTAAGAAATATTCTATGACCATTTTCATACGTTCAAGTTGGGAATTATTGAAATTGGAATGCTTTGTCGTAAATTGAAGAAAACAGTCCAAATTTGGTTTTGATTTATCAGAAGTTTCCAAGATGGTTTCGAAAACCAGACTAAATGGTGCTGTATCTAGAAATTTTGGATTGGAATCAGTATGAATCCGATTCTATTAGTAAATACAAAAAAAAAATCGATAATTTTTGGATAAAGATACCGAATTTTACAACTTTAAAAATGTTATCGTTGATATCTATGGCACACCCTGTATATCTTTTCTTAATTTTCACTATTTACGGTGAATATTTATAAAAAACGAGGTTTAATTTTAAATTTTGTTCCATTTGGAAAATGAAACTGATATCCCTGATTTATTCATCGAATTTTGTATTATCATAGTCGCCGCATGACATTTTCTATTTCAGCGATTACTGAATCCAAACGTGATTAGAGTTTTGAGACGATATCCGATGGATAATCAGTCATGCGTCCATTTTCGGTGACAACAAAGACGGCAAGACGGTGCCAGGCGAGGCTGGATTGAATAAGACGAAAAGCCACAAAGCCGCAGGTTTATATCTCGATCACGGGCTTCGAGCCATTTGGTCAGCCCGATTTGACGATTTGCCTGAGCCCATTCCCCCAATTCCCCCGAATCCGATCAGAAGAGCCCCGTCTTGTGGTGATAGCCCCCAGCTCATCCCAATCCATCATATTAGTCTTAGAGCGGACAGGAATCACATATCCTCCTATATCGCTTGGTGTTTCTTCGTACCTGCAGATTACATTATACTATTGTGGAATATTGAAGATATGCCGACAGTGCAAAAAGGTTTTGAACCAAACTCATCAAAATCAGAGAAGATAGGGGGAGTCTTAGAGATGAATGCATAGCCTATCATCAACTTGGGAGGATTTGCTTGAACATATCTGAAGTGGAGACCACCATCCATGATAATCAAATGAACTTCTTAGAGCCGGCGTGAAAATTTCGGTACACTATAAAATTATTAAAAGATGCGTTCAACTATTCCTAGCACTACAAGGTATTTGCATTTTTGAAAGAATTTCATAGAATATTTCTCTGCAAAGGCATGAAAAAATTGATGAAATATGAATGATCTAGTAGTTTCATTTAAAAAAAAAACCAAATTAACTTCGCTATTTATTTCGTTCAACAAATGATATTGTCTAAGTTTACATTATCAACCTGCAGGTGTTACAAATGATTCTCAAATTAAAAAAATAATAACTATGTGTCTATTATCAACCCCTCTCGAATTTGCATCATTTGTATCTTTGCTCTTCTGTGTTGATCTTGTTTTCTAATATCATTCTGCTTCTTCTTCTAGCTATTTGGTTGGCTATCTTCTCTTCATTTTTCATTCTTTTGCATTGTTACCCCGTGCTTCTCGCCGTGCTTGGCTGTTGCAGAGCAAAAATAGCTGATGGGGAGATTTTGACTGGAGGCAGAGACGCAGGGTAGGAAAAGGCAGCTAGAGTCAGTGGCTGTTTGGAACAGGAGCAGAGGGCTCGCCGTCCTAGGTAGTGCCAGTCCAGCCACAGCACCGGACTGCGGACTGCAGAGAGGATCTATCTCCTCGCTATGTTATGTAGATCGGCAATATATAGTCAGAGAATCACATTCTGCGCTCGAAATAACAATCGAGAGATACAGAGAAATAATCGCATGAATTGGATTCAATAGCAATGTTTCGAAATTGAAATGGAAATAAAATGTGATTCATTTTTTTATTGAAATACAAGTTTAATAAAATGGGAATATGAGGCTTGGCATTACGAATTTTTGAGAAGAATACAATTGTTTCCGAAACTAATATGAAGCATAAACTCAAAGGAATTTGATCAAACTCGATGCTATTTTGACCAATTTGGCTTTGGTTCTGACATCATTTTCAATTTTCCCATCTCTTTGTATGTTTTCGAATGAAAATGTGCAGTCCTCGCAAATCGACGTCACTTTTGTGCAGATTCGGAATGCTCGATGCGCGGAACGGTGATGATTCAGAAGACGAATGAGCAAGGAAATTGTTGCCGGAGGGAAGGAAGAAAAGAGAAGCGAAGAAAGGGAATAGCCAGAGGGCAGTGAGAAACTAACAGAACTGAAATAATACAAATGAGAAGATGAGAAACCACAATACTCAAGTAAATGACATCATCCATTTGCTATACCGTACAGTCGCTATTATTTTTAGTTTTTAGCTCTACATATAATAAACTTTATTTTGTGTGTATTTCAGTTACAAATTCATAATCCAGTGTTTGCTCTTATTTTACTTCTAACTATGAATTGTCCGTACATTCAGGGAAGTAATTAGGCAAATCTCATAAATGGAAAGAGGTTATTTGCGTGAGCCTTTAGTCTTTCAGTCTTCAGCCTTTAGGCCATGTTTTGCATTTGAGCTATTTTGCCAGTCATTTCACATTTCACGCCGCGTTCCAAGGGATCCGTCCTGCTATCCTTGTGCTAACCTGCACAGCCCCAACCACGCAGACCGCAGTCCACTCGCTGGCCAGCGGCAGTAGCGCTGCGAGGCCAGGCCGGTGCCGTTCTGTATCAGGCTATCTAAAAAAGGAAATGAAAGTGAAAAGAGGAAAGCCGAATGACTATAGTCAAAGCAGTAGGCAGTCGAGTTAGAGACGGAGAAACTATTTATACATATCTCCATATCTCCAACCAACAAGCAATCTCTCTACTACCCTTTCCGAGTACACTAGATAGAAAACAAAAAAGAGCCAGAGGTGAACGAACGAAAAAACGTGTTGTTATCACAAATATTACAGAAGAAAGAAACTAAGAAACCACGCCCATTTTCGGAGCAAAAAGAAGGAGTCGAGGAATGGACTGGTCAGAGAAGAAGGGAAGAACTGCACAAACAGGCCTGAGGGGTGAGAGAACTGGACACTGCTGGTTAGCAGGGAGATATCACTGAGAAATTTGGCCTCATTTAAAACTCATTTGCACATTAATTTTATCATAACTTATTCTACTGTTTCCAACGTGATATTTTCATGAAGCTGATAATTGTCTATAACAATATGAGGATGATTTTCGAACTTTTTTTTATTAAAGAACCAACACAGTTACTTGTTTTCTATCAAAACGAAATATGAAATATCAAGTGACCATTTATTTTTCTCCATTTCTCTGCTCGTTTTTCTATTTCGTTTCTGCTCCTCACTCCCCCTTATGCCCTTGGGTTGAACTTTCGCAAAGTGCGTTTTTTCGTCTCACTTCTATCTGCTTTCACGTTGTCGCAATTCTCGCTGTTATTTTCATTACCATCTACTCCTTGGTATTTCGTGTGAATGTCCTTATCTCGCTCATAATCCTTCTAGAGGAATGCCTTTCCCGCTTCCGCCAAGGAAGGAAAGGGGAAGGGGATATAAACTTTGTGATCTTTTCATGCAGTTCTTCGAGCTCATTGAGTTGTCCATTCGCACGTCTGCCTGTCTGCTCTGCTTCGTCTATTCGACTTCCCTCATCCTCTTCCTGCTTATTTCTGTTTCTGTTTTAGACGGAGATCATTGCTTATTAGCGGTTTTACTTCAGCTGCTCAGAGAACGCTCACTTTCTCTATTCAATCGCAACTCTTTGTAATAGACATTTTTTTTCTATATTTACTCGTTAATTATCTGTCTTTAGCCAAATCATTGCATTTTTCCTAGCTAAAATTGACCGTTTTCACATTATTTTAGAGGAGTGAAAATAGCAAAATTGAAACATTTCATAATCATTTTCTAAGTTTATTTTTTGTTAAAAATTTATCTCGTAAACTCATTTCTTGTTCTTTTGAGGGTGGTAATACACTTTTTGCAACTATTTCATCATTACCATTTTCGTTATTGTTTATGCATTGATCTGTGAATTATTCCACTTCTAATTACCCGTCCATATTTGCGAAATCCTCGGTCATTCCCAGTAGCTTTAGCTCTTCGTGCTCTATCCGAGTCCCGTGCCACTCGTTTCGTAATCTGCCTCTGTCTGATTCCGTCCATTTTCGGCATTCTCCTTCTGCATTACTCACGCGCACATTTCATTCTCAATCTTGTTTTCATTTTCTTGTGATGCTTTCTATTTTCCTCTATGAATTCAATTGCTCCTGCAATTATTCACTCCTCACTTTTCTCCATTGTTTTTGTCCGTTTCACCTTTGTTTTGTTTGTCTGCTTTTCTGTTTTCCAGGTTCATTTTCTATTCCTTTTTCCTTTTTCGTTCATTGACCATCAGACACTTCTTCGCTCATTCTAAAGGGAAATTATCTGCCTATTCCATTGCAGTTGCAACTGCGTGATAGAGTAAAAGTGCAGGCATAGAGTGCAGAAATAGAACATGCATTTTCTATGGCTCGAATCATAAATCGCTCCCCTTCAATGCTGTGTTGTTTGTTTTTCTCGTTCATTTTTGAGTTCTGAGTTGATTACTTCTGTTAGTTTTGTTAGTAGTTATGTTACTCAACCTGCTCTCCGAACATTTCGTCCCATAAACACGGCTATATTTGTGTGCTTTAACCTCGAAACATGCCGATGTAAACAGGCTGAAGGGGCAATGTGAAAATGAAGGGAACTGACCAATGGCATAGGAAAGAGAAATGATGATGAAATGTGTGTAGAATGGTTGAATAAGAAGCTGATCTTCACAAAGAGACTTCAGAGTTGTGAAAAGTGGATTTTTATTTAACTCACGTTCAAATTCTAATTCAATGAATTTTCATCTTTTCCTTCCTAATTTACTCTGAAAAACCTGGGCAAAAAGTATAAACATGGAACGCAGTAGCCCCTAAAGCAGGACTTCATAAGCAATTCACATGAGTCTCACCGCCTGGCACATGGCTTCGTATTGAGCCCTGATCCTCTGATCCTCGAAAACATTCACAAGTCGAGACTTCAAACTCAATGTGTAGAATTGTTTTCCAAGTTATGGCTATTCTCGCATTCACTCATTCAGTTATCCGTTTCATTCCATTCTTATTTTATATCTGCCATGCAGCTGACCAGAGATCTTCTCAAAAAAGAACTCTGCGTCACTGCCAATCGGAGTCCATTCGCTACTCGCATTTTTTATCAATAGCACTAAACTCCATTGACTGACACTTTTCGAGCACATTTTATTATTCAAAGATCGAGAAATATTGTTGATCGTTAAGTGCCTAAATGGCAAGGAATTATCTGAGAAAATTCAAAAACAATAAATTCGAAGAGCTTCAAAACAATGAGAAACGCGTTTGTGTTTCTAATCATCGAGTCGAGCGAACCTGATCCTCAAGCAATAAGTCGCTAAGTAGACGAATAGTCGAAACCGTACGGCTTATTTATTCTCGATCATAAGTGAAACCACGATAAATTAAGCAGGAAAGGTTGGCTGGAAGTTCGTGAAAAACAACAATTAAATGGGCTCGTTTCCTCATTTCTGAATAAAGTCGCGAACCAGTGACAACATGTTTAACAACATTGCAATAATAATGAAGAGTCGAGTCTCTCGTTCATTCGGCTTCAGCAAAACAACTGCCTTCAGTCATTAGGTCTGCCTATCATTTAGTGACCATTCGAAATGTAGCAAAAGCACGCGTTGTTTATGCATCGTTATTTTGCCCGAGAGGAAGAGATAGCGTGAAATTCTCGAATTGGAGAGTGGAAGAATGACGAGTAGAATGGTCAAATGGGAAGAAGAAAGGAGAAAGGGGGAAGAAAGGCAAGGAACGCGGTCAAACTCGTCTGAACCATGAACAAGTTGGGCAGATAGTATGGAAATGCGAGAACGACCAGGGAAGGCGAAAGTTGGCGGTGCGGAAGCCGACTTTTGACTGCCTATTTAGTCGTGACCATTTGGAATTACCTGCCGTTCTCGTGCTTTCACTGTATTCATTTTGAGTTGCGAATACATTGCTGCTGAAATGCATTGGCTTTTTCATCAGACATAATTTATCTCCTTTGGCAATAGTGTAATAGTGTATTCACAGCTCTCCATTTGTATGTAGTTTAAATTTGACAAAACTATGAAAATGAAAAACTAGATAGTTTATCCGTTTTGATGCTATTGTACGAAATGACCAATTTTCTATTTCTATTGCAATGTTTCTCTGTATCTGTGTATTATCTATCTCTTTTCTTTCTCTGTTCATTCACATTTCACATTCAGCCTTTCTCTTCTTCTCCCCTCTCACATGTAGCTCTGTTGACATCTCTATGCTCGGCACATCATGGTACGCGGTACTAGGCTGAATGCCTGAAACCAAGCCCCGCACGGCCACAGCCACACAGCCAACAGAACGAATAGAAACACAACTGCCCACAGCCCGCAGCCCGCAGACCACTGCAAAGAGCCGTTTCCAATAATAACAAATATACAAAATCATCGTAGAGAATGGCTATCCATCGGACGAGAACATACAAAAACGGGCATTCATCCATTCAAAGCCAGGGTAAGGATTCAAACAGCAGCAATCAGCAAACAAACCATTATCCTTCATTTCTACTTTAGCTTTTCATTGCCTCTTCTCCTTTTGTGGCTATTTCTCAGCAGATTTGCCCCTCTCGTATCTCCACTCTCTAAGAAGATTGTCCTTAGCAGGCTTATCCCAGATAAGCTCCGAAAATTCCCACATTTCGGCAGAAAATCTCGAATAGGTCAGTGATAATCGCCCGAAAACACTTTATTCTATTAAAGAAACTTCGAGTTTGTTTCTCATTATTTATTGCAGCTATTTTTGCTATGTTAAAATAGGCTATTTTCGAGCTCTTAGACAAGGAAAGGAGAAGGGATGTTTATGATCTTAGAGATGTTTATTGGCAGTTAGTTAGAAATGTAATGCCCTTGGCAATTGTGACAAGAATAGATAGCACAAACAAACAGATTTTGCGTCTCTAAATCTGAGTTTACTCTAAAGTAAAAGGTTTTAGGAAATATTATTAAGTCCAGGTAGGCAATTTTCGATTCCGATATTCTTGAGAACGTTTTCTTTTGATTTCAGCCCCAAGAATTCTTATGAGATCATTCGAGTTTCACTTTTTCGAATGTCCATTCATTGGTCACTTATTTTCTAAGGACTTCATTTCTTAGTGACCAATGGCTTTCATCCTCTGCCTTGTATGGTAGCGTTACCCAGGTAAACCACAAGGCATGGTCATTTGATTGAGAACCGCCATCGAAAGAAGTGAAAGTGGAGTGAGAGTGTCCAGTCCTGAAGAGAGGAAAAGAGACAGAAAATAGCCCGAGGGAAGGAGGAAGGCAGCATGAGAAGGACAAAACAGCAGAAAAGCAGAGCAGAAAAGGAGGGAAGAGAAGGGAGGGGGGAAGGGAGGAAAGGGGAAAGGGAAAATGGCTGGCACCATGCAGAACGAGGCAGAACGAGCTGCGGACAGAGAAAAAGGAGAAATTTGGAAACACAACAGAAAGGGAAAAGGGCATTCTGCATTCAGTCTTGGGGTGGAGTGCCAACCTCGACTGATCAGTCATTTCAAGAACCACTTGCTAGAATCCCTATGATTGTTTTGCTGATAGCATTTAGCGGTCAGTAGGACGTCATTTGCATAACTCCGCTTATTACATTGTGTCTATGTGTCCATTTCAATTTCAACTTTCCAATACGCAACCTTTTGTTTTTCATCATAATTAGTCGCATATTCATTAGTGAATTTTAGTAACTTAAATTTCTCAGTACATGTACTCTAGCCTTTCTGATAAGCTATCTAGAGAGAATGTTTATCTGAAGAGAAAATGCATTATGATTGTTTCCCTGGAACAGTTCGCTTTATTTACTCACTAAAATATCCTTGAGTTTCGTTCGAAAATACCAAATTTGGTGATGATTTTAGCGGTGTTTACGCGAATAGCTTGCAATGTTCATGAAACTCCCAACTCGAATCGTCCCCTTCTGCCTTTGTCCAGTTTCGATTGTTTTTCCTCGAGATTCGTTCACTTCTTTCTCGTGTTCTCTTCAACTTCCCTATATTCTAATTTCTCTTCCATCCTAAACTTGTTATTTTCGTGTCATTTCGGTTGGAGGTGCTTCTTTTCGTCTGCAGTTTATTCTCCGTCTCCCCTCGCCCCTTTCCGTTTTTGGCACTGGCGGGGACAGGCACCGGCTCTTCGTGTCCGCGCCTATCAAGGCAAAGCAGGAGGGAGGAAGGGAGGGAGGGAGAGGATTCTGATGTGCTGCTGCTTTGAAACAAACAACGCATTTCTGAAATGCTGCAATGTCTCTGCCCAATTATTCATGAAGGTGCACTTTTAGCACCGTGCCATGCGCCAAATCAGCTGTTTTCTGTGGGTCATCATTTCTTCACTCATTCCGCCAGCGCAATTTCTCATTGATAACAACAATTCCTTTATCATTAGATCTTAGATTCCCTAAATGATAATTATCAATTAGTATTGCAGCTTAACTATATGCATTCTTTATTATATCATTATGTCCTTATATCATTGCTCTTTTTTCTTTATTTTTATGCTGACCTTCCATTATCTTATGTATTTTATTAGTTATCATCGTACTTCTCTATTTTAGTAGTATCTTCTATCGTTCTATCTGTGAGTGATGCGCAGCTTTGTTTTACAATTGCTTCATTCCTCATCTCGTTTCTTTCTCTCTGCCCTCTCTTTCTGCTCTATTCTCATATTCTTTATCTGATAGTCTCCAGTGCTCAGTGCCAGGTCCGAATGTCCACGGGCTGCCCCCGGGCCTTGTGTCCAGCCTTGCAAATACTCGGATGAGAATAGAATGAAATTGAAAGTGGGAAAGTAAAAAGGAAACCAAAGCAAAAATATCTTCGCTCTTTCTGCTGCTGCCTGCTGAACGAAACATGGCACGAACATACTCGGAGAGGCGAGGGACCACAAGAAGAGAGACAGAGAGGGGAAGCAAGGCAAGGGAGAGCAAGCCCTAGAGCAAGGCAGTGCCATAGTAAAAAGGAGCACGGAGGGGAGGAGACTAGAAGAGAATATAGGGACAGGCAGCCAGAGAGTGGTCAGAAGCTGTTCTGACGCTCTCTGCCACTCTGACGTGCAACACTGATGAAAGTAAATACGAGCGAGAGATTGAAGAACTCCTGGGAATGGAGGAATGATACGAATACAAAATAACTAGGAAGCAAAGCAGATTAATTTATTGAAAGAAAAAGGGGTTCGAGTAATCTAACTGTCGATTATTTCTGAAGGGCTATCTGACTTTCTAGAATTCAATGGTTCAAAGCAAATAAAGAGTCAGAAAGCCGAAAGAGTGAAAGATAAGGGGAGAGGAGAAGGATGAAACGAGAACGGCATTGGCAGACGTGAGAGGAAACGCGCAAAAAGACAAACAAAAAATCTCCGAGAGGTAGGCAGATGAAGAAAAATATCCGAAAAGTGCAACGAAGAGAGCTGGGGGTCGGCACGGCAAAAAATGAGCGAGAATAGAGATGCAAGAGAATTTGCACTTTGAGGAGAACAGAAACAGATCAGACAATTCAAGTCCACACCAGCTATAATAGCTAGCCCGGCATATTCCCATTACTGGTCACACGAGTTTATATTTGGGCATTGCACTTTCTCATAATTAATAATCGCGATTCTGATCTAGTGATTCTTGTGAAGTAACTAAATCCCAATCTGGAAAGACCTCCTAATTAGAAAGTTTCATTTCAAATTACATAGAGCCGCCGTCCTAGAATATCAATTCCGAGTATGAAACTTGTGATGTTCTTAAGAAATGTAAAATTTCGACTTCTCATTCATGTTGAAATTGGTGTACAAACTTGAGTCCTCGATTGATAGTATCGATTTGCGCGTTATGTGTTATTATTTATTTGGCCAGCTAAAGTTATGTTAGATGGATGCAGGGCAATGGTGTATTGGGGCCAGGCACTGCCATGCATCGCGTTCTGTCTGTCGATTTAGTTTTGCTTCTCTCCGAAATTCTGTATTTCTCTTTTCCCAACTTTTTGGTGATTTTTCCATTTTTCCTGGGGGTTCACGTTTTTGTTAGCAGCGACTATTGAGGGCAGAGGGCACAAAACCAAAGTCAACAGAAACAGAAAATAGAAAGAAATGAAAAAGGGACGTGGAGAGTTGAGGGAGGGATGGAAAGTAGAGCTGCAGAACTGCAGAGCCAGCAGTGGAGCACAAGTCGAAATGGAAAAAAGAACTGACTACGAGAGAAATGGAAAGGCAGTGCCCGGTACGAACTGTTTGGACTGCTGTTACTGTGACTGTTGCTATATCTGTTTGTTACTGCTGCCCTTCACCGTTCTGTCTGCCAATCCCAAATATCATTTATATCACTTCAGAAGCAATCATTTAATACTGCCAAAATACTTCATTTCAAATATCCCTTGTCATGCTAATACTTTGGATTGAATATCTAAATGAAGTCATATCCTAGATCTGAGCATTTCACATTGGTCATAATATCCATCGATCCAACATAAAGGTTGAGACTATTCAGTTTCAATACATTATCTTCAAAGATCCTTACTTCATTTATCTGAACCCATTCGATGTTTATGCTCGATCGCAATTCTCACGTCGAGTGTTGACCATTTCAGTTTAGCAGTTTGTTTAATCTAACTGTTTTCAGTAAATGATACGGGCCAGTGATACGCCAAGCGAAAGCAAAATGTTGAATGATCTCGAAGAAGGTGAGCAGAAGATCGACGTCGAAGAGGACGGCAATTCGGAAGATCTCGAGGCTGCTGAGCTTGTAAGACAAAGGAGAATGCTGTAGAAGGGAATAAATGAGGTGAATTCAGGAAATGATGCATGAAGAAATGGAAGGGGAAGAGGAGGAGATTGTGGACGAAGAAGAGCTGATCGAGGCTGAAATTGACGTCGAAAGGGACGATTCTGAAGAGCTGGTAAAGATTCAGACCATAATTGCGTAAAGATCCCGAAAACTTGTAGGCATTAATATTTTCAAAGCTAAACTCCATGTTTTCATGATTAAGAGCAGAGATTCTGAAAGCCGATCTTCAGAAGATGAATTGAAATAAATTTAAGGAGGGAAGTGATACTTCATCATCAATAACTCCACAGTCGCCCCACACCTCATCCATTCGCAGCTCCTCCCACAGCAGTCAATCACCGAATACAATCTCTTCTGGCGACAGCCCACAGAGTGTACCACAGGTCAGATTGAGCTGAAAAGGAAACAAATGAAGCAAATGATCAATCTTCGCATTTTAGCGCCATGCTGATTACAAACACCACAACACGCACCCAGCGAATCTGCACGAGAAGAGGCATCTCTGTGAAATCTGTGGGAAGGTAGTGAACGACAAACTAAAACAAAGCTGATCTACAATTTTAGGGATTCCCATACTTGTCCATTCTGGAATCTCACAAGCGATGCCACACCGGTGAAAAACCGGTAAGTAACTCATTTACGAAGACCTTCATAATATAATTTACCCCTTTACAGTTCTCATGTCACTTCTGCGATAAGCGATTTGCCCAGAAAGCGACCCTTCAGGTCCACGAAAGAACACATACCGGTGAACGACCTTACCAATGCAGGTAAATACAAATATGGTGATCTTCAGTAGCAAACTCTGAACTTTAAGGTATTGCAACAAGAAATTCGCGCAGTATGGAACCAAGACTGTGCATGAGAAAAGTGCTCACTTAGGTATGAAATTGTTTTATTTACAGGTGGAAAAAATCTGAGCCGCTTTATACTTTTGGCACATATTATCAATTTAAAAAAATTAAAGCGAAAGTTGGGAGGAATTTTTCCTAAGAATTCCTAAAAATTAACAGAATAATTTAATTGGCGATTTTTAGGCATTCGAAATTATAAATGCCCAAAATGCGACAAATGCCTGTCATCTCCAAGTGCTCTTTACACTCACAAGAAAACTCACGGGGATAAAGTTTTCAAGGTAAATATTTACTCATCCGAATTCGATTTCGAACAAAGCAAATATCCATTTTAGTGCCAATTCTGTCCAAAGACATTCACTCTCAAGAACTACCTGAAGCTCCATGTCAAACAGGTAAATTAAAACAGCTCTTTTTAGAAAATATGAAAGATGAAATTTTGTAGGTCCATGAACAAGCAGAGCGAAAACACATCTGCAAGTACTGCAGCAAGTCATTCGCGTACGCTGGAAGTCTGCAGGTAAAAATAGAATTCATCGCCCTAGTTCCAAATCAAAGTTGATCTTCGGAATGAATTAATGAAGTGGGAGCAAAATTTTCAAATTTAGGTGCACATTCGTACGCATACTGGAGAAAGACCCTATCAATGCAGATTCTGTGTGAAGGCGTTTGCATCGCAAGGAAACCTGCAATCTCACGAGAGAACTCATACGGGCGACCGACCGTACACTTGCAAGACCTGCAATCGCACGTTCATTCAGGTTCGATAGATTATCTGCATATCTGAATTAGTGTCTGAATTTAGAAGTCGCAATTGACAGCACATGAGGCCACCCATCTGCTGGAAGGAGGAGAGGAACAGCAGGCAGTCACACCAACGAATCTACTGCAGGGTGGAACGCTCTTGCCTAATTCTGATTCACCTGTCATGACCATCAAATCTCCAGATGGTAATCTATAGATATGACAAGAAAAATAATACTTTAATTATTTAGCTGTGATTCAATCTGCCAAACTCCCGATGCCAATGGCAATGCCACTGTCAACAGAACAGCTTTCTGTAGTTGGACAACAACCTCAACAACAGACCCAGTCGCAGTACATCTGCAAGTTCTGTGGAAAGCGATACGCATATGCATCGTCACTCTACGTGCACACGAGAAATCACACGAATGAAAGACCCTTCAAGTGCCGATATGTAAGGGTTTTAAACAAATTCAGACTGATCGATAAAATTTTCAGTGTGACAAGACGTTTACGAATCAGGGCAACATGATGGTTCATCACAGAGTTCACACAGGCGAGAAACCGTATGTTTCGTTCAAATGAATTCAAAAGTTATCCACGACATTTTAGATTCTCCTGCCCGACCTGTGGCAAATCGTATGCTCAGAAGGTCGGTCTGAAGATCCACTTGGAGCAGTGCGGCAATGCCACCAACAATCTCTCTGTGCCAATTACTTCGATCTCTTCCACTCGTCAATCATCTGAATCGCCGATCAATGTCGACACTGATTCGGATGCTTCCTATGGTGCATTGTCACGAAGGAACTCCATTGCTATTCCAAACGATGCGTTCAAATGTAATGCTTGAAAATGAATTGAAGAGTCATAAAGATAAATTTCAGCGATTCCTCAGCGAATTGACGGCGTGAACTTGTATGGAGCTACAGGCATTGACAATCCCTATGCTAAGCTGCAATCACTGACTGCTCCTGTTACCAGCGGCGCCAACAGCCAATTCACTTTCCCAGCAAGTCTGCTTGGCAACCAGAATCAGGTGCTTGACTAAAGTTGACTTCATGAATATCAACCTCAAAATTATAGATTTCATCGGTCGACTTCGGCCCGAAGCCGGCATCGAAACCTCCTCTCCATCTGGAGATCTCCATGCCAGAAGCCGGATCAGCATTCCATGCCCCAGTCTCGAAGCCTTCTTTGTTATCTGGAGTGTCTCTGGGCGGCGATCTATCAGTACAAACTCCTCTGTCAGCTCCAGCTCTATCGCTCAATGGATTGCCTCCTCTTAGCATCGCCACTTCTGCACCAAGCCTGCTGGACCCGCAACTTCTGGCTATCAAGGTAAAACGTCGAAGACCTTCAGAAACAATACGCTGGTGTTTTTCAGGGTCTGTTGGAATTGAGCCAAGGTCTTCCTCCTCCAGGCTCGGCAGCCCCATTTCTGCCGAATCTGTCGAGTTCACTTCTGACCACCCAACTCCTTCTGCAGCACCTACAGAATCCAGCAGATTCCCTATCCGGCCTATCCGGTCTTCTGCAGCTGCAATCCACCCAGACTCCGGTCACTGCAGTCAGTCTGCCACCTCTTCCACAGTCCGCTTCCGTCTTGGGTTCATCTTCTACAGCTTCGACCCCTCTGTCAGCCCCTCCTTTGAGTGCCGCACTCATTTCCTCCTTCTTCCCACTTCTGGCCCAGCAGCCAATTGACATGAAAACTGCGTAATAATGGACAGTGTTTCGCCCATTCCAAAGCAGAAATCCCCTATTCACAAAGGCATTTTTACTTACACTACATATTCTTTCTTCCAGATATTTATTCAGTTTTTTAACGTTCAAATAATTTATATCTTCTAGCATGAAATCGCTATTTCATGAATTTCAGAGCGATTTCATGTATTTTTTTCTATAAATGTTGTCTTTTCTTGTGAAGGATATATTTATTTTATTCCGATACATTGCGTATATGTTGTATCATTTGTCTTTACTCATTTTGGAGCTTATCTTTTATTGTTCTGTCTGAATTGAAGAGTCGGGCTTCGTTCCTCTTCCAATTCTGATTCCTCCCCAATTCTCTTGTTTGTTTGCTTGTTTACAATCATGATTTGTCTCCTCCTTGCCGTCTTTCATATTCTGGCGCAGCTATGCGAGTCCGACTTTCACATCTAAATTTGGTTCGTCTATTTTCATCAATTTTAATATTGTTCTGTCTTATTCGTCGGGTTATCTAATATTTTCTTTGAATAACTTTCTCTTCTAAATAACGATTCGTTTTCTAATGAATTTATAAAGTGGGCGTGGTCTCCTCCTAATTTATCAATTGCAATTCTAAACCCTCGTAGAATTCTTGCCAAACTCTTCTCATCAACTTTACATTACAATTCCGGTAATTAATTCACTCTTTAGTATTACAGAATAATTCGGTCAAAATGTTGTATAATATGATGGCTTGATTGAGCCCGCCCTCATGAATCTCCTACTTATACTTTCCGATGCACATAATTTTTATTGTTCTTTAGTTAGAGAGCGCAAACAGACCCCCAAATCATACCTAATATGGTTAAATGTTGCTAAATTGTCCGCAGAGGTGTAACTAAGATCTTAGAGAAGTCAAAAAAAAAAGTTTAAATTACCCGAATCTAGAAAAAAAAATCGAAAACTGCTCCTTTAAATGAACACGTTTTTGCGATACAGAAAATCCCACGGGATGCGAAAATCGTGAGCTGGTTTTTGACACAAATCCGTTTTACATGGTTTATCGCCAATCTCGACTATGTCTTTTTATGACTTGCTGCATCCTATTTTGAGACTCCCTGTACTACCATTTTGTACACTACTGCGCTCCTGCAGAGGACAGTTTGCGCTCTCTATCTTTAGTATTTCACTATTACTTATTGTTGCATGCTTTTATAGATATTCTTGCCTACTCGGTAATAATTCACCCCTTCCCAATCCGGTTGTAGTTCGTCTTGCTGATCGCATCATTCTTGCATTGCCCGGCTGATTTTCATCATAGACTTGTAAGCCTTTGAACATGCTAAATCTGGTCAAAATTCCCGTGGACTTCTATGCAAAAAATATCTATTGTTAATCCCGAGTGTTGCCAAATTCTGAGATAATTATTTCGGCAACATCGTATGGTTTAAGGCATAAACTTTTCCAGACTAAAAAAATGTTTTAAATCCGACGATGTGCTTTCATCATGCATTCTCTTGTTCTCTTCAATTTTCGATATTTATCGATGAGTATGACAAATCACAAATGAAAAGATATTATTTATACTTCCTTAAAAATGTAAATAATTCTCAATAATCATATACGCAATATTTAATATCTACTCCAGAAAAATAAAATCTTATTGGCAGAAAATTTGTGAGTATTCAAATAGTTTGCACGAAAGATGGTTGATGCATAATAAGTTGAATTTTTGTCTTTATGCAGAAGAGGAATGTTTTTGCCAAAAATAAGCATGAATAATGTGATGTGAAAGGGGAGGTTGGAACACAGAGAGGTAGCGATGTTCAAGTACTCTGTTTGCAGACATAATGCAGATATGTTTCCGGGATTGGCCATCCATCCCAACCCAGGCCAGGGGATGCATCTTCTCATCCTCCTCCTCTTCCCCTTTTGCTAATCGACTGAAGAATCTCCTTGGCTACGACGTGTAAATGAATTATAGCCGGCAAGCAGTTGGCGGGGCCGAAACGGAAGATGCAAAAATCAACACTTCCGATTTGAGACCTCACTTCTGTACATCAGTCACCACCCTTCTTCGCTAAATCCTCTAGTCATTATGCTTTCCCTTATAAACATTCAAACGAACTGCAGTCCTCTCGGTGTTTTCACTTCCATCCCGAGAATTTTCTCCTCCTTCTAGTTCGCTTTCGAAATTCGACGAAATTTATCATGCAAGTAATTTATTCCTCACATTGATTATCTTGTATTTTAAAATCTCGGCATTTGATGTTTCGCTTGATTTTCTCATAAACAAATAGGGTAAACGTTTCTAGATTTTGCCAGCTGCGTTTGCAATGTTTTTGTTGCAAGATTTTTGTCCTACTTTGCAGAGCTATGTCTTTTTCTTTCATTTTGTATTCCTCTCACTCAATATTGGAATTGAGCAGGCACGGCCGGAAATTTGATGCAAATTCGGTCAGGGATTGCGCACATACTACAACCGTGGCATATCATTCATGAAATTCAAGCCTCTTCTGTATTTATTCCTGCTGATCGACCTCCGATCTGTGAATTCTCTCCATTTCTTGTAACAAACTTCTCCGAATTCAAAGTGAGAATGAATGAATGAACTGCAGAGACAAAGTATCTCTACAAAGCAGGGCAGAGTAGATAATGTTTCATGAGAAAATGAGGAGAGGAGAGGTATGCACAACTCTCGCCTGCATCTGCGTGTCCTTCTAGTCAAACACGAGGCAAAGCATCAACCTCTGTAATTCAATCATCTATGTAACTCATTCTCATCTATCCACTCTCTACGTATGCATTTCATTCCATCGCCTTCTCGAATATTTCTACTTTTCAATTTCATTATCATATTTGAATATTGTCGAAGAGCATTCGATTGAGACAGAATAAGCGATAGGAAATTTTGCATTCTTTTTTATTAACAAACTTGCATTCTAGTCGTCGATATTTTATGAACAATTCAATATTTTTTCACCTAAATATTATATGCAATCATATTCCGAATATGCTAAATTCTTGCCATTTATTTGTCCCAATTGATCGGTCTTTCAGTAATATTTTTTAGATCTCCATTTTGGCAATTCCGATGCCATAGCCGAGTGTTTATCCTTCTTCTGATTCAGTGCCTATAAATCTGCAAGTCGATGTTGAAAGACAATAAAGTCAGCCCTCAACAGCAGACTGCACAGACAGCTCTGCACAAACACAGCCATGCTCACAGTGCTCACAACAGTCACAGCCATGGGCATCCATCCCACAATCACAGACTCTTAAATGGAACTGGAAATGGCAACGGAACGATCGTCACAGAGCAGTCGCAATCCAACAGTCACTCCACACTTTATAAAGACGCACTTATCAGTCCGAGGGAGGTCTGTGCTAGTCGTCTTTTCTTACTGTATTTTATGTCGTTCAGTTTATAGAAATTTTTGAACAAGAGCTTGATGAAATTTCGATTTTAACTTTTTCAACGAATTTAATCTCAGCTAGTTCCTAATTCCTGTCAATTCAATAACATTATAATTGTGAATTAAGATAATGGCTCTCGGAGATCACGATACCACTGCGAGCGCAATGCCCCCTAGACCGAACGTGCAAGCTCTAACGGAGTTAATCAACCGAGGAATGAGTCTCTCGAAGGATGAACCGCAGGTTTACCAGTACTTCAAAGGAGCGAGGAATATGCTGGCTGTCAGAACTGAAGATCAAGACAAGGTGCACTTATGAGGAAATTAGTCTGTCATGCTAGAGATTAAGATAATCGGTCTGTTCTGGGACATCGGCTCATTCCAGGAATATAGCAAACGATTGAAGACACTGATTCGTCTGAGACGGCCGGATTTGATTCTTCTGAACAAACTGAAATGCGATGTGGAGCCAGTGTATGAATTCGCCAAGGAACAAGGCTACGAGGCAACGTAAGAGTACGCTACTAATCTCGAAGATCGATTATTCTAATTATAGGGCGTTGGCTGGATTTCCCATTTTGGAGGGTGGAGTTGCAATTCTGTACGATCCGAGAAGAATAAAAATGAACAAGAAAAATGCGGGTCACTTTAAGGTAGGTAAAACCAAAACCAACGAAGAACAATCATTCACACGTCATGCTTCCAACACTGCACATAATAATAATTCAATTAGTAAACATATGGTGCAAACCAAAATATACCACAAACGGTTACGTCACAACCACAGCATATCAAAGCAACAAGATCGCTAGCAGTATTTTGCCGAACTTATCCCTCACTTCACTCGACCTTTCCCGGTGCTTTCCATATTCAGCATAGACACAAAACATTCAAGGAGGGTGACAAATCGGCCATTGACTGGACTTGGATCGAGTTCTCGTTCGCAAGCCACTACTACAGAATCATCTCCATGTACTGCAAGTCAGAGTGTCGAAAGGTAAGAGAGTAATAGTAAGAATCTGACTAATAGAAATAACTAGGAGGACATTCGAGATGTGATCAAGCAGATCGGCGAAGCTGAACGACGCCGGATCTTTCTGATGGCCAACTTCAATCGGCAGGGATTCACTTGCAATCAGATGAAGAATTTGGTAAAAATTAGCATCCTTTTCATTCAAGTATGAAGATTAGGTCTGAATTGAGCTTGTTAGAAATATTCATGTTTCTTCTCCAAATTTAGGTTATGATGTTTTCAAAACTCGGAGCTTATTCAACATTTCTCTACATTCTTATTTTCATTGTTAGCTTAGGCGCCACTAATGTTCGCATGTTTAATGTGAATTACTCTTTGTGCGAGTGCTAATCATTCATTTTTATTTGCACTAAATGCTATTCTCGTTAGCTGATTTAGTGTAGACTATTAAATTGGCAAGATAATCAAATTCTAGGTTAACGGACGGCCAACTTACGCAAAGATAACCAAACATGAAGGACAAGTTGTGTCTGCAGCATATGCTAGGTGAAAACGAATTAGCTAACTTTTTGTGGATAATAAAATGAGTTTAGTCGTGACGGCATTCTGTGCTCGGCTGCAGATTCTCTGCACATCGAGGTGGAAAATCCTCGAGAGCCATTCTACGCCTGCGACGCGCCTGACAACGGAAAATTCCACTTCGTGATCAATTTTGCCATTCAGTCTGATGACGATTGAAATGACTATTTGGAAAGTATCCACACGACTAGATGAAAACAAGCATGAATTTAAGGAGAATCGATGAAAATATCTTGAATTATCATTTCCAAAGCTACTTCGTAATTTCATCATAATGTTGCCTTGTAATTTTCAGATAGTCATTAAACCAATCATCCATCACTAAAATCTGTTAGCCGCTTATATTGTCAATGACCAATGCCTTGAGATAAGACGAAAGGTAAAAACTGAATACATGCAAATTAGCACGTTGTTTGCAAACGAGTAGACGATAATTCGTTGATTCCCAATAAATGATTTTGGCTACTTGTAAATACGCAATGCGCACTTTGCATATTCGAATTTGTGCACTATTTAGTTCGTCCCAAGTTATCGGTCATCGACAATATCTACCATGTCAATCCGCGTTCAGCACAGAACTAATGCATTCGATTCTTTTTCAGCTGCCTCAAATCCATTTACGCATCATTTATCGATCGGTGTATTGTTTAAATTGTTTAAAAATTTCTATATTTTATTACTTCTTAAAAAGAAATTTAAAAATAAATATTTTGGAGCAAATGATGTTCCAGTTCAAAGACCCCCAGAAATGAATGTCTAGAGAGCGCAAGTTCCATCCACTCTGTGAAGTCAAAGTCAAGGAAAGTAATTTCACTAAAATTTTCCTTTTCCCACTATTAGATATAAACCCTAGGGAACGGTTTTGCTTCCGGAAATGCCCCCGAAACACGAATTGGGTCGATCGAAACGTACAGCAAAGTTTTCAAATCATTCGTTTGAGCCTTGCAGACCTCGCTCATCATTTTCTCAAGCTGAATATGAAAGAACAGTCCTTTCTGGTTATTTTGAGCAAAAAATCCCATAAAATTCGGTCAAAACACAAAGAGAAACCCAAAAATCATTTTTGCTGAAAATAACGCAATACAAAGCTATTTGACACGTTTCTGGCTTTTGTGCTCAAATTGCAGAATGGGCGTGACCTATCATTTTGAGAATAAAAGTTTTATAACTTTGCCTTCACATCGGGAATATCACTTGCGCTCTCTATGAATGCCTGAACAAAATCGAGTCTAATGTGAAGTCATTAGACTGAAAAATTTCAACAAAAATAAAATAAATCACAGATGATTATTTGCGAGTTATAATTGATGAATTTATTCATCGAAGCTAGAAAAATAGAAATTGTCAGATAATACGAGATAAAATGAAAAATAATCGACTATTCTACTTTGAACGTATACTTTTCAATAGTTTTCTGACAAATTTCCACATTTTCAAAGTCTCGATAATAATGAAAGACCAACCCGAATAAAACTGATTATCCTGTTCGAAAAAACTGGTTTCGTTTTCTTGAAGTTGATAATTCCTACATTTCTTCTATATTAGCCATTATTTTACTGGACCCATTCATTGAGGAAGCTAAATTTGAGTTATGTTACTCATTTTGGATTCAATTTTAGATTAAAAAACCTAGATAAGTTTCTTTTTCCTAATTAGGAGAGCTTCTTGAGATATCTTATTTTTAAAAATAAAAATAATATCGTATCGCGATATTTTGCTTAATGCAAAGTGCTCTTCTTTAGAATTAGTCTAATTTTACAAATAAAATAGAATATCTTGGAAAGATGTTATTTTAAATTCTTAGAAAAAAATGTACCCCGTCAACGTGTCGGTATCCCACTTCTCCACGTTCAGAGTTTGCCGAGGAACACCATTTGCGTCCTGGAACATGAGTTTTATATAAGATTTCGTGATAAACAACTCTTTACAACTATAAAATAATGCGTAAAACGTTGAATGTTAAGGTCAACCTTGAGAATGATAGTGGGCCTGACTCCTCGAACGTGCCTGACTTTGACGCGACCTCCCCAGGCAGCAGCCATGTCGTTGTGCACGAAGGCCTGCATTTGCGGGAATCGACCCAAATTACACTCGCACACTTCCATAATTGCCAGAGGATATTTCTGAAGTTTCAAAACGTTGAATCGAAAATAATTGAATACTGGAATATTCAGACGACAAGAACAATTCGTCGATCCATCTCAAACTCACAGAAGTCATTTCTGGCGTTTGTCAACTACTTATTATGTCGAACGAATTAATATTAAATTATCGGTAGCAATCATCGGAGTTGGTTGGGAATTAAAAGTGAAAAAGAAGTCGTTAAAACAAAGATGCATAACAACTCACCTCGTGCTCAAGTTCCTTCTCCTTCGTGCAGCAGCCAAGACAGTCGGTCATCAGAGTGTCCAAATTGAAATCGCCCAATTTATGGCAGGAATCACACTCAAAAGAAACAATAATTCTAGAAAAGACGACAAAAATCTTACTTTCAAAGATTCCGGAACGAAACCGGCCTGCCGACATTCTTCCGGAGAAATTTTGTATTCCTCGACTTCTGCCAGACCGCCATGCAGCAGAAGCAACAATGTGATTGCGGAAAACATCTAAAATTGCGAAAAATCGTGAAACATTCGACAGAAGAATAATGAAAATCAAGCAGTTTTGCATACGTAAAAATAAGAAAATAATAAATGAAGCATAAACGGAGTGCAGAATGCGAGTTTTCAAGTGGCAGTCAGTGGCCTTGAATTTTTTTTTTATTTTGCGTATTTATTTCTTCGTCTTTTTCAATATTTTCTTCGGATCTTAGGTTTTTCCCGCAACATCTATTAGTATCGCTTTCCTGATGAGTGACGACAAGCAGAGTGCCCTGTTTGTATGCCTCGGTAAACTCAAGAATTTTGATTTTTCTTCGCAAAAACTCGCAAACTTCAGGAAACATTTGTCGTTCTCCAATGGCAGAGGCGATTTTCGGAGATATTCTCGAGAAGCGGGGAATTCGAGACAAGTAAGGATGATTAGCTAGAAAAATATATGTGCCTGAATCGAGACTTTCAAAATTTTGAACAAGATTTTCGATTCATGCTAATGAAAGAAAATAAATGAAACTGACTCGTTTTCAGATGGCATGTGGACAGCGCTGCAGTGGTCGGCTATCACACAGGCAAGAATCCTTACTCGAAAACGATGTCAACACTCGCGAAGAATGGAATCACCAACTATTCGCACAAGGCGAGAGTGGTAGGTTTATGATATTTTTACTCTTGAATGAGATTTCGACAAAAATTGCGATTTTTAGTAATCCGGGTTGAATTTTCACTCTCACAATCCTGATCGTGTCTTTTGATTCAAATAGTAGCTTTTCCAAGTCAAGGTTCGAACTCAATGAGGTTTACAATGAGTTTTGTAGGTCAGTTCTGGTGATTTCAAGAAGTTTGACCATATTTTTGGAATGGATGCGGATAACATGAGGTTAGAAGAATTCCTTGAAAGATTGGCTGAATCCTGGTTGAAGTGATTTAAGGGATCTGAAACGGCTTGCTGGTGCAGAGTCGAAGGCCAAACTATACTGCCTGGCAGATTTCGACCCGAAGAAGGAAATCTATCAGATTGTCGACCCCTACTACGACAGCACGGGACAGTTATTCGACCAGGTTGAGATTTTTTTAATCTTCAAGCAATTTTCGCTTCAGATTTTCCCTGAAATCACCCGCTGTCTCGAAGCTTTCCTCGATTCACTTGAGAAATAGGTTACTGTAGTTTCGCTTTGCCAATTTGTAATAAACCTTTGTTGAGCTAATTGTTGTATTGTGGAGAGAAACCGTTGAATCGACAGGAATATTTTCTAGAAGTTTAAAATTTTCTTATTTATTTTATTTTTCAGCAATGTCCTCGTATGTGATGTACCTGATTCTGCGTCGCGACCTGTCGACAGCCCTCAAATGGCCGTTCGGAGCCGTTGCCACTCAAGCAGCCCACGCCGCCTCGGCAGTCATGTGGATGTTCAAAGACGATCCCAACACTGTCGAGTACACCAAGGATCTCGATCACATGCACAAGGTTCTTCTCGGGGTAAGGCATTTCTTTCTCGTGAAAGATCTGATTTTATTTTTCTTCCTAATTGCGAGGTCACAAAATTGAAGAAAGACGAGTTCTTATGCAAATTAGCTGGATAGCTGGTTCTTTTTGAAAGTCTCAAATTGAATTCATTTTTAGGTGGACAGCGAAGAGGCTCTGCTCGAAGTGAAAGCCAAACTCGAATCGAAAAATCTCGATCACAAAGTACGCTTCTTTTTTCAAAACTTCCACAAATAATTCTTGAAATATGTAGGTTTGGATAGAAGACGACATGCCAGTTTGTATCGCTCTGAAGCCGTACCCAAAGGAGATCGCCAAGGATGCAGTCAGGTCCTTGAAGTTATTCTAGAATTTTAACTTTATTTATTTCTAAAGGGATTAAATTTCATCATCGAGACGGGGTCATTCTTTCCTTCTTTCCACCGTTGTTTATCACATGCAGACATGCAGCTGAAAGAGAGGCATGTCGAAAGTAAAATAAACTATTTTCGAGCGATTCAATCGATCAATGCACCGCTCGTTGTTAATGCACTATTTTTGTTATAATTAACTCACTCAATTATGGCTAACTACTTCACGCTTTCACTAATTATCGTATTTTCACTTGCTTTGATTGGAGTTAATGCATTATGCTATATGAAAATACCATCTCCCGTGCTAACAGCAGATCAGGTTAGGCAGATTTTCTGCAATTTCTAATTTTTGCCACTCAGTACAACGGCAGTTGGTTCATAATCGCCCGAAAACGTCCAGCCAGTATCTATTTCTTGCCTCCGAAAATCAACTCCTCCCTCATTCGCTTCGAAATCATCGACAATTCAACACTCAATGTCACCGAGTATCACTCGGTGTAAGTCATTTAGTGTAAATAGTCTCCAAGCTCTGCCCCTTGCAAGATGCATTTTTGGTAGAAGCGTGATAATTTTAAATAGAGAATTTGGGAAGGAAATGCCCTTCAAACCTAAAATGTCATAAAAGACCTAGTGTAGATCGACGATAAACCTGATGAAATGGTCCTGTGCAACAAATAGGTTAAAATACCTGCGCACAAACAATATTTCATTCATGGAAATGTGTTCATTTTGAGTGATGGATTTTTTGCTCGTGAATTTTAAAATTTTCTTCACAAAAATTTTATTTATAACCCAGTTTACTTTTCTGTTAAAAAATTTACTTCGAAACACGCTTTCGCATATCCGCTTGGAAACCTTAAGTAAATTATCAATTGGTATGTTTGATGAGGTTGAATTTCTCTCCCTTTTATCCGACAAGGTTGAAATTTGCAGAAATGGAACTTGTATGCCGCCTTTATCAGGAAAGATGACGAAGCACCAAGTCGGCTACATTATGGAAATACGATCTCCGACTGGAATCTTGAGCAAAATTTAGTAAGTTTATGAAATTATCAACCTCAGAAAATAGTGGTCTTTTCAGTATGCGGCCAATTTATCATGGCTATTCAGGAGAGCAGAATGAAGAAATGAACATGGTTCTGTACGGCTGCAATCGGGAAACTTCTGATGGTGAGAAGAGAGTATTTATCTTACTTTATTATCTTCAGGCGGCTGTCCTATCGGAGAAGAATTGGTTCTGATCATGAGTAATTCAAGGCATCCGCAGACTCTGCAAGTGAGCTTTCCACAATTTTCAGTCGACTTTCATTGTAAAACTGACTCTTGCTCGGCATAACGATGTGAATTAAGTTATTCAAGTCTGCACAAGTGATTGAAGACGAAATCTGCATTGACATTCTGCATTTCGGATCATTGAACACTTACAGTAAGAGTTATTTAGCATAGCTTTCTTATTTGATTTTTGAGCTGCTTGTGGAGACGGGATTGTGGACGAAGACCAGAAGTTGATCCACGCACAGGTCGACGAGAACAACGAGTTCGTGGATGTCGAGTGCAAAGTCGCCAATATGAAGCCGTCCAAGCCATCCGACATGATCAAGTTCTTTGCGAGTTTTTTTAAAATTATTTTATGATCTTCAATTTTTTTCATCCTTCTACGTTTCTTCCTAAAATCAATGATTTTCAGGAAGAACCTCGAATTCTGACGGTTGTCGCCTACATCGACACAGCTTTGACGAATGAGCAAATAGCCCATATCAGCTGCAGATATGAAAGTCTGGAGAGTGCAAGCTGCGAATGGATACGGTAACTTCTATGATTATTCAAAGATTCTCAAAATTTTTTCAGACAAAATGAATGTTTCAAGACGAATTTGAAGCAGAAGATCAACACAGGGATGGTGCAAATCGAGTCGAATTTCCTAAGAATCAATGGATCCGAAGATATGATAGATTTCAGTGGAATGGTAAGATTTTTTATCGATGTTAGTTAACGGATTTATCCTAAATTTTTACGTAGATTTCGGTAAGTACTTCTATTCTGTGTTCTGATCAAAATACAATTTTAGGTAATTTGGGACAACGGTGATGAGTACATTTCGTTACACTGCAAAATTGCTGATGATGATGGGTCATGTGCCGATTACAGGTAATCTTTCAATCTGTATTCCTTTTAAGTGATCATTTTCAGAGTGTATGTATGGTCGGACGAAGATCACATGGACCAGCCGACCATCACAGAGATCTACCGGCAACTTCAGGCAGTTTGCGTCGATCCGACTGATCTAATCTTTCTCAACACATTTCGTAAGAACTTAGACTAAACGTTCAGCAAGATATCGAGAGAAATTGAGACGAATGCAACGACAAACCGAGGGAACTGTCGCCTGCAATTCATTGTGGTCCGGTTGATGGGTGGTCGCCTACAACCAGAGCTATGCTAGAAGGCGTTTGGTTAGTTATTTAGCAATTTTTCCGCATCTTAAAAAAATAACTTTCAATAGTGGACTTTTGAAATGACTTACTTTTCACCTTATTTTGTTCAGGTATGTAGCGGCAGATCTCAACGACCACCCGAAGATCTTCTTGAAGAATGCAGTTTTCGATCTCAGAGCAGTTGAGAATACGACAGAGTGAGTTATCCAATTAATTTCCAAAAAAATCGAGGATAATCATTTTCAGCATGCAAACAGTGACATACTTCGCCCAGAAGGAAGACGATGTGGAATGCATCGGACCGAGGAATGGATCTGTCAAATTGCTACCGAATTCGACTATGGAAGTCACCATTGAATATCGATACACTTTGGTACCTGGGCATAGGAATACGCTCAAATGTAAGGTTTTTAGAATGACCACTTTGGAAAATAAAACGCGTAAATTTGCCATTCTGAAATCGAGAAAAACTACAATTGTTTTCGATTTGGTTTATAAATTTCGGTGCTATAGAGCCGCCGATTTATTCACTTTTCTGTATTACTACTGGTTCATTAGCTCTTCAAATAGTCTATTTTATTCTCGTAACAAATCGTTTAATGATGACAAGAATGAATGAACTAATTAAATTTTGCAGTCAAATACCAAGTTCTGTACCTGGACAATCAGCGGGCAGCTCTGTACTGGTGTTTCAAGCGATCTGCCTCGGGAAGATGCCTGCAGCACGACATCAACCTGCTTGTCCGTTCCCGACATTTTTCCCTCAACGATATGACCATGATGATGCCTTATCTGGACAGAGTCTGCATCCAGAAGAAGCAGCTCAGATGGTTCGATTTGAATTGTGAGCGATTTCCTCTAATCATTTGCATTTAACTTTTACGCGAGATTATTATCAAGAATCTTGCAGATTTACTTTTCTTCAAAAATTCAATCCTCTGAATAATAGAAAGCTTATTATGGTATTATGACACGAGATTCGATTAATTCGTGTGAAAAGGGCCACTTATCCTACCATCTCCTGCTCGATTTTTCTTATGCTTTGTATCATAATGTGATATGGTTTCCGGATAGCCAATTTTTCTGTAGATATTTCAACAATATCAAGTTCGAAACTTTTTGTCCCGTAAGTCCTTTATGTCCATATTTTCAGCTCGTTGCGGCATGGAAATCGCAGCGACAACGAAGCTGAGACGCGACTTGATTACCCTGTCGCATTATGATGTCCTCGACATTCTAACTGATGTGCAGGAACCAAAATGCACTGTGCAGGGAGGACTGACTGGAGTTAGAGCGCAGCTCACTTCGGTGAGTAAAATTGAACTTTTATAAAACAGGCTTCCCCAAATAGTATGCATCAAGATCGGGCGGAAGTTAGAATTTGAAAAACTCTAAACCGAAAGTGATTTTTGACTCTTGAAAAAATTTTAAACCGGAACCGAAACCGAAATTTTCGCCCACCCTTGGTATGCACCTGAAAAGTGAGCTTCATAAGCTAAATTTAGAAGATTAGTTCTTTTTTAAATTGAAAATCATCGACCTTTGTCTTTTTCAGCTTGAAAAGGGCGGTATTTGGTATCTTCTCTCCCGATTCGATGAGATGGCGATGGACACTTACGCGATGATCGGCAGAATCAGCACTGTCTCTGAAAACACAGCTGTTCTCAATCTGAGGCAATCTGCGTAAGAATTACAAATTATGAAACAAGCCAATTGGAATAATTTTCCAGCTCCTATCCTGGCAATTCGACTCAATGCTTCACTCGAGCCTTCACAATTTGGGAGCGAAACAACGGATCCGATTACTATTACGAGCTTCATTTTGAGTCGACTACCAAAAACTCTACAACAAGTCAGATTTTTCTGCTTTTTTCATGGAAATTTATAATATGTAGCAATATCGAAGCTTGAAAATTCGTTTAGAGGAAAAGCTTGTTTTATCTTTCGAAGGCCGACAAATTGAGACAAAATAAGACGAACGAAAATTTATGCATGTAAAGAAATGAGAAAACTGGATATATTTTAACTTATTTCTTTATTTTAGAAGATTACATAATTTATTACACAATAGATTTCGGCTTGAAAAGAGTGAACTCAGCTGAATAATATTAGCCTCTCTGAAGAGGAAATAGAGAAGAAACCAGGAGAATACGGTCTATTTATAAGAACGCTAAATTAATAAAGTGGAGAGATGTTAGATAGATTGCGCATAATGAATCATTTTGTAAATTTGGTCTTGAAATTTAGAAGTCGTATAGAAATTAAAAAGTGGAAAGAAGTATTCCACGACAATGCGCAGAGTTTAGCTCAAAGTTTGAAGCAAAATTGACGATATTCTAACCATTATTCTCATCGTTTATTTTGTCTCAATTGATCGGTCTTTGACAATACTTTTCCTGCTCATGCATTCTTTTTCAACTAGCAGCTTTACGACATTTTCGTACAACTCCTTTCAACTTCCTTTTCCCCGACTTGTGTCTGTCTGTCTGTCAACGTTTGCGTCAAGTGTGGATTTCATTCTCAGATCAAAGCATAGGTGCGAATGTCCAAATTACCCCATTTCTTTCCGACTTTCTGTTTGGTAGTCGAGGGCTTATTCTGTTTCTGTTTGACTGCAGTTGGAGAAGGGCTCCTTATTTGACAGCTGATTGACAGAAGCAAAGAGAGAAGTGAGAACTGAAAATTCGAATCCCAAACTGGCAAATGGGAATCAAACAAAAGAGAATGAAAATCTGAGACGTTCGTGGATTTGAAAGAATGACATTTGTCAGACAGACGTAAAAATGGCAGAGTCTGATGATTGAATCACATCATTTATTGTTTATTGTGTTATTTCAGTGATCTTCCGATTCCTGTTCTACAATCGACACGTCGGAGTCGTTTATTCCTGCATTGTGAAGAACGGAGATGGAACGTACGAGTTTTTTTTATGAACTTGATGAATTTGGATAGAAAATTTATGACGAAGTTAAACATTCCTAATTTCTATGGCACAGTAAACAATGAACTTTTCATCTGAATTTTGAATGATTCTGAAGACATGATATCCGAGAGTTTGAATTTATTCATCGTTTCAATTTGAGCTGCAAAGAGCGTGCGATCTACGTGCTGTCGCGCCACGAGTCCATCGACAATGCAGAGTTGACGGTGCTGGACATGGTCGCCAAGTCTGTCTGCATCGAGCCCAAGCTGCTCTATCACGGGCACGTTCACGGTATGTCTATCTTCCCTATCTTCCAAATAAATCCCCACTTTTATATTTTCGCGGACGTCACTTTTTCCCTCCTATTTTTATTCTATCTGCTCTTTTCACTTCACGGCTCTCGGATGGAAAAATAAAGGCGAAAGCGAAGGAAAAGGAGACCGCAAAGGCAAATGGAAATGCGCTGCGCGGTGCCGCGGCAGGGTGGCAGAGCTCACATCTCGCGGCCATCGGAAATCTAATTTCTGCAGGCTGACGCTCGGCTTTAGTCTCAGCCAGTCAGAAATAGTCAGAAAGACAGAAACAAACGGCAGACTCCATCCAATTGCCTTTCCCTTCCTAACTCTGATTCTCTGACTCTGTGTTTGACATCCTGAGCATCGATCGGCTCGTTAGAATCCGGATCCACTCAGCCTCTGTCCAGCTGCTTTCTTCACTCCTCACTTCGCAGCTCTGCCTTCCGCTCTTTTTCTGAATTAAGTCCAGTCTCTTTTTCTCATTCCAAATCTGTTGCACTTCAACAAAACATGCACTGGTGAAACGACCACAGCCAAAAATATCCGGATCAGATCCAATCCTGCTTGCGAAAAGTTCAATTTTGAAATAGTTTTATCATTGCGATGAAATGAAAACAAGGCACTTGAATGATGATGAAATACAAAATATCATTTGTTTGGAAGCATAAAATCTCTAGCAGATAATATCTTTGAAGAAAATAGAAATCACAAGAGGAAAGGCACTGACGATGAAATATTCATAGATTTGGTTGAAAATATTTGGTCAAGATCGGGGTTTGGATAGGAAAACGGATGGATATGGTCGTTGACAGCTGCTCTCAAGGCGAAAAGCAGCTATAAATTTGGAGAATTGAAATTGCCTAGAGAAAGACTGAATGAATACGCTGAAATGGAACAAGTGAAATGCGATGACTAGAAATTAACATAGAATATGGACATATTTGGGAATAAACAGACGGGGGGATAGTAAATAACGAGCGAATGATGAAATGACGATGATGTGTTGATGTGTTTGGCTTAGATGGCTGTATGGATCAATCCCAACTGAAGACTCCACCCTGCAGTCTGATCGACATCTCGAATGCTGCGGCCGAATGGGAACAGCTCACTGAGGCACAGATCGAGGTGGGCCTAAATTCGAATTATCTTTCATTTTCATTTTTTTGTTGAGACAAATGATGGTATGATAGTGAACATGCAAATGATGTTTATAATTAGAAAATTACAGTTTAAATCTAGTAAATCATAGTTTAGCATTATTCTATGATCTTGTGCAGCTATTATCGCTCGATCATATCATACGTATAGTCTGAAAGAATTGAATAACATTTTTGTTTTTGTTCGAAATAGTTGTCTGTCTTCTTGATCTAACGAAATGACAAAGTTCTGTCACGTTTCTTGTCTTGCAAACTTGATTAGTAGTTCAAAAGCAGATTTTCTCCTTCAGAAATCAGTACTCCTTTCAAAGCCGCGTTCGCGCTTCATTCAGTTAACTTTCTGCCTGACTACCCATTCTGTTTCCATTGTTGCCTCAATTCTGCCATTCCGTTTCACCTTTCCTTTTCAAAAATAGCTTTTGCTTTCTCTTTCCTTGCCGTTCCCCACTTTCAAATTCTCCTGGCTCTTCTTCATTTCTTCTTCGTCCCTCACGTTCTGACGCTTTTCACTCATTTCCGTTTTATTTGAAAAATAGCCCCTCTCTTTCTCGTCTCTCCTTTGCCTTTGTATCACTCTGCGTCTGCGCAGTCACTTCATTCATCACTAAAAGGGAGAATGAAAGCGATTCCAGAGTAAAGCAAAAATAACCAATTCGACTAAAGATAAAGAATCATCAAAGATACGATAAACAGGAAAACAGCTATAAAAAGTAATGAGTATTGCCTTTCATGATTTAGGAAGAAATTCACACGATTAGGCAGAGTTATCTTAAGGAGACACATCATCACTAGAATTTGTCTATATATATTTTTTTTTCGAAATTATTGTTGATCATTTGAATTCTGTCTGTGTAATTCTTACGAATTACCAAAAGATAGTGACAAATTTAGGCACTCTACGGTAAAATCGTCTACTATTCTGTGGCTGTTTCCCGACCCGATTCCACTCCCATCGCCATACAATTCGACGGAAAGCAATTCCAGAAGATTACGGAAGAGTAAGCCATTTTTGCGAATCAAATAATATGCATTTGAATAAGACGGGGAGATTATTGCGTGACAAGCACATCACTCAGATTCTTCTCCTTCCCTCTTTTCATATTCAGATTCCGACAATCAGACAGCAACAATGCAGAGCAACTCTGTCCATAGTCAATTTTTCCCATCCTTGCAATGCTGCTCTGCATCGTGCGCTACACGAAATTAGTCGGAATTTGATGGAAGCAAGCTTGAATTTCCCTGTAGAGCAGTTAGGAGTAATTCAATAGGTGGAGTGCTTTAGCGGGACAGGGAAGGCCAAATCAAGCAGCCTGCCGCATGCCTTATTCCATTATTGCTGCCCTCAAAAGTGCCACTTGCCTTCCCCTCCTTCATTCTCTCATTGACTCGACGACTCGACTTTTCAACCGACTCACGTCTATTTCGTCTATTTTGTGTCCTTCTCGAGTCTCAAGCTCTTTATTCAGTTACCCAACTCAAAGAGCCTAAGTGCAGCGCCGTATTGTCTCTAATCTCTTTTGCCCTCTCCTCATACTTCTCCGTCTTTCTTGACCTATGAGAGTATCCAGAATGGAGAGATTGCAGAGAGGCAGATTGAGTTGTCTCTGTAAACTGCAGTTTAGTCATTTCTGCCATTGAAAGTGACATGAAAATTGCTCGACTTTTAATAGCGAAACAGCCCAAAATACGCGAGTGTCTTGAACTGAAATGGGATGTGGCTGTGAAGGGGGAATGGAGAAGCAAATGGGAATGAACGAAGAAGCGATGAAAACTCGAGAGACAAAAGGTGAAGGATAAATGACTAGGAGATGAGCAACAACAATGTCCAAGTTCAACCAAGCACACACTGAAGTTTAAACGCATAATGATAAAGTAGACTTACTTGTGTAAGAAGTTCAGACTGTCTGGTTGTCTGTATTCGCCAGTCTCCGTGCAATTCTCGGCCAGAAACCGTCTTCTCGCTCGCATCCAAGATGACGTCGTTCTCCTGCATCCGGCAGCCACTCGAGACGATCTGCTCATGAAAGAGGCCCAATTGTCAGGCACGCTGCCCTGTCTCCATCCTGTCGCTCTTCGTCCAAACACTTCCTCCTGTGCAGCTGCCATTCCTTCAGCTTGCAAATCGTCAGAACCAGTGAACATCGCCGAGAATGAGGGAATATTGATGAAAATCATTTTTCTCTGATGATTGAATTGCAGATGCTAGGCGAGTGGATGTTGTATGCGAGCGATCCTTCGTACGTTCTCAATTGGAAATGCAAAATCGAGTTGGATGGACAGGATTATGTGTGGGACTGTAGCAGTGAAAGGTATGAATTCCATTAGCTGTCATCTGCTCATGAGAATTTAGTTGGATAGGCGAGTGTGACGCTCTGAGCACGAAGATCCGTCTGTCGGTGAATGTCTGGGGTGGGTTCGTCACGACTCCATTCGACCCCGCAGCAGCCACGCTCTATTCCATTTCCGAGCTGCTGTCCCACGGCAATGTCTCCGTCTCTGCCGACCGACTCGTTCTGTTTGCCGACGGAGATCTGGTCGGAAGACGATATTCGGTGTGGACCCGACTCGGCAAGGAACTACCTGCTGGATTGAGGACTGACTTGGCTGCATTCTGCGTTTGGCCCACAGAACCGCAGATTCGAAGCATGGTGTGGAATTGCTAGAGTGGCTAGCAGAGATGGCAGTATGAATTGAAGGCCACTACCTAAAACAACTAAATATATGTTATGCTCTGTACATAATTTTCATGAGTTGTTATCGATAAACAGAGATCTTCCTCTAATAGATATCCTATATAAAGCTTTGAATATACCTTAGCAATGCTGGCCTTTATTTTCTATTACCTTAGGATGAAGATTTAAAGGCAGGATTTTTGGTACTTCAAGCAATATCAGTATCAATAAGTAAAGAAACGCTTACAGCGATAGTGGCAGCGCCAACAGTCAGGGGAATGACAACCAGCAGAACGCTGACTAGCGATCGTTTGTTGGTGACTATGGGTGAATCTCCGTAATTCGGTGGTGGTTGATCGTCTGAAATCGTAATCATAGTAATTTGTAGCTCTGAGTTAACTTTTACTTTTGATTCAAATCATCAATGACTCTTGTTATTTTCACTCAGATTTTAACAGTTTATGAACACTATACCAGGTCTGTCCATTCGATGGAAAACGACCTGATTCTGTCCGCTCAATTCCTCTGTAGGTTGTTCCTGCGAGGTCAAAGGCTCTTCATCGGGATATGAGGGACGATTTCTGAAATCTCCGCATAAGATATGAGTCGTGCTTTTAGATATCATGCAATCTCGGAGAACCACATCCTCCACCTTATGATCGTATAGTATGAGAGTATAAATTAACGATAACCTTGCATGAGCTCTGAGGAATGCGAAGGTGTTACACAGAGGTTGATCGCAGGCGCACAAATCCGCCCAACGAGGATCGCCAGATCTAAAATGTATCCTTGTTATTCTATATGCCAGACAATTTTTTCTTCATCCTCCTGCATTCCTAGTCATCTACCCAAACGGGAAATTGCAACTCGCCGTACTCTCAAAACGGCATAGGAAATGAATGGTTTTTCCTCTTTCTGGTCTATTCGAAAGGGGTGTGCAACATTTCCATGAATGGTTGAGTGTTTTTGCGTAATTTATTGCACAAATAATCTGCCTGCCAGCCGATATATGCCCTGCCTTTGGCTATAGTCATTTTGGCTTTGCATATAATATTAATAGACCTGCAGCGAGTGAATTCTCATCACAATTTCACACATCTTTGGTTGACTCGGGACGAGGAGCGTTCATGCTCGAATGCTCGAATGAGTGCGAAGAAGCAGTTGAAGGAGATGAATCTCTCTATGCTGTATGCTGTCTATATCTTTCTCTATATCTCTTAGCCTTAGCCTTAGCATTTTCAACATCCATCCGCAAGCTTTTGCATTTGACATGAATGGCTCTCTCTCCCTTTCTAACACAAAATAGACCCGAAGCCCACAGCCCGAAGTCCGCACGCTTAGCTCTGCTCGTCTGGATGGAAATATATAAAGCTCAGGCAGAACTACTTGAACACAAACTCATTGTTCAAATAACAAGGCAAAGTGACAGAGACAGACGGGAGCGGCAATCAATTGAAGAAACAAATCAGTGTGGTTGAGTTGAAAATGATTGGATCATCACTCAAAATAGAAGAGCTGCTTGAAGAAAACACATGTGAACTTGTGCAAGATTAAGGAGATATTTTCTGTCATTCCTGTCATATTTTATTACTCTTGTATTTCGTATGCAGTATCTCCAGGAAAACTAGAACGATACTGTTCAGCTCAAGGGTGGATTTCACTATTGTGGTTGTTTTGGAAGTTTACAGTTTTCTTCTTTATCAACACTATTTCACCTCTAAAATGCATGAGCTTTCTAAACTAGTAGTGGGTGAACAAAACGATTTTTCCATGAAGACCTAATACTTTTCATCCAAAATTCAACCAGGGGAAAATGTGCAAACGAATGTGTGAAACTGAAGAGATCTTCCCCACTTTCGAGTTGACGTGATTATGAATTACAGAAAGAAAGAAAGGGAAAGGAAATGGAGAATGCTTCGGGATTCTCAGGATCCTCGAAATGCTTTCCAATCCCGGCTCTAGAGTAGTAAATTCATTTATTCAGTCAGTCAGTTTTTGGCTCCTTCCTTCCCTTCGTTCCTGTTTATCGCGTTGATTGTGAGCAACACTGCTCTGCGTGCTTTTTCTGCACTGCGCTATGCAAGACGATCCTCCATCGTCTAAGATTTCATTCTTTTTTCCTCCAGGTGAGCCGCTTTCTTTCCGCCTCTCTCTTCCTCATTATCTTTCTTCACGCCCTCTTGCTTTTTCAAAAGTGCCAGCAACGTGAATATCATCTTTGAAGTGTGGGTAGAATGTTTCTAGTGAAAATGTTTTTGTAAAAAAGCCGCTGTAAAATGAACAGCTATTTGATAGCTTATCTAAAATAGACAAAATCTGAGAAGAGAATAAAGAAGGAGGAAGGAATAGAACAAGGACCTATATTTTGGGTACAACAAATCAAGGAAATGATGCGTGTCGATACAAGGGGCAACCACTTTTCATCCCCCAGCTCTGTTTTTCAGCCTTTCCTTCCCTTCCCTTTCCCTTTCTATTCTCCTTTCAACATCAACATTCTCTAGCTCTTTTTGCATGACATAACAATGATCGAGTAGAGGGTTTTGTGAAGACGCGCGCTCCATCAGAAAAAGCCAACAACAAAATAAGAAAATAGATAGAGAATTATGCAGTTATGCAGAATGCTGACCCTATTATGAGGAAAATATTTGCTTGATAAGAGAAGACTTATGCGCGATGCAGATTATCCCACCTGAGTGCGCATCCGAGAATTGCAAGCAGTTCTCATGCATATTTCCACTCTCGAACAGGCGCTGCATTACCGCGACAATTGACATAAATCTAATAAAGCACAGACAGATATGAAGAATTTCTATGTGCATAAATCCCTTTTGACAAATAGGATTAGCCCGCTATTTTTATGTGCCATTTCTCTCAGCTACAGTTGTAAATGGGAAGGTATTTGCAGCTGAACACTAAAGCAGAACTTCACATGATGGTCTCGTCTCAAAAACTCAGACGGGAAATTATGTTAGAGGTTTTGTATCTATTCCCCTTTAACTCGATTAAAATACAAATGTTGTGAGTATTTTGTAAAAGGAATGAAAAATATAATACCTAAAACATCCAAGAGGTCGATTTCCGCAAGTCCTAATTACATCGTTGTTGTCTGCCAAAATACCGACCAAACAGACATCTCCTTCGCACGTACCATAAGGGCTGGGACTGCAAAACTACGATAATTATTTGGTTCCTCAATAACTCTATCGACTATGATTACGTTCAATTTTTCCATAAATTATTCATCTATAAATGAATATTATTCGTTCGAAAGCTAGCTTGATACTCTAACTTCTGTTTTTAAGAGAACTTTTAAAAATTATCTCTCTGAAGAGATTATGTGATGCATATAGCGATGACGAAATTCTTACCAGTGATCATCCGTGCAGTAACAAAGGACAGAATTAACGCCTGGTGGAATTCCAATTGAATAGAAAAGTAGGAAGAGAATAAGGAATATGGTAGGCATTTGGAAGACGTTGAGGCTTCTGCTTTATCTCGGTCGTTGCATCATCTGATCATCTGGATTCTAGCATCGTTAATGTCTCCAGAATCCACTTCACGCCTCTCCAACCGATTCTTCCGCTTCTTTCTCGCCGTCGCTCGTTCTGCCTTCAGAATGTTGCACGTCCTTATTTAGAGAATTGAGATATTCAAAACAATAATAACGACGCTCAACAACAACAACTGAGTGTAGAGTGTCGTGTCTCAGCTCAGCCCCAGTCCTGCCTCTGCCTCTGGTTCAGTCCGCACTTCTCTACTGCCTGGCTGCTTCTTGCTTCCTTTGCTCCCCTTCCCCTTTCGCTTTCTGCTTCAGGCATCGATTTAGCCCCGCCCATTTGTGCGTTTTTATCTTTTCATCTCTATCGTTTCAAGCTTCGTCCACTACTCTCCAGTCTTGCAGACCCCGCCCATCTCTGCATGCAGTGGTTTTTGAAGATTTTATTTGAAATGTGTCCAAGTTTGGGTGTGTGTGTGTTGAGTGTTTCAAGCCAACTATACCCCCTTCTCCCCTTCCCTATCTCCTCTCTGGCAGCAAGCAGTGAGTGGTGTAATTAGAAAATGTGCTGCCGCAGCGCTTTCCTTTCCAAGCTTTCCGTTTTTTCGTCAACATGAATTTTATTGGCTTCAAGGGGGGCAGTCGGCTCACTTCAATCTATTTTCCCCAAAATTGTGGTGTCATTCTTGCATGAATTTTAAACTCAAACAATATTTATTCATTTATAAAATTGGTAAAAAGAAGAGCAAAATGAACAATGATAATCCCGCTTGAAATGTTTTGAATATTTAGAAATGAAGGGAATATGAGGATTGCATCTGAGAGAGCGAGATTGATGAATTCGGATTTGGAACTGAGACAGAACGGAGCGGCGAAACAGAGCTGAATCCAGAAGACCTGGCATTCGGTCTCGATTCGTGCCGTTTCTAAGTCCATAATCCATTGGGTTTAATGCCGATGCAATGTTTCATAGAGAAGAGCTCAACCCAAAAAGTGAACGTTGGAAATATTCCAAATGACAAATGACCAAAATGGAGAAGGAAAGAGACAAACGATGCGGCAAAGTCGAACTTCGAAAGAATGAGTTGATTCTTGTCTGCAAAAGAGAATGAGCAGAAGCAGACGACGAAATGAGAAACACATTTTGATTTTCCGATTGAGATATCTATCAAAGTTCTTCGTCAAAAGTTTTCACAGCTGAATCGAAACTTCATCTCTTCACTGACCCACTGATCAGAGCCGTCGAAATGCTTTCGGAAGGTAGAAAACTGAACGACGCCTGCAGGGAATGTAGCGAATGTCTGTCAGGGTGGACTGGGAGAACGGCAATCGAGTCAGTTGATCGGCTGTCAGTCGATCAGCAGCTTCCCACTTCAAGTGTCTCTTCAGATGGGCAATCAGACTGTCGGATGCATTTGGCACTCAAAATATGGCTATGAGATACAGTGATTACGGTATGTCATGGTTTTATCATTCTACAAGAAAAGCTCTGTTGAAATTGTTATGTCGTGAAGAGATTTAACGATATTGATGCGCGCTATTCAGACTTTAATGAATGAGTAATTTGAGAATCAGTTTATACCATCTAAAGCTAGAAATGTTGTAAATTCCGCAACTTCATGAGGATATGCTTATTGTTAGGAGTTTATATGAGATCGACATGTTTTCTTACTCAATAACACATCTAACAATATCTACTGTATTTTCTTTTGATATCGATATTTTTATTTTTTATATTTATTTGTACACATATTTATTTTTCCTGTCTCTGGAACACAGAATCATGTTTACTAACAATTGAAAACAATGCGATTTACTGTCTATCTTATTTGCGTAATGTTCTTTCTTCCTTGAAAAAGAAAGAGGATAGTGCTTCTCCTTTTTCTTTTATTCTCCTCTTCTTGTCTGTCCGAAATTCAGCGTATTGGTTTGTTAATAAACATGATTTAGTGTTGGAGTAGTTCATTTTCATTCCTCTATCCTCTCCCCTTCCTGCTCTCAATTTCTCTACTAACTCAACTGCTTTAGGCTACGCCGTCGTGTGTGCTCAATTCAATTAGTGACTCTGACTGAAGACTGAAGAGGTAGACTCAACACAGAAGATAGCAGACAGAAAAGAATATACAAAAGTAGAATAGAAAAATAAAATAGAGGAAAATAGGGCGGAAAGAGAAGATAAGTCGCCAAGGAAATGAGCTGTGGATGCATGTATAATTTCTAGCTGGGATTAGCTTTATGCAGGTTATTTTGGAACGCACAATCGTCATTCACTTTCAATTAGCAAAACAAACATCTCGATCTAGCAGGAAAAGTTTGGAGGTATTCTAAAATCGCGTATTACTAAGAAGAGTTAGCATTGGAAGAGGAAGAGTATGTTGTTACAATTTTCAGATTGTTGCAAGAAATTTTTCAGTAGTAAATAAAATACCTATTCTCCTCCAGTCCTGTTCGCCCCCATTTTCTTCGAACACGATCTTGCCAGCATCGGGCATTTCATCCCACGATGCCCATCGTGCTTTATTTGGCGTACCAAGCACTTTGCAGATCAGCGAAATCTGCTCCAAATCACTATGGCCCTAAATAACCTGTATGTACTCTCCAAAATTACTATTCTCTACTTTGCTGTTACTAATATTTTCATTATCAATAGCCATAAATAGCATGACGCAAGAGAAGACCTATTTTTGACGATTGAGGACAAATATCGACATTCATTTTTATGTAATCTGCACTTTTTTGCGATAAAAATAGCGCGAAGGCTAAAGATGCGTATATAAAATTTTGAACGATGTCTTTTGAACAGACGACCACGAATGCTCGTAAAGAGAAGAACTGCAAAGTCGCAAAACACATGAGACATGCTTTCGGACGAGCATGAAAGGATAAGGATAAAGGCATAAAATGTGGCAGATTGGATAACTGGACCCTCGAGAGATAAAAACGAATAAAACATTGCTGCGGATAAAAACTGACAAGAGAAAGAAGTGTGTGAACGTCCTTTCTATGACAAGAAAAGTTGAAAATGAAATTAGGGAATTTAAAAATTTGAAATCGGAAATTCTACCTCAAAAAGCGGTCTTCTGAGAGCGAATTCCGCGAGAATGCAGCCCAGAGCCCAAACATCCACCGATGGAGTGTACTTTCTGAATTACAAATTAGGCATACACCTATGTGTCTGATATGCACTGCATGATGAGAAATGAGAGAATATTCAGTCTTTTCTCGTCATTCTTATGCATTCATTGGTTTATGAGATGTCTATGATTCAAAAAAGATGTGTTTCTTATGAAATAATTTTGATGATGGACACTGTCTTGCATCATAATCAGAGTGAAGACATTTATGGATTTTGACAAGTAAGAATGGGGAAACTTGTAATCACCTATAATTATATAATGTCATGGTGTTTCGAATTTTAACACATTATACCCTTACCTACATCCAAATAATAGCTCCGGTGATCGATACCACCTTGTAGCTACCTGAAAACACCATCGATTAACCACCGCTTGTAAGATAAAGGCCATCAAATCGACTTTCAAAAGACTTAGGTGGGCTGTAAAATAATGACTGGCAATTATAATTGAATGAGCGGTAAATGTATGCGTGAGTAATGATTGAGACGCAGCTCTGATAGCCGACACGTGTTTGCTCGTTTGTTCTCATCATCTTTATCTTCCAGGCTAATATCTTTTTATCTGTTGTTGTGGCTGTTTTATCCTTTCATTTGGCTGTAATAAGGACAAGCAATGTGGTGTCTGCCATCAATCTTCCACTCTAACTGCATCAAGCACAAGATCACCCAGAAATAATGGGAAGGACGACAAAATTGAGCTGCTTGTATGAAACGAGAAACGAGACAAGGCAACTAGCTACAAAACATAATAATCAGGATTGGGGATGTTTTTGAGGAGTAGCAATTTTTACTCTGATGAAATTCAATTCACCGTAAATGCTGATTTGGTTTCGAACATAGGTAAAATCTTACATCTTCTTCATATTCGCGATCCTTTTCTTCTGGAACATAGATACAGGCTTGCCCGAAATCAGCCAACTTCACGACGTTTTGACTCGTAATCAGAATATTTTCAGGCTTCAGATCCTAAATAAGATATTTATCGGGGAAGTAGGGCATTCTTTGACTTACTCGATGCATTATCGAAACCGAGTGCATATATTTAACGGCTGATAATATTTGCGAATAGAAGTGTCTAAATTATTCGAAACTTCAAGGGAAAACATGGTTCTCATTGAAACCTAATAAAATTATCATCGGCTGGACGTCTCGGATCCATAATAATGTCATTTAGATGGAACGGCACGTGTTCTGTCACAAGAGATAATGTATCTTGCGTTGAAAATGTATCGATTAAATTAATTATCTGAATTGGAACTATTTTAGGATTTATATTAAAATATACTAACTTTGGGATGTCGCAAATTCCTCAAAGACTCCACTTCTCTTGCAATCCGCAATTTATCCTTCTGATTTGTGACTATTCTTTTGATGGCTACGATTTGGCCAGTCTAAAAGTTGCATTTTAAACAAGATAATAATCTTGCAAATATTGTCAAAATCGAACAACCGGAGAAAAATAAGCTATTAAACATTGGAAAATATAAGGTTTGCATTGCGACATTTTTATGATTTGGGCCAAAATAGTTTTTCGAATCCTTGATATATCAGCAACTTGACTGCAGACAGCCGTTAATTTCGTGAATCAATGTCGTGTTTTGTTTATTTCGCTTAAATTTTTGCCATTTATGCGAGCACGGAAAAAGATCGCGTTGACTTCCTCGGGGTGTAGATGTACACTATTGCTGTCCATTATAGTTGTAGACCAATTACAAGGGATTTATTCCATCATTCAGTTAAAGGACAGACAATAGCCGAGCAGCCGTGTTCTGTCCGATCCGAAGAGAGTTAAAAATGTAATACGGGGAAAGGAATCCGATCACACGATAAAAACCTGCAGTCAAAACATGGAAAGAATGCAGGAAGAGTTGTCCAATAAAATACTGCTGAGTGTCGTGGAAAATTACACAAACTCGCGGTTAGGATACCTCAAAATAGTCGAGGAAAAAGATAAAAAATCATTCGAGATTACGAAAATAGAATAAAAAGAGTACGAATTTTCGCACGCTATTCGGCAACAATGCAATTTTAGGAAAGTTTTATTAAAAATATTAAAATATTCATTTTCCTTACCCGTTTGCATTTTGCCTTCACCACCACTCCATACGCGCCATTCCCGATCCTTTGCAGATGGACATAATTGTCCATAGAAACATTTTCGATATTCTATTATTTTACGGCCTAAAATATTATTACAATTAAGACAAAATCATAAAATTCTAACAAACAAGCAAGCTATAAGGTGAAAAGCTAATTATTTTTAGAAGATCGCAAATTTTGCCCAACATTTCGTAACCATGGCAACTGACAAAAGCAGCAGTCAAATTATAAAGAGTACATGCATTGTTTGCTCAAGCATTAACATATTCTTTTCGAAGCATGTTTTTATTTTATAAGGAAAGTGTTTATTTCTAAAACCCCTTCCAAAATTTTCCTTTGAAAAGTGTCGAATTGTGTGTCTTGATGAAATTACGCCTGCAAGGAAACCTTGTCATTGTTCCAATCTGTGCTAATGTACCCAAGGGATTACCGAATGAGAGAATGAGAATGACAGAAACAAACACTTTGGTTCGTTTTAAAGTCATTTGGCAGACTTTATTTGATTACCTGAATAATTTTGACTACCTCACAACATGTCCTAGAGTTATGTATATTTGCATGAAAGTATCTATCAAATTTACGATAGTTTTCGTGTAAAATTCCATAGGAACAAGCTAATATATTATTATATCCAGATATTCTGAAAATTTATATTTCATCCTGCAGCTCTTTAAAATTTTATTTGAAAACAAGTGCTCAGCATCAATGTTTGCAAGGTGGAATTCACCCCCCACGTTATTCATCATTCTACTTCGCGAAAACCTCCTTTGATCTAGCCGATTCAATATCCAAATGCGGTAAAAGATTCCGAAAGGTAAAGTTTAGGAATCACACAGCTCAATTAGCTTGTTCAAATAGGGAACAAAATGTATCACTTCCTGTCCTCGTTCAATCCTCCCTATTTTATCCCCTTCTCTCTACAATAACCCGCGATATCCGCAAAGGGGTGATTATGACATGTCTCTGTGCTCTCTGGCAGACACAACAGAACACAGGGTCGTCCGGAGACAGGAAGGGAGAGAAAGAACAAGGAAAAGAGAATGGAAACGGTCTGGGAAAATTGTAAATGTTTTGATAGTTTGGGTGACTGTCGAGTAGAATCCTCATTCCATCAATTATTCCCAAATCTGTCGGCGCACCTTTCATCATTGTTGCCCCTCCACAAAATCGTGGTATTTGAAATTTCAAAATCAATATCTCTGAAAAAACCTCCATCATCATCATCCGGTTTGTCAATGGGCCTTGTCATCCCTTTCCTTCCCTCTTCTTCCCTCTCTTTCCTCTCATTCTCCCCATTCATCCCAAATAGCCATTCCTACAGTAATCCAATTGTGGAAGGAGTGAGTTGAAAACAAGCATAAATAATTTATCGATTATTTGGAATGTATGAAATGGGATAACCTGATATGATAAAATCAGCTACAAAATAAGGACACTTCATGGCAAGAGACATATTTGCTCGAGGGCAAATTCGAGATGACGAAACGCAAACGAAAACACGTATTTTACAAACTCATCAAGTGAAGATATTTTCTAGCTAATGATAAAATCTTTCCGACGTGAAATCTTATATAAATCACCCTTAAAGTGTCATTGAATTTAGAACAAGAATAACATACGAAATAGGATGATCTTCATCTAAAAATGACGATTTTACATAAAAGAGCTCAGACATTTATGGGTGCATATTTGCATCAACGTCATTGCTATTGTCATCTTCAGTCTCGGTGCTCTTGTTTTCGTCAGCTTCAGGGCTGTTGTCTTCCGCTGATTGGTCAGCCCTCTTCAGCCTAATTTCAGCCCCGCCGTCAGTATTTGCTTGTTCGTCAGATTCGTCAGTCTTGTCATTGTCTGTTTCTGGCGATTCAGGCGAAGAGTCAGCTCCATTCCCATCCGTAGCTTGCCTTCTTCGTCGTTTCTGACCAGTTTGCTGCTCTTCGGATTCCATCGACTGGTCTGTATTCTAAAATAGCCAGAATTCAAATGAGATTATCAATGAAGTCATGAAATAAACATCAGTGTTGCATTTACATTTTAGATAGAAGATGAAAACGAAAACACTTCTTGTTCTAGCGTTATTATCAATAACTAAATTACGCCATTTTCAAAGAGTAATGATTTCTAAAATATTCCTCGGGGAAACTATGTTGCATTCAAGCCCAAATTGGCGGCAATCTTGTGAAAAATTACCTGCTCTTGTTCGTCCTCTTTCGAGTTTTCATCGCTGTTCGCATCATTTCCACCGGCTTGTCTCTTCGCGATTCCCCCATTTTCTGCACTTTCTTGGCTGTTTCCATATTCTGGAGAAGAGTCAGCCTGTCTTTTCTTCCTCATTTGTTGGTCTTCTGCAGATTCGGCTGATTCTGCTGATGGCGGATCGTTTTCTTTCGAAACTGGGGCTGCCTGCAACTGAAAGTATAAATGGAAATTAATTGCAAGAATTTGTTTCTTGTGAAGTGCGTACATTTTTTAAATCATTTCTATCTCTTCTCGAAACAGCATAAGCTTTCGAAGTTCTCAGCATACAAACATCACGAATTTTCCAGGAAGTCACAATAATAATAATTATATGTAATCACTTACCTGGATTGCTAACAATCCCAGTAAACTAATGATGAATATTGTCGATATTTTCATGGCTGGATAATAACAACTCGATTCGATAGGTGAATAGGAATCAGTCAGGTTCCGAACCTTTTATAATCGAAATCGGAGAGATTCGGGAAAGGCAGGAAAATCAAATGTCGGTTGTCGTCACAGCACAACTCCGTGCACAGATGCGTCATTCAATCATTCAGAGTCGGGAAGGAAAAAAAGAGAAGAGAATGGAGGATTATTACTGACAGAACTAAAAAAATAGAGAAAAGAGTTTGATTTGACGATTTCGACAGGCAGAAAAGGGGAGGGAACGTGATTATCTGCCTGTCCAAACAGCGAAAACATCTGCGATGAAGAGAGGCAGAGGGACCAATCCGAGTTCAGATTCAGCCAACTTTTCCTGACAAGTTATTCTGGTATTAGTTGGGATTACCATTCATTCACTTTCGTTCTCTGCCGACTGTTGACATTTGACATGGAAAACGCATGCGCATCAGCACAAGAATAGCAATCTGCTCATTTATTTGAAGATCTTTGAAAATATTGCGTAATTGCGATGAATCGCTTATGAACTCTATTTCTTTATTTTACTAATATCAAACTCGCCGAATTATGCCCAACTGATTGCATATTAAGGTTCTTAATGAAAAAATCAGTTGATACAATACTTTTTTCAAACTCAATATTCCTGCGTAAATATATAAATGCGTAAATATTCACGTATAATTGCTTACAGTTCCCTCAATCATCAATTCACTGACCTCGCCGTGCCAGCTGACTGTCAATTGCTACTCTCCCCTCTAATTGTTATGTTGCAATGTAATGTTTATTGACCACAAATCTGCGGTGCAATTTCCGTTACACAGTCAATCATTCATATATCCATGTTGTCTTTTCCAATCCTGTTATTCATCTGACTTCCCGCAATGGATTATTATGCAATGATGGAATATGGAATTGTTGAATTATCCCCTTTACTTGTCTTTCTGTGCATCAAATCCTTCACTTCCGATCGTTTTCTGGGTCGATGCCGATTATGAAAATATTGCAAAGGATGAGGATATGCAGATATGGGAGATGTTTTGAAGGACACAGGAAAGGTGAATGTAAGCGGCTTTGTGATTGTTGTCTGTTTGCTGTGTGTTGTTTTGCTGCTGATGTAAATATTTGGATCGGTCATAATTTCCTCATTTCGCAAGATTAGCAGATCAGATGACCTCGAATCTCGCTTCCATTTGCATGTTTGTTGAGGAACCGAGTAAAAACCAACTTCCGGGACATTTGGCAGATGACTGCAGGCAAAAACGCAGATATGCATACCTTTCTGACGCCAGGTTAACGCATTATTGAAAGTAATGAGTTTCTAAGGATGGAAATATGAAATGATATTGAATGGTTTGTCAATTGAAGTTGCGCATGAATGTTATCATTTAATCATAAACATGTTCTGAAAATATTCTTGAGAAATGGGTTTTAGATGTTAGTTGAAGAAATTCTTTGATGAATACTCGTGGATTTAACAAAAAAATCAGTCAACATGATTTTATTCTCTTCTTTTTTCGATATTTTCTCGGTTGAATCTGGGAGACTCAGCGGAGCCGTTCATGAGCCAATTCGTCAATTCCCCGCTAAGCTGCCGGTAAAAATACGACCGAAAATGAACGAATGAATGAAGACGAGCTTGGCTTTTATCCTATTATAGAAAGTGAAAGAGCAGTGAAATAGAAGAGATGCAGAAATAAAATGAAATGGGCAGAAAGCGAGAGATAATTTGGCAAAATAAGCATGTCATCGAGTGAATTGGATCCACTGACAGCTCCCTTTGCATTTGAATTGCACTGCAGTGGGGTCGAAATAGAACAGGATGGACATAATTAGTGAAGATTAACTCTATATTTGTATGATTCATATAATATTTATTCGAGAGATAATAAAAGTGAGATTCAAAGTGTCCCATCAGAAATTATTGAATATCAGAAATCATCATCAAGCATCACAAAAATCGAATATTCAAAGATTAATTAAAATTTGTAAATCTAAAATGGCAAGATTTGTAAATAGCTGAAAATGAGACCAATATTTCTCGTAATGCAAAAGACCAATAAATGCAAATGAACGATAATTTAGAAGGCAACTTCTTTGTAATAGTCTCGTGATGTAAAATTGAATGCATATCAAGAATGAGGTGGAACCTTTTCCTGCTTTCATTTTTGACTATTTCAAAAAACATGTCCGACTCAGAATTCCAAAACTTCCATTCCATCTAATCCATGATACATATCTGACACAAATATCACGTATTGATCTGACCGTTATGAGCAGAAGCTGATTGTTGCTGCTGAACCTGAGGCTGGCAAACTGCAAGAGGACCGAGAGGACAGCGCATCATCCAATCCTCGCCATAGGCTGACAAATTCGCGAATCCGGGCGGAATAGAGACATCTTCCTAAAATCAGCTGAGTGCCAAAGTATTGAAATATTTTCGTGATTACTTTGATAGCAGACCGAATCAACCAGTCCTTCTGCTTCTGCTCAAATCCTAGCAAGTCGTTGATATTATATGAAGCTAAAAGTGAATCATAAAAAAGTTTTAAGTCGAATAATTTTGTATACCAGCAAATGGAGAGGTAAGAACGGTCGAAGTCGGAGTTATCTGAGGTCGAGTTGTGACTGTGGTTGTCGAAGGACTATTGTGATTCTGGGCAGAGTTCGAATTCGATGATAATGATGTCTAAATATAAAGAATTCAGATAGAAGTATGTCCATTGACATTTACTTTGTTTCGAACAATCCTATTGATGGAAGATACTGAAGGAACATTATCTTGGTCACATATTCTTTCCTAAAATTACTCAATTTCATTTTTGCTCTCCCTTACGATGCCATTTAGCAATACGGAAATCTCAGATAATAAGAGGAAGTGGTAAAATGTTTTAAAAATAATCGTCTCTCTCATAAAAATTTTTAGACTCTAGGCTTGCAAGCTATTCCTTGACACTGATTACTTGAATGAGCTTTTCCCTGATCTCCCAGGCAAACATGGTTGGATTGGCTCGTTTGTATGCCGCTATGCACTGAACGACTCTTGGAGTTGCTACCTTCGGCTTCGATCCGCCGATTATCCCTGAAATGGTTCAAATCACTCTTTGATATTCGGTTTCAAGATTGGACGAAGTTCCTTAATCCGAGTTTGTTTTGTTCTGAACTAAGAAACTTTTGTTTTGTTTTATAAATTGGAATTTCAAAATTCCGGATTTTCTCCATTTTTCCATTGCATTTTGAGTTTCAGTCTACCGTATCTTTCCCATTGGATTTGATTTGTTTCGTCAAATTCTCTCAGACCCTCCCCTTCCTTTCTTTTGAAGGTCGCCTTGGTTCCTCCTTCCTTCTTCTCTTTTTGCATCTTCCTCCATTCGAAAGCACCCCTTTATGTAAAGCAACACAATACGAAGTGAAATAGCCACAAAAAGGGAAGAGAGGACAGAAGAAGAAAGTTCTGCTCTGATAAGCATACTGTATGCGTGGGAAGTCGAATGGGAGAATTGCATCTGCAGCAATTCGAAATCAGAGCGCGTCAATCATTTTGAAGGAATATCTGTTTGCAGGTCTTACCAGGTCTAACTGATCCAGTCTCGTAGAATCGACCCAGAATTTTGGAGACGCACCCATGAGAAACCCTGAATTTATTCAAGCGGACTATGAAGATTTCCGAAAGAAATGAACTAGAAAATGAAGGATTTTTGTCGGCATGATTCAGATTTCAATGTCTTGAGTACTTGATCAATTATCTAACCTCAGCTGTCGTGAGATATCACATGGTCTGACTCCTTGTTGAGCCATATCCACAATCCGCGATCTAATTTGATCAGGCAGAGGCCTTCCATTCACGAAAACTCCTCCCAATTGGTTCACTCCAGTATGACCACTATCTCAACATCAATATTCATTTTCTGCTAGTTTGTTATTATTCATGAAGAACTATTTATTCCAGTGTCTTATAATTGTTTGAAATTGTTTTCAGATAATACTTCTGAGGTAAAAACATGGAAATTGCAAAATCCGTGAAATTCGTTAAAAAGAGCATTTCTATCTCAGAACAAATTGAAGGAAAACCGATTCATTGAAAATGTCGAACTTCTTGTCAGTAAAAGAATAAAGAAATTTCGTAGAGAACAGCTTTCTTTTACTACAGTATCAATTTTCGAGAATTTCTAAAATCGTCTCTTCTTACCTAACGGAAATATACCGCTTGACGATGTTACAGAAGTGAGTGAAGGGTGATGGATTGTGCCGAAGGGTACTGTAATTGGTACGTGGACTCCCGCTGGTAGAGAATATGAGGCATAACTGCTGGAAGCTGACGCTGATGAAGTAGTGACTGGGACAGTGATAGTGGCGGATGCAGGAGCAGAGTAGCCTCTCCAGATGTGCTCCATGGAAAGTCAGGCAGAGCGGTCAGTCAGGCAGGCAGCGGTGCGAGTCGTTGCCCTCCACCGACTCGATCCAATTCTCCAATGCAATCCTCTCCCTCCTTTCCTCTCTTTCATTCCTTCCCTCTTCCCCTCACCTTTCAACAACCAAACACAGCATTCTCTCCTCACTCCCCACGCGCCCTTCCAAGATTCCAAACTCCGCCCATATTTTAGGCAACCAATATGATAGAATAAAATGGAATGTGATGCTCATGATGAAATTGATCGATTTACAAACCCATGATAAGAGTGATTTTATCGATTATCTCAACTTTCAAAATCGTGATTTTCATCTGGAGTGTGAACACGAGAATTAGGCAGTGGGACATTCTAGCCTCCCTTCGATAACTTTCTCTTCTCATAGATAAGAATATGGAAATTGTTCGTGTTATAAAATTATAAAACTATTTTAAGCGTTTTCTTGTTAAAATATCGCAGAATTCCAGCCTGCTTCGAGTTTTCAAGAGTCATTTTCCAGAACGATGAGTGCATTTCGACATTGTCATTGTTGTGCACTTCTTTGGAATGGATAACGGGCCACGAAATTAGCCCAGAGAAGCACTAATTAGCCATTTCAAGTGCAGAAATTCCCTTTCTGAAACAATATGATAGTTTGCTGGTCTGACTCCGCGGTTCCCTCTCACTTCCTAAGACTAAACGATTTGTGGATGCGAAATAATAAACTGTGTGAGCAGTGATTGGGTGAAACAATACCCACTTCAGATATATACTTAATTAAAAATATTCACTTTAAATCTAAAATGATTATTTTTCCTAAATTAATGCTCGGATCATTGCCAAGGGGTCTTCTATCGTGCGTAATCGATCGACTCGATCATAGAACTGCGTTAAAGTTGTTTTCCACAGTACAAACTGGGCCAAGATGTAAGGAAATTCATGCGAGATCAACTGAAAATACGTCTTTCATTTGTTCGGACTGAGCCAGCAAGATTGTCATATCTTAAAGCGGATAAAAACTCATGCATTGTTCCAAACTTTTGTGCGCCACTGTATGAACGACTCGTGATTAGCGATGTCATCAATGCTAAACTTTTAAAGAAAATTGTACAAGTTTTCGTTAAAGAAACTCATGAATATTGAAAATAGCTCATTTTGAATTCAAATAGTAATGTTCAGGCAGTTATGTCGCAATCATTCACTTTGTTCATCGCCTATCTTTATGCTTTAGCAGTGCCTCTAACATTTATGATCGGAATTTCGACGAAACGAAAAACCGTTTACAATCTCTTCAAAAAGATTCCAATTCCATACAGGTTCAAAATTACAAGGAAGCGTGAAAGTCACCAGAATGAATCTACTCCCGTTAAATCGATTTCAATAAGACCGACCAGTTTGCTCCAGAACTCATCAAGTAACCACTTGAAATAAATACTTATCCAATAAATATATAAAACATAAATTATTTACGTCTTCATAACATGTTAATGTTTCTACATGGTGTTTAAATCAACCAATTTTTAATTAACGATATTACTATAATTTCAATTTATTCATTGCCTAAATTATTTGACCGTGAAAGCACATTTACAAATTCGATATACTCTCTTCCCAGATCGACGAGATCTTTGCCTGTGCGGTTCGCGCTATTTGGGTTTTATTGTCACTCGCGAGCGGATGCATTACTTCCTCCTACATCAGATTTTACAACCTGACGCAATAGGGAGATAGTGCATCTTCGTGGGAGAGCAAAGAGAAACGCCACGCAGCCGCTCGCGTGTGACGATAAAATTCGAGTAGCGCGAATCGCACGGGCAAAGATCTCGTCGATTTGGGAAGAGAGTATCACAACTGATCATTTGTACTTGAATTTGAGATGTCTTGAAATAAGACCGCCAAAAACTATAATAAGCAGAACTTATACTCGATGTAAAGCATCATGTCTGTGGCATCTGCAGTTCCTAGGTAAATTCCATTGGGTTTTATAAACCAGAAGTGATTCCCAGATTGACCCTTGTAGGCTTGCCAATGGATGCGTCGTCTATTCAGCTTAATTTCGCACCAGAATATTTCGTATTTCGAACTATCAGGATCTAAAAATTTTAAATCTTCTCATAACTCCTGAACAAGCTCTAGTTTTATAAAGTCGTTAAAAATTCAAATGACTAACCGAAATCGAACAAGAACCACTCGTTTCTTCGTAATCTTTGCGAGTGACTCCATTCGCCGTGTTTCGAGAAACAAGACACATTTATCGAAATTTTCAGACCATTATGAACCTAAAGTTTTAGCATGTTCACAAAAATCTGCATCAGCATAATCCAACTCACGCTAGTTTTAATTCCCGATAGAGCTCGATCCATCGCCAGAGCCATTTTTCCAGCTTGACTAATAGAGCCCACACCGGATATGATGTCAGGGTAGGTGAACGATCGCCTGAAAATTAAAAATGATTGCAAATTTAAAATTTCGAAATACCGTATTCTAGAGCTTGGTATTGTGGATGCTGACCATGCAAAAACGACTATGCCGAGAAATATCCTCGTCACACAATCGTTAATTCGAGATTTCATGCTAGAATATTCTGAAAATGGTCGAAATGATTAAATCGAAGAGAATTCAATCAAGTCATGAGAATAAAAATTCCTTTAATCGTGGTTTGAATTACACGAAGAAGGGGGGGAATAACAAGTCTACCGTCTCTTGCAAAAATACAAGAACTGAAAAATGTCTGATACATTTAACTTAGAAAATTGAATAAATATGGCTAAGAATCATGATGAAATGAAATCACCAAACCAAGTGCAGCTTTATCAGTCCGGTCACTCTAATTCCGAAACTACAAATTTACTACTCATTTTTCAACTTGTAATCTGACATTTTGGCGCCTAACTTCCGTATTTTTGCATACTCATTAAAAATTATGGCGAAATAAACAAATGGATTATGATTTGACCTTTAACAACATCCTTAGGAAAAAAGTTGATCTTCACGAAAAATAAAACATCATTGAAAATTTTAATTGTATTATAGGAAGTGGTACGAAATCACTGTATGAAATAATATTAGCTTCACTTCTCATAGAAAAAGCGTAGCCAATTGTATGAGCGAATGACATATCAAATGATTATCACTTCTGCATATTTATGATTTGACTAAATAGTTGGGAAAGACCCTTAAGGTTTTGATAACGCATAGGCTGTTTTATAAACTATCAACGATAAGGGTTCCAATGCTATGCGCCATTTTAAACATTAGTATTTAAGACAGTTTTTAAAAAATTTGAATGAAATGTGGTGTGACCATGCTAAAAAGAAAATGAAAGTGAAGTTTAAAATTATATCAGTTTACAGTGTAATCTATCAATAGAGTGTGTCATTAATAAAACGTGTAATAATGCTTGGTTCTAAGGAATTATTGAAAGGTATTAGAAAGATATATAAATGTTACTACAAGAATTAATGAGGGCTCAACATTTATCAATTGGAAAATCGTAATCAATTCGAGCCAGTATGCTTCTTCTGAGACCATCTTGGTATTTCGCCAATTTGATAAGAGCTGATTATGCATTCGGAAATGTTAACTACACACAATTGCAAATTAACTGTCGTTATGCTTGTCAATTTTTATTTGATCGTGATTATCAAAATGAATATCACCCATTAGCATTCCCCATGACGTTGGAATAAATTCAAATTTAGAGTTCTTTTTCAAAGATGCACTTCCTTTTTATAACTCCTTACAAAAATTAGTAGAGCTTCAGTGATTTCTTGATATTTTTTCTTGCAAAAAGTGAATTTCCATGCATGATTTGCTGATTGGATTTATACGAATTTTCTCGTGTCTGGGCTGCTGCAAACGGCTGCAGGAGAGACTATTTTCAAACTTAAAAATATCTTAATTGACTTTGAAAACCTTCTGCTTCATGCAACATTTGCCATTAAACTCTGAGATATCAAAGTCCGATTCTGCATTTAATAAGAATAGGAATACTTATCTAAATAAAGAATCCGCGAGACTACATCCATAACATTGAAATAACTTTAAAAGTTAGTGAGCAAAAAATCTGTTTCAAATTTTCCAAAACTAAATAACTTAATTTATCATTCTCCTACTCGTCGGGTTATAATAAAAAGTGAAATTATCATAATCTAAGATTTTTTCGTAACTCTATTCCATGTCATGATGAAATATATGGCTTCCAGGTTATAGATCATCTGAAACCTCATTTCCTAGAAGAGTATGTTCGTGATTATAAAACTACAAAATTTAGGTTTCGATGATGTTGATTACACGATATTTTATAAGCCATGTTTGAAATTAAAAATGGAACACTTCGTCAATTACACCAGTTCAAGAAGACTGTCATGAATGAAAAAATAGATAAAAGGGTGGTCCAAAGAGTCCGCTAATCCTGAATCTTCCTCGAGTTAGTTCATATTTCAGGTCTTATTTCCACGAAAAGTTTAGAGCTTTTCGAAGTCCTTGTGATAACCTCTTCGAGTTTGCACTGATGGCTCAAAACGAGATTATAATTCCCTGATTTAACTGCTCACGGAAGGCTGCCCTCATTTCTACACGCGACTGCATTCGTGTGCATCTACTCGAACTGCTCACTATAAGAAGTAGTCGCCCCTGCTGCCCGATTCTGCAACTCGACTGGTTGGTTTGCAATTGATTTTCGCTGATTGTTCTGAAACTTCCAAATCGGTTAGCTACTTTAAGCTCTTCCAAGAATAGAGTATGTGCTATTGCACTTGTTAATTTGTTACATAGATGCCTTGACCTTCGCTTCTTTCGACATCTTGAAAAAGTGCTAGCCTGGTCTGAATACGAAGATGTGAGATTCGGTTAAATCATAGAGCTTTTAGATAATCTGTAAATGGCGTACATTCGCCGGATGGCGACCTGCGGTACGACGATCATCGGGAACACACCGATGCTTAAACTGAAGAACGTCGTCGCTGGAACCAAGGCAAACATCGGTGAGTATGAGACTTTTAACAAAAAAAACGATCCGTTTTCACAATAAGCTGTTTTTGCAAATTTTCAATAATTTCATCTGACTCATAAATTTCTTCTAGCCGTCAAAATGGAGTACATCAATCCGTCTGGCTCGTTGAAGGATCGAATGGCGTCGTATCTGCTCGAAAGGGCTGAAAAAGCTGGCAAAATTCGGCCTGGTGATTTTTTTGCTAAAATAAAACTTCATAACTTTTTCTGTAGGTGAAACCGTGCTGATCGAACCGACCAGCGGCAACTCCGGCATTGCACTCGCCCACTGCGCTGCGTACAAAGGGTGGGCACAAAGTTTGACAAAAATGAAATGAACAATTCTCGAACAAGAATATGGGACCATTAAGCATTATTTGAGAAATAACTTTCGAAATTCAGATACAAGGCAATACTCGTGATGCCAGCGAGTTCCAGCATCGAGCGCAGAATGCTCATCAAGGCATACGGAGCTGAGGTTGAAAAGCGTAATTTATTGGAAAACATCGAGCAATTTTAGGTGGTTTTGACGAGGGCCGAAGATGGCTTGGGAGGAGCCGTGCGATTGTCCGAGGCGTTAGCCTCGCGCATTCCAAATGCCTTCTATCTCGATCAAGTAGGTCTAATGAAGTTCAATATAATATCGAATAAAATTATTGTAATTTTTACTAATCATAAAAATCGATCAAAATATACGTAGTTTTTACGAAAGGATTTAAAGTCTCGTTTCAGTTTTCGGATTCGGCGAACTACGAGGCGCACTATATGACGACGGGTCCGGAAATCTGGAGTCAGACGAACGGCGAGGTGAAGGCACTTCTGATGGGCGTTGGCACGGGAGGAACCATCGTTGGTATCGGCAAGTACCTCAAGAAGAAGAATCCTGATATTATGGTATATTGTTTTTCCTGCTTTCCTCCTTACCGACCGGGTTTGGAAGACGATTTCGGTGTCGACATTTCAGATCGTTCCAATAGAGCCGTTTGAATCTTCAGTATTGTCTGGCTACGCCGCGGGTCATCACTTTATTCAAGGTGACGAACAAATCACGAATGCCAACCACCAATTTTGTCCATATTTCAGGAATCGGTACGGGCTTCATTCCGAACATTTTGGACCAGTCGATTTTGACGACGCCAATTCGAATCACATCGGCCGAAGCGATGCAAATGGCGAGACGACTCGCGACCGAAGAAGGCATTTTGGCCGGAATCGCGTCTGGGGCAAATGTCGCTGCAGCTATCAAAGTAGGCATATCGCAATTGTCCTATCCAAGAAAAGTTTTTAGCAAATCTAACTTTGTTTTTCAAAGCAACATTTCATTTTGAAACATTAGTACTGTTCATTTTTCTCGAAACAACGCTATTGATCATTGAAAATAAAGCTAATCTTTGTTTGTTTATTCATGAGTAATAGCAAACGGATTCCAGCTAACCCAACTACCCGATTACCACGACGAGCTGATTGTGACTATCATCAGCAGTTCGGGAGAAAGATATTTGTAAGATTCAGACTTCCAAATACAGCAGTACATATTTTGGAATTAGATCGACTGACCTCTACGCTGACATCAAAAGGGAGCTCAAAGAGCGAAGGGCAATGGATATTAATGAATCTCTGGAAATCGTCTATAACTATCTTAACAATGTGCATAAATCGATTAAATAAGGCGGAAAAATAAAGTATGTTAACTAGGGTTCTCAAGTAGATATGCCAAATGGCATTTTGGGATTCACTTTTGAACAGATAGATAATCTGGGTTGTAAATAAGGCTTCTGTGAAGAAAATTCTCTGATCGAAAAAATCCGTCACCCAAAATGAATATTTTCGCAAACGAAGTATTGCTTGTGCGTGGTTGTGTGTGGCTATTTTGGTCTGATTTTTGCACAGAAGCATTTTATCAGGCGTATCGTCAATTTAGGTAGGGTTTTTTTTTCGAGACATTTTGGGTTTGAAGGATGAAGAGTACTTCCTTCCCAATTTTTTTACTTTCAAATTAGCGCGCTTCTGCCAAAAACGGATTTGTGCAAGGGGTGGAGCTTGGAGACTACATATTAGCATTGAATATTTTCCGATTATTAGTTGTTTTACTATTTTGAGGCATGCTCTGAACAATCTCAAAAATGTCCTCTGCTTTGATTATTTATTCAAATTTTCATATCTTGGCGGTAATAGATTGTTATCTCCTTGTTCGTTGATTTCTGGCAATTCGGCATCATTTTTTGTCATGGATTTTAAAATTGGAGGTGCACCTGGAGTTGTATCAGGTGAATCGTCATATCTAAATCATAGGAAATGATTTTTCTACACGTTACGTCAATTCTGAATGAATTAACAATTTAATAGTCATAATTTTACGAACTTGTTGTTTCGTCATTTAGAAAATTATAAGATTTTTTTTTCATTTCCAATTTTGTAAATTTCCGTTTATCTTCATCTAGTTAGCACTTACTTTCCAAAGATAAAGTAAATGAATACACCGGCAATGAGCAAATGAAATGGCACAGTAGCCAATGTTGCTGACCCTACACCAATTAATGCAGCATTTGATCTATAAAAATCGCATTTTTAAATTTATATTTAGAGGGCGTAAGTGGAATCAAATTTTTGAAGCGAGTTTTATTAAGAAATTTGTTTTCATCTAGGATATCATAAAAATAAAGGATTTTCATGAGTAAGTTTCTTTGGAAAATGCAACCGAGGGATAGGTGAATAGCTTTTCTTCCTTGATACCATTTCTTCCACGCATTCTTGCCGCTCTCTCTCCTAAATTAACGGGAAATGGAGAGAGAAATGACGATTTTCATTTTTCATCATTTCTTCGCCGTTTGAATGCAATCAAATCCCCAAAGCGAATTCAGTCGGCGAAAAATGTTAGCAAATTGGTCATCCTGAAGACGATTTCTCAACGCCATGACTTTTTATAGAATTATTATTATCCATTTCGAAAATGGTAAGGTCTAGAATCAGTAAAAGTCAGGCCTTCAGGTAGACTAATTTTATTCACCAGACATCTCATTTTAAAATCCACTTGCGTCCTATCTATATTCGTTATTGAAGTTACATTTCGATCGAATCTTTACGAAGTATCATATAAAGACCGAGAATTGTTGAAGAAACAGCAAAGTAGAGCTAAAGTGTAAACTATTATTCATCGCTTTTCATTTATGTGCATTATTTATGCACATAAAATAAAGTCTAGCAAGACGTCGACACGCCGTTATCCTCTTACCAAAAGAGAGACATTTGCCTAGAAGAGAGAAAAAGATTTTGCGCTCTGGCTTTACTCGTCGCTTGGAAGGCCCAAATTCGCCATTTATTTTCGTCCGTTTTTTCGATTTTTTCGTTTTAATTGTCTAATTACTTATTTTTTCGTGATTAGCTGACTAATTATCGATAATTTCAGGAGGCCTCGCTCACTGCCGCTTGTAAGGACGCTTCACAGCCGCCACAGACCTACTCCAACCTGGAAAATTAGATAAGTTTTCATTTAAAAGAAAATTCTAGCTTTCTTTATGTTTGAAGCCTATATTAGCGAACTTTTTTTTCTATTTTTTTACAAAAATAATCTAAACTAACGCCTTGAACTTGTGCTTTGTGCGAATTTTTCAGGAATCACCCGCTAGAGCATTTTTCGTCTATCGTCTTTGTTTTGGATTGATGCTGACCGGGCTGCTCGGCCTACAGGCTATCAAGAATCGTTTATGATGTAAGTTGATTTTTCATGTTTAAACTAGATGATTCCACGTGAAATCTAACATATTTGCATGAATTTTGGAATGTTGCACAAAATTGAAAAAAAAATCATTTTATGAGAATACTTTTATTTCAGTAATTTCCCGCAGCACTTTGATCGCTTCGCACTGCCCATCTTTCTATGCCGGCGCCGTCACCTTCTGTTGTGTTTCTAGGCCAATTTTTTCTGTATTGTTTTAATGAAAGATTCATTAGTTTTAAGTTGTTAAAGCTAATTTGAGGTTCTGAATTTGTTATTATCGGGTTTTATTCTAAATTTTACTTTTCGGGGGTATTTTTTTTAAAACATTTTTCATGTTGTATAACTTCATTTTTATTTTATTTATTGATTCGGGAATAAAACAATTCTTGTCGCCATTTTATCTCCAACATATAAGGCAAAAAAAGCTTTATCAAATGAAATGTCGATCCAGTCGTTGTTAATTTTGCGCTTCGATGATTTGAGTTCTGAAAATTGTATTTTTTTTTGAAAAAAAATAATTTCCCTCTATGTTTTTTGCAAACAAATACGCATCAAAATTTGCATGCAATAATACAACTTTTTATAATCTGAGTTTTTTTTTTCAAAATCTTTAAAATAAATATAAACATTTCAAATTCTACCTTTTGATTTGTCCTGTGGTGTTGTCGAACATCTGCGTTCTTCTTTCGATCAGAAATCGCATCATGAGGGATCAATTCTGAAAAAATCACACAAAGCACAAGTTCAAGGCGTTAGTTTAGATTATTTTGGTAAAAAAATAGAAAAAAAGTTCGCCAATATAGGCTTCAAACATAAAGAAAGCTAGAATTTTCTTTTAAATGAAAACTTATCTAATTTTCCAGGTTGGAGTAGGTCTGTGGCGGCTGTGAAGCGTCCTTACAAGCGGCAGTGAGCGAGGCCTTCTGAAATTATCGATAATTAGTTAGTTAATCACGAAAAAATTGATAATTGGGCAATTTAAAACGAAAAAAATCGAAAAATCAAGAAACGGGAATAAAACCTGACGTTAGTCCGTAAGCGACGAGTAAAGCCAGAGCGCAAAATCTTTTTCTCTCTTCTAGGCAAGTGTCTCTCTTTTGGTAAGAGGATAACGGCGTGGTCGAACATAGTTTCGCACATAGGCTATTATTCTAAAGATTATACACGCACTTGTTTGCAGAAATAATTATTCATTCTTTAGTTCGAGATGTTGCAAATCAATAAACGAAACATGTCCTACCTTAATGATTGCATACATCCAAAGAAGATGATTTACACTCGTTACACATCGAAGGAAAACTCTGGAAGTTGAAGAAGTTTAAATCGATTCTAAAATTTGAACGCACTTTCCCATAAGTATTAGTACTTTTGAAAGAATGAGAGATGTATAGCCGATAGCATAACTTCTTCCAATTATTAACAAAATTTCACAAGTCGTTATTAGTCCAACTCCCAATAAATAAGTGATCAATGCAAAGGACTAAATAGATTCAATATTTCATAGCAGACACAGATATTGAAATTTAGGAACACATATTTATGTAATGATCGTATGAGCCTACAAATGAAAGCAATCCATGTTCTGCAACTATCTTGTAGAATAAATTCGCCATATCGAATAAATTGATTTAGAAATAAATAAATAAAACAACCAGTAAATGTAATGCTTTGAATCAAATACAATAAAACCGAGAAATTTTGTTCCGTTTTGTGCATGTTTGCGAATTATGAAATGGAGGATGAATTGTGTGTTATCAGTTCAGGAAGAACACACGTCTGATGACATCAATTTATTCGATTTTATAGATCATTTGCTAAGAAAAGTCAGCATTCTGACTGAAAAATAAACACGAACTCAAAACTAGGCTCTGCTATCCTTCATTGTCATCAATTTATGACTCACAGTATCAAAAGATCGCAATATGAATTTGAACATTCAGTATTTATTCATTTAAAAATGAGGATAGAATAGTTTTTTTTAAAATCTTACTACAAGACAATTTAAAAATCATTAGAAATGTTGTCTTTTTCGAATTTTTAATTCTAAAATCTCTGGCAATGGTTAAAAATCTTATGCATTATTATTATTATTAGTGTCAAACAAATGTAATTTCCCAGTGATAGCATTTTTCGTGATTTTATTTATTTCGTTTTACTTCCCATAGTGTTTGTATCTACCCTTCATTCTGCATTCTAATGGTTAGCAGCCTCTTTATTTTCCATCTTCCGATCTGAGTGAGTCTCAGTCTCAATCCCAGAGTCTATTGCATAGGAAATGATTCGTTGTTGTGGCTCCACTCTCCATTCCCGGGCAAATTTCTCGCATTCCTTCACTTTCTCCATTCCTTCCTTCCTTCTTTCCTTTATTCGTTCGTTATATTATTTTCACCCTTTGATTTCGCGGCAATTAGTTTTCTTTCGAATTTTTTTCCGCGCTCTTTTCGACTATGGCTGAGATTTGTTGTGTGGTCAATTCCCCTGTGGCGATGATATAAATTGGCATGAGGATAACGAGGATGGACATGTCCTCTTTCTTTTCTGCCTTTCTGCTATGCATATCCATTTTCATTCATGTTGCATCATTGCATCGAAGCCACTTGCCCAGACCTGCTCACCATTCTCTTTTCATCTTCATCTTTCAACGACACTTCTCTTCCAGCCAATTATCATATTTTTATGATACCCTCTTTCAGCCATTCCAATCAGCCCTCATTTCATATTTACCAGTAGAATTATGCCGCCTTTCATTATCTCAATTTTAGACAATTCTCAGGAAATTTGTATCCATGAGAATATTCAACTTTACGTTATTTTTATCGATCATTTTGCATATCTCAGAATTTCGATATTTATTCGTAAGCTTTATTTGGTTGAGAGATTTTTCAGGCTTAAAATGGAAACGATGAGTCGTGAGTCTCTGATCAAAGCCATTGAAGATCGGGATGAAATTATTGCGCATTTGGCAAGGGTTTGTTTGAGTTGAAAACCGCCCATGAAGAGGTTGTAAATTTAGGAATTGCAAAAATTTAAAAACGAGTTTTCGATGCGCAAGACTGCTGTTTCCTCAGAGCCAGATATGCAGGCCCTCACCAAAACTGCTGTCGTCAAAAGTGACGAGTGAGTGTTTGACTTTTAATTTACCTATTTCTTATTTATCTGTTGGTTAAACTGCTTATCGAAGCCACTTCTCACCCACATAAATACCTTTTATTACTGCTTTTTCTCGCGCGGTTTGTAGACCAAACGAATTTGCAGCAGTGGCGAATTTTAGAAGTTAAGCAAAGCGGAAAAAAACTGCAAGGAATGTACAAAGGTAAAAGAGCAAATTGACGAAAAGAAGTGAAGGTGAGAAAAGAGTGCAAGAATGACAGAAAATGACCCTACGGACGGTACAATGATGCAATTGAACGCGCATTGCGAACACCAGACGTGAAAGCACACAAAAGTGCAGGTAATCCCGAGGCGGAATGGACAAATGCGCACATTGCGCATAGAGCTGCAAGGAGAAATGAGGAAAGAGACACAAACTCCGCCCATTTCTGCTAACTGTTTGATAATACCGAACTGAACTCATAGAGCTGTTCGTGCAACTATTCTCCTTCCTTCCTTCCATTCATAAGAAAACTCCCCATACAGAGAAGGCCCCATTGGACTTTTCTAAAGTGTTCGTATTCTCGACTTCTTGATTCGGATTACGGTATTTGTTGTCTAGTACATTTCAAGCCTAAAAATGGTCGTCCTGAAAACAGCTCTCCGTTGTCGTGAGAATTTTCAAACGAGACCCGCTCATAGAAGAGGGACACAAAGATACATTCCACCGAGGTAAAATTATTGGAAAATTTTGAACCATTACTATACCTATATTCTTTGCACGCAAGTATTGTATCTCAAATTAGGCGTTTCATGATAAATAACGATAAAAATTAGCAGCATTTTTGCATCGTCACTGCAGTTAACACTTGGTCGTTTCTTAGGGATGTGTAGAAGCGTTTACAGGATAAAAGCATGTTGGTTTAGGATAACTGATAAGACATTAGAGGCTAACATGAGGACTACAATGAGAGTCAGAGTAAAAGGGGAAACCTAGGGACTGGGTCATCAGATAGGACTTATCTTTCCCTCCTCACTTCTGTCTCAAGCAGGGCTTTTACATCTGGGTGTCTGTGTTATGATAGAGGAGATGATCAGTTGATCGTACATGAGATAAAGTTGTGGGAGAATTCAAATGACTCAAGCATTTACACTACTAAAAATTTGCATATGATATTGCGGGAAATTATGTAAGGTGCAAATATGTTATCATGCTTATAATCGTGAGAACCTCAATTATGCGTTTATTGTTCTTCCAATTCCAGTATTACATATTCTCATGTTCGATACATCATTGCGCATCTTTCACCAATCTGGCGCTATTTTAGGAAGGTCGGCTTTCCCTTCTAAATAGATTAGCTGTAAATCAAAATTCACTTATGAACTAATCAAATGATTTATATTTCACATTTTTCAGTGCATATTTCGAAATATCACCATCATCCACTTCCCTTGCAAGTGCTGTATTTTGTGTCGAATTTGTTACTGCGTTAGGAAGTTGTGCGATTGTTTTTGTGCAATTCGATTCCACAATTCGTTACCGCTGCAAGGGAACGAGCTGTGTTTGTACAAATAATGGCTTAGAAGTGAAAATCAAAGGAATCAGAAAAACAGACACAATAAAGCGAGACTTTAATCTGATGAAGAAGAAAGGATGTCTGTCTGTCTGTTCTGACTGTTACGAAATACATTATGAGCATTTATCGTTTTTATTTGAAGCAAACCAGTTTGATCTCTAAAGCTAATAGAAATTAGAAATGGAAACTGAAAACGATGGAGAAGAGGAAAGATTGAGTTAAATAAAGATGAATGGAGAATTTAATGGAAGAGACAGTTACTTAGCGATTCTCCGGAATTAGTAGCTTGGTCAGCCGCTGACGTGCTTCCCAAATCTGAATGAGTCCTCTGTGGTCTGGAGGTTCTTTGGAAGACTTCCTCTAACCTCGAAGGGAGTTTCGCAATCAAAATAATTCAATGAAATCCGAGATTATAGACAAATATTTTCAAGCGGAAATGAGAATAAACAAGTGGTTTAGTTATTGGAAAGATCTATTGACGAAATGAGCAATACCAAAACACAATGGGAAAAGTTTGATTCGCAGAAGAATAAGTGAGTCTCTGCAAATTAGAGTCCTCAAGCTCCGCCCCTTGCAAGATGCATTTTTGGTAGAAGCGTGATAATTTTAAATAGGGAATTTAGGAAGGAAATACCCTTCAAACCTAAAATGTTATAGAAGACCTAGTGCAGATCGACGATAAACCTGATGAAATAGTCCTGTGCAAAAATAGGTTAAAATACCTGCGCACAAACAATATTTCATTCATGGAAATGTGTTCATTTTGAGTGATGAATTTTGCGATTTTTTTCTTCGCAAAATTTACTTCGAAACGCGCTTTGACATATTCGCTTGAAGATACTATCTGCAAATGAACGAATTAGCAGAAAATGATTCATAATTAATGATCACGTTAGACACATTTTCATTTGATACTTTGATCAAGTCCTATCCTAAAAATAGCTATATTTCTATAGTGTATAATAACTTTAGAGCCCTTCAAACAATCGAACATGCTCTCCGATCAAACTCTTTCCTCAGCAATCTGAGCACCACCCAAATCCAGAGAATTGCAGCAGCCATGTATCCGATTGAGGTATTTAGTATCCTAGAAAAGGGTGTGAGGAATTCCGATTCCGAGTCTTTCAAAATTAAAATTCTGGACGCCTTAATCTTATCTAGGCTTATAAAAGATATTAAATTCAGGTACCTCCTGGAGCAGTTATCATCAGACAAGGAGATCTTGGGTCGATTATGTATGTCATACAGGGTAAGTTCGAAATTGTCTCGTAAATTATCTAACTCTCAGCTCGGAAATGCGAATTATCGAATCTTGAGAATGTGTTAGCAATCCTGATTTATGAAATTTCGCAATTTCGGTAAAACATCGATAGACTCAATGCAACCTTAACTGAAACTTGATACACACCCAAAATGTACTATTTGAGCATTTGTTTGCTTTTTGAAACTAAAAAATCACTTCACACACACACACGTTTTTTTTTTTTTTATATTTAACAAGTTAGCAATTTCAGAAGGCAGTGTGCAGGTTTCAAAGGACAACCGATTCGTGAGAACTATGAAATCGGGAGTGTTCGGAGAGTTGGCAATACTTCATCAGGCTGAAAGAACTGCGTCTGTGAGGGGTAAAAATAATCGAAATAGTGAATTGCGAAATATGCAATTTCAGCAATCCAACATTGCTATCTCTGGGCAATCGAGAGAAAAGTATTCTGCTCCATCATGATCGAAACGGCAAGAGAGACTACAGCAAGTCACAAAAGACATTTGAAATGGTATGGGTTCAGATAAAAACCTGAAAACATTAGCGCACATTTCCTGAAATTTGTTCTTCGGAATTTAGAATTCCCCAAAGTGCAAGTCAGGGAGCACGAAGTTTTCATTTTAAACTCCCCGAAGTCGAAACCGAAGTTGTAGTTGATAAAAAACAACGCCAAGTCGAAGTTTTTCTTAAACATAGATGGGTTTAACCCAAAAAATTATCAATAATGCAATAAATGAGCGTAAAAATGAACGTTGGCACCAAAACCAGGCAATTTCTTTCGAAGATAAGTGTATGCTGAAAGCAGATTCTCTTGAAAAGTATCGAAATCTTCAAAACTTCAACCAATTCCTACTCGAAGATAAAGTTTCATTTCTAAAATTTTCGAAGTCCAAGCAGAAATCGCTAAAAATCTCGAAGTTGAAATCATTTAAAAGTTTAAGTTGAATTTCGTAGATCTCTGATAGAAATGACCTTATGATCTTTTTTCCAGAATTAACTTTCACATAACTTTTCAGGTCGAAGAGGTTTGGACACTATGGCAACACGACTCTGAATCGGCTTTCTGAAGTGTGTGCTGAGATGACAATCGACTCTGGCCGAATGCTCAAAATCCGGCCGCAATATGTCTATCTCATCACGAAAGGAGAGGTATGACTCATTTCGATATTCGATAACTACAACAAAGAATTGAAAGTACTGCACCTTCACAACACATGATACTTTAACCAGTACAAGTCACTAATTCATTACTTGAAACTAGTATGATGTCAATGTTCAGCGAAATATATTTTGGTCTAAACTTAATCAGTTCGATAGCATACAAGTGTTGATATTTTTACATTGATCAACTGATACAGACTAGCATCTGTTGCAGAATTTTTGATATTTACCTTGCAAATTGATAATTTCAAAAATCAGTCACGTTATTTTTATCCCGTGATATTTATATCTCCATCAACAATCAATTGCATCGTTGAATTCATAGCATATCAATATTGACATCTTTAATTTTGACTGTTGAATGGTGAGTGGCTGAATGGACTGGTTTCATTTTTCTTGGTAAGAGTTCTTTGAATTTTTCGATAAGTCGAGTCACGAGAATCGAATAATTGACTGGTGATGATAAGTGATAGTAAATGGCTGATAAAGTGATCGTAATCGATAAGGAAATAGCAGGTTGAAGAGAAGAAGACAAAATGTGTGTTGCATGCTTTTCCTCTTATCGTCTGTTTACGTCACAATGCTCGTTTCATTCAGGTGCAATTCAGGTGCACCTGCACTCCAATCAGTGTAGCTGCACCCGAGTTTTCAGCATAACAGTCATATTCTAGCTTATTCTTTCGAAATGCAGCAGAGAACGAGCACAATTCGCGCGTACTTTGTCTCCTTTACACTTTGCTTAGCGCTCCCTCGATCATTCGTCGGTGGATACGAAATTTATCAGTCGAAGTTTCGCTGTTGTTTAACGCTATTTTCCTCGCATCCTCCTTCCTTTTTGCATTTCAGTAGGGCGGGTCATTGAGTCGTTTCATGTGAATGCAGAACTAATGGGAAGAGGTTCAAAATAGAATTCAACGTTTATAGAATTGCATCGAGAAAATAGATAATTGATGAAAAATTAATAGTGAGAAAGGAAAAAAGGCGAAATGTGGAGGCACTGATAATAAAGAGAGAAAGGAAAAAATAAGAGGAACCAAAACCAAATCGGATTAGTACGTTAAGGAAATAAATGAAAAAGGGGTCAAAGTATCGACGAGCCTTCGTGTAGAGAAATGAATTCCTCTGCTTTTTCGGGAAAGGAACGAACGTTATCAGAACGAAGCACATGATTCCATTTTTCCACATAGTCTCTCAACAATTCAGCGATTTCTTAGATAAATCGAAGTCCGAGGTCTCGAGACTCGAATAGTTCACTGATAATTCGTACTTTTTCTGGTGAACAGCACATTGATAGGCACAAATTTGTGAGATCGATAGACCACATTTAAATTTGTCTGACCATTAAAAGCATTTCTACTAGACCGCCCTTATCATGACTTTCATTAGCAATTTTAGGCTTAGAAATTTCACTCGTATAAAAAATTTAAAAATAGTAAAAATTGCAGAGACCTGAAAATTGGCATCATGAAATTATCAATTAAATTAGCGCGTTAATCAATTGATCATTGTTGTCTTTCTTTTTCTGTGTAACGTAATTGATATTTCAATCACTTATAAAATATCACGATCAGTATTCTTTCAATCAGTGCGATAAATGAAAATGATAGATCAATGTAGGTAACACGATCAACGGTAATCAACTAATGCGGATTGATATTTAAAAAATAGCGCCGGAAATGGTAGGTTAAAAATACCCTCGAAACTGAATGAATTATCCGAAATAGAAATAGATTGATTGGTTTGATTTGATTCGTTTATGTGTCTGTTTGTAAACAGACATTGTTGAATCGGAATTTTATGCTTCCCACATTTATAGGTAGAAGGAAATTTTCTTTTTAGAAATGATAAAACAAACATGATCTTTGAAAGTTCAGAGTTTTCTTTAGAATTGTTGATGTTTACGAAAATCCGCCATTTCATCATAGATTCAATATGTTGATCACGTGATATGTGATAATCATAGTCAAACTGTCTGTTCCTCATCACTTATCGATTTTTGCTGACTGATTGTTAACTTCTAGCGATTCTTCTCAAACCTCACCCCATTCTGTTTATCTTTTCATCTCTGCATCTCAGGTGACCAACATCTCTTTCAACTCATCATCAACAACAACAGTCAAAGAGCCCTTTGTCTCTGTCGTCTAGTCATTTCAAAGAGTCACATCATATTTCAATCGATCGCTTCTTGGAAACCATCAGCTTTCAGCTTTCCGGAAAATGTATCCATTTTTTATTAGTATCAGCACATTTGACTAAAATAAGTTGATTTTCAAGAGGGGACAATCGATAGTATAGACCAATCGATTCAGCCATACAATTCGTTTCCTCTGATGTAAACTGATTGACTGCAGCTATACCTTCGGTTGTATCGGACTGCGAAGCGATTAGCCACAGGGCCACGTGCAGGGTTGATTCGATTAGTCGCCGCGTTTTGTGTCCTCAAATACAGAAGACGAAGACAAAACGGAGTTTCACTGGAAACGGGCATGTGATCGACACGTGAGAAGCAGATCTGGTGAAGAAATGGGATGAAGAGCTGCTATGTAAAGAATCAAGCAGGAGGAATGAAGCCGGTTGGAGGAAGGGAAATGAACAGAATGAGGGAATGAAGTGCAGCACGGCTCTGCCCTCGAGGCGTCTTCTTCTTCTCCTTATGATTCTTCAGATTCACTGAGCAAAGAGTCGATGAGTACACACAGATTGTTGATCGAGACAGAGACGTTCCTCCACCCCCCTCACATATATTCTCAGCTGATTCCTCAGGCAGTCCTCAGATAAAAACTAACCAACAAATCCAAATATCGATTTTTGAAATCAGAGAGATATTCGCGTCAACTGTTGATATGAACCATCGATTGAATGAAATAGCAGCAGCAGCAGTGACAAACATCTGACAACTCGCAATTTCAACTCTCATTGCATCAGATGTTCGCATGTGTTTTTCACGAAAACCTTTCGAAATTGAAATGCAAATCATACTATAGGGTGCTCTGTAAAGTTCAATCAAATTACATCACGTCATGAAATATTCAACAGAAATGAAAAACGACATAACACAAGGAAAATTTCTAGTCTTTTTACGAAATGAACTGTAAAGAAGATCATTTTCAGGCAGTGATCTACAGTAATGGAGTGGAAATGAAACAGATCGGGCCCGGAGACGATTATCAGTTTGAAGAAGTGTCTAATAGCAGGTCAGTATTGATGTTAATAAACGAAACAGAGGATGCAATTGCATAGTCATTTGGATAGTTGATCTCTTGACTCTTCACTCTTCCAAACTGTCAATGGGCTTTGATTCTCTGTTATTTATTATTCTGAGTGCATTGCGCGTCACTTCGCTATCATTTTGAGTACAAATTGTTATAAAAGCCACCACTTGCATCTACAACTTGCACATAATGTGTGAATCGATGATTTCATCAGTTTCATTCTTTCCTACTTTCATTTCTAAAATGCCATTCATTCTATCGATCTGCCATTGTCCGACTTTTATTTATCAGTTTGTATTTAAATTTCTCTCGTGCGTATTTCCAAAATTTCTTTGTCCTTCCTCCGTAAAAATGCCGTGTCAATTTCACTTTTTGGATTTGGCCTGCTCCTTATTCTCTTCCAATTGTGTTATTGATAGACCCGAGTGGAGGAGATGGGAGAAGGCAGATATGATTATCTTTTATCACAAAGTGCATCGGAGGGGCGACAGTCAACTAAATTTGTTTGACTTTCAAAATTCGATCAATTTTGTACGATTGTCTGTCGGCTCAATATCCCCCAGCTTCATCCATGTGCATTCGAAGGCACGTGAATGTGCTATTGCCCTTGGCCCCGCCCCATCTATTTGTGTATCATTCGCGTTCTCCTTCCACATTCAACATTCAACGTGCACAATCAGTCTTTCTCTATTCTTCTCGAAGCCACGCCCACTTCTCCGCCCTTCAGCTTTTCTCTGATTCTACACGCATTTCTTCCCTGTCTCCTCATTCCCTCTCTATTGTCACCCCTCTGAGCGCTTCCTCACTGGATTCGTATCTTCTGTCAACTTTGCCCATCTTTCTCGAATTATCTTCAATTTTCCTAATTTCTCTCGATGCTGAATTCAGTCATCTTTCGGAATATCGATCTGTCTCTTTCTTCTTCAAAGACCTCCTTGAGAAACTCGTTTCCATCACCGTAACAGAGCGTTGTTTTTAAAGATGACAGTCTTCAGCAATCAGTCAGCTATAATCAAATCGTTCTTTCGCATCAACATCGTAAATTTGCTTCTTTTTCTGGTCGATATCTCTACCTCTTTGAATCTTTAAAGATGGGCACGTGTCATATCGGTGCCAGTCACTAGTTTCATGCAGCCTTGCTTTGATATTTCATACATAGATCAGTCTGTTTTCTTCCCTATAAATGGGCTATCGAATATCAAATCAGTGCAATGTGATTCTGTTCTCATTCAAATAACCTCTTTTCGATCGACTGATCCTCTGGACAGATGCTTTCAGATTCTCCTCACAAATTCAATCATTCGCAGCTGACCTAGGACCAATTACTCTCCTCAAAATGCATGTAGATCAACTTTGTAAGGCCCTTGACACTACAGATTTGGATGATGAGATAAAACCGGTCATAAGGTAGGTTATAGGCAGTAGGTGAAGTGATAAGTTAGAATAGGTAGAGAAAAAGTGCCTGCACTACTTGGGTCTCGAAAACAAATCGGTTCGCAAAAAATAAGAAATCCGGTTATCATTTTGATCAACTCGGGTGACGGCGATGAGTGCTAATAGTTCAAGTGAAGTGTTTTTGTTTGTGGCAGGCGGTCACACATTTGATCGTTCTCTGAGGGCTGCTTGGAAAATTGAGAAGAGGGATGAAATTGCTCGAAGAAGATCCACTGTACAACAAAATGAGTGAGGGAGGGAAAACTGTATAGAGCATCAATTATTGCAATGGAATGAGAAGCAGGGAAGAGCTGCACGAAATCAACAAAGCTGAGAGAATTCGTAAAAGTCTCGTGCTGCACAGCAGCAAATAGCCACTCTGACCACTACTCTGCTTCTCTGCTCTCTTCCAATCTCTCCATTCTTCCTCCTGCAATTCACGTGCTCCTAAGGGCCAGACCAAAGTCCTTACGGCCTGACTCCTCTTTTTATTTGTCCCTGCTTCTCATCCCTCTCTTCTCTTTCGCTGATAATCTCGACAGAGTGATTGCGCCCCGTTGCTTTCTGATACTGCAAGAAGCTGAAAAACCGAGCTGAGCACAGACAGGACGACTCAGAGGAAATAGAGAGGAAATGGAGAGGGGAAAGTATGCAGAGAAATGGAAATCGTGATCAGATACAGAATGAATCACACATTCCGAGGATATAGTAATACAGACAAAAAATCACTAATTAATCTTTGTTAATTTAGATTTTCAAGTTATTATCTATAAATTCTAACAATTTCCCAATTTTCACCCGAATGAAGATAGACCTAGTGAAACTGAGCTTTAACACCTTTGATCTTTTCGATGTCTAGTTTAGCAGCAAAATCAAGGAAAACGATAACTTCAAAAATTATCTGCCATTGACCTTCCTACTGCTACAATTCTCGTATCACCTAATTCCTCCCCGCTTCTTTCACCTCTTCTTCCTCTATTTGTTTCCCTGCCTAATATGCAATCGTGCATACACTCGCCAACCCTGCAAAAGCGAGAAGAAAACGTAGAATCAGATACACAAAATCAGAAATCAAGAAACCAAAATAAATGATGCAGACATGTAAATTGGGAGAGAAGGAATGAAACTATTCCGGGACCGAGACAAAACAGGGCAATTAATTTGACACCGCCTGAAATTCTTGACAAAACTATAGTTGAGTTATACTTTATTTTAGCTAGGAAAAAATCAATTAAACCGTAGAAAAAATCTTGATGAAAATTGGCGCATTTTAATGAGGCAGCGGATATGCGCTAGTGAATGTCGTTCTTGTTAAGATAATACGTGATCGCAATAAAGCGATAATCGAATAAAAATAACGCCGAAATTCACGAGAATTTAGTAGGAAAAAGTGCGACGCGTTTAAAAATATGACGATTAGGGAAAACAAGAGATGAGATGCGCAGGAGAATTGGCTGATTACAATATGCTGTGTGATCAAAATATTGGCCTAAACAGCAATACAAATCCAGCTATTTTAGAAAATGAATGAAGATTAAATTGCTGAAGAAAAAGCAGATCGAAGAAGCGCAACTCGACCAAAGTCTTCATGAGCAGGACTTGCGATTGCAGTAATTAGCACCGAATTAGAGATGAAAAATTGCGAAAATAAAAAAAGCGATGATGAATGAGAACAAGTGGTCTGCTGAATTGGAGCGCGAATTCATAGAAACCGCGAAAAGCCGCTAGTTTTCGACTTCGATTTTCTTTTGCTTGGTTTCGAGTTGCGATGGTTGCGGAAATTACCGTTTCTGTGCTGATTTCGAGTTGCCGCAAGAAACGACCCAAGTAGGGCAGATTTAGGTAGTTTCAAGATGACGGCATGAATAGTTAGGAAGTTCAAGATGGCGATTACCTAAAGAACATCTCCATGCCGCCATTTTGTTGCTTTTCGGATAGATTGTTGAAATATCGAACTAATTGCTTGATTTGCAGCAAGGACAACGATGAGACAGTCGGCCTGGAGCTGTCAGACCTGCACACGGTCAACACGCTAGGAGTCGGTGGATTCGGCAGAGTCGAACTCGTTCAGGCACCCAATGGAAAGACATTCGCGCTGAAGGTAAACTGAAAGAAGCATTTTTAAAAGAATTGTTTGAATTCAGGTAATGCAGAAAGCTCACATTGTGGAAACGAAACAGGTCAACCACGTGGTTGCTGAAAGGAAAATCCTCCTCAACTCAGACTGCCCTTTCATTGTCAAGTAAGAAATATTCTCTAAGCATCTTTTTTAACTTTTGAATTTCAGATTGTACCGAACTTTCCGTGACAATGAGCGCATCTACATGTTGCTTGAGCCCTGTCTCGGTGGTGAGATCTGGACAATATTAAGGAAAAAGTAGGAATTAGAAATTCATCAGAATTTCACAATTTCGTGATTTTCAGAGGCCGCTTCGACGAAAACATGTCACGGTTTTATTGCGCTGGCGCACTCGAAGCTTTGGATTACCTTCATAAGGTAAACAAATGTGAAATTGATACAGATCAAGTCGATTTTTTCCAGAAAGGCTACGTCTACCGAGATCTAAAGCCCGAAAACATGCTGTTGGACAGAAGCGGATATCCGAAACTCGTCGATTTCGGATTCACCAAGAAGTTGAAGGCAGCCAAGACATGGACATTTTGTGGCACTGCAGAATACGGTACGGAACTATTTCTTTGAAAAATGCATAACTCGAGATATCACGTGGAAGCTCTTATTATATCAAATCCAATCGGCCAGCAAGCTTTTAGCCAGAGACTTTTATTGATCGATGTGATTTAAGTGGCCCCTGAAATAGTGCTGAACAAGGGCCACGACATGGGAGTGGACATCTGGGCGTTGGGCGTGTTCAACTACGAGCTGCTGACTGGATCGCCTCCTTTCTCGAGTCCTGACCCTATGATCACCTACAATGCTGTCATCAAGGGATTCGCATCCTGGGCTTGGCCTAGGTAAAAACCATTCTTACTGAATCTCAAAATTACTTTGATTTTCACAGAAAATTGGAAGATGAATTATTGATTTTCCCCCTTTCAGGTACATGTCAAAAGAAGTGGTGGATTTGATTCTGTCGGTGTGCAAGTTCGAGGCGACAGAGCGTATCGGCTACGCGAATGTCGACGAGATCAGAAACCACTCCTGGTTCGAGGGATTCGACTTCGCCGCCTTCAAGAAACTCCAAATGAAGCCATCCTATTTGCCTACGGTGAGCATATTCTTGAAAATGATAGAAATTGAACTTTTCTTTTTATAATTTCATGATTTCTTTGGTTCTAAACTTCCGAAATATTCTTTTCATCGTCACTAATGTCCATTTTTCAGGTGAAATCAACAACAGACACCTCCAACTTCGACTCGTTTCCTCCATTCGACAACTTCACGACCGGCGAAGTCCACGAATGCGATTTGGACTTCGAGGAATTCTGATCCTTTTCCACTGCTGGTTCCTTCTAGAATATTCCCTAAATATGGCATACCGATAGGCCAAAATCCCTATATCCCGGTTAAACCCCTTTTTCTCATTCCACCCTTCTGTCTTCTCATAGCGCTTATGGCGTACATCAGCCGGGAATGCCATTGATTCTCCATCTCGCATAGGAATTTTTGCATTATGAGCTTATTTTGTGTATATCAACTGACGCCATTTTAGACGTTCTTTGTCACTTTCTCACTTCTCATTCTGATTTTCGCTATTTCGGCTCACTGTAAATTTAGCTGCCGCATCTTAGAAGTCTGCGAAGAGCTTGTTTCATGTTTGTCCATTTTTGACATTTTATATTTGTAAGTATGCTTTGTTCTATCATTTCGACGGGTGACTTCCAAATTGTATATCTTTTAGCAATGTTTTGTTTTGTATTTTATCTTGTACATATAGTGAAAATGAGCAAAGTTGGCTTCTTGGAAAGTTCATCGAGTTTCGAGTACAAGTAGCTTTGACGAAGAAGAAATTTGACTTTTCCAAAAAGCCTCGCAATTGATTGATTAACTGTCAGATCTATCTGTTTCTGTGCAAAGCAATTCCGAATCAAATGAAGAATTTATCCACTAAAAACAACTGTTCTTGTAAAATTTGAAACATTGTAACAGAAATAACGATAACAAGTACTTTCCAACAAAAATTCGAAAACAACTAATAATCAGGGAAATGATTGATTCTGTAGAGGAAGAATTTACCGTCTCTGCAGCCGACTCCCAAATAACCACTGTTGGGGGAGAAGTCCAGACTTTGGACGTCTGTCACCTGAAAAATGGTCGTTTGGATAGGAGCCTATATATTTTAAAGTTCGAAACTACTATTTTCTCATATAGTGATACCGTACAGCTTTCAGGCTTCCTGTACTAGTAATCGGGTTTTAGGATGCGAGAGCGTAGGCAAAGAAGAGAAATAAGAAAGAGTCAGTTACCAATACAGGAGGAGGTCCAAATTTCAATTTTTATAATTGAAAAAGCAAGAGAAGTAAAAGCTTTTAGATACTATTTCTTGCATATTTCGGTTTCTACGATAAATTTCGTTAAATGAAAATCCTACCTTTTCATGTTGCTGAGGGAAGTTCGGATAGACTGATTGACTGCCAATATGGGCGAGACGAAGCTGATTTTGCTGAAAAGAACGATTCCAGATTTTATTAGGGTTCAGATGGTGAAATATTGATGAGCAGAAGAACGAAATGCGTAAATGAACTAATTTCCTAATAAGCGCGTAAAAATGAAGTGTGTAAGAATCTCAATCAACTTCTGGCCTCAATACTTATCCCATTTAAAAAAATGTTTATATTGTTAAATCATTATAATAAACATTCTTCTAAACATAACCTCCATTTGATTAAAGAATAACAAATGAATTACCTTGACATGACTGGCCATAGCGAGGAGTTGGCTGTCAGAGTTGAAGGCAATTGCCTGGCAACTGGTGGTGAGGTTGTCGAATGCCATCATCGGCTTTGGGTTGTCGTTCGTTCTTGCCTGACTGGGGTCGTACACATTCACAAAACCTGTGTCGCTTCTGAACAAAGGGACATTTGAGAACTAAGAAATAACAGATGACGCGTTCTATCTTTTCCCACATTATCTGATCCGGTTTATTAATAAAAAAAGTAGTACCGAAAAAATCATACAATTATCATCATATTAATTTTCTGAGCTGAAAAATGTGCTATCCAGCATTCTATTACTTTTTTAATTGGCTCAAAATGTGCATATTCGTTCAATTTTTGTGGTGCCACTTTTATTAGTTGTCTTTGATCCTACTTTCACCCCTTCAACTATCCATCACTAACTATAGATCTACTCATCTCGTAATATCGTCATTTATAAATTGCCGGAGAGTTGGATAAAATTGAAAGAATAATAAATAAAGCAGACATACGCAGTTGCGAGATAGTCGCCCTGTCTGCTGATTGACAGCGCAGTGCCGTGCACAGAGCCTTCGTCCACAAACGTATGCAGCCACGATTTGCCATTCCGAGTGTCAGCTACCATCACATTACCGTTTTCTGAGAACTCAAAATAAACCTCAATTCGAGCTGTTCTTGCTCTTTTTAGGGTTCGCAAGAAATTTTTATTTTTTTAAGCCATGAATGAGAGATCTGATCAGAAGATATAAGAGTAATGAAAGTCTAGAGACATTTTCAGATTTAGAAAGCTCATTGTATTTCTCCACCACTTGAATTTTAGCTGAGTTTGAGTAGAATGGTCAGGTATTCTCAGGATGCTGGCTTCAGCAAGGAAATTTCAAAAATAATAATTCATAGATCATCAATTCAATGCAAATTATCAGATGCAAACGTTTCAAAGCGTGTAGCGTATTCCCGGTACCAGGTAGAAAGTTGGCAGATTTAAATAACCGATAATCTTCAAGATTTGTATGATAAGAGAAAAAAAACCAACCTGTAATAGCCCACAGCTCATTAGATCCTCCTGGGAAGAAGTTCGCATCGACGACTTTGCCGGGCGCGACGAGCTGTCGAACGTGCTCCATGCTGTTGGCGGCCAGAATGTGGATCTGTGAATCTCGAGCTGCAATGGCAATCAGCTTGTTGTCTGAGGACAGCGCGAAACGACCCACTCCTTGACGAGGAATTGCTAAAAATATACAAACAATAAAAATATTTTTTCAGAAATTAGCATTTTTAAAAATGAGCATTGTTGATAACATTGATTGCCAAAGTCTTGGAATAAAAATAAAACGACTCACAAGCCGGCATTCGAATCTGCATGACTTTGGCGGATTCCATGTCGTACTTCATCAGATATTCCTAAAAAATCAAATATCTTTCCCAGATGATTTATAAAGAATACCGTAGCGAAAGATCCACACAGAACGGTGGTTCCATTGGAGGTGATTTCCATTCTTCTGATCGCGAATTTCTTCAATTCCACGTTCTGCAGGAAATGATCTTCTCTCGCATTTTCACTCACCTAAAATATCTTTCCTTTGAAATAAATGCAAATGTAAGATTTACTTTGAACAATTGAATGAGTCCCTGCTCAGTGGCAGTGATGACGACAGGCCTGGTTCTGTGGAATCTGACCACATTGACAGAGCGAGTCGAGTGGCGGCCGATTGTGATGTCCGGTACGCGACTCGTCGAAATAAGGCCTCGAGGCAGAAATTCGTCCTTTTCAACGTATCTGAACGGAAAAGTCGAGTAAATTTCAAATAATGCCGTATTTAAGAACGATTTCAATTCTCAGCAAATATTGTAATTCTCGCAAGCAAGGGAATTTTATGAATTTTTCGAGTACCAAAAATCACCAAGAATAAAAATTACCTCCCAACAGATCGAGTCATTTCTCCAATCGCCTGTGCAACTTCATCGTCAGAATCGACGTCTTCCTCTGAAAGATAAAGGATATTATCCTTGAACAAATAATTTCCCACCTTTCTCCGCTGCCTTATTCTGTCTCTGATTCTTGGTAATAGCCCAGGCCGGCGCTTTTCCTGCATTGTGAGTTCGTTGGAACGCCTGTCTCAGGCGAGATGCATAGTCCTAGAAGAAAAAAGTTTGCAATTTCACACTGAACAGTGATGAAGCGATTAGTTAAAATTTCGAAGCAAGAAAAAGTGAAAATTATCGAAATGTCATATATTCGCTAAGCCTAAAAATGGATAGGTTGTGATAATCATTAAAAAAGAACCGATTGATTTTAACATGTTTACAGTTAGTAAGAAAACCCTCAGAAATAATAAAGGTTTGTCCAATATAAAATTCGAAAATTGCCCACCTTAGCATTAATTTCCTCGCCCGTATCAGTGCTCTTTTTAATCAGTACTTTGGTCTTCTTCCTGGGCAACAGCACAGTTTCACTCACTTCGTCTTCATCGTTCCATGCAGCTGCACTCCGTTTCTCCTGAACAACTCGTTTACTTTGATTCTTCTAGGTCTTGCTTACTGTAACCCTTTCCACTTCCACTTCTTCGCCCTGTTGCCCTTCCTCCTCGCCACTTTCGTCATCACTCGACTCCTCTGTCCATTTCTTCCCGAACAGTCGTGCCTCCAGTCGCTTCTCTTCTTCTGCACTCACGGTCTTTCTCGGGGAGAGTTTCTGCAAAAATGTCAATTTTATCACATTCAAATTTCGTATGATATCCAGGAAGAAGGCATTTTTCTGCGAGAAATTCGAAAACTACCTTTCCATCAGCACTGTCATCCGGTTTCGCCGATCCCTTCTTCGGAAATGTCCTTTTCGGTTTTCTTGCTTCCTCCTTCTCGCCCCCTTCTACCTTTTCGAAATATCGAGGCGCCGACTTTTTAGCCATCTAAAAACAAGTTGAATTTTAAAGATTGAAGTGAAAAATAAATAAAATATTTCATCGTCGTAAGAACGATATTTGATCCTCATAAAATTGAAAGTGAAAATTACAAGCAGCACTTTATTCTGCAGAATCGGAAATTAGCCACAAGAAAGATTAAAAGAACAGAATGAGTTCGTGAATTGAAAATCTAATAAATTATAGAAATACTCAGAAAACTTTACCCAACACAAACACTCGTCGATAAAAATGTGCTAAAAGAAATTCTAAATGAAAATAGAAAATATAAAAATTAGGGGATAAATATCATCCTTAAGTAGGGTAAATTTCGAAGGGAGAAATGAATTAAACCGGTAAATGAGAGTGAGAAAGGAATAAGGGGTAAGGGCTAGAGGAGAGAAATAGAGCCTGGGACTGTACCCGAGTGAACATAATCATAGAAGTGGAGCGATCAGCAGAATTTGATATAAATCTTACCTATTTCTAATCAACATGAATGAATGAATGAGATCACAATTTCAGAGTTTGAGGAAATGAAATAAGGCGAACTATGGAGAGATGTGAGGAAATAGAAATAAAGGATATTTGAGATGCGCACCTAGCTATTAATGGTGGAGGAAAGAGGATAATTCAGCTAGCCTTGGAAAGATAGAACTCAAAGTCGTTGACGATGGCCTGGTCGAGACCCTGCAGCCAGTCGGGATGCGTCTGGTAAATCTGCTTGTATGCATGTTCCGCGTAGAACGCTGGAAAACAAGTTTTCTTTCAACAATAAACATTCCTAAGTTACGTTAATCAATTCATTTTCAACAACACGGTGACGGTAAAAGTTTATCAGCCGTGATTATAAATGATAAATTCTAAAAAAAATTCTCACCCTTGTCATTAGGAATATGAGCGATGAAGGACTCCAGCTTGGGTGCATTGGCGAGTCTGCAGTAGGGGTTGACGAACTCGCCCTCGGCATTGTACATCGAGGCTTGCTCCTCTTCTGGAGACACCGCAGCCACTCGTTCGGGGGCCAGACGCGCGAAGCTCGCCATACAACTCGCTATTTGACAGTACGTTTCCCTAAAGATATTCGTCAAGTCGCATGAAGTACGTTAAAATAGCGAATAAGCGAATTTATAGCTATGGCTTCTTTTAAAATATTCATGCACCTGAGAAATAGAGGTAAGGATATAAGTTGGGTAGGCTAGGTTGAATAGTATCTAGAAATCTAGAAGCAGTCTACTCGTGCTGCTCGTCATTTTGAGATCGAAAATGACCATCTTTCCATACCCCCATACTCTTTAAACAGGTATATGTATTTTCACAAGTGTGCGGATGTATGGCTTTTACAAGAGGCTTTAGTTATAAAATTCCAGTTGGTCCTTGTAAAACTTGAAAAAATTGCAGAAAAACGATCATTTTTCTTCAGTGAAAATAAGCAGAATTGTTTCTTTTCGATGACATCTCACAAACTGCTCACCTATTGATGCAATTGTGCGCTTGCTCGAGAAGTCTGCCCATTCCAATAAACACGATCCGTCTTTCTTCGTAGTTGATCATCGAGGAGATTTCCTGCAGAGTCGTCAGCAGAACTCGGTCCAGAACCATTGTGAACATCCCTGTCTGCATCTTCTCCACAGTCTAGAACGAAGCAATGAAGTAACAATATAGATTTGCAGAATGTGGATAAAGAAAGAATTTCTACAAATTAGTCACGATCTGATAGCATTTCTGACAGATCATTAGGGTTGCAGATTTAGATCCGAATAAAACCCGATCGGGTCTTCCTCTCCTCCTTCGCGCTTCTTTTGCACTCTATCCCCCAATATGCTATTTTGTCGTTCTGTTTCTCATATTATATCACATGTCGGGGGTTTCAATGCCCGATCGACGTCTCAAATTTGCAACCCTGCAGATCGCCATATTTGATTTGCAAGAAAATAGTATCATTTTGAAATAAACACTACCTTAATGAAATCCTCGGCCCCTCGGAGAATGATGAATTTGAAGAGGAAGAGACAGAAATGCTTGATGAACTTGCTGGTCTTGCTGTTCTGCATTCGGTTGAACATTTGCGAGAGAATCACGTTCGCTGGACTTTGAGGATCAGTGATCATCTGAAAATGAGAAAATTAGATGAATAAAATGGAATGAGAGTCCTAATTCTATGACCATCCTTTGCACAACAAAAAAATAAAGGTGGGCCATAGTTATAGCCCTCCAATCCAACTATTCGTCATAAATTTCTGTGATTTAAAGAAAAGTGAATTCGAAATGAACATTTCATTCATTTTTCGAGAAAATGTGGTAGAAACTTATGGAAAAACGCTCAAAATGCTCTCAACCGACTGCGCCGGAATTTTGGCATTGTGAACGATTTTGTTTTATCCTTGTAAAGAAAAATAAATACCTCCAAATGTGGAAGGAGAGCAGAGGCGAGTTGAATGGCGTGCTGATCGAGCGCCTTGATGCAGACGAGTCGAACGAAGTGGCCCATCAGAACCTTGCCGTATTCGGGCAGCACTGTTTGAGGGGCGTATTTCAGGTAGAACTGAACAGCGAAAAATGAAAAACTCAGCCAATCATATTTGCTTTACCTCCAAAACAGTGAGAATGGCAGGGATGTTGGCAGAACGCGACCAGAGCTGCTCGTTGAGGAGGAAGCCCACGAACGAGGCGAACTGGCCGGGAGGGGCTTTCCGCATCACGTTCGAGGCAAACAGAGCTCCTGTAAGAAGCATTTTTAAAAAGTAGTAAAGTTTAACTAATTGTAAAGAAGAAAAACTGCTACGTTCTGCTGGGTTTTTTTTCCAAATTGCAAAAAATGGCTGTATTTATCGACGGAGAATGAGAAATGCAGAGAAATAAGAAAAAGTCGCCGACAAATACAGGGAGGACCGCAAAAATATGTAGCGAGTTATAGAGTTTGAAGATATGATGAAAAGACTAGTAAAATTACCAATCAACTGCAATGCATATGGAATGAGATCCTCCTTGTCCTGAGTGAGAATGGCTTCGATCAGAGGGAAGAGTTGAGTGTCCAAACTGCCTTGCAGAATTGTTGTTGTCTGGAAACAAATACAAGTTTTTTGTTATAATGATTTCTCTAAGCTCTAACCTTCTTGATGAGAACACACATCGTCTCGAATAGGAAGTGAGTGTGAACAGGGTCTGCCGGATTCTTCGTGGTTGCATCCACAAGCACCGCCAGGCGAGAGGCAATTGCACCCGCGTGATGCGCAGATTCGTCCTGAAACAGGCATTCCCTTCTATTTTGCGTATTGGATAGAATGGTCATTTTAGTTTACGTAACTTATTATCATTATCATACTTTCAGCCTATAAAATGTTAAAGTGCACAATTTCTCACATCAATGATGCTGATGACTCTTAGAATGGCCTTGATCAGATATGGAGAATTCTGTGACTTGGGATCCTTTTCGAAGGCAGTCACCAAGTTGGAGAGCAGAGAGGCGACAGGCACTATTTGGGCAGAGAAAACCTGAAGAACATTATTGTTTTTTTTGTAAGGAAATGTCTTACCAATTGACCCTGCTCATTTTTAGTGATGAGTATTTTGTCAAGAGCGTAGGCGACGTATTTGTGGATGACAGGCAGCTCGGCAGTCAGCAGCTGGTCACAGGCACGCACCACTTCGATCAGCACCTCAGGTGAGAACTGGTTTCGGAATGTTACGGAGAATCTGCAACAAATCAGAAATAGGTCAAATGAAAAATAGGGATCTCACTTCAAAGCATCGGCTTTGAGGATGGGATTTTCGTTGACAGGCCCAGTCAAATGCTGACGAACTTGCTGAGTGTAGAATTCTGTCACGTTGATCTGAAAATGATAATATTATGTTGAATTTGGTATTTTTAAAAAAAATAATCCCTCTGAGCAGATAAAGTGACATATAAATGAACGAAAGGGAAAAAGGTAAACTAGTCTGACCAGTTGACTTGTAGTGATGGCTCCAGCCCTGGCAGTCTCCCCTTTGGCAGCCATTGCAGTCACCAAGCAGTACACCACGTCCAGCTTCTTCCAGTTGCCCGCGTTCCGCAACTCTCTGATTATCTGCAACAAAAGACGCTTTTTTTTTGTTTACGAAAAAGACAATACATGTGCAACTTGGCTTCTTATAATTATCATTGCATCATAGCGATGAAAATACTACTCTTCGTCAGACTACTATTTCTCGACGACAGCCATTTTCAGCCCTTGTTTCGCATTTGAAAAGCGGAAAACGTCTCCCGGTGAGAAATAGTAGGCTGGTGATAGGTAGTCTGCAGCTTGCTTTTCGCTTGTTAGAAATGTCGAAACATCGCAGCTATGCAACAGGAAGAAATAGAACGCAAAATGCGAAAACGCTTCCTTATTCTCTTAATTCCATGGCTTGCTTTGCCATGTGGCGATGTTGCGACATTGTGCCCTTTCCAGGAGGTCCAATTTGTGGACTGAATTACTTCCAACACAACAAGAAAATGAAAATAAATGAAATGGAATTCTCGATAGGCTAGCAAGATATTGTACCTGAACAAGAATCTGGAATAGTTGCGTCTCGAACCGTCTGCAGAGAGCCCTGACGAGATCGATAGCCCCTCTCCGTCTGGTCCCGATATCCGTGCCCTCCAAGTCCCTCTTCATGTAGTCCAAAGGCTCGTCCTCGAACAGCTCCAAATCCTCCTGTCGCAGCGTCATATTCTTCACACAGACACTGTCTGCAAATATGCTTTGTGCAAAAAGAATATAGAACAGCTGATTTACTTGCAATGAGACCGAGAACTCCCTCGGCTGCAAAGTAGGACTCGTAGTAGGTGCGTTGGCAGATCATCGCCAGGAAATCCAGGGCGGCGCACACCATCGTGTCGTATCTGAAATACTAATTTTCATGAAATTAAAAAAAAAGCTAATTTTTAAAGAAGTAGCCAAATTTTAAAATGAGAAACATTATTTCAAAGAAAACGAACTCCCAGACCTTGTTTCGTTGCCAGTAGCTTCGACGAGGTGCCAAACGGCCTGCATGATGTCCTGCATGAACGGCATTATCTCCTCCTCGTAACGCTGCGCGTACAGAGTAACCACTTCACAGATTTCTGTCTGAAATGAAGGAATTGATGAAAGCGACGATGATTCCCCAGTCGAATACCTTCAACTGATCGAGAGAAGTTGGTTCACCGGCACTGGACACTTGCGAGGAGCAATCGAGTGCGAGCAGCTGCAGGAACCCGTCCATCCAGGGCTTTAGATGGTCCTAGAAATGAACGAAATAGTTTTCAAAAATATCAGGAAGAAATCGACTTATATTTTAAGAAAGATAGAAATTTTCTAAAATTTCGCTGTAATTTCCGAGAAATAAGGTATCAGATAATTCGATGGATCAAGGGGAAATCAAGTGCTTCCTTCTAGACAATTTTAGAAGGAAGCTTACCTCGAAGTACTCTGGAATATCCTGCACGCAGAGCGAGTGATAGACCTTGACGATGAGGCACATTAGGTTGAGCCACTGCGCAACTCCATCCGGGCCCAGCTGATTCTGCTGCGACACGAAGCCGACCATCTTGATGAACAGATTTGTCAGTGGAGCTTGCACCTTAAGTACTTCTTTTATTTCAACATCAGCCATGTCCGATGTACCGCTAAAAGACAGCTCTTGAGTTCGGACCAGAGATCCATCGACTTGGACTCGTATTTGAACTTTTTGAAGAGCTGCTCCATCGCGGACAGAGTCGGAATCAGCTTGTCCAGGTCGTCCGACTGCAGATGCACGGCCAAGAAGGGCACCAATTCGGGCCACTTCGAGGGAAAGTCACGCTGAATAATAAAATTGGCAAATGATTGGGATGATAAGCAGGAAGGGGCGCAATTTTAGAAAATCAGAATCAAGAATGTGTCGGAATTTCAATTCTACTTTCAAAGTCTCCATTTACACTGACGAGAAGATGAAGTGAAAGCCACCTTAGCGATGAGATGGAGCGCGTGCGACAGCTGATTCTGGAGGTTGCCTTTGCAGGCGAACATCGCTTCCAACACGAACTTGCGGATTTTGTCCTCTTCTTCTGGAGCCACGTCGAATTCGGGGGAGGGACCCTGCAAACGTTAAACCCATAGAAAAATCTCGTTTTCTTCTCAAATAAATAAAGTCATCTTTACCAAAATTCGGCTTCTTGTAAGAGCTGTACACTAGCAAAATAGGAATAAGGGTAAGGGTTCGATAGATTAGGCTAACGTTTGTTTTTCTCGAAATACTCTACTCATGCTGCTCATCATTCTGAGATCAAACATGGTCTACCTTTCTTTACCCCTATCCCTTGTATACAACCATACGCAGATTTGACAAGTATACGGCTTTTGCAAAAACTCCAAAATGCTCAAAACTAAATTAAGTTTATTCAAGACTTTTTATAGCCCTATTTTAGGATCATCTTTCAAAATCCAAATTTAAAGTGCCTACCCAATTGACTTTGACGAAATTCTTGAGGGCGATTGCAGCGGCCATTCGAATTTCTGCGGGCATCGACTCGCTGCACACCAATTCCAGCAGAATTTGGCAATAGCCTGAACAGTAATAATGGCTTGTTGCTTGAAAGGAATTTCCCAAACCAGGAGTCCGCTCGCCCTGTCTCAGCTGCTGCTCTGCCGACTTCCGAGTGCCTGCATCAGGGCTCAGAGTCTGTTGCAGCACCGCTGCTATTTGCTCCATCCTCTAAAATTACGTTTTCAGGAAAAAGAACTCGAAATTAACGAAACACATTCAAATAAATTCGTAGGGAAAATAAAACGAAAATTGGCGCAAGAAATGGCGCACCACTGCTAAACGCAGGAAGGAAGAGAAATAACGGGAAAAAGAAGGGATGTGGAAATAGCAATGAGTTAATTGATAGTGGCTGGGTTCTCAATCGTTCAATAATTTCGAATCTACCATGGAATATATGAATGATAAATCATCGAGACAGAAAATGATGATCGATAAATGAATTCAAAGAGCATAGAATTGAAAACAGATCAAATGTATGAATACACAAACATAGAGACAGAATTGTATGCACTAAGTGAAAAAATATGGAGAAAATTATTCAAGATTAGGCAAAGTTGATAAATGTCTAGCTTCAAACCAATTTCGACTATCAAGAGACATTCCACGAATAAACGGAACAACTGCCAAAGGGGGTCCGGACAACTGCAAAAGTGTCTCGGATCCGAACCAAAACTTATATGGTGGATACACCCATGAACCCTAATCACAAAAAATTAGGTTTTTAGGCCCCGTCCCCAAGTGGGCGGGGCTAGGTGGGGGTCAAAGTTGGGAGTTTTGACGATTTGACTGTAAACAGGAGGCACAAATTCTACCGATTTCCATAGAATGAGTATTAATAAAATATTGCAAATAAAAAAACATTTCTTTGCCTTCTCATGATTATTATTGAAAATCAATAAACTTATCAATTTCAATTATCGTTAATTACTCGAATAAGTTTTATTTTATTTAAAAAATAATAATTTTCTTTTCATTGTCTTTTGCCTCTGTCCTCATTCTCGCTCTTTTTGTCTCTTCACTCTTCACGCTCTTTTCGCTCAGCGGCGTGCGATGAGAAGAGGCGAGAGAGTAGTAGCGAGAAAGGTTAAGTAAATTCACTCCTATGTATTTCGTGACAGGCCGTGATTGCAATCAACTCTTTTACTATTTCCATTTCGAAATAACACTGGTGATTGTTTAGGTCTCCTAACAAAGATGTTAGCCAATCTACCAGTCGAAATTATACTGCTGATCTGCGAATATCCCGAATTCAAAGACCTGGGACAATTGGCCTGGACTAACAATCGAATGATGCGAATAATCAAGAAATATCTGCCGATGGCGCTCGAGAGGAAAACTTTACTCTATAGTAGGAAAATACTTCTTATATGAACGAAAATTAATTTTAGTATTAGTACGTTATCAAAACGGCAACTTTTGGGAAGGAAGAATTTGTCTGTTTGACTCGCATACTAATTCTGTTGAGCAGATTGCGAAATTTACTTATTGTTTATCTCCATGGGAAGTTATAATCACAAAAGATAAGGTAAATTAGTTTATTTGGCATTGCCAATTTTGTAAATTTTAGATTTTTGCATTGAATTCTTTTAAAGAGTCGTCTGAAATTTTTGATCTGAATACTCGGCAAATCAAAAAAGGTAGCATTACAAAAGCCAATAGCTTGGTTTAATTTTATTGCATTCTTTGCAGGACCAGATCCTCCTGAGTGGCGTAATGGTGCATCTGTTGCTTATTTCAAAGACAAATTGTACTACTTGGGTGGAAAGGATCCTGAAACAGAAAAAGCTACGGATCGAGTTGATGTAAGAAGATCGTATGAAAGTCCATGAAATAATTTATTCAGGTTTTAATAGATGGGGAATGGGAAACAGGACCTGCTCTTCCTTGTCTAATTAGTTATGCTCGAACAATAACATGCGATGACATTTTATACGGTCACATTCTAGCATATTCATTATCATTATTGTAATTATGGCTATTCAGTTCTTAATGGATGGTGGGAAACTATTATTATATATCGATTATCAGACGATGAACGGGAATGGATTGAAATTGGAGAGATTCCAGAACGAGTTTCTTTCGGAGTTGCATCGCTAAATGGAAGAATTTACATAACTGGAGGATTAAAGTCGTTAATTTTGTATAATAACTAATGTATCATTATATATTTAGTGACGGAGGAACATTAAAATCCTGTCTGTGTTTCGACCCCTCAGCTCCAGTTGACAGTCGAATTTCTCGAATCACTTATATGAATTATGCAAGATGGGGTCATTCACTCATTGCCACTAATGGAAAATTGTATGTAATCGGGGGGTGAGCTGAGATTTTACATATCTTTATACCAAATATTTGTTAATTTAGATTTCAAAATTCAATCGAGGAATACGATCCACAAGCGAATAAATGGCGAGAAGTCGGGAAAAATAATTTGCATAAAACGCTATTTTACCGTAAGAAATTATGATGAAAGCTAAGTAAGAGACTTTGAAACGATTTGTAATAGTTTAGTTTTTTATTGGAATAATGATGAATATGAAGGAAGAATATACTTGTTCAAGTCATACGACTACTCAGTCGAAGAGATTGCCAAATTTTCCAAGAGTTATGTGCCATATCAAGTAGCAACTACACAGAATAAAGTAAATTCTTATGTTCGTTATTTTTGATAATTTCTCAAATTTCAGATTTTTGGAATTAGCTCATCTGAAAAGTCATTTGAAATATATGACTTGGATACTCGACAAATTGCAAGAGGTTTTATCAACAAATCCATGAATGATCGCGATTCAAAGAATTTTACAGGACTAGATCCTCCTGAATGGCGTAAATGTGCATCTGTGGCTTATTTCAAAGACAAATTATATTATTTGGGTGGAGAGGATCCTAAAACAGAGGAAGACACGAATCGTGTGGATGTAAGAAGACCGAATGAAAGTCCCTAAAATAATTAATTCAGATTTTAATAGACGGAAAATGGCAAACAGGACCTGCTTTTCCTCTTCCAATTGAAAAGGCTCAAATAATAGCATGCGATGAAATTTTATACGGTCATATTATAGCATATTCATTATTATAACTATGGCTATTCAGTTCTTGATGGACTTAATAGTCAAAAGATCTTTCGGTTATCAGACGATGAACGGGAATGGATTGAAAGTGGAGAGCTTCCAGAAAAACGATATCATTTCGGAGTTGCATCGCTAAATGGCAAAATTTACATAACTGGAGGAGTTAAAGGAATGAAGTAGTACATTATTTATCATATAAAATTAATAATTATATATTTAGTGATGATGATGAAGTATTTAAATCCTGTCTGTGTTTCGACCCCTCAGCTCCAGTTGACAGTCGAATTTCTCGAATCGCTGATATGAATTATGAAAGATATTGTCATCCGCTTATTGTCGTTAACGAGAGTTTGTATGCAATCGGAGGGTGAGCTGAGATTTAGCATATCTTTATACGAAATACTTGTTAATTTAGATTTCAACAATCAATCGAGGAATACGATCCAAAAGCGAATAAATGGCGAAAAGTCGGAAGATTAACATAAAATAAAGCTTGATTATAATCTCAGATTTCATATAGAAATTTTATTCAATAAAATGTGAAATAATAATTAAATTTCAATGCACATGATACAGACAACTCTCGAAGATATCCAGAAGTGATAAGGGATCATTGTAGCTGAAATAAATGTTCCTTTTAATCAGGGTTGTACGAACTGAACTGAACTTCGAACTGCTTGAAAGTTCAGGTCAAGTTCGATTTTTTCGAATTTCAGACAGCTCTAGATAATATGGAATGACCGTTCACAAGAAAGGAAAAATAAACATTCAAATGGCTCGAATGGCAACAAGTAACATAGCTAGACGATGCCGGAAAAGACAAGAATTAAAATAGGACAATGAATCGTTTCTCTCAATTTGATATTCAAATATTAAAATTTTTTCGAAAATCTTTTATAGCAAAGTTTTATATTTCCTGTTTAGTCAAATCGTCAAAATCACGACTTTCGACCCCACCTAGCTCCGCCCACTTTAGGGGCGAAGCCTATTTTCTGATTAGGCTCCAAGGTCCTAACCAACCATATATGGGTTTTGTTCGGATTCAAAAGTTGTAATTGTCCGGATCCTTGCTAGCTATTCGTGGGAATGGCTCTTAAAATTAAGCAAGAGTTAACAAAGAAAAACTTTATTATTTCCTTACAACGAGTCCCTTTTTGGGAGAAAAAGGTAAAAATCATTCACATTGACTATATCAAATGGGGAAAATGATGCCACAAATCAAACGAAGAAAGACGAATAAAAAGATAAAACAGAAAAAGGCAAATAAAATTTGCGCAAAATGAAAATGGGAATTGAGAATCTGCTCTCACGAATACAAGTTGACAAGTAGAAAGACAGATGCATAAAATCATAAAATGACTGAAATGATACAAGCAAATGAAATGCACAATGAATAAATAAATGGCTTGCACAAAATAAAGGGGAAAATGAACAGAAAATCCAAGAAAAATGCAATATTTCACAAATTCAAGTCAATAGAGCAAAATAAGCATGATGAAAATTTTAAAATTATGAATTATGCAGTGAAAAGTTGAAGATGGGATATGGAAAATTGGGGGAAAATGGGGAAGTGCAATCCGAAGCCTGATGCCGACAAGTATCACGCGAATTCGATTGCTGCAGTCGTCTGCAAATGCACAATGTTACCAAAATTAAGCGAATTTTCAACGGAATAATAATGCAATTTGATCTATCAATTTGACTATCTACTTCATCTTTCACGTTCCATTCTTCTCTACTTTCTTAAAATTTACCCTAAGTTGTTTTTTTTTTTAAATCAATTCCATTTTGTCTACCTCTATATCCTGCCTCAAGGCGATGTGAGTCCTGCCTTCTTTGCCATCGCGTAGAACTCGCTGCGTTTGTTGGCCAGCAGTGTTTGGGGCGAGTCGAACTCACGAACCAGCCCTTCGCTCAGCACGATTATCCTGCACGTTTTCGATAAGAACAAGAAAATCAATAATGAAAATTAGGCTTCTTGTAAAGGGCATATACACCTAGGAATAGAGACAAGGGTAAGAATAGTTAGGTAGGCTGATTTTCGTCTAGAACTATTCAACTTAATACGCTCAACACAGCCTACCTTGCCCTATCAGTAACTCTTATATGGAGTCAAACTTTTAGAGGTGTATATTTTTTCAAGTGTATGCCTTGAATGTTTTTTTCAAGCCTGAAAATTCATTTTTTCAACAATTTCCACCTGTCATAGTCCATGATTGTGTTGAGCCTGTGAGCGATGGTGAGCACAGTGCTTTCTGCGAATTCCTCCCTGAACAGTCATTTTTTGCAATTGATTGTCATCCTGTCAAACCAACCGAATGGTCTTTTGGATGAGTGCATCGGTGCTCACATCGACAGCTGCAGTGGCCTCGTCCAGAATGAGCACTTTCGACTTCCGAAGTAGGGCTCGCGCCAGACACACCAGTTGACGTTGTCCCACACTACAATGGGATAATATTGTCTATGAACGTTCACTTGGAATCAAGTTTAAAAAGCCTTTCTTTCTCTTCCTTCTTTGAGTCACTGAATATGGACACAAACGTGCAGTTGTTCTTTTCATGATCATTTATTGTTTTTCGCGCTTTTAAGGATAATTAGTCAACTAATTCTTATAACCATCGATAGTTGGCAAGTGTTCGTTGCGAAAAAATTAACGATGAAAAATGTCGTCAAATCATGGATGTCCGAGGTTCAATGAATGAAGAGAAAGAAACGCTCTTTTTACTTTATTCCAAGTGCATCGACAATATCATCTATTTGCCTTACATTTCCCATTTCTTATGGACAGGTTGTGAATTGCAACATATCTTTTATAGAGTTGGCTAATCAATTTTGTAAATTTCTAAAATCGTCACTTCAATTTCCCACCTGATATTTTCTCCTCCTTCAGTGATTTCATGCATCAGCCCTGCATGTTGAGCCATGGCGAAGGGCTTCAGGTTCGCCATTTCCAGTGCTCTCCAGATTTCTTCGTCAGAATGACGACCGAATGGATCCAGGTTGAATCTGAATGAAATTGGTTGAGAACAAGAACCGAGTTTTGGATAAAAAATGAAAGGGCAAAACAGACATGAATTGCATTTGTGCAAGAAGAAAGTCGTTATGAAAATCGGCCACAATTTACCTGAGAGTGCCAGAGAAGAGGACGGGATCCTGCGGGATGATTGTGATGCGACTGCGCAGGTCGTGCAGACCCAACTGGGCGATGTCGATTCCGTCGATGCAGATGCGGCCCTCGGCAGCCTCGATCATCCGGAACAGAGCCAGCGTCATCGAGGACTTGCCCGCTCCCGTCCTGCCCACTATGCCCACCTTCTCGTGCGGGCGGATCGAGGCCTGCAGCTGCTTGACCACCAGGTCCAAACCAGGACGATACCTGCAGCAAGCAACTCATTAAACGAGATGAATGAATAGTAGTAATTTGTATTCTAGGAAACAATAAAATCCAACTTTCTCTTGGAATTTTTAATTTTGAATCTTCCTTATTCCTACTATATCCTATCACCACAATGGGCCAAGTGATCTTTTCGCGATTTTTCAAACTTTTCTTTGCCTTTAAGCTAGAGTTGATAAATCTTCGATGGTGAATGAGCACGATTCCAAAATTCCTGCCAACCTAGTGGAATATCCCTGTAGTTCGATTCTGCCTTGAGCGGGCCAGTCCTCAGGCGGCTGTCGGTCCTCCTCACTCTCCCAGTCAGCCTCGGGGGTCGTCTCGCTGTACTCCTTGACCCTCTCCACGGACACGATGTTCGTCTCCAGCTTCGTGATTTGACGCACCGCGAAGTTCAGCACTACGGTGATCTGTAGAATTCGATTTCAAATAAAAGTAGAAAGATCGAAAGCTATTTGTAATTTCATCACTAGCTTGCTCTCGAAAATGTTGGTAATGGAGAAACTACGCACTGTTCAAGAGAGGTTAAAAGGGTTGAAATTGGTTGCTAATTCAAAATTTCTTGAAAAGAATTGTGCGACTCACATTGAGGGCATAGGAGACGGAGAGGCCGATGACGCCCGACGTGGTCGTGTCCCTGGTGAGCGTCGCGAAGAGGGCCGAGAAGAGGACGATGCAGTTGCCGATGAACTCGAGTCGCACGGACAGCCACCGGTTGGCCACGTAGTTGAGGTAGCGACACTGCACGTAGGTGTCCACTTTCTGCTCGGAGGAGTGCATGAAGCGAGGCTCGCAGTTGTAGGCTCGGATGGTGGAGGCGCCCTGGATGCTCTCGCTCAGATGGCTGTAGATCGGGGAGCGCGTGATGCCTTCCAGACGCTTCAGCTGGCGCGAGGTCGCGATGTAGTAGCGCTGCAAGCAAATCAGTGAATGAATGAAAGGGGGTTGATAGAACTCGTGGAAGATGTTTGGTGGAGATGCGAAACATTCGAAAATTTCCTGGCATAAGAAGTTTCATAAGAGGAAAAGCGTCAAACCATGGCCATGAGGTACATGACAGCGAGGGGAATGACGACGATGCCGAAAACAGGCGTGGAGATCATAATGATGATCAGGGTGGAGACCACTTGCAACAGGCACTGCAGGAAGAACTGCACGTTGTACGGCAGCTGCAGATCGATTGTCTCGATGTCCTGGAACAAAACAAGAATAAGTTGAACTGAAGACTGAAGATAATTAGCTGCGAAGAATTGGAAACAGGGCTGCACCGAGCATTCCGTTCTGAAAAACTGAGATTCCGGCAATTTTTAGGCTTATTCCATTCCGTGCAGCTCTGATTGGAAACATAAACATCCGAAATTCGAAATACTTCTGATTGACAAAATAAAGATGGTGGTATGGGGTTCTTCATAAGATAAGCCGACTCTCAAAACCTTGCAAGTGAGTTTTCTCTTATTGCACATGGGAAGGTCGAATGTGTTATACTTGCCTTGCCAATTCTGTTGAGGATTCGCCCAAACGGAGTGGTGTCGAAGAAGGCCATGGGGGCCCTGAAGATGGCATGAATGAGGGGTGCGTGCAGGTTGCGGGAGGCCGCGACTCCGCCGAACAACAGCGAGAGCATTCCGACGAACAGCATGATCACTGGAATCAAACAATTGGGCGAGTAATGTGGATTTGAAATTAGGGTTTTGGAATAAGCGTTGGATGTTTTCACCCCCAATTATGAGAATTTTCCTTCCAGGAATTGGAAGTGATAAGTAGAATTTAGAAATTTATTCGCATAGCTTTTGAAATCTTTATATTCCCAATCGTTAATTACTTTCTTGCAATTGCGAATTAAACTGTCTAACCTTCTCCGAATCCGAGGACTGCATAGACGCCGAGCCGCATGCTGATTGCTTGATTGGCGTGTCCTTGCCCTTTAGTTGCATGCGCATTGTCATTCGACCAGTCAGTCAGCCACAGATTCCTCAGCATCGAGAACACAGCGGATAGGGTCATTCCGAGGATGAACAGCAGAGCGATGCGCAGACCCATCGCACTGAAGTAGTTCAGATACGTGTCGTACTTCACCTACAAATCAAATGATTAGTCATTTATCATGACCGCTCGAGTCAATATCGAGAGGAACGAAAGCATGTAATGAACTCGAAAATGTTCAATTCATTTGCTCACCCTTCCAGTCTCGACCCTCTCGACAGTAGTGAGTTGTCGTGCATCTGCAGAAGTGCCTGTGCCTGTCGCAGCTCCAGTTCCTCTCACAACCGAATGTCTTCGCTTCAGCTGCTTCTTCATATTCGAAGTGCTCATGCGTCTGAAAACCAAGCGTCATTAACAGAAATGAGATGAAGATACGATTTTAATGAAAAAAACAAGGAGAAGAATCGAGTATGAATTTCATAGTTAAATCTTGAAATTTCTGTTGAAGAAAATGTATCTCGGAAACAAGCAATCATCTCTACCTTCTAGCGACGATTCCCGATACAGTGGACATGTGAGAGGAGCCGAGTATGTTATCGATGAGGGGCGATTCCGACACCAGGTCTGTAGTGATCTCGCCATCGCTGTCCTCGTCGTATGCATCTGGAAGCAGGTCATTGAGAAGTCACTAAATCGCATCTAACTTCCCACTTCTCCACTGTTCGATTTCAAAATGGCGTCAGTCAATCGAAGTTGTTTTCAAACTTATTTTGCGAAGTGGAGTGGGGATGGATTTGACAATTATTATTGCTAGCAATTTTGCGCATTCTGTCATCCATATGTAATCTCTTTTCCTCATTTCTTCTGCTTACCTCCCATCAATTCATCCTCCGACTCCGTCCCGACCTTCTTCCTCTCCTTCTCTTCCCGCTCGCACTCCTCCAGCAGCTGCTTCAGAGCTCCCTGCTGGATCAGCTCTGCGAACGTGCCCTCGCTATCGATCTTCCCGTCTGAATAGTAACGATTTTCAATGAAACTCGCTAAATTCCCATTTTAGAAGATTAGCTCTGGCAAATTCAAACTCGTTAGCTTGAGAATGAGATTATGAATGACGATAATTTCGATTCCGAAAATGTCAATATCATTATTTTGACAATTTCTTCAAAACTGACCCTTCATAATGATGACAAGATTGGAGTGTCTGAGGAAGGACAACTCGTTGGTGACGAGGATGCGCGTCTTGTTGCGAAGCATTCCATCCGGACCAATCACGGCAGAGAACAGCTGCAATTCAAATGTGATCGTTTGTCAACATGAATCAAAAATGCACTTGTGAGAAGAAGGAATTCTCGTGTCGAGAATAAATGGAACATTGCCTGATTAGCGATTGTAAGGAAAGCTTCTTTTTCGAAATTTCAGCAAAATAAGCACGATCACGACTGGATGTGCCTTGAAACAGACCTGTGCACCGACGTGCGAGTCGACAGCACTCATGGGGTCGTCCAGGAGATAGACATCGTGGTTCTGGTAGACGGCCCTGGCCAGAGAGATACGCGCCTTCTGTCCGCCAGACAGGTTGATTCCCTTCTCGCCGATTTCGGTCATGTCTCCCGCGGGCAGCATCTGCAGATCGGGGTAGAGGGCACACGCGTCCAGCACTCGGTTGTAGAAGTACTCGTCGAATCTGGAATGATTCATTTTGGTGAGATCCAAGAAGTTCAGGAAATCCCCCTACTTCTTGCCGAACGTGATGTTGTTGCGCATGGTGTTGTTCTGCATCCAGGGCTGCTGCGGCACATAGGCCACTCGCCCACTCATTCCGATGTAGCCGCGCAGCTTCTCCATTTCACCTGAAACATGCAAATTGTTGTCAGCAGTTGATGGTTACTGAGTTGAAGATCGAGCAAGTTGAATGCTTGGTTGCGTTTTCATTTCTCATTGGGAATTCTTTATTCGACCAACTAACCGAGCAGAGCCTGGAGCAGACTGCTCTTTCCAGCGCCGACCCGTCCAACGACAGTGATGAGCTGTCCCCTCTGCACACTCAGATGGAGGTCCTTCAGACTGCTCGGCTCTCCTCCTTCGTTGCTGTCCCAGGCCATTGTCGCGTCTGACACGCTGATCACGTCTCCATCTGCAAATCGACCAATTAGTCGATGATATTTCACAAGTGTAATGTACCGACTCGTAACTTTTTCTAAAAAGTGTCAGCCGAAACCTAACCACACCGCAATCGTGGTTGCAGTTATTTTTTTTTACAAGTTTGGCGATGTATGTCTAACGCTTGTGTTAAGTCGTTTAGAAGTAGGGACGAGAAAAGCTCAGAATAATCATTCTATCTTGGAAATATTTGTCTGCACTATGGATTTTTCATCCATTCAAAAACAGCGCGATTTTACTCGTTAGCTTATTTTCTCCTCCTATCTCTTCTATAGCTTTGCGTTTATCAATGTCCACTGTGAAATAACATTGTTTCTTCAATTCCTCGTGATAAAAATCGATTTTCAATGTGTTCTGATTCCTTGCGGAAAGAAATATCCACTGACTGTCTCGTGCAGTGCGATCGATGCATAGCTGGTCGAGCTCGTCAGCCACGAGGAATTCCTTGATGCGTCTGTTGGACACGGCCACCTGCACAGTCATGGTAATGAGGTCCGCGATCTGCGACATGGGAGTGCGTAGCTGGTTGAACAGAGTCAGGGACACGAAGGCTATCTCGGGGGTGAGCACGTTGCGCGCGTCCAGCAGAATGAACGTCGCGAATGTCGACAGCGCCACCTGCAAATCACAGGCATTTGATCAGTTTGATGAAATAAAGTGCATAGAAGATAATCAAATGATTAGGAAAGAAACCGCTCCCGAGTTTTATTTTCAATTTCGCCTTTTCTTCCGACTTGCAAGAAAATAGCGGCAACTGCAGTGCAGTTCAGTAGAAAATTTCGGTAAAAAGTTGCAAGTTTGTTTTTTGAATCCTAATCGAGATGAAAATAACAAACCAGGAATGGAGATGCCGAGTTGAGGATGTCGGAAAGCGTGCGAAGGCACTCTCCTTTGCGAATAAGTCGCAGCTCCCTCTCTCTGAGCTCGTTGATGACCCTCTCCATGGGCGGCTCCCAGGCGTACAGCTTGATGACTTTGATGCCGTTGAGCACTTCATTGACCATCTTGGTCCGCTCGTCCTTGAGGTGCATCTGCTCGATCTGCCACTTGCGAATGACCATCGTGATTACGAAGTTCACGGGGAACAGCATCAGCATCACCAACATGCCTGACATCACCGACACGCCCAGCAGATGCCACAGGAAGAATAGGGCGAGGCCGAACTGAAAAGTCAAGAGATTTTTTAAGATTTTTGTGAAAGAAAATTTTGAGACCGAAAATCGAAGTGTTATAATTTCATTTTCACGAAATTCATGCTCGTTCATTCTTTTCCGAGAATGCGCCTCATGCATATGACTGATACTTACAATCAGTGACCATGTAAATACCGAAAAGGCCTCTTATACATATTTTCGTAAGGATATATTTGTCGGCGTCTTTTATTTCTGATTTTCGACATTCTAATTTTCCAGTCCGTTTGCAAATACAAGTGTATGGCAGCTGTATCAAAGCACAGTAGAACCTATTGAAAATAATCTCATGAAATATTGCATTTTTATCGATTTCAAATAAACAATTCTCACTGCAACTTCACGTCTTTTCTAACCTGCAATGGATTGCTCCAGTACTGCATGGTCTGGGGAGTGAGCTGCTGGAAGCGATCGATGTCGATGGCCATCAGATTCACGATCTCTCCCACTGTCTTCTCGCGGCGGGCAGAACTCGAAAGGCGAAGCGTCTGAAATGAGAAGATTGATGCAGCATGTCAGTCATTAGAAAATTCATCCAGTTGATCATAGTTCATTCCGAAACCTTTTTTGTTGTTGAAAAATCTACAGTGCAATGTAGTTGTAGCGGGGGGTTACAGCCACTGCAACTGCAGTTCCAGTTGCAAGTCTGTTCGAGTTCTCACCTTGTTGTAGACAGCCGCCGTGAGACAGGTCTGGACGCGAGTGCCAACACGGTACATCAGATAGAAGTAGTGGGAGAGCAGAAGGGAGGCCAGCTCAGAAGTGGCGAACATCGCCAGGGCCAGCAGCAGGCCTTCCCACAGCGGACGGTTCATGTCTTCTGTGAAGCGGATCAGTGATCTGCAAATTGAAGAATAGAAATTTATTTGCGTCTTTTTTTGCCGAATCTCGAGCTTTCTTCTCACATAAAGAAAATATGGATATTAGGCTAGAAAGAAGACTCCAAGCCAGGAATGACAGAAAATGAATTGCAGCATACTTGAGAAGGAGAGGATTGCAGAAAGTGAGGATGTCAGACACGGCCTTCGTGATCATTGCAGTGATGATGTCCCACTTGAAGAGCAGGAACAAGCACCAGATGATCGAGGGAGGCTTGTCGCGGGCTGCATTGTACTCTGCAAATCAATCATGTTATTCCACTGCAAGTAACAAGACTGTCTCACTTCTCATGCACTCATCCCACAGCTTCTCCCATTTGGGCACCAGATATCTGCTCGTGTCCTTGGTGTTGAGCTCGTAGAGATCGTTGACTTCGAGCGGCTTGCGGATGCCCTTGATGCAGATGGTGTTGAACCACCACATGGTGAGCCTGTTGAGGAAGGAGGAAGTCGTCTCGGGGGACTCCAGGTCGGACTCGCGCTCGCACGCCGAGACGTAGTCGTCGTCATCAGACAGTTGCTTGTAGGGCGAGGGGGAGTCCGCGAAGCAGTGCAGAATAGACTCGGCCAGGCAGCTCCACCACCAAATCAGGTACAGACATTGCCGAAGTGTTTCCAGAGGCTGAAAATGGGTGGATCATTGGCTCATATCAAAGAACATCATGATAATGTTTTTTTTTGGAAAAAAGAAGTGTGTGCACGGCAATTCAACCAAGTCGATTTGGAATTTGCAACATTTCTCTTCTTTACACACTATATTTTACCAACACTGCATTTTGGCAAGTATCAACTGAATGAATGTTCGCGCGTCTAATACTAATTTTCCGCTTTTCTTTTCCTCACACAAATTGGAGAATGCGTTGCGGCAAATTCGACAATCATTTCCGTGCACACTGCGTCCTCGTCTTCTTTTCTAACCTACTGTAGTAGATTGCTGTGTGCAGATTTTCACTTAATTTCAGAAAACTAACTTTGCCATGAGTGTTGGCATTCATCCAGTAATGTAGTTCGGGCATTCCGCAAAGCGTGAAGATGGCCCAGGACAGGAAGAGTCCGCCTGAGGTAAGTCGGCCGAAATGCCTGCCTGCGAAGATGAACAGTGTGTGCAGAATCTGAACCAGGGCATGATGATTGCTGAATGAAGGAAGGATGATTGGCAGACCATTGCAAGACACAGGGCAAGTGGATAGACGAAGTCGACTGCATGGGGTGTGGCGAGGAACAGAGCCTCGTAGATGGAGGTCGAGAATAGCAGGACGGCCACCAGCGCGAGCAGACACGACAGGGCCTGAATTGACAATGTTTGAAATGCCCATCTGGAATTCCCACTTGGAGTGGCAGTGGCCCATTCAATTTAAATTTGAAATTTCGCTCGATCTGGAAATTCCTCTTTCACTCGCTATGAGAAAGTCTGATAAAGAGATATAGGTATAGGGGTTAGGAGATGACAGGGTGACCGTTAGCCTGTCCAGAACCTACCCTATCCATTGATACCAGGATTTGGTATATCCGTTATGCTTCCTATATGAATTTATCACGCTTTTTCATAGCGAGTGAGCCGCTCCGAATGGGAATAAGTCAACTGCACTACAATTTGTAGAAGTACAGTTGAAACGACAATGTCATTTCATTTTCTGCAGTGCCTACCATTTTGATAATGAGTCGGTTAGTCCATGGAAGTGGATGTGGCTGACAGCCCCTGTGGAAGAGTTGTGCGGCGAGAATAGGGGCGACGAGCAGGTTGAAGCTGCAGGGAAGCCACACGAGGGCTGTATGCAGAAAGCATCGCGGTAGCTGAGGCAAAGACTCTGACTTCCAGATTCGGTCATCCTGAAAGGAGAAGAATTGATTGGAATAATTATCAGGTCGGAAGATACAATTTCATTGTAGATATTTTGTTTGTTAAAAATTTAAACCTTTTTTCAAAATGAATTTTATTCTACAATATTTTCAAGAAAGGCCGAGCTTAGTGGGAATTTTGAATATGACGAGAAACAGAATTGCGACTTTTTTGTAATTTGACCACCTACGCCACAGTCGCGGTGGAAAAATCCAAAATCTGATGAGAAGTTTTTCAATTTTTCTCGTATTCTTTCATCAATTTCAGATTATTTTCTTAGAAAATTCCAGATGATTTTGAAAAGTTCTTGAAATTTTTGAATCCACATCCACCCCGCAACTTAGAACCAACCCTATGGGTATGGTTTTTCAATGAGTCTGTTAGAAAGATATTTTCAAGATGAAGCGGGATTGATCGAGTTTTAGGACGGATAAAAACTCTTAAAATTCCCCCTTCCATTTTGTTTTCATCGTGAAATTACCCAGAATTGTTCCCCGCAGAAGAAATCGAGCCCTCTGAATGTATCAGAGGTGGAGTTCCTCTCTGACATGAGCCTGGCAGAATTGCAGAACAGGAATTGGGACGAGGCAGGGGGTGGGTGGGTGACTGGTCAAATTGCACGGCTGCAGACTGCTGCTGTTGGAAAGGGATACTTGCAGAACTGATTCCAGACTGCTAATTGCACTTCCTGAAACCAATTGGCGGTAATCACGAGGGAGATAGTTGGGACAAAAATCAATAAAAGTTGCGAAATTCGAGAAAATTCGACGAACGAAAATACAGAAAATCGAGTGAAAATTTTAGGCTAGTGACAGTTCAAAGATGCAAAGAGTGCAACAGAGAAGAAAGGCAAAGTGGTTACTGTCGAAATCTCAACACCATTTTCATTTTCTCACTTTTCGTTTCTCTGGTTTGACATTTTTCTTCTTTTTGTTAGCAGTTTTGGATTCTAGTTACGAATCGAACGATTGAGTGTGGTTCCCAAGCTCCGCTCCTTCATGTGGGCGGGACCTGATCTCCCCATTTTTGTGATGATTAGGGTCCATGGGTGTACCCACCATATAAGTTTGGTTCGGATCCGAGACACTTTTGCAGTTGTCCGGATCTCCTTTGACAGTTCTGTTTATTCGTGGAATGGCTCTTAAATATTGACTGCAGATCAGTTGATAATAATCGAATTCCAGATGAGTAATCCGGTGAAGGCCCAGTCCTCGTCGAATCCAAATCTGATGATGGACGATCACGTGCCGCAGTCCGTCAATCCCAACCCCACGTAAGTTCTCTCATCATCTTGTTTCGATTTGCAATTTTTCGAACAACGATACTATAAAAAGGTATCTTTTCCTACTCATGAAAATTGTTATTTTCTTAGTTTTTAACAGACAACATCCTTCTATTTCTTTGGTAAATCTTAGTTCTAGAAGTTGCAAATCCGATTTTGGTTGAGTCGACTAAAAGCATGATTTGCAGTGTGGATGTGGCTAGTCTGAACACGCAGCTGGAGAATAAACACAACCACGCGGTCGCTCTCGAGGATGAGGTAAATGCTTTTTTTAATATCTTTATTTTAAAAAAAAAAAAGTTTAAATCTGAAATTTTCGCTATTTGATCGAAGAATTAAAATAATCGGTACTGGTGGGAAAACTTCCTTCTTTCTTTTTTGCATTCCGAATTTCTAAAAATGCCGTTTACAAATTACAAATCTTATCAGAATATCATTTAAGATATATGATTAGAAACTTGTTCTATTCTTCTGCGAAATTCACAATTATGTTGTTTTAGTTGAAGAATGTGCGCGCTGATATTTCCACTCTGCAGGACCAGCTGAATCACGCCGAAGAGAAATTGAGAGCTAAGGAGGAGTTAATCAAAGTTCTGCAGGAGGTCAGCTTAAAAATCGTGATTAAACTAAGGTCCATTATTAGTATCTAGCTTCTCTTGCAAAGTTAATTGAATTTTTGATAAAGCAATGTAAAAATTCAACACATTTACTCGAGCAATCACACTATTTTTCATTTTACTGATTTTTCTTCAATTGAAAGTGACAATTCAGGAGCATACCGAGGCCACTCGCCAGTTGGCGGAGAAAGACGTGCAGCTGAAGGAGAAGGACGTCCAACTGGCTGAGATGCACAGCATCCTGCATAAGTTCGATCCTAAGGTTTGTACAATTAGTCAAATTGGAAAAATGAAAATAATGGTTGAATTCTTTTGAAATATTCAGAAAGGTTTCGTCAAAACCATTTTTGATGGGTCAAAAGTGTTATCTCAGAGGGATCGATTTTAAAAATGGCGGTTAGACCCTACGATATGCATACTAATCGGTAGAGCTTGAAAAACAGCAACTTTTGTGAAGACACTTTGGGTCTAGCTATAATGGTAATGCGTGGTATGGAGGTTTGAATGGGTCAGACTCACGAAAATGACAAAAATCTTCAAAAATTCATAACTTTTCGAAAAAAAAAACTTTTGGGATATAGCAGATTAAGGGCAATACTTCATTTTTGCTTCCTAGAGTACCATGCTATCATATGGGTCCATGGTATACCACCCATATGGTACCCGCGTAATACTATATCAAGATGGGCATCAATTGACTCGTAATCGACTGAAAAGTAATGTAATATTTGAGTCAATTTCTATCAAGTACAGCAAGTGGTTAACCCTCCAAAATCTCTTTTTTTAGCAAGCACCGACGATCGAGGGCGAGACGTACCACCTTGAGCCATCTCGACTCACCGACAAGAGCGAAGCGCTCATCAACCATTTGGGTTTCAGAATTGGGAATATCCGAGCCGCAGCGATCGAGTGCAAAAAGTCCTGCGATAGGGATATCGACCATATGGTTCGAAAGACGATTACGCTCCTAATGACCCAGGTATGAATAAATTAATTTAATGATTTCTTGAAGAGGATTATGCAATTCATTATCAAAAGGTTATTTTGAGTGAATAAACATGCTCATAATATTTATTGTCCATTGTAAAAAAAAACTTGACAGTCTCAGTGCCCTTCGCACAAGGGGGCGGTGCGAACAGCACGCTTCCCGCTCGCGTCGCGGCATGCATTGCGAATTCATTATTCAAACTGGATTTTCATTTTCACTTATTTTTTCGACGTTTTCGTCCGTAATTTTTATAATTATTCGGTAATCATCGATAATTAGAGCTAATTACCTGTAGGTGATTCAATGAGCAGCCACTTTTCACTTATTTTTCTCGTATTTTGCAGTGATTTTTTTGAAAATTATTTTTTTAATAGATTTTTGAATTTCTTCTTCAAAATTGTGATAATTATCGATAATTAGAACATAATTACAGACACAGGTTTTAGTTTTCTGTTTATTTCGTGTTTTTCCGTGACTTTTTATCGTTTCTCTCGATAAAATGATTTCTTGAGCATAATTTCTCAGCAAAACTCTGTAATTATATCCTAATTATCGATAATTACCGAATAATTATAAAAATCACGGATGAAAGCGTCGAAAAAAAATAAATGAAAGTGAAAATCCAGTTTGAATAATGAATTCGCAATGCATGCCGCGACGCGAGCGGGAAGCGTGCTGTTCGCACCGCCTCCTTGTACGGAGGGCACTGCGACTGCCAAGTTTTTTTTTACAATGGACAATATAAGGAAAATACATTGCGAATTACACTCGAAAGATTTAATTCTCATTCGAAAATACAAAAAATCTCTAAATTGTGTGTATATTGAAAATCAAATTTTTGATATTCAGCTATTCAAACACGACAACACGCTCAGGTATACGACACCATCACGGGGACTCAACACCAAAATGACTAGGTTCCCTGAGGAAATCTCGACCAAAATTGCAAGTAAGAAAGAAGTGTCCATTGAGCTCTTGAAAACAACCAATCAATTCAGATGGAATTCTCAAACTCATTCAAACGAGCTCTAAGACATATTTGACGACTTCAGAGCTATGGAAGAGGTGGATCCACAATGAGATTACGCACGTCCTGTAAGTAAACAAATTTTATTGCACGCAAAATAAAAGAGTCGACATTTTTAAATCTTAAGCTTTTATAATATTTTGATTAGTAAATGCGAAGCATTAACAGAAATTGGTCTGAAAAAATTCATACCTGTATTCGTATTTAGAAAAATGATCCTCTAAGATAACTTATCCTTTTGGATAAACTATCGATAGTTTATCTCAAACTAGTTTTTCAACACATCTCAAAGGATCAATTTTTCTGAATACGGATACTGATTTTCTTTGTATTCATTATATCTTCAGGGTGCACTCCCCGACGAGGAAAGCGGACAGCTCGCTATTCAAACAAATCAATGATGAAGAATACTTGGACAAACTCAACTTCGACAAGCAGGCAGTTGAAGACGGGTGGTATGCGAATGGTGAGTCGTTCAATATTTTCAAACTTTCACCGTTTTTATTCTATTTCCTAATTTTTATTCCTCGTTTTTTAAACATATCCAAAAGTTATCAGATGAGTTGAAACAATTTTTTTAACAAACTTCGTATTTAAATTTCGCTTGCATCTTACATTATTTATACCAAAAATGGGCAATTGTTTTACGGGCAAATTTTTCTTAAGTAGTCATTTGCAGTGAGTTCGGCGTTGAACGTGACCAACGTTCCGGCATTCGTTCCAACGGCAACTAATTCGGGCCCTGCTGCATTCATCTCTCGATTCATTTCCGGTCCTGAGCCAGCGGGTAAAGTTTATAAAGATTTCTTCAGAACGTTTCCAAAATGAAAATTTAACAAGGAAAAATTTGATAATTTAGAGAAAATATGTTTTCAGCCTCCTCCCCATTCAGTGGATTCGGCCTGTATGCCTCTGCTCCTGCTCTCTTCGAATCTGGCGGAAATTCCGCTAATGACGAGCAAGGTACTTTTTTTATTCAGAAGATTTTTTTTCAAACACATTTTTTAACTATTAGGAGTATAAAAATGACGAAAATCTAAGAAAATAGAACTTGCCACTGGCCATTCCTTGGTTAAACCTCTCAAAGACTCGGTCTTAAAGAGTTTGATACGGACACTGACACAACATTGACGCTGCAATGTGTGTCAGTGTCGCAAAAATGGGGTAGACTTTTGGATACCACCTCCCCTCTATAAAAATTCGGTTCTTAAGAATAATGTCTTGTATAGGGATTTTGCATTTAAAAAATTTTAAACTTATTTTTGAGGAATTGAAATGATAAATCATTTTGACTATTCTAGCAGTGACAAAACTAAATCTTGTGAATAAGCTATCATTGGATTTTCAGCTTTGGAAAAGAGTAAGAAAAAATGAAAGTGGATTATTTTTTATTTAAAAATATTTTGAGGTACATCGTCAGCGCCGAATCCGTTCCCGGGCACTTGGGAACAACCTTCCAATCAATCGCTACCCGTCGGCTGGGAGATGGAACACGCCACTCGTGAACAGGTAAATCTTATAACCTCTTTATCTTCCTAATTTAGTATTTTAGAGAAATTATAGTGCAAGATGATGATATTCTGAAATTATCTAGACATTCTTGATTTTTTCACTTTAAGTTCTCTGAAACATGACATGCGAGTACTTTTCTAGTGAATCGTGAGATCTTTTGATGACAAATAAATAAAAATCAGATTTCTCCAAACTGGATCTTCAAATCGACCATCAGAAAAAGTATATTTTTTGTGAGAGAAAAAGAAGATATGCTTTTTCCCTCTCGCGATATGACAAGTATTTTTTGTGGATCGATTTACGAGTTCATGTGGACCGAATTTGGGAAAGTTTGATAAAATAAAATTGATAAGATTTTTTTTTCGAATTGAGAATAAAATTTCTAAACGTTGTAAATTTAAGATGTACCATGAGGATCACAACATGTCCACTATGACGTGGCACCACCAGCAACAGCAGGGACCGTGGAACCACCAGCAGCAGCAGGGACCGTGGAACCAGCAGCAGGGACCGTGGAACCACCAGCAGCAGGGGCAGAATGACGGGAACCGGGAACAAGACTTGTTGTTGCAGGTCAGTGAGCATGATTTTTGACAGCAAAAAAATAGAAAATTTGATAAATTTATAAGAATTCTTCAAATTTATTTTGAGAAATTGAAAATAAAACCGACTACAAATCTAGAATGTTTTAAAAGAAGTTTCGATAATATCCTTTTCACAACTTGAAATATGGAGTGAAGAAATGAAGAAAATTCATGAATTGTACTTTTCGAGTTAGAAAATTTAAAAAAAAAAAAGAGTAGGGCTGGAAAAATAAATGTCGAATTTTTTCAGCAAGGCAATGGTGCGGCAGGCGGAGTGATGATGGCGAGCAACAACCCGCTGAGATCACTGCCCGACGAATGGGTGATGCAACCCACTGGAGCCACCACCTACAACGATCGGAGGATCGGCGGACCGGTAAGAAATTTCCAAATCTGCAATATAAAATTAGCTTGATTGTTATTATTTTCAAAGAATTCTCTTATTTTATGTTATATTTCCCTATTTTTACAGTAGAGGATATTATTATGTTATCAATCTTTGAAATTCATTAAGAATTTTCAGACCGAAGACTACCCGCCCCCTGGGCCGTAGCTTGTATCTGGGAACGGAGAGCCAGTTTTCTATTCATAAAAGAGCGAGACAGATTGCTTCACTCTTCTTCTATTTCATTTGTATTGTCGTTTCTCCTCTGATCTAGGCTTTTATCGCTAAATCGACCTCACAGGCCTCGTGCCAACTTTCTTGCCTAGTAAATAAAATGACTGTTTTACTCCTTTCTTTATCTTCGTGATTTGTATCACGAGTTGAAAACTCGTTTCATACCTTTCTCATTTGCTGCAGTTGATTTATTTGAATTTGATTTTTCTTTCAGAAGTTCGAAGTATGTCCGAAGTTCCGTCGAATGCAAACGAGGGCTGTCCCGGGAGTGGGCAGTGAAAATGCCGGAAAGGCATCAGGCTGTGCGGGATGCCCGAATCAGGTAGGAATTCACAGCTCCTAAAAATCCCCAGCCTTTACTTTCCTCGTTACTGTTTCTGAAAAGTGCTTTCTTTTCATCGGAAAAATTTATGCATTCTTTCTCTCCTTCAAAAGGGGGGCACTTGGCCTCCCTAACTATAGAGTAAAGTTTTCCTCTCGAGCGCCATCGGCAGATATTTCTTGATTATTCCCATCATTCGATTGCTAGTCCAGGCCAATTGTCCCAGGTCTTTGAATTCAGGATATTCGCAGATCAACAGTATCATTTCGACTGGTAAATTGGCCAACATCTTCGTTAAGAGACCTAAACAATGACCATATTATTTCAAAATGGAAACAGTAAAAGAGTTGATTGAATGAGAAAATCTGCAATCAATGATTAAGTGAATGTAACCCTATTTAAATAACATATCAAGCTAAGATTCAGAATATACAAATTGAAGCTAAAAATAAGTGAGGAAGAAAAAGAAGAATGACCATTCATGGAAGACGAGAATTGAGAACTGAATGAAAAGGATAAAGAATTTGACAAGTGGATCTTTTGGTCACTTGCTCGCTATTTTCTGTATCTTTTCATGCACTATTTCTCCCTTCATTGATTATGCAGGTGATTTTGGAGGTGTGTTGTGACCACTTTCAAAAAGCCTTTGGTTAGAATCATCTTCACATTTATGATCGTAGTCTAGCAAGTATGAATGCAGTAGAATTGAACTGGATCTAGATTGGGGAAAAGATTTAAATTTTGAACTTCATAAACTTATGTTATGATGATCAGATTTGAAAGATCATTAAGCAGGCACGACAGAAATAGATGAAATGATGATATCGGGGTCACTTTACCGGGTGTTTAAGAACGCAGACCTAGGGAACACTTTCGTCAGGCGAAAAAAATATACAAGGGTTAGGTTGCACGAGCGAAATTTTTGTTACCACTTCATTATGAATGGAAGAATTTTAGGTTAGAGATACAAAACTGCATAGGAAATATTATAAGGGGTAGGTCGCAAAGTGATCGCTGACGATCGTTCTCCCTAGGTTTGATTACTAGAAAATATTGGATTTGGTTACAACATTTTAAAGAATGTTTCAGCTACAATTATCCCTTATCACTCTTGGATATTTTCGAGAGCTGTTTGTGTCATGTTCATTGAAATTAAATTATTATTTCACATTTTATTGAATAAAATTACAATATGAAATCTGAGATTATTGTAATCAAGATTTTATTTTATGTTAATTTTTCCCACTTCACGCCATTCATTCGTTTGTGGATCGTATTCCTCGATTGAATCACAACAATTTTCATTCAAACATTCTTGAAATCTAAATTAACAAATCTTTGGTATAAAGATATGCAAAATCTCAGCTCACCCTCCGATTGCGTACAATTTCCCGTTATAGACAATGAGCGAATGATAATATCTTGCATAATTCATATCAGCGATTCGAGAAATTCGGCTGCCAACTGGAGCTGAGGGATCGAAACACAGACAGGATTTGAATACTTCATCACCACTAAATATATAATGATACATTATTTATCATACAAAATTAATGACTATCGTCCTCCAGTTATGTAAATTTTTCCATTTAGCGATGCAACTCCGAAAGAAACTCGTTCTGGAATCTCTCCAATTTCAATCCATTCCCGTTCATCGTCTGATAATCGATATATCTTTCTACTTGTATAACTATCAATAACTGAATATTCATAATTACAATAATGATAATGAATATGTTATAATGTAACCGTATAAAATTCCATCGCATGTTATTGTTTGAGCAAGTCTAATTGGAAAAGGAAAAGCAGGTCCTGTTTGCCATGTTCCATCTATTAAAACCTGAATAAATTATTTCGTGAACTTTCATTCGATGTTCTTACATCAACTCGATCTGTCGTTCTTCCGCTTCCAGGAATGTATCCACCCAAATAATACAATTTGTCTTTGAAATAAGCCACAGATGCATGACCACGCGATTCAGGAGGACTTGGACCTGTAAACTTTTTTGAATCAATGATTCATAGATTTGTTGACAAGACCTCTTGAATTTTGTCGAGTATTCAGATCGAAAATTTCAAACGATTCCTTATGAGATTTAATTGCGAAAATCTAAAATTTACAAAATTGATAATGCCAAATAAAATAATCTACCTTATCTTTTGTGGTTGCAACTTCCCATGGCCATAAATATCTGGTAAATTTCGCAATCTGCTCAACAGAATTAGTATGCGAGTCAAACAGACAAATTCTTCCTTCCCAAAAGTTGCCGTTTTGATAACGTACTAAGTAATAAAATGAATTTTCGCTCATATAAGAAATATTTTCTTACTATAGAGTAAAGTTTTCCTCTCGAGCGCCATCGGCAGATATCTCTTGATTATTCGCATCATTCGATTGCTAGTCCAGGCCAATTGTCCCAGGTCTTTGAATTCGGGATATTCGCAGATCAACAGTATCATTTCGACTGGTAAATTGGCCAACATCTTCGTTAAGAGACCTAAACAATGACCATATTATTTAAAAATGGAACTAGTAGAAGAGTATTGATTGAATGAGAAAATCTGCAATCAATGATTAAGTGAATGTGCACCCTATTTAAATGGCATATCAAGCTGAGATTCGGAATATACAAATTAAAGCTAAAAATAAGTGAGGAAGAAAAAGAAGAATGACTATTCATGGAAGACGAGAATTGAGAACTGAATGAGAAGGATTAAGAATTTAACAAGTGGATCTTTGAGTCACTTACTCGGCACTTTCTGTATCTTTCATGCACTATTTCCTCTTCATTGGTTATGCAGGTGATTTTTGGAGGTGTGTCGTGACCACTTTCAAAAAGCCTTTGGTTAAAATTGTCTTCACACTTACGATTGTAACCTGTCTAGCAAATGTGAATGAAGTAGAATTGAACGGGATCTGGATTGGGAAATAATTAAAGTTCTGAACTTCACAAACTTGTGTTATGATGATCAGATTTGAAAGATCATTAAGCAGGCATAACAGAAATAGATGAAACGATGATGTCGGTCACTTTACCGGGTGTTTAAGAACGCAGACCTAGCGAGGACTTAAGTCAAGATTGCTCTGCGACCTACCCCTATAATATTTCCTATGCAATTTTATATCTCTAACCAGAAATTTCAAAATTTAGAAAAAAAATCCTATAATACTTTTACATGATTTCATAAGCTGTTGATTTGTCGCCTTTTTAAACCTATTTCATTCCATTGTCTGTCTATTCATGATTTGTTATACGATAATTTGAAGTAATTTTCAATAAAATGTTTAAAATGCTTATTGGTCAAAATTTTGATAGTAGCCAGAAACGTAATGATAAACAATAGAAAATAGAGTATTTCTCTGATGAAATAATACAAATTTCTCGAATTGATGGCTATCAATAGCGCAAGATAAATATTTATTGAAAATGCACATCAAATTACGACAATGCTAATATTTAGTTATAAAAGAGGTACATAAATTGTTTTTGATGAATCGGTACATCTAGTTGAAATGTACAACATATAAAAATTAGAAAAATCCTGCGTAGAGCAACTTTTCCCGAAGCAATAATAGATGCTCGTCTTTGCAGTACTGCATCTTGACAGAGAATCGCTGAAATCGTCTGAAAACTTGACTAAAATAAAATTTGATACTCCCTAATAATGTTATTAAAAAAGAAACTTTATCAAAGAAACACTTTTAAAATTAATCTCAAAATGACAACTTTTTGTTTTTACTAAATTGGATCACTCTAGGCATAATTGCGAGAGGTACATGTTTCTTCTAATATATAATTTCATCATATAAATTGGGCAAAAATCATTTTAAAAGAAATCTGTTCCATAGAAAGGCCCACTTGGATGCGTAGAACACGAATCTGAAGTCCATTTTCAAAAAATATGGTAAGCTCAGGAAAACTTCGAGAAGTTGAACAAATTTTTCGACGGGGAAATAATCTATAGGTAAGGACCGTCAACTCTTTCTTTTCACTAGATACAGATGTTGACAATTTTGGTTTTCCAAGATTACTTAGTTACTAATCAGTATTTTGCTGATACCCAGAAGGGATTTATATAATTCGGCTCTAAAAATCAGCCAATTAGATGAATCCCTGTTCCGCACCCTTTGTTAACATTTTGATTTTTCCTGACAGTCATTCTTAATAGAAGAAAACCGAGAAAATATAAACGAAAAAACGTGAAAATGCTCGATAATGAATGAATGATGAATGACACTTGCAAATCTGGCGCCAAGCCGATTTTCAACAAGTGTCCGTTTTTTCTCATTCGTTCTCATTGCTCCCGTCGAGGTCGGTGATTTTCTGGACTTTTTTAAATTAAATTTTGGGCCCTTACCATTTACCATGTAAACGACTTTTTAATTAGAATTTCTTTTTGTAGAATGAAAGAAGATAACATCCTTTTGTCATGAGATTATTTTTCCCTCGAAATTAGTGTACTGCACGTTTCATACTGAAAATCTTTTACGAGGTATCGAAAATATAAGATCACGGGCTTATTTTCAGAAAAATTAATCGATTTATTTCAGGTTCGCGCAACAACAGCAGTGTCCTCGTTGTCCGGCTCTCCTGCTGCATCGAATTCGAGTGATCCAAACATGTCCTTCACAAATCAATTGAATGGCCTTCCCAACGGATTCAGTGTCGGCTCGGGATCGCAATCCTCATCAGGTACGACGATGTTTGAGCTCGTTTTCTCTTTGGTAGGGTATTTTTGAGACTTTAAAGTAATTTATGATTTTCAGGTCGGTCCCATCGTGATGGCTGGCCGGCGGACGTTCTACTGGAAAATCGCCCAGTTCAGACATCTCTGCCTGGTAAGGTTTTCTTTTTTCGGAAAATAATTTTAAAAAGTTTCTAGATTTTATCGCATGACATTTTAAAATGCAAATTTAGCCGAGTTAAAGGGGAAACTGGGATTTTATTATTTTGTTTCAATGTCATAATTTGCAGTCGAATTCGGAGCCGGATCCCGTGGAGATCGCGGTGTCTCGGATGAACGTGTTCGAGGATTCGCTCTGGCAAATCATGCACGCAAGTCCGATCGATCTGCGCAGACGGCTCGACATCCGATTCAGGGAAGAAGAAGGACGCGATTGCGACAGTGTGGCCAGGTAATTTTAGTTTATCTATTTTTGTTTTTGTTAATGATTTTTTTTCAAATATTCAAAGCGATAATTGATTCAAGTTATGGAAAATTGAAACATATTCATCCCATTTTACAAAGAGAAAATGTAAAAAATGCAATATAGATCTCATGAAGTGTATACTTTTTCAGCGACTTTAAATTTTTCTCGAAACACTTATATTTCATTACCCTTCTGAGAACCTCGCAAAATGAGCCTTCTAGATTTCCACCAGAAAATCGATAATTTATCGATTTATTGATTTTTTTTTGCAGAGAATGGTTCTTCTTGCTCTCTCATGAAATGCTCAACCCGGTGTATTGTCTGTTCATGTGCGCGGACAACAAGACACTGCAGATCAATCCCACGTCGGTCATCAACCCGGATCACCTCCAGTACTTTGAGTTCATCGGAAAGCTTATCGCTATGGTACGGTTTTATTTGTCTACTTTTTGATATCTAGTTTTTGAAGCTTGAAATTGATATTTTCTCAAGTTTTTGATATGCGAAACCAATCATTTATAGGATTTTTGATATTTTTTACTGTTTATGGTTTTAAAATTCTAAAAGATGAACAAATTCAGGCCCTATTCCACGGCAAGTTCATCCATTCCGGCTTCATGATGCCTTTCTACAAGAAGAGGATCACCCTCAAGGATATTGAGCAGGTCATCTTTCCGCTATTTAAAGAATTTAGTTTTATCCCTAGAAGATATATTTGTAATTTTTCTCTGACAATTTTAAGAAAATCCTGTTTTGTAAGATAAATTCGGGTTTATTTTTAACAGAAAATTAGTGATTTTATCTGTTAAAATTGAATTTTGCAGATTGATTCTGGATTCTACAACTCGATGACGCAGATCAAAGACAGCAACGTCGATAAGCGCAACGACCTGTACTTCCTGGCCGGTTACGAGCTGCTCGGTGAACAGAGGGTGAAATTTTATGCTTACCTCCAAAATTCATATTTTATGAAAACTATTTGACAAATATTATTCGTTTCATACCTTTCTATTTATCATTTTTATATTTCTCGAGCTTTTTTTAATAATAGGGGTTTTTTTTTTCTAAGAACGCTTTTTCAGACCCACGAACTGAAGCCTGGAGGAGCGGAAATCCCAGTGACGGAGGCGACCAAGGACGAGTACATCGGCCTGCTCGTCGAATGGCGATTCAATCGGGGCGTCGAGCAGCAAATCAAGGTTATTTTTTATTATTATTAACAATATTTTTTGCTAAAATTGAAAAAAAAAATTCCTGCTAAATTTTGCTTATGAGAATGAAAAAGACACGGTTTCGCAAATATCTCCTACCTGAAATAAAAAGAATGGAATGTCTTGGCTGTCTGAGGCTCGTTTATTAGATAGATAGAAAACCTAGTCTTCATTGAAGACATTCTAGTTCACTCGCAACTTATCTCGAAAATCCACATCCGCTTTTTATAATACAATAATTTTTATAGATCTGAAAGACGATGGATGATTTTTGTTTCAATAAACTCGAAAGAAACATTTGAAAAAAAAAACATAAGAAAGAAATAATTTAGGCCTTTTTCAACGGCTTCAACTCGGTGCTCCCGCAGGAGTGGCTGCAGTATTTCGACGAGAGGGAACTCGAACTGCTGCTGTGCGGCATGCAAGAGATCGATGTGGATGACTGGCAGAAGTACACCACCTACACAGGCTGTACGCTTAAGAGCAATAAGGTCATTTTTATTTTCTTTTAAGTTTATTTTGAAATTAAAAATTTTTAAGGTTTTTATATAGGAAAAATTCGGCTTTCATTCTTTTCTTAAAAATGTTTATAATTTGGAAAAGTGGAAATCTCGTTTTTTGAAGAAAAAATAAAATTAAAAATTGAAAATTTTTAAGGTCAAGTGGTTTTGGCAGTGGGTGCGGAGTCTGGACCAGGTGAAGCGTACAAGGTTGCTGCAGTTCGTAACGGGCACGTGCCGGGTCCCCGTGGGAGGATTCGCTAAGCTCATGGGCTCGACTAAACCGCAGCTCTTCTGCATCGAGAGGGTTGGCAAGGTAAACATCATTTTCTTGAATTAGCAATTGATTTGTTTAGAGACAATAATTTTGATTCGTTTAAAAACTCTAAAGAAATTTATAAAAATAGAAAATTTGCAGAGAAACGGACCGCCTCGAAGCCACGTGTGTTCCAACACACTGTATCTACCGTCGTATAAAAGCCCCGAGCAGCTCACGGAGGAACTCTCCAACGCCATCGACAACACGGAGGGATTCGGCAATGAAGAAGAATGAGGCAAACCGCTTACCACTCGGGAGAAAGGCCAGGTTTTGAAGGAAGAATGGCAGAAGTTGTGATATCAGTATTATAAAATTGGTGAAACTTTTTTTTCGGAAATTCTAAACAGCGAAATTTAAAATTTAGAATATTCAATTGAAGGATTGATTTTTCCGAAAAGTTGATTTCGAAATATCGAATTGAATTTTAGTATTTTTCATTGAATATCGTGATATCATAACTTTTCCAAATTCCAATCCCCATTTCCCTCCTTCAATTCGTTGCTTTTTGGTGACGTTTTCATGCAAATTTGGTGTCTAAAATTGTTGGTATTTCAAGTCTTGTCATATTGTGGGTTCGAAGAAAGATGAAAATATGTAAAAATTAATTTAAAGTTGCTAATTTTCAAGGCCTATAAACTTTGTAAATTACATCGTCTTTCTTTAGAATTCCCTTAAAATTATTATCCAACTTTTATCAGTCTTATCAAATTTTATCAATTTGTCAAGGTACGTAAGGTTATACATTTGTTGGTGGTTCTTATCAGAAAACAGCCATTCGAATGCTCAAAAGTCACTTTTTATCTCTGAATTTTTTTAAAACTTACCTCCAAGAATCTTTTGACTTTTTCGCGCAAATTTTATACATAACGCTAATTTGTCATTGAAGGACTTATTTACCTCTTATATATAATTTCATGTTCGATACTTACCCTTTCAAGGTTACGATAGAAAACGGTTCTTTTTCAAATACCGTAATCGTGAAATAATTTTACACTTTGATGCGTAGAATCTATGTATTTATTGGAATTTTCGCTTTTATGCTGTGATATATTCATCTAATTTCCATTGCATATTTTCTAGATTTGAAGTCGACAACATTTCGGCCGTATATTTTCGAAAATAACGTCAGTTTATTCTGTTATTCATTTTAGAAAATTCGTCTGACAAAAACGAATAAAATGACGTGAAAATCGATAACCTTCGTTATCGTTGATCGCTTCTAATCTGCAGTACTTCTCTGTGATCGAATTTGACAAAAATGGCGAAAAGCGCACAAATTTGGGACTTTATGGCAAGGTTTCATTCACAGACTAATTATTATTCTTGAAAAAGATCGATGAAAACAGTAGTAGTGAAGGGACACTTGTCGAAAATCACTTATTTTCGCTATTTTAACGCCGTCATTTCCGACTGTTGTATCCGATATTCTAACTTCTTTTTTATTTTTATCCTAAAATTTCATGGATTTTTGAGTTATTCAAATTTTTGGATAAACATTTCGTGTATATTTCAAATTACAAAGCGAGTTCGGCAAAAAATCAAGGTTGAAACTTGAATTCACGATCCAAATTCAAGTTAAAATTTCAAGGTAAATTCAAATTCAGGTTCAAGTTCATGCTCTTTCTGAAAGATCAGGTACAAATTTAAGAAAGTGTATTTGTATTATAAGCGAAGTCATTAAGAGAAATTCGCATTTCAGAAAGTCTCACAATTCGGGATTTGGTCATAGAGATGAGTAGGTATCCCTATGGGTCCTAATCACAAAACCGAGGAGACAAAGCCCCGCTCCTTAAAGTGGGCAGGGCTAGGTAGGGGTCAAAGTTGAGATTTTTGACTATTTGATACCCGTCAGGAGGTACCAAGAAAACTTTTGTTATAAAAGATTTTCTAGAAATTTAAAAGCATCATTTAGCCCATGCAATTGCCCATTTTCCGATATATAGATTTAGGGGTGTCAACCACTTGCTATTTGGTAGAAATGGGACTCGAATATTACTCCAGTCAATTACAAGTCGATTGATATCCATTTCTATAGCATGCCATTCGAATACCATTTAGGTGGTATACCATGGACCCATATGGTATCATGATAAAGTGGTAGCACGGTACTCTAGGAAGCAAAAATGAAGTATTGCCCTTCAACTATTATATCCCGAAAAGATTTATTGCTTTTTCCGGAATAACCGGTTAGAGTGGATATCTTCGAGTGTGTTAACGTAAGTTGAACAATTTACGATATGGTATCAGTTATTTGTTTTTCTTGAATTTATTCGACCGCATTTAAAACAAAATTAAATTTTCTGGTAATGACATTGTCGCAAATAATGGAAAGTAAATGACAGGATCAGGGCCGTCTGAAGTTCGAAAAAATTGAACTCGAACTAATTTCCAGGCAGTTCGAAGTTCACAAAACCCTGATTAAAAGAACATCTATTTCAGCTACAATTATCCCTCATCACTTTTGAATATCTTCGAGGGTTGTCTGTATCATGTGCATTGAAATTTAATTATTATTTCACATTTTATTGAATAAAACTTCTGTATAACATCTGAGATTATTACGATCAAGTTTTATTTTATGTCGATTTTTCCGACTTCTCGCCATTCATTCGTTTGTGGATCGTATTCCTCAATTGAATCACAAAAATTTTCATTCAAACGTCCTTGAAATCTAAATTAACAAATATTTCGTATGAAGATATGCAAAATCTCAGCTCACCCTCCGATTGCATACAATTTCCCGCTAGCGACAATGAGCGAATGTTCATATCTTCCATAATTCATATCAGTGATTCGAGAAATTCGACTGCCATCTGGAGCTGAGGGGTCGAAACACAGACAGGATTTGAATACATCAGGATTACTAAATATATAGTGATACATTATTTATCATACAAAATTAACGACTTATATCCTCCAGTTATGTAAACCCTTCCATTTAACGATGCAATTCCGGAAACAGTTCGTTTTTCTGGAATCTCTCCGATTTTAATCCATTCCCGTTCATCGTCTGATAGTCGATATATCTTTCTACTTTCACGACAATCAATAACTGAAAATCCATAATTACAAAAATGAATATGCTATAATGTGACCGTATAAAATTCTATCGCATGTTATTATTTGAACAAGATAAATTGAAAAAGGAAAAGCAGGTCCTGTTTGCCATATTCCATCCATTAAAACCTGAATTAATTATTTCATGAGCTTTCATTCGATCTTCTTACATCAACTCGATCTGTCGTTCTTCCGCTTCTAGGAATGTATCCACCCAAATAATACAATTTTCCTTTGAAATAAGCGACAGATGCACCATCACGCCATTCAGGAGGATCTGAGCCTGTAAAATTATTTGAATCGATCATTCATGGATTTGTTGATAAGACCTCTTGAAATTTGTCGAGTATCCAAGTCATATATTCCAAATGATTTAAATGCGCTACTAATTGCAAAAATCTAAAATTTACAAAATTGCCAAATAAAATAAAATAAGCTACCTAGAGGGGCCAAGTCTCCCCTTTTTGAGGGAGAGAAAGAATGCATGAAATTTTCCGACGCTTCAATTATCGTTAATTATCCCGTTAACTAGTTGATAATTTCATGAAACCAAGACACAAATTAGGATAATAAAATACGCCCGAAATGATGGCGTCGTTGGTTTTTCGAAAAAGGCCTTCTGAAGGCATGAACGACGTCGAAACTCGACGATACAGGTCACTTTCCAAGAGGTTTCCAACGGATTCTGAAACTACGATATCGATTTAGTCTATCTGCATTGACAGTTTGTTAAATTAGGTCGTCGCAGAGGTCCACAACGACGTCAAAGTTTTAACGTAAAAATAGCCGTGCTAAACGCATACGCGTAAAATACGAAGTGGGGAAAGGGACAAATACGAGGTTTCCAACGGATTCTGAAACTACGACATCGATTTTACTTATCTGCGTTGACAGTTTGTTAAATTAGGTCGTCACAAAGGTCCACATCGGTAACGAAAATTCCTTTTTTTGAACGACGATTTTCGTACTATTTAATTGTGTACTCCCCACAGTACGCGTAAATACGGAGTGAGAAAAGGGGAAATCGATCGATAATGATAATAATCTATTTTACTATCACTCAGATACCATCTTGAGGGATTTCACGCCTAATTAGGTTAATTGCTGTAAACGCAGTGCAGTTTCCCTGTCGGAAAAATTTGGGAAGGCCTCTGCAGGAACAAATTGCCGCACAAAAATGGTCATAACTTTTGATAGGATGGACCGTTTTTGAAAATCTAAAAAGTTTTGAGTTTGTACGGGTCCGGGCTTCAATTTAAGCCCAACTTTGGACCTTTTCCATGCATTTTAGAAATCGACTTGGCCCCTCTAAATCTACCTTATCTTTTGTGGTTGCAACTTCCCATGGCCATAAATAGTTAGTGAATTTCGTAATCTGCTTAGCAGAATTAGTATGCGAATCAAACAGATAAATTTTTCCTTCCCGAATGTTGCCGTTTTCATAAGGTACTAAATACTAGAATTAATTTTCGCTCATATAAGAAATATTTTCTTACTATAGAATAAAGTTTTCCTCTCGAGCGCCATCGGCAGATATCTCTTGATTATTCGCATCATTCGATTGTTAGTCCAGGCCAATTGTCCCAGATCTTTGAATTCGGGATATTCGCAGATCAACAATATCATTTCGACTGGTAAATTGGCCAACATCTTTGTTAACAGACCTAAACAATCACCAGTGTTATTTCGAAATGGAAATAGTAAAAGAGTTAATTGAATGAGAAAGTCTGCAATTAACGGTTTAGAAGAAGAAATAACCCTATTTAAATAGCATTAAGTTGAGATTCAGAATATACAAATTGAAGCTAAAAATAAGTGAAGAAGAAAAAGAAATGACAATTCATGGAAGACGAGAATTGAGAACTGAATGAGAAGGATAAAGAATTTGACAAGTGGATTTTTGGGTCGTTTACTCGGTATTTTCTATATCTTTTATGCACTATTTCCTCTTCATTGATTATGCAGGTGATTTTGGAGGTGTGTCGTGACCACTTTCAAAAGGCCTTTGGTTAAAATTGCCTTCACATTTATGATCGTAGTCTATCTAGCAAGTGTGAATGAAGTAGAATTGAACAGGATCTAGATTGGAGAAAATGAAAGTTCCGAGCTTTGTAAACTTATGTCATGATGATCAGATTTGAAATATCATTAGGCAGGCACGACAGAGGTAGATGAAATGATGATGTCAGTCGCTTTATCGGGTGCTTAAGAACGCACAAACCTAGGTAGGACTCCAGTCAAGATTGCTCTATGACTACCAGCCCACCATAATATTTCCTTTACAATGTTGTATCCTTAACCATGAATTTAAAAATTTTGGGGAAAATTCTGCAATATGCATACCAATCGATAGGGCTCAAAAAGCTGAACAACTTTTGTGAAGGCACCTCAGAGCTACCTATTATGGTATGCGTGGTATGGAGGTTTGGATGGATCAGACCCAAGAAAATGTCAAAAATTCACAACTTAGCAAAATGAAGTATTGCCCTTCAACTGCTATATCCCGAAAAGATTTTTCGATTTTTCCGGAATAACCGACCAGAGTGGATATTTTCGAGGGGTGTGTTAACATAAGTTGATCAATTTACGATATGCTATCAATTACTTTTATTGTTTTTCTTGAATTTATTCGACAGCATTTAAAACAAAATTAAATTTTCTGGTAATGACATTGTTGCAAATAATGGAGAGTAAATAACAGGATCAGGGCCGTCTGAAGTTCGAACAAATCGAACTTGAACTAATTTTCAGGCAGTTCGAAGTTCGTAAAACCCTGATTAAAAGAATATCTATTTCAGCTACAATTATCCCTCATCACTTTTAAATAGCTTCGAGGGTTGTCTGTATCATGTGCATTGAAATTAAATTATTATTTCACATTTATTGAATAAAATTTCTACATGAAATCCGAGATTATTATAATTAAGCTCTATTTTATGTCATTTTTCCGACTTCTCGCCATTCATTCGTTTGTGGATCGTATTCCTCAATTGAATCACAAAAATTTGCATTCCAACGTCCTTGAAATCTAAATTAACAAATATTTCGTATAAAGATATGCAAAATCTCAGCTCACCCTCCGATTGCATACAATTTCCCGTTAGCGACAATGAGCGAATGTTTTTGTCTTGCATAATTCATATCAGCGATTCTAGAAATTCGACTGTCAACTGGAGCTGAGGGATCGAAACACCAACAGGATTTGAATACATTAGGAGAACTAAATATATAATGATACATTATTTATCATACAAAATTAACGACTTATATCCTCCAGTTATGTAAACTCTTCCATTTAACGATGCAATTCCGGAAATAGTTCGTTTTTCTGGAATCTCTCCGATTTTAATCCATTCCCGTTCATCGTCTGATAGTCGATATATCTTTCTACTTTCACGACCATCAATAACTGAATATCCATAATTACAAAAATGAATATGCTATAATGTGACCGTATAAAATTCCATCGCATGTTATCGTTTGAACAAGATAAATTGGAAAAGGAAAAGCAGGTCCTCTTTGCCATATTCCATCCATTAAAACCTGAATAAATTATTTCATGAACTTTCATTCGATCTTCTTACATCAACTCGATCTGTCGTTCTTCTGCTTCTAGGAATGTATCCGCCCAAATAATACAATTTTCCTTTGAAATAAGCGACAGATGCACCATTACGCCATTCAGGAGGATCTGGACCTGTAAAATTATTTGAATCGATCATTCATGGATTTGTTGATAAGACCTCTTGAAGTTTGTCGAGTATCCAAATCAAATATTTCAAATGATTTACTTTTCCAGACAATTGCGAAAATCTAAAATTTCCAAAATTGGCAATGACAAATAAAATAAACTAATCTACCTTATCTTTTGTGGTTGCAACTTCCCATGGCCATAAATAGTTAGTAAATTTTGCAATCTGCTCAACAGAATAATTATGCGAATCAAACAGATAAAGTTTTCCTTCTCGAATGTTGCTGTTTTCATAAGGTACTAAATACTAAAATTACTTTTCGCTCATACAAGAAATATTCCTACGATAGAATAAAATGTTCCTCTCGAGTGCTTTCGGCAGATATCTCCTGATTATTTGCATCATTCGATTATTAGTCCAAGCCAATTGTCCCAGGTCTTTGAATTCAGGATATTGGCAGATCAACAATATAATTTCGACTGGTAAATTGGCTAACATCTTTGTTAAGAGACCTAAACAATGACCATATTATTTAAAAATGGAACTAGTAGAAGAGTATTGATTGAATGAGAAAATCTGCAATCAATGATTAAGTGAATGTGCACCCTATTTAAATGGCATATCAAGCTGAGATTCGGAATATGCAAATTGAAGCTAAAAATAAGTGAGGAAGAAAAAAGAGAATGACCATTCATGGGACACGAGAATTGAGAACTGAATGAAAAGAATAAAGAACTTGGCAAATGGATCTTTTGATCACTTGCTCGCTATTTTCTGTATATTCCATGAACTATTTCCTTTTCATTGATTATGCAGGTGATTTTGGAGGTGTGTCGTGACCACTTTCAAAACGCCTTTGGGTTAAAATTGTCTTCATACTTATGATAGTAGTCTGTCTGGCAAGTGTGAATGAAGTATTAGGTTATCCGGAAAGTCCTGTCCGATGATTTTCAGAAATTTTGATTTGTATATCAAAGCAGTTCTATGGTAAATGACTATTATAATATCGTAGAGGTAATATGACACTTGCAATAAAAAAGGTTTATAAGGTATCATCATCTATTCTGAGCATAGATATTCACTGATTCTTTCTAATGGATCAACATCGGGTTCAACATTTTCCAGTCTTTCCTCCTCTGTCCGCACTGAAAGGAATTTTTTAAAAATCTAACTATTGAAGATGAGAGCTGGACCCTCTATGAGAACACCACACGCTCAGTCCCATGTGGCAAAGGAGACCCAGAACAAACTAGAAACGTTTGGTTGAGAAACGGTACCCCACTAACTTTATTCCTCTGGCCTCGCCCCTTCTGATTATCACCCTTTTCACAATCTAAAAAATTACCTAGTCGGAAAATTTTTCAATAATTATGATGATCCAAAAAATGAGATCTCTAACTTTTTGACTTACAGCTTCTCAATCTCTAGGCAAAGGACATCAATGATCTCCCCATTCGTTGGGCTCCTGTTGTAGATAATAGTGGTAATTATATCATTGATTAAAGTTAAGTTTCAATAAAGAAATAAAATAATTGAAACATGTGCTAATATCGGACAGAACTTTCCGAACAACCGATAGAATTGAGAACAGAATGTGTAAAATCCAGATATTGTAACTCATTTCTTTTTGGAATATTTGGTTTTCATCATCGGTGCATTGATACCCATAACATCTCCTCTGATATCATTATTCTGATATTATTGTACTACGTTCGACCATATTGGAAACAAATTATCAGGAAGTTTTTCTACTGGCAGATCCGTTATGAGAAACAATTTTGACCTACGACATCAATTATATGCAACAATGAGATTCAAACTGAAGCTATTAGTAACGACCAAACAAAATGGTAACCGAAAAATAGTGATTTTTCGTATGTATATATTTGACTCAAATTGTATATAAATAGCTAGAAATAAAAGTTTTCTTAAATTTTATGTGGAACAAAGTATGCAAATAAGTATTTTTATTCAAAGATCGTCTTGAAATACTCTAGTGATTTTCACACTATAACGCTCATCAGACCTAGGGAGCACTTTCGTTAGACGAAGAAAATATACAAGGGATAGGTTGCACGAGCGAAATTTTTGCTATCACTTCACTATGAATGAAGAAAATTTTAGGTTAGAGATACAAAATTGCATAGGAAATATTGTAGGGGTAGGTCGCAGAGCAATTTTGACTGGAGTCCTCCCTAGGTCTGTGCGTTCTTAAGCATCCGGTAAAGCGACCGACATCATCATTTCATCTACTTTTGTCGTGTCTGCTTAATGATCTTTCAAATCTAATCATTATAATACAAGTTTATGAAGTTCTGAACTTTAACCTTTTTTCCCCAATCTAGATCCCGTTCAATTCTACTTCATTCAGACTTGCTAGACAGACTACGATCATAAATGTGAAGATGATTTAACCCAAAGGCTTTTTGAAAGTGGTCACGACACACCTCCAAAATCACCTGCATAATCAATGAAGGGAGAAATAGTGCATGAAAAGATACAGAAAATAGCGAGCAAGTGACCAAAAGATCCACTTGTCAAATTCTTTATCCTTTTCATTCAGTTCTCAATTCTCGTCTTCCATGAATGGTCATTTTTAGCTTCAATCTGTATATTTTTGACACGGAATCTCAACTTGATATGTCATTTAAATAGGATTACATTCACTTCTAAATCATTAATTTCAGACTTTCTCATTCAATCAACTCTTTTACTATTTCCATTTCGAAATAACACTGGTGATTGTTTAGGTCTCTCAACAAAGATGTTGGCCAATTTACCAGTCGAAATGATATTGTTGATCTGCCAATATCCCGAATTCAAAGACCTGGGACAATTGGCCTGGACTAACAATCGAATGATGCAAATAATCAGGAGATATCTGCCAATGGCGCTCGAGAGGAAAACTTTATTCTATAGTAAGAAAATATTTCTTACATGAACGAAAATTAATTCTAGTATTTAGTACCTTATAAAAACGGTGAAATTATGGAAGGAAGAATTTGTCTGTTTGATTCGCATAATTATTCTGTTGAGCAGATTGCGAAATGTACTAATTATTTATGGCAATGGGAAGTTGCAACCACAAAAGATAAGGTAGATTAGTTTATTTGGCATTGCCAATTTTGTAAATTTTAGATTTTTTCGTTGAACTCTGCTGACAAATTGTTTGAAATATATGACTTGGACACTCGACAAATTTCAAGAGGTCTTATCAACAAATCCATGAATGATCGATTCAAAGAATTTTACAGGTCTAAATCCTCCTGAATGGCGTGATCATGCATCTGTGGCGTATTTCAAAGATAAATTGTATTATTTGGGTGGATGTAAACCTGGAACGATAATAGAGACAGATCATGTGGATGTAAGAAGATCGAGTGAAAGCCCATGAAATAATTTATTCAGGTTTTAATAGATGGAACATGGCAAACAGGACCTGCTTTTCCTCTTCCAACTAAAATTGTTCAAACAATAACATGCGATGGAATTTTATACGGTCACATTATAGCATATTCATTTTTGTAATTATGGATATTCAGTTATTGATGGTTGTGGAAGTAGAATGATATATCGATTATCAGACGACGAACGGGAATGGGTTGAATTTGGAGAAATTCGAGGAGGACGAGATTCATCCGGAGTTGCATCGCTAAATAGAAAAATATACATTACTGGAGGAGGATCGAAGTCGTTAATTTTGTATGATAAATGTATAATTGTACATTTAGTAGTAGTGGTGCATTAAAACCCTGTCTGTGTTTCGACCCCTCAGCTCCAGTTGACAGTCGAGATTCTTGGATCGCTGATATTAGTTATGCAAGATACGACCATTCGCTCATTGTCGCTAACGGGAAATTGTATGCAATCGGGGGGTGAGCTGAGATTTTGCATATCTTTATACGAAATATTTGTTAATTTGGATTCCAAGAACGTTTAAATAAAAAATTTTGTGATTCAATCGAGGAATACGACCCACAAACGAATGAATGGCGTGAAGTTGGAAACATTAACATAAAATAAAGCTTGATTGTAATAATCTCAGATTTCATATTGTAATTTTATTCAATAAAATGTGAAATAATAATTTAATTTCTTTTAAATGCGGTCGAATAAATTCAAGAAAAACAATAAATAATTGATAGCATATCGAAAATTGATCAACTTGTGTTAACACACCCCTCGAAAATATCCACTGAAATGAGTTATCTAGAAAGTACGGTAATTAGCAGTCATTTTCAAAAAACTAATTGAACCACGAGAATCAATGCAACAAACTGAACAACATATGTGAAAATCAGCCAAATCGACGGACCCGTTTATACCCCTTTTCTAAGATTTTGGTTTTTACTGACATTCACTCTTAACATATCTTTCAAGCAAAAATTCCGACTTTGTTCCTGGAAAACTCCGATTCCGAATTTTTCAAAACCATAACTCCGAACAACCCTGGAAACAAGATTAAGGAGAAATATTCAAATTTAAAAAGAAGATAATATTTGAATAGGTTATTACAATTTCTCAAAATCAATTTCACCAACAACCGTCCATTCATTTACATCTGGATCGTATGGATCGTATTCTTCGATATATTTGACAGTATTCTCTTTACGCGTTGATTTATTGTAAAATGTGCTATAAAACATAAATGTTATACATTTTGTGCAAATTTTAACCTACCCCCCGATTGCATACAATTTCCCGTTAGCGACAATGAGCGAATGGTCGTATCTTGCATAACTAATATCAGCGATCCAAGAATCTCGACTGTCAACTGGAGCTGAGGGGTCGAAACACAGACAGGGTTTTAATGCACCACTACTACTAAATGTACAATTATACATTTATCATACAAAATTAACGACTTCGATCCTCCTCCAGTAATGTATATTTTTCTATTTAGCGATGCAACTCCGGATGAATCTCGTCCTCCTCGAATTTCTCCAAATTCAACCCATTCCCGTTCGTCGTCTGATAATCGATATATCATTCTACTTCCACAACCATCAATAACTGAATAGCCATAATTAAAATAATGAATATGTTATAATATGACCGTATAAATTTCCATCGCATGTTATTGTTTGAACAATTTTAGTTGGAAGAAGAAAAGCAGGTCCTGTTTGCCATGTTCCATCTATTAAAACCTGAATTAATTATTTCATGGGCTTTCATTCGATCTTCTTACATCAACCCGATTCGTATTTCCACTTAAATAATACAATTTGTCTTTGAAATAAGCTAAAGATGCAAATCTACGCCATTCAGGAAGATCTGGGCCTGTAAAATTATTTGAATCTATCATTCATGGATTTGTTGATAAGACCTCTAGTAATTTGTCGAGTAGTCAGATCGAAAATCTCAAACGCTTCCTTATGAGATGTAATTGCGAAAATCTAAAATTTACAAAATTGTCAATTCCAAATAAAATAACCTACTTTATCTTTTGTAGTTTCTACTTCCCATGGCTGATAACGATGAGTAAATCTCGCAATCTGCCCAACAGAGTTAGTATGCGAATCAAACAGACAAATTCCATCTCGTCTAACATATTTGGTTTCATACTTCACTAAATACTAGAATTAATTTTCGCTCATATAAGAAATATTTTCTTACGATAGAATAAAGTTTTCCTCTCGAGCGCCATCGGCAGATATCTCTTGATTATTTGCATCATCCGTTTGTTAGTCCAGGCTAATTGTCCCAGGTCTTTGAATTCGGGATATTCGCAGACCAACAGTATAATTTCGACTGGTAGATTGGCTAACATCTTTGTTGAGACCTAAACAATCACCATAGTATTATTTCAAAATGGGGATAGTAAAAGAGTATTGATTGAATAAGAAAGTCTGCAATTAATGAGTTTAAAATTGAACATTGAAGAAAGGAGAATGAAACTACTAAATTGATGCTTCCTATTTTATTTATCAGACCAAAAATCGATTCCTAGACATGGTTTATCATTCAAGAGCCATTCCACGAATAAACAACAACGGTCAAAGGGGGTCCGGACAATTGCAAAAGTGTTCTAGATCCGAACCAAACCCATATGGATGGATACACCCATGGGCCCTAATCACAAAATGGAAAGACCAAGCTTCGCTCATTTCCTTGTTTCTCCAATGTTTGATTTTTTCGATTTTCGGTTTCAAAATTTGATTTTTCCTCGTTTTCAACCAATTTTTAAAATCATTTTTCACTTTGGAGATGGATGTAGGATCTAACTCCCAAAATATTCATAGGTAAAACATGGGCTGCGACCAATTTAACAAAACGCTTGGCATCCCTAGTTTAATTTTAATTTTTTACTCTCAAAAATTTATAAACTGAAGTTTGTTCAATTTGATTTCGAAAGTTTGAAATTGCTAGTTTCAAACGTTTTCCTTGTTTCAAGGACTAAACTAAAAATGTTTGTTCAAACAGCGTTTCTTTCCCCTTGCCACTCAAAATCGACGCATTGATCAGTGGAAGATTGCAGAGATGGCAGATCATGCACTTAATTTCCAATCTCTTCCTCATTAATCCTTACTTTCGCTATATACAGTTACTCGAGTATTTATGGCGTTCAGGGTGGAGAATGGCTAATTATTGTGGATTGTGAGAGGAGGGAGGGAGGCTGTGGTGCATAACTGGAAGAGTGGGGAAATGGTGGAATGAGTAAAGAAGAAGAAGAGGGAGATAGATCAATACGAAAGAGAGAAAGGGATGGAAGGAGCCAGGAGGGCAAAGGGAGAAGGAAAGGGAAGGAAGGAGTGCAAAAAGGGGATAGTGGTCGAGCAGACGGGGAGAGGACTTGCTGAATGCCTGAATGCAGACGACTGAACGAGTCTTTTCTCACTCACTCACTCTCTCCTTTAGTCTTTGCGTGTATCGGCAGGGGCATCGGCTACTAGTTTACAAGCCCAGTCCATCGCACTCTAACTTCTGCCTGCCACACCCTTCCTCCTTCCTCTTTTACTATTCCATTTTTTCCCGGAAATATTCATTTCGTCCCGCTCTACTTTCCTTGACAACCGTCTTCTTTTCTCTGTTTGAGGCGATTCTTTTTCCTTACAGATCTGCCCTGGATCCCCTCTACCATCGTTCATCAGGCCCCATCCCCATCAACTACTCGGTGCCTGTCTCCTCTTCCTCTTCACACCATTCCAGCCTCTACACTCGTCAAGCAGCAGCCCACAGTGCAGCGCCATATCAACCAGTAGCAGGCGCAGGCTCATGGCCCTATGACTATGGAGTGGGACTGCAGCAGAGCGCAGGGACATTAGGAATAGGAATGATGAGCACCCCTGGACCTGCTCCTTCGATGCGAATGGATGAGCAGAGGAGAAAACCACATTTGATTAGGTTGGATTTTTATTTAATTGAAATTTTAAAGATCTAAAAAAAACTCATTGACTAAAACACGAAATTGAATCTTTTTTTTTATGTATGGGCGTTGGAAGCGAATGCAATGGAATTCAGTTTCGATAGTATTTTCTAAAGTTTTATTCTGGCCTATCCTTAATTCGAGTTGACAAGGGAAGTGCAGAGATCGGAACTCATATATTTTTATGACAATCTTAAAATAGGGACTTTCGATGATGTTATCATCGTGATCAGCGTCATTTAAAAGCCTTTTTAGTCAGTTTTTCAAGATCTGTGAGCTCTTATCTGTACACTCCCCTTGTGCCTTGAACTGATAAGTTTCATTGATAACTCATGAAAAGTGAATAATGTCATATTCATTTAGACAGCACCGTTCAATGGACGGCATAGGCATTATGGATGCAGCTACGGAGTTTGGCTACGATCTGCCTCCACTGTCCGTCTCCACGGCACAGCATCCACTCGACCACAACCCCATTCGACATGGCTCGAGTCAGCCAAATCCCCTCTCCAATCCAATCACTTCCACACAGGCTTTCTGGCAGAGTCAGAGGTACATTTACGGTTTCCTTAGTCATTTTAAACGAAAATCGTAAAATAGTGAGACCAGGGGCAAGACAAAATTTGATATCAAAGTCAAAATCGAACATTTTTAATATCGAAATTGAGATCTGAATCGAATTTCTTTTGTGAAGTCAAATCAAAATTAATTTCCCTGATTGTGACGATATGTTGAAATATCATTGGGGAAGAGTTATGATAACTCCCTTGTCTGCTTTTCCTAATCCTATTACTTGTGTTTTGATGTCTTGATGTGTTTAGCTTCCAAACCGTCAGTCTATATTTTTCAGTGGTCTAATAACGAATGATTATGAACAGTTGAAAGCGGACTACTTGATGACGGTGGACAAATTGAATCAAACAATGGGATCCATCAAAACTTTTTGGAGTCCGGAATTGAAGGTTCGGTATTTTTTAATTGAAATTTCAACTGAATTGTACTTTTAGAGAGAACGACAAATGAGAAGAGATGAACAGGCGCGAATCGCCCAGCTCGAAAGGATTATTGCGACAGGAGGAGGAGGGGATGCAAGCGGTGAGAAATTTTCCAATTTTATCTGATTTTTTGCTAATTTCTATAATTTGTATTTCGATTTTCTTTGGAAAGTCTTCTTTTAATAAGAACGGAAATTCGGTTTGATAAATTATGCATTTTTCATTGAATAGTGATGAATCTGGCTATTTTAGCCATGCAACTTCAAATGGAATTGGTGGATCGAGAAGACCAAATTCGCCAATTGTCTGCAATGCTCGAACAGAATCAGAATCGAGGAATAACTGGCAATTTTGCAGACATAAAGATTCGAGAGCAGGAGGAAATGATTAACCAGCTGCAAGGCATCATTAGAACTTACAGGGAATATGGTAGTGGACAGGTATGAAGCGAAATTGTTTTTTTTTTGATGAATTTGAAAATATTCAACTAAACTCGAGTATAGAAAATAGCGTTGCCACTTTTCAAGTGCAGAATAATTCAAGAATATTTGATAGATAAAAGCCTGCAAATTGCAGGGCGACAACAGAGCTCTGGAGAATACAATGCGAATGGTTGAACAGAAACAGACGAGGATTCAAGAATTGGAGGAGGAATTGACGAGACTGAGACTCGCCAGACAGACGCAGCAGCCCAGGGATTTCACCGACAAGGATCTATCCTCTCATGAAAAGGTTATTTTTAATTTCAAAAAGATGGATGACCGAGATTCTTCAACTCTGTTTGGCCATTTGAACTTTTTTGCAACCTTACGATATCGTTAGTGGACTGCCGCACTTCACTTGATAACTTTGAAAAATTTCCGCCATTTTTCGATCTGAGGCTATTTTCTAGTCTTTGTTGTACTCGGGTGTACCGGTAGTAGGCGAAAAACGGTAAAATATGTGGTAGGCAAATCGATGTCGTAGTTTCAGAATCCGGTTATACATTTTGTGAACAGGGCCTAATTTTCGAAATACTGGGGTCTCGATATCCGCATTTTACATGGGGGTTTCGAAAGAAGTGTCCGACTACAAAATTTTAGAGAAAAATCCATAGTATATCATATAAAAACAATTTCCCAAGCTTATCAATCAGAAATTTGACCAGATAGGCCTGAAAAAAGTAGTGATAAATTTCAAACACATAATTCGAGTTCTAATTTTGGCATTATATCATTTAATTAACGATTTTTTTTCTGAAAAAGTGAATGTTTAGGTGACGTTGCGAATGAAACTGGAGCGATCGGAGATGGAGCTGAGCGAGAGGAAGCAGGCTCTGGCCTCGTGCCAAATGCGGATGCGCTCGATCGAGGAAGAGGCTGTCGATGCAAAGGCTCACATTCAGCTACTCAAGGAACAACTCACCAACAGGGAGCAGCAGAGCAGACTCATGCATGGAGATGTGAGTTGAAATCAAATACAATATCTTATAAAAGCTTTTTACGCAAATTTGAGATCTTTATGCTTATGTGTAGAAAATTTTTAAAAAAAATAATTTAATATCGTTTGCATCTCAAGCCTTATATCCCAAGTTTGATCATGGTTGAATCGGGAAAAGGTCTTTGCACGTCAAAACTTTAATGCGCAACGACATATGTACATCTTTTGGATCAGTAGTTGAACAGTTAAACCTAAACTATGAAGGCTATTTGAGTTAATACTGGCACAAGCATCCTTTCACGATATGTAGAAGAGAAGTTAGAGAAGGAATTGCAGGTGGAGGCGCTCAGACTGAAGCTGGACAGCAAAAATCAGCAAATCGAGCAGAGAGACCAGAGAGCTGAACGACTCGAGAGGGATCTCGGCACTGTCAGAGGGGAGTTGGCCGAGAAAATCGATCAGGTTGGGAGTTTCGAATGAATTATCAATTGTGTCGATTACGTTGATTTGAAATTCATCTACGAGTTAGATGAAATGTTTTATTTCGTACTTTTCGAAATCGTTTATTCAAGAACTTCGCAATAATTTCTGTGCGAAACTTTAGCGATTGTGACAGTTAAATGAATATTTTGAGAACCAAATTTCAAGCGACATTTCAGACTCGTCAAAACGAGCATCGCATGTCTCAATTAGTTGGCAGAATCGATTCTCTCGAATCGACGCTCAGAGAGAAGGAAAGTCAATTGGATAAAACCAAGGTTCATTTTTCCAACTTTCGGAGAATTGTGATTCTTGAAATTTAGGTTAAATTACTTTCTCATCCTGACATTATCAAAGAGAAAGAGTTAAACGAACGAATTGAAAAGGGGGAAAGAGAAAAGCAAAGACTGCAAGAGCACATCGATCAGCTGAGGAGGAATCACGAGAAGGAGAGACTAGAACAGCAACAGACTTTCCAAGCTGAGGCTAGACTTTTTCACTTATTTAGATTAAACAAACATTTTAGGTTGATCAACTAAAGAGGGATATTGAAAATCTAAAGAAAGAATTGCTTGATAGAGATGTGTTATTGGAATCGCAGAATGAAAAGGTATTATTCCAGAAATTGGCATAAAAATTTCTGAAAATTTAGATAGGCGACATGGGACGTGAATTGGGTGCTGCCAAAGAGAGAATTTCGACTTCTATGGCTGATAAAAGTACGGGAGAATTGAGAAAAGAGGTAGGAATTGGCTAAGTTGATGGAGAAGAAATGAATATTTGGTCGAGTTTAGCTGGAAGATGCGAGAATGGAAGTGGAGAAATTGTTGAGAATGGTCAGACAGTTAGAGAAGGACAACGCACAACTCAGAATGCAACAGCAGACGAAGACTGAAGGAAAGGTAGGAGATTTGAGATGATTAATTATGATGAAATACGATATCATAAAATTCCTAGTTTGGGTAATTCGAAAAAATTTATAGATTGAATTTTGATATTTCATGCGTTTTATGCTGATTCATTGCTTCATGAAAGTTGAAAGATGTAGGAAGCATCGGGATAGTTTCAATCTTGTCTTCATGCTAACGGTTTTATATCAGGTTTCTGAAACATCATCCATTCCTGCTGCAACCGGATTTACACCCGCACAAACTTCGATGAAGAAGAGAATAGAAGAATTGGAGGAGGCATTGCGAGAATCTGTGAGCATTACTGCAGAGAGGGAAATGCACCTCGCGCAGCAGAAACATTTACTACAGCAGTGCAGTCAACAGGTACAACTTTATGAAGTTATCAAAATTTGGTTTCGGAAATTCTGCAATTATGATAATTTCATGATTGTTATTCGGAATATTACTTGAAGAATAATCGACGAATTTTGAAACATTTTTTCAATTTCATTTTAGCTAGCAGATACTCGTCGTGAATTGGGCGAATTAAAGCAGCAGAAGGAGTTATCAGGAGGCCCTTCGTCTTCTTCAGGACATACAGAAATGATCAGAGCTATGGAAACAGAAAGAAGGCAACATATTGAACAATTGATGCAACTCAAGTAGGATAAGCGAATAGAAAATGAAGAAATGAGGAATTATGACTATTTAGACAAGAAGCACTGTTAGCCGCAATTGGAGAGAAGGACGCTCATTTGGCATTGCTCGAAAGAGCGAAAGGTCCCAGAGAAGAAATTGAAACGATTAGGAGACATAAAGAAGCGCTGATGCAGAAGCTCAAGCAGGAGAATGAACGGTATGCATTTCTGAAGCTAAAATAGAGCTGATGCCGAGTTCATACTTTTAATGTCGATATTAAGTGTTAAAATTTACACGTAAAATCGCTTGGCATTGACACGATGTCAAAAAGTATGAACTCTTACCCTGGTTCTTTTGAAAGTTTGTAACATTTCAGATTTTTCTTATTCCTGGATAAGTCTTGTTTATTTCCGAATTATTTATCATCCATCAATAATTTTAGAAATAATCGTATGTCCAAGATCACAATGTAAAATATAGGGAGAAAAAGTTCAGTTATTTCCTGACCTATGATATATTGACCATTCGGATGTTTTTATATATTTATTCCGAATCAACAAAATTCGGAAAGAGCGACTTATGCAGACGTGATTCAAAGATGCTGTTTTATCAAAATTATAAATTCAGACGAGCAATGCTAGCATCCGGTCGTCCTGACAGTGCGGCAGCAGTAGCAGCGAGTCTGCTGCAAGGTCCCACTATTCAGCCAGGAGCTGCAATTCCTTTCCTCTCCCAACAAATGGCTGCTCAGGCTGCCTCTCAGCCTCGAATCGAGCTAACCGAACTCGATGAGACCGATGGAATTTGGGCATGATTATTGTCAATGCATCATTTTATGCATTTGGATTTACGGTATATTACTTGAAATACACTATTTCCTATTCATAATGCGCGGAGAATCATTTTTATCCGAAACTCTCGACGATTTTTCCTTGTTTACTTTTACGAAATACGTAGGATTATTATACTTTATTCAAATTTTATTAGGTTACTCAATCGGCCCTGTGCCATTTTCGATATTTCCCCTAAATTATTGCACAATTTCCCTGTGTTGATCCTCATTTGTCTGTTCGTGAACTGCCACTTACTTATTTTTCTGTCACAACTTCACTTATTCGCTCTGCATTCATGAGTTTATTCCCTTTCTCTTCCTTTTTCATTTACTACAGTGAGACTTTGTGATCTCGATTTCCCCATTCAGAATGGCATATTTTTGACCGAACCGCTGTGAATTCTCTTCAATTTCTAAGTCACTATTCTACGTATTTGAATGACTAAATGATCTCAACAACTTAACACACAAGAAGGTGCTTTTAGATGGAATTTCTTTTCTAGGTGACATAACTATATGAATTACTGTATCTCTCATGAAATACAAACTGCTGCATTTAGGTTTTATTTTTATCTATCGAGATTATTATACAAATTTGTTTTCCTAAAATGATGAAAATTCCCGCTTACATTTTTAGAAAATACTGATTTGTATAAAAACTCGACAATTTTTATCTAATTTTCCGACCGATATTCTAGTCTTTCCCCAATGCACTCCTCACATATTCATTTTCACTCTTCGCACTGCGTTATTCCTATCTCTTGTCATTTTTGGGCTAATATCGTCAACGTTTGTTGTAGATTTTGAATAAATTTTAAATTAGATGTCAAGAATGTTATTGAATTTTCTAATTTGTCGTAGGAATGTCTGCTTGTGCGTGTTTATCCGTAAATCTTCTCGGATATTGCCTTGGGCCCTTTCATCCTCCTCCACTTTGCACATCATAATTATAGCCCTGCCCTTGCTTGTCGCAATCTCATCTGTCATCCAAACACTTCATCCATTGACTTCTTGCATCTACAAGAGGATTTATCCCTGATTTGTATTTCAAGCGGATTTCCCTAGCATTATCTCGATTATCATGCATTTTGTACTGAGAAAATGTGGATGAGAATCCATGGAAACGTTAAAACTACTCGAGTCAGAACTCAGTCACTGTAAATGCTGCTGCCTGGCTGTTTTTGCCTGAATATTGGAATGAAGAAAACTCTTGGGACATTATTACTTATATATTTCAAACTCGAATTGAATGCATTGTCAAGCTACTCAATAAGCCGAAGTTCGCATAGATAGACGAGTTATAAGGTGGTCTTCATAAACCAATGCAGAATAACTAATTCTTTCGGATTTTAATTTGGTCTTAGATCATAATCTCCGAAAATTCAATCATTTAGTAAATTTTTTCACAGAAAGTTTCCAAATAATAGCTTGTCAAATGCATATCCACAGCCAATTGTTGCGTACTTTCGAGTTGCTTTATTAGTGAAATGGGCGTGGCTTGGCTAACGAATATAGGAAAAAGGAAGGCAAAGGCAAAGGCAAATGCACAAGACCTCGCGTATAATAAGAATATGCATAGCAATGCACTAATCAGCTAACAAGCAATAAGCAACACAGCATAAAAACAGAAACAGAAACACTAGCCAATAGCGAAATTGAAGAAGAACTCAGAAAGAGGAGACTAAAGCAACTAACGGAATAATGAAATTGAAGTAATGTGACAGCAGATTCGCATTCCAGACTTATATGGAGAGCAAATTATCAACCTCTATCTTCGTATATTTTCTGTTTCAATAACTAAGCTAGGCTTTTCTCCGTAATAATCAGGCTAAATGAATTGAATTTATCACTCTGAATTATGCAAAAATGCAGCTGAATAAGCAGAGATTGCTTTGGAGAATGATGTGAAATATCAATAGCTTATCTTCTTTGCTTATATTTTTACGTGAGAATTGTAGGTAGCTTTACTTTATCCGAACCTGGACCTGAAATAGAATCATTTATGCCCGACAAGTAGATTTTCTTCTCATGTTTCAATTTCCTTACTCGTTTTTCCTCCTCTTTAGCGTAAGGCAAACTCTTTTGCTTCCTTTTAGAGATCACCATGTTTTTTCATGGGAAATTTTTCTACTATCGAAAATGAAATGATTTGCGATTTGGTTATGTTTTGGAATTTATTCAGGTGCGTAGCGAGTATGAATTTATAGCCGAGTTGTGGACTAATTAACGCGGAGTGCTGAAGCGAGGCATAGAGGGAGGGCTGCTACCTGAAGAAGGAGAAGAGGTAAGAGATATCAGTGAATATAGGGAGATATAGATATAGAGCTAGGTAAAAGAGTTTGTATCTTTGTCTGCGAGCCTCGTTATCTCTTTATCCCTTTATGACTGACCGAGTGACTACCTTGCAGCTTTACATAATCGGAAGCTCAACTGCAAGCTGCAAACTGCAACCTGAACCTGAATCTGAATCAGAGCAGAAAGTCCAGTCCTTCTAGCGACGATTTGCTGCTTGTTACGTTGGTATTTTTCCTACAATCCACAATCCGAATCCAGTTAATTTTTATAGATGTGGGCAGGAGGGTAAGTTACCAAGAAGTAGAAATTCGTTAATTATGGAGATCAGCTTTTTCACTAAATTTTTAAGATTGCTCTTCTTATATTCAGAAAAGAGAAGAATTTCTGATGACTGGAAATGAAGCAGCTTTTTTTTTTATTTATAATGACCAGTTTACGAGTTTATTGGTATTTATTTTTTTAAATGAAAAACATAATTATGAAATATTCTGTATTTTGATTTTTGCTTCATAGCGCGATAATAGTTTTCCGAAGAAATACTCTTTGATACTACCGTTTTATGCGTTGTAGCCAAGGAAAAATGTGATTGCACTAATTTCTCGCTTTCGATATTTCATAACAGTGCTTTCAGTCTTTGTATCAGGAATTGTATCTCCGTTCATTTCATTTCGAACTTGCCTGCTTTCGTACTTATCCACTTCATCTTCTTACCTTCTTCTCATTTCGCACATATTTGATTTCCTAGGCAAATTTGGGAGGGTCTGGGAGAAGAAACAAAGTAAAGTGAAGTGAAATCCCAGAGGTCTGAGCGTTCAGCTCGGAAGAGAAAGAAGGGCAGTATCTACCTGACCTGAGCTTGGACGCAACTCAATTTTCAACCAGACATCCAAAAAGTGTACTGATTATGCTCTGTCCCGCTTATGTCTTCGCTATTTTAATGTTTTTCTTCCTTTTATAATTTATTTCGTTCCTCTTCCTGTTTCATTCCGTTCATTTAATTGCACATCAAGTCATGTCCATCTTTGCCGTGTCACTATTTTCGAGTTGCATGCTTTTCTGACCTGAAGTTTTGAGAAAAACTAAGTTGTTGGGTAAATTGGCAATTAGAGTAGAATTGAATCAGCTGTTTTAGGGCTGATAATGGCAAGGGGAGAATGAAAACTGGTAGTGAAAAATAGAATGGCATGGATATTTATAACAGAAACCTAGAAGATCGTTAGAGTTTTTAGAAGCAATGAAATATTCTCCCTAATTTTAGAGAAAAAAAAACCGATCTGATTATGGATTGTAGAATAACCATTTTCCCAAACACTGGATTGCCAGGTTTACTCACTTATTTATGAACTCATTATTCTACCCATCCATATGTGCTTTCATAGTGCGATAGCTTCTTCTCTCTTCATTCACCCATTCTCGCATTTCGCTATATTTTCTTTCTTGTCCTCTTGCCGATGACACCCAGCTGTTTCCTATTTATGCTCTAAATCTGCGAAATGGTGCAAGCTGCATGTCGAAAAATGCAATCAGATTATTTAGTCGATTATATAGCTACTTCACCTTATTATCTTATAAGTTTACTGTTTATGCTTATCCCTAAATTATCCCTCTTTTTCTTCACCGTTGGATCTCTGAGTTCCTTTAGATTTGCCCTTTAATGGTTCGTTGCATTATCCTCTGTCTCTGTCAAATGTAGTCATCTTCCGAGTCATTGGTCTCATTCTCTCGTCCTGCTCCTTCTTGTTGTTCTGCTTTCATGGACTACATCTTATCTTCTGTAGCCCAAGCCCCTCCCCGCCCCCTTCTATGTGCATTCTGCCTTCAACGAGCTTCTTTATCTCCTTAGCCTTAGCTCCTTCTGCTTCTGCTTGTGCTGCCACTTCTGTCCTTCAGCTTTCAAGCCATCCCTCATCCCCTTCCCTCCCAACCCACTTACCACTGCCATCTCACCTATTCCATTCCATTCCCACCTCAACCCATTTCCTGTTCCTGTCCTTTTCTCGACTATCACTAAATCCGGACACCGTGTCTCTTCTCACTCGCCAAGTTGCCATATTAGGGGGCTTTAACGCCCCGCCAATTCAAGGGTCTGATTTTATCATTTCATGACTCCTAGAAAGAACTCAATCTTCATGATAAATGCAATTTATCATATATATTTTTTAAATTTTTTATCAATGCTTAATTTAGCTTAATGCTATTCCATCTGAGAAAAAGCTGATCTTCATGATAATTGTTCTAGTTTTGATCATGATCATACTTTCAGCGGAGTGGCAGCACGCGGCGAAATGTTCTTCCATGCCACCCTAGCTAGAACGTTTATGAATGCCTTGTCATTACGGTATATTCTAAATGAAGTATAATAATAATCAATGGTTTTCAGAGGCGATGATGATTTTGTAGATAGGCTGAACTATTATTACACTCCTCTTATTCTGTCAATAGCTTGTCTAGTGATTAGTGCCAAACAGGTAACTCTTTTGGGAATTATTGAAAAATCTAATTGTTTTTTTTCGCCAAAAGCAGCAAATTGAGTAAAATAAATAAAGTGCCAAGGTAGAAATGAAACTTTTGGGTTTTATGGACTATGTTAATCAACAAAATTATACAGCAGCGACAAAAAAGGTTTAGACACACGTAACTTTTAAAGTCGTTAGCAGACTGCTATTTTGAATAGATTTAGCTAAATTTTAGTTTTAGTATATTATTCCTACTTGATACCATCAACAAGTTATGCCAAATTTCGGGCAAATGATAGGTTTAAAATAACTCGATCCACGAAGGGTAGTAAAATCATGTGTGTCCAAACTTCTGACCGTCGCTGTAATTAATGATGATCTTCACGGATATCCAACACTATTTTATACTAAGAAGTTTAAATTTGAGTACGGCGGAACTCCATTGGAGTGTTGGGTGAATCCTCATTCCCGAGAAAGCATGGAAGAATATATCGAATCATACTGTTGGATACAGAATACTTACTGGTATTTCACTTTTTTCACTCTAAAATTTAAGTGAAATCGTTTAGGATTCCAATGTATGAGAATATTCCTGATGACCATACAGCCAGAGAAGGTATACTTTCTTTATTTCTAAAAAATAATACATTTTAAATTTTATACCCAGAAAAGCAAATTGGGTATTATCAATGGGTCCCATTTATTCTGATAGCCGAAGCACTGATGTTCTCATTGCCCTGCATATTCTGGAGACTGCTGAGTTGGCAATCTGGTAGTGGACATTGATGCATTGATGTAATCACAACTAAAATGGACTCTTTAGGCCTAAATATTCAACATCTGATAAATTCTGCATGCGATACACAGGCATTGGTTGACCCGAGTGAGAGGAATAAAGTAATCAATCGGAGTTATTTTTGCTCAATTTTACGATTTTGATTTTTAGGCAGTTGAAGCAATATCGAGTTGCTTCATCGACAACTTGGACCTTCAATCTCCGACAGGACAGGAAAAGAGTCTGCTGGCATACATCAAGTGCAACAGGCATAATTTATCCCAAAATAGATGTCTATGATGGCGGTTCATTTCAGACTGCTATCCGGTCATTACGTTGCAATTGTTTATGCTATCACGAAAATTTTATATGCATTCAACGTCGTCGTGCAATTCATTATTTTGAATTACTGTCTAAAGTCGGATGAGTATCTATTCTTCGGATTCCAAGTAAGAAAAGGAATATTTGACACGAAGCTTATCATTATTCCATTTTCATGAGAAACAGTAGAAAATCGATAAATTCATCTACGAAGAAGCTTATGTTTCATTGCGTAAAATTGCAGGTTCTTCATGATTTATGGCAAGGCAAGCCTTGGACAGAATCTGGGCATTTTCCTCGAGTCACTCTTTGCGATTTTGAAGTTCGATACTTAGCTAATCTTAACCGGTGTGTTATGAACTAGTTTTGATCGAATCCGCATTTGCATTCATTTTCAGGTATACAGTGCAATGCTGTCTCCTGATCAACATCATCAATGAAAAAGTATTTGCTTTTCTCTGGTGCTGGTATCTGCTTCTCGGCGCAATCACAACGTGAGAATTTCATCTTGCCAGAATTTGGGATATTCGGATTTTGAAATTCAAAATCCTCAACGTTCAGTTGTTCAACAATGTTCTGGATTATGAGCATGTTCATTCCCTCTGAGAAAGCAGATTACGTGTTGAAGTTCATGCAGATTGCACACAGCAGCGATATGAAACGATCAGAAAAGTTCAAGAAGGTGTCTCTTTAGATTCCAATGCAATTGTAAGTTTTTCAATCTAGGGGCCACAAATGGAACGCGTCTATACAGTAATTCCATATGCACCACATTTGCTAGAGCGATTCGTCGGAAGTTTCTTGAAGTCAGACGGGGTAGATTTTTACTATCATTTCTTTGATTAAATATGATTATTTTTTGGAAAGCTATGATTTCGTGCTTCTATAAAATGTCAGCATTGTTCTTTCACCCGTAAAAACCGAAAAATTTAGATCTTCATTTTGCGAATGATGGCAAATCACGCAGGAGATTTGATAGTTGTCCACATTGTGAGGGAACTGTGGCAGGAGTTCCGAGAACGACACTGGAGAGAGTTCGAAGAATTCGAGGAAATCAAGGAACATCACTGGAACAAGCAGAGAATGTATGACATGATGCAGTCTTCATGACATGGGAAAGAATTTAGGTCACAACCAGCTCAATATCCAGCACGAGGTGGCATCACAATTCGCAACCCTGTCGCGACGACGATCATGACGGAATCGCAGCTAAGCGAAAGGGCTTTCTTGTAGTATTCCTTATCTGCGATAAAGCAGATATTGAAGATCAGACCCAGTCATTTTGTTATCTCTTGGAGTTCATTTTAATTTGAGAGGTTATATGTATGAAAATTAACTTCATCGCGTGAATTAGTGATATTCTTCCCATAGGAATAAGGTCATTGCTCGTCTTTGAAATGAGTTGTACATAAAACAAATCAACCCTAGTTAACCGGGTCATTTGGTTTTCATACTATCCTAGAACTTTTCAAAAGATAATAACGGGTTTCTTGCGCTTTGTCATTGCTTCATTATATACCTGCCAAATTGAAGAATTTATCTTTCACTTTCCATAAATCATAGCACTGAAATAAGCAATTATTTCGAAAATGTAACAATCATTCTTCCTAATAAACGAAAAATAATAATTCACAGAATAGCCCACTCATTCATCAAAATATTGCAAAAAATACAAAATCCATAAAGCTGTCATCTTTGATAAAGCACAAATATGCGATAAGGATCAGTTTCAGAAGAACCAAAATGATATTTGAAATTTAAAATGCATAGGCAGCGAAAGTAACATGAAATAGAAATACGACAAGAAACGTCATTCGAATATGCTTCATAAACATTTGTCAGAGTCGTGAGATATAAAATGCAATTTATGAAAGATTTAGTCTGCAGAGATGTTCCAACCTCAGCTTTAACCTAACTTAACTGAAATTTACAGTTGAAATTTTCTATCTCAAAATTTTCTGAAATTGAATGGATACTTTTCAACTTCGTACACATCTGTTAGTCAGTTTCATTGTATTGGATCTTCATCTCCTTGATGATCAAGTCGAGCATTTTCTCCAACTTGGTCTGCTTGTCATTGATTATGTCGATGTTCCTCTGCATCAGATCGATAGCCTTCTCCTGTCGGCGAAAATCATCGCGCAATTCACCTTTTTCGTCCTAAAATTCAGACTATTTTTCTTTTCAAATTTCTAACTATAGTATTATCAATTATTGAAATTTTGAGATAAATAATGCTACAGTGCTGACCAAAATTATATACTTTCGAATTGACTTCAATCCCAGTTCACCTACTTATGCCAAGCCGATCATTTCAAATTTTACAGGAATGTCGGGGGTATCATATTATAAAAGTGCCGAATTTTATTCGGATTGGCTCACTATAAATGAGGTGAATCGGGGCTAAAATCAATATAAAAGTATATCTAATTTTGGCCAGTAATGTATAGGTTAAGATTAAAATTCTATCTTTAATCTGGCAGCATGTAAATCGCAAGATATCATGGTACAGGGCATGATAAAATAGCACCAGAAAAAGACTTTAATCAGCCCTTTCTAAATATTATTTTTCCTATACCTCGTGCACTGATGTTATAGGATTTACAGACTATTCTTTGATCTTTCTTTATTTCATAGTCAGCATATTCTTGGCAAGTAGAGGTTTAAGTAAAGCCAAAGAGGAGTATTTTTTATCACATTATTCTCCAAAATGAAATTTAAAAAATACCTCAATATCGAGATACTGATCCTCATCGATGTCAGTCTTCTGAGCGGGGCTGTAGCCGAATCTGCGAACGATTCGTTTCCACCAGTTGTCCTGATTCGGGAAGAATCGGTAGATGCCGATGTGACTGAGTCGACGAACGAATGGGGGCATCGATGCCTCTATCTGCAGTACTGTATCCACCTAAATATTTGACTAATTTATGGTAGTCTCAAAGTGACGACAAGATGGAATGGAGGAACGCTACTTCTACAATATGTTTCGGTACGATTTTATTTGATATATTCCACATAGAATGTTGTGATTTGGTAGATATTGCAGTCACATTGTTGTGGTCTTAATTTATGTTGTAAATAATAACCATCATGGCCAGTCTCTGCAATTCAGCCTCTTCTTGAACGCCTTTGATGTCGTCGACAGCCAAACCGACCAGCAGATTCATCAGCAGAATCGTCATCACGATGCAGAACAGAAGGAAGATCGACTTTGCCCAGGGAGGTCCGTACAATCTCTCTAAAGTTTAGAAAAATTATATTCAACTAAATTTCTCATTGGATGATAATTTGGAAACGATGACACTTTGTAAAACAGGACATAAAATGACAAGATTTAGATTCTATTATATAAGTGAAGATAGAGGAACTGGCTATGAAGATATTTGCATTGTCATCTCGAAATCTTGTATGTCAAAATTAGTGTTATTTTCAAGTTTCTGTTGCATTATACCTGAATGATTGGCTGTATCCCCGTGAAATATCGAGACAAATTCGAATTCTCCAATCATCATTACGGTAGTTTTCAAAATGGAATCTGTCAGACTTGAAAATTCTGACTGAAATTTCGAATTTTATTTATGGCCGTTTTAACTTAAACAGATACCCGATTTTGCATCATGATGAAGAAACTAATACTGAACGCGAATATGAATAAGGCAAAAATTATGACGAAGCGGGAGAACGTGGATAGGATGTCTAAAAAATTAAAGAAATATTTTTCAAGTTATGAATTTTACCGAAGAACATGACGACATAAATGCCAAATCTGGGTAGTTTTCTGATGAGCAGCAACAAATTCAGCCATGCAACAAAAGAGCACACGGCCGCCAAAATCCATTGTACATTCTGAAACTATTTCATTTCTTGAGTATTTCCACGACAAAGCAACCAGTCGAATTCCAGTTCTGTGAGAGCAATCACTAATGTCAAAAACGATGAAGATCGTCGAAATGTAGATGAAAATTTCGATCCCATTTTCTATCGACAAATAGGCCAGTCTGCGTTTGTAAAATTGGAATCCCTAAATAGTTCCGGTTTGGCAAATTTTAATTCAATTAGTTCTGACTTCTTTGCAAAGTTGGCAGATGGCTAAAATCACGATCAACCATTTGACATGGACCTGTTTGTCGTGTTCCAGATACTAAAATGAATTTATGAGAAGAATTTTCAAATTACTAAAATAGGAATTTGGGGAGAGACAATAAGAAAAAGCATCTGAATCTAGCAACGTCACAAGATGAAAAGTCGAAGCATGATTAAGGAATGTTAGAACGTAGCATTTTTCGAAAAAAATATTTTCGCGTATTAATTTTCTAATTTTGTATCCAAAATTAGTCTCTATATGAGAAGGGAAACAGTTTTTACCACAAATTAGCATATTATCAATTTTTTACGTTGCACAACTACATCAAATTACCTTTCCAACCATGTATAGCACATGGGAATAAGATAAGTCTATCATAGAGAACTAAGTTTGGACAGAAATACGAACCTAACAAAAATACTAACTGTTTAGATTTAGATTAGGTTAAGATTAATATCGAGAGCAAATTTTAAGTGGCGATCTGGATTCTATCAATTTCTGATACAATAAACCAACCACATCAGAGCAGGTAGCATCGTATTCCCAAAGCTTATAAGACAAGTCAACGAATGTGTGAGTGGCATTGTTGCTGGGCACATGATAGGGAGCTGTACTGTAGGTGATGAACAGGGTGAACAATGTGATGTACAGAATGTAGATTGAAAACGCTGAAATCAGATCATAAACTCACACAACAATATACTTCAGAATACCAGTGTAATAAATGTATCGACCGAGATTGTTCCATTTGTATTTGATCAGCGTTTTTGTCAAGGGATGAGATAGAAGTTTTACGTTAAACTTGGATTTTTCCTAAATAAAATGCCCATAAAATATAATTAATGATTAAGTTCAATAACCATTTCTCGGAGCAAATGATTTTGTGCAATTAGATCGTAATTTTCAGTGTATGAACGAGCCTCTTTCTTCAAATCCCCCAAGTATTCATCGTAGAGAGTTTCTGATGAAGTTAGCCCTAAAAATTACTGCCATGATTCTTAAATATTCAAGTTGATTACCATTTCCGTCCTTTTCCGGCATGAGGTAAGTGTCATCGAGATATCTGAAGTCATATTCGACGAAGAAGTTGAAAGGATTTGCCGGATCATTTCTCTTCCTAAAATAGCATTCTATGATTCTAAATAGTTTTAGCACAATGAAATGTTAACAATGCAGTTTTTTTTCAGTTTGATAAGATAAAAAGAAATTGAAGAAGAAAAGAAAACGAAATGTTTTCTCTGCCTTGATAAACATCGTAAACAGTAAAATAAAATTTCATTTCACTTCGATAGACAGAATGCCTTACGTAATGCATTCATCCAGAACGATATCAACAAGTTCAGGGAAGTTCTTGACGAGCTGTCTGAATGGGGTGTTTCTAATGAAGGGATGCCTGCCGAGGGGAGCTCTGTCAGTCGGTTTCATCAGACTGCGCCATTCGGAGTTCTCCAGCAAAATTCGAATAATTTCCTTTCCTTTCGTCCTATAATTGTTATTATATTTTCGTCCTTAATTTCATTGTTCCCACTTATCCTCCAATCTCATAGCGATGTCGAATACAGTCTCGCCCTGAGCATTTCGAGCGTCTATTTTTGCCTTGCAGTCAAGCAAATATTTCACAATATAAACGTGGCCTTTTTGAGCAGCCAGATGCAAAACTGGCATTGTTCTGTAATGAAGAACTAATTTTGAACATGTAATAAATTGATTATCAATCAATATGATATATTGATTAAAATGGATTACCAGTGATTAAGTATTTGAGCAAAATTGTACACAAGTTAGCATATCATTAATACTGATTTGATGATTTTTTATCGATTTTTGTGGTACTACTTTTTATTAATTGCCTCAATGATTCATATAATGAATTTGACAGTTATGCATGGCTTGTGTAGTATGCATTGCTTCAATGATCTGATATTTATTAAGTAATCGGAGAATATTCTTTATCTTAACCTACCCTCCTTCTGTAACATTCACTTTTGCACCCCCATGTGTAATTAGTGCAACGACACAGTCTATGTGGCCTTCATTAACGGCACACCTATGATAATTGATATTTCACTGATTATACTCAAATAAATTCGATACATAAGCGGTGTTTGTTCGAATACGTTGCGAGCCTCCACAGTGTCGGGATTTTGTTTGATCAAAGCCAATGTGGTCTGATCCAATCCTGAAAGGACGAACCTTATGGTCTTCCTCAGATAAGTTTTATTTTGAACTTTGGATTCACATCACTTTGCCATCAAAAACCTGCATTTTATACTAAATAAATGGTAGGTAGGAGTATCAGTCTATCCAATTATTTCGTAAGTTGCGACGAAATTTTAAGATGGTGAATAATCCAAGTCACTTTTACTTATTTAAAACTCATTCCATTTATTTGTGAATCATCTTCAATATTCCTTCAGATCCCGCATTCATTCATCTGCCCATTGAATTTTCGATTTGTCTGTGACTTTTATTCATACCTTCAATCCAATCCTACTGTATTTCATCTATCTTCCATAAAGACCTCATATTCCTGCTTATCCGGCAATTATCAGTGAGCAATCCAGCTTTGTCATTTAATTTCCCCAGCCTTGACTCACCTGCACCCCATCTCATCATCATCCCTTATCCTTATCCTCTTCTGATTCGTCTGACCGTAATCCTCCCTTCCAATCTAAATCCCTTTCCCCTCCTTTTCATGCCTCTTTCATATTATCTCCATTTTCCTGGCCTTTTCACGCATGTCACATCCCCATTCTGCAATTTTGTGCAGAATTCGAAGCGCTTCAAACGGATTTCGAGATTTGTGAAATGCATAAAATTAGAAACGTGGCATTACACATCAAAATATACAAATCCCATTTAGCACATAACGAGGAATTCACTTGAATTTAATAAACTTTAAATCGTAATTTCAAGTTCTCACAAAGTGAATGAGCGCAGATATGGAAAAATCGTAACTGTACTTGCAACAATTTCGAATGTTTCGCATAATTAGACCTGGTCAATCTTATAGTAAAGAAGTATTTTCACAATTGCCCTTTAACTGTGCATGTTCTGCTCACAAAGCAACTAACTTTACAACGACAATATTCATTCCCATGCTATCGAAATTCGTATTTATTGATGAGTTAAATATCTTGTCATTATGCTTCAGTAAAAAGTGGTATAGGTTCCGTTCAAATGTTTCACCATAATACTACGTGCCTTATTGGGGTTATTCGAACCATTTGCATAATAAAGTCACGGATTATGATGAAGCAAGAGCGGATATATTGATTAATTCAAACAATCTAGACCGTTTCGATTAAATTATCACCTCTTGGCGGGAAAATTAATCAAACTGAGAATATTTGGATCTCTATTGAGTCGTATTCATCGTTTACCAAATCATAGAATAAGACTTCGAAAAAACCTTCATTCGAAAATGAACTTCTGCAGGAGTAGTAGAGGATAAAAATGTTAAGAAATATGAAGAAGAATTCTAGTCTAGATATTGGATCATCATGCCTTCCACTCTTAGTGTACATTCATGAGACAGAGATACACTCTCCCACTCCCACAATCTCGCACTTTCAATCCCTCTCATTTCTCGCTTTGCATAAAGCCCTAAGGCCTAAGCTGCTAACTGATAAATATGCAATGAGCACTCACTCCACTTGGCCTTAGACTGTGGATGCATTAACCTGGCACTCATGAAGATATGAAGAAGAAGAAGAAGCTAATCAAATCGGATAGAGGCAAATCATTGAGCTGAAGTTAAAATAACAATGCTTCTCGATGTAGAACAGGGGAGTAATAGAGTGAATGAATAGATGGAATGAATCCAATGGGTATCCCATTCCGAATAGGTCGATTGAATGTTAGCTGCTGAGGGCAATGGGACAGGGAATGGGAATGGGAAGGAGGAATAAATGGGGGCGGGACTGAGGAAATTGCTCATGAAGGGATAGAAGACAGGGGCAGATGACAGAAGGGGATTGCGGAGGGGAAGGAGGGAAGAAGGGTCAGAGGCCAGGTGCAGGCAGAAATTGCAGAAATGGGGGAACTGTTAGAGATTGGAAGAGGGAAGGGGTAGTAGTAGTGGTACAGGTGAAGACTGAGGCATGCAACAACACAGCGGGAAGAGGCAGAGGGGTGAAGCTGCGGTGGTAAGTTAGGCAGAAAATGGCACTGCAGTACGAATAAGGATAGAGGGAAGGAGGGAGGAAGGAAGGAAGGGGAGAGATGGGCGGGACGGAAGAGGAGGCAGAGAAGAAGACAGCGAGCAGAGCCAGGAGCTGGGAACTGGGAACTGGGAACATGCAGAAAATCGATGAGCACCCACTCCATGTAGAAGGCAGGCCGAGAGAGGACAAATATGAAAGAGTTATCGCATTTATCATTCACAAAATATCACGCATAAAAGAGAGTTGCACGGATTAGATGATTCAGAAAGGGGTTTGAGAGGCGAACTTAGACACAAGCTAGTCGGAAGATAAGAAGAAGCTGACGCGTGATAAATGTAGTGACTACAGAAATGATTCGGTTGGTATGCAGCTGCCTGAGGTGGCAAAGGGAGGGGTTGGCATGACGACCAGCAACGAATCTGATGAGTAAGCAGGGCGAGTTCGGAGAATTGTGAGGATACAAACAGAAGACAGGTGAGACTAGACGAGATGGAGGCTGATATGATAGGTGAGCAGAAATTAGAACAGAATCGGGGTGACTGAGAATTGTGCATAGGGATTAGATATAGACGAGATTTAGAAAATCCGGCAAAAATAAACTGGAATAGAGAAGGAAAAGGAGGAAAGGGTTAAGATAGAAAAAGAGGGACAAAGGCAGAATGGCATGGAATAGACTGCCTGAGCCGACAATGGACATCTAATTTCATATTCCACTCATCTGCATCTCTGCACTCTCTCCATCTTCCTCGTACGGTTATGTTATCTCTCGATTTCCCGCTCATTTTTTCTTTGTTCTGTTAGTTTCTTGAATTCCTATATCCTGTAGGCAATCATCTCATTCTTCTTCTGTACTACCCTGCAGGCATACTGTACATTCATCAATTTATTCTGCATAAATACGTATGCAGTGTCACTATTGCTCAATTATTTATCTAAATACGGCGCATAAAGTGGATTGATTGAGGCGTTCCAGAAGAAAATCATTAGTTTTCAGGGAAAGAGCAGAAAGAATTTATCAAGGTCTAAATCTGCTGTGTTGAAACGAACAATATATCGTGAATAGTATAATTTAATTTAGAGAAGTTATTAGAATTGTATAATTGATATAATTCTTCTCATAGATAGTTCAATTCAAAAGTGTGCCAATTCAATGTACAAACCACATAGGCACGGAAACGCAAAAGATTAGAAGTGTATTTTAATGATCTAATACTAGTAAAGTCATTAGGTTGTATCTCGAGCATCTGCATCCCTCTTCATAAGTACTCATCTAATAATGACAGGTGCTCTCCCCTTTCCATCCCCTTTTATGGCTTATCTCTGCATGTGGCAAGACCCCCATTCCATTCCCATTCTGTGCTGATGTAACTCTTTCCTCTCATTTCTCTGTCTGCTCGTCTCCTCTGTCAGTCATCAAAGAGCAGAATGGCAGAATGATCGTCAAATCGCACGGATAAATTGCATAATACAGCACAAAAGCCAAAAATTGCTCTGAAATCCTCTTGATACCTTTCAACCAAAACCAATAATTACCGTTACACTCCTTTCAAAGAAAATGATATCAACTAGTCCTGTTGAAAAATGACAAATCTGGCATTCTAGATGAGGAACTGGATTATTAGAAAAGACTAAGACCTTCATATGGTATCATGATAAGTCTAGGTTGGTGATAAATTATAGTGTAGTGATGATCATAGCAACGATTTAGGTCTGAATTCGTGAGAAACTCAAGTCGAAGTTGAGCAAGAAGTAGGTAGATGGTAAATTAATTTAGTGGCGTTTGAGTGAAACGATGGAATTGAAATAAACATGGCTGTTGATGGTGACGCGCTACATTTCGAATGTCCATTAGTAGAGCATTTAGAGCATTTAGACAGAATGGCACAGAATATGTCAGTTAGAGGGGAAGCAGTAGTACTGCTCTATCTACTGCACTACTGCTCTGCTAGTTGAGCGAAGTATTGAGAGTCAATTAGGCGTGTAAACCCTCCAATACTTCTTCAGTACTGCAATGCAGAAATGCATCGAAGACTGCTGCTAAAGGCACTGCCAACAAGGCTAATTAAGACTAAACACAAACTGAAGTTGTCAGAAGCAAACCGACTGACAAGTAAGAACTAGCTAATCGATGGAAAACATTTATGAGTTATTGGATATTAATAGGGTTTCTGTGAAAGTTATTGACAAGGATTAAATGCAATTATTTGTGAGCTAAATGATGATGGTTTAAATGTGCAGCACTTAGAAAACTGGATGAAAGGTGATGAGTAGACTATCTAGATTGAAATGAGCGACATTAGGTATAAATTCAAAGCGAGGATCAAGATTGACATAGATATATAGGAAAGCAAATATCCAGTTGCACATTTAGCTCTAGCCAGCCATCTGTAGTGTCAACCCAATCTACTGCTTCTATCGTCAAGTTTACAGTCCTGCATACCATCTTCTGGCTGCCTGACCGCCATCTGTTCAACAGTGCAGCTCTCCTCAGCTCTTTGCAGTTTTGTATCCTTTTTCCTTTCCTTTTCTTTGCCTTCCATTTTAGGGCGAATAAAGAGATGCTAACCAAACTCTCTTCCTTCCTTCCCTAATATCCCCCCTCTCATTCACATTACCATCTGTCAAATTGCGAGTCTTTTCCCTTCCCTCTCCTTGTCTTCTCTTCCCTCTCGTTTCATGACCTCACCAATGCCTCATTTTTGCAGAAATCAAAAAGAATAAACTTTGGCTGCCGAGAAATAATTGAAAAATTGATGAATAAAACATTGATTTGGAATCGAGAATGGGATGACAGGAACAGGGGAAATTGAAGGGAAGGAGGACGATTAATTAAGCAGCTGCCTGTGGCTTGTGCCTTGTGCCAAAGAGGGCCTTCCTCTTCTCTCTTTGACGCTTTCCTTCATGCAACCAAATGACCGACTATTTCTGACCAATCTTTTCAATATTCCTTGAATATATTCACCAATCTTATCAAATTTCGTCATCGAAAGATTCAACTACTCCATAATATTCATGTGGTTGTGCAAAGCAAAAAGAATTTAAAGATGAGAAATAATATCATCTCGCGCGTTAATTTTATCGCATTTTTATTAAAAATACCATTTGAATATTTTTATCAAATCAAAATAAAGATAGCGTACCATTTCGACATGAAAGATGCAATGCCGTATTGCCCATATAATCCTTATTCAGACACAGGGTTTTGTCCCATTCGACCAATTGACGAACTGAAGTCAGATAAGTTTACGATTTATTTAACGTATGAAGATCAGACCTGCATTAGTCGCGCCGAGAGCGGAAGCAGCTTGGTGCAAGGCAGTTTCTTCATCTTCGTTCAACTGCGACAAATCCGCGCCCATATCGTGGAGATACTGAAAATTCGCAGAGTATTAAATCGGTTAACAACGTCGAAATTCAAATGAGAGATAAATTTATCAAAAAGTGGCATTTTCTAACCAGTCAATTAATGATAATATTAGTTATCTTAAATTTCAACTCACGTAAAAATTTCATAAACACTACTTATAAATTTGATAATTGATTGTTGAACTTACAAACATCATATCTGTGTAGCCATTTGCGGCAGCAGCGAAAATGGGAGTGTCGCCCTCGTTGTTAGGATGGTTGACCATACTCAATTGTCTCTCCTTAATTAGTTTCTCCGCACTCCATTCAGCCTCATCCCGAAGCGACATTCCTTTCGGCTTGACTTTCGGTTTATCAGACATTAAGCTTAGAACTTCTTCCCGTACCGCTTCCATTATTCTCTTAATGACATTTATTTTAATTTGTATGCTCATGAAGGCAATCTGCCATTGAAATGGATTAAGAGATTAGCGAAATAAAAATATCTCTCTTCTTGTAAATCGCCCAGATCCCCTTCGGGAACCTCTTAAGACAGAACCAGGCCTTAAAGTTTTTGGCACTCCCATGTTAAACATGACAACGAAAAGAGAAGAAATAGCACGGGAGCGCGCGGTGGCAGACAACGAGAAGAAAAGTGAGAAAGCTAATCTTTTTCTCGTTGTCTGCCACCACGCTTTTCTATGCTATTTCTCGCTTCTTCTCGCTGTCATGTTTAACATGGGAGTGTCAAAAATTTTAGGGCTTGGATGGAATGTTCGGAACAGGCTGGGATTGTTTCAATATACTCGGGGAGACATCGGAACGATTTACAGGAACCATGAGATTGTATAATTTAAATCAGGCTAATTACTTGTAAGGTTCTAACTTGACATTTGATTGCTATCAGTTGGCAAAATGTACCTTAGTAACATCGACAGCCCCATACTTAGCGGCGATGTGTAAAACAGATCTTCCTTCATTATCTATCTCCCAAATGTCGGCTCCCAATTTGATGAGTGCCTAAAAATTAGTCTATTCCATCACTTTCATAGAACCTTCAAAGTCACATCAACAGCCGCGAGAGCGTTCGAGGTAGCCGCTAACATGAGTGGGGTCATTCTGAATTGTATCTATAAAAACACCGAATTATTTTCCTTGAGATTCTTAATAACGATAAGAATGTATTATTTATTTTGTTGATCTTGCTAAAAATTTTAGACAATTTCAATGGGTTTGAGCTTGAAATCATATTCTTCAGAAGAATGAATATAAATCAGATAAGTGTTCCTAACCCGGAAGCGTCTACTTCATTTATCACATTCTCCTTAGTTTCCGTCAAATTCGAATAGTCTAACTGAAAATTGAAATAAATAAGTGATGATAGTATTTACTCTACAAAGCACACCTTAGCCAGAAACTCGATTAATTCAACGTGATTGTTCTTCGCTGCATTATGCAGAGGCAGGCGGTAGACATCCGAAAGTTGCAAATCTGCTCTGTAACCGTTCTGAAATTCAAAATCGATGAAGATGTAAGATATCATATATTTTTGAGATCAATTAAAATGATTTTTGTCTTCAATAGTTTAAGTTTTCAAATGTGTACCATAAGGATTTTTTTTTTTCATATTGTTCAAGAAAAATTCGAAAACGACTTTGATAAAAACAGATGGGTCCAACAATAAATTTTTCAACCTCGACTAGATTCGAAGCGATCGCCAAGTACCCTTTGGATGCAACGAAATGAAGTAGATCAGGATCCACTCTGAATTACTAGTTATTATCTTTCGAATAAAAATTAAAGTTAAAGATGCTCTTCTTAAAACTAACGAAAAGAAATTCAGCTATCAACCTATGAATCATCCTCTCATTATAGGAATTCGCAACTTGGAAATCCATAAATTTCGTGATCCTTCATGGATTTTTGCGATTTATTTCTGGCAATTTCTTTAGAAACGCTAATTGCGAAAATTTCAAGTGCAAGAATTTTCTATGAATGTATAGCGAAAAATGCGAGAAAAAGTTCGCGAAGAAGAGAAGAATCCAAATCGTTGCCATTATAGTTCTCTATTGAAATGCTTATTTTTCGCAATATGACTTCACCTAAAAATGTGTGTAATAAAACTTACTGCATGAAGTTCTCATTTTTCTCCGTATATTCCTGGAGAATGGTCTTCACAGTGACGGGATGGTTGCCTTCCACGGCCAGTCTCAGAGGGGTTTTGCTCTCATTGTTCTGCAAGAATATCATCCTCTGTAGATCTCTGTCGGATGCATAGCGAGACTCTGAAATCCGAATACTATCGAAGATCAATCGTAATTTTGAAACAAAATGAATGATGAGATAATTTGTGAAAGTGAAGGTGTGCATTGCGAACTGTAAAAATTTCGTCAAGACCATTCACTGAATAAAGGAAATGTTTGCTTCAAACGAAATGTCAATTTACGAGCAGAAAGACAATTCTTTAGCTTGATTTTTGCAAATAATTTCATTTTGAATCAATGACTAACTGATGACATCAAGGAGAATTTTGATGATCATCCAATTTCCATAGAAGGCAGAGATGTGGAAGGGGTTGTTGCGTCTGTTGTCGCGCATCCCCAAACTGGCGCCTGAAATTTTATTTCCGTGGATTTAGTTGACAAGAAACGTATACTTCAGGCATCTTATGATAGGCAGCCTGGAAAAAGTAGTTGCATCGCGAAATAGTATCACAAAGTTCGTTTTCTCTAATAAACGCCACCCCTATTTCTTCTGTAACGAACGATTCTACGATTCAGCTACTTTTCAACTTGCATTTTATGGAAAGGAAGTTTAGAAGGTAAAAACATTATTCATAGAAAAGTAGCATCTTTAAAATATCATCAAAAAATGAATTTCAACACTATATAAAACATACCTGCGTCAACAAGCCATTTGATAATTTTCGAATCCTCAGTGAGCTTCTTCTTGTGGATACAGGCCGTCAACAAAGGAGTCAATTCGTTTCGATCTTTCACCTAAAATATTTTTATTGTTTTTAAAAATGCAACTTCAGTTTATTACGTTAATATTTGCCCCAGCATCCAAGAGAGCCCTCGCAGCGATTTCGTTATTCTTCTAAATAGTTTTTTTAGGCTAGCTAGTTTCTAAATTTAGTACCATATTGGCGAAATGCAACGGCGTCATGTTGAAAGAGTTTTCGCTTTGTGCATCTACATCGCTAGAAATTCGATAATTATTTAGTATCAAAATCAATGCTATCCTTGCCTCTGTCTATAAATTAGCATATCGATGATCCGTTTAGTAACAGATTTCTTATATTGTTCTTCGTTCACTAAAATTCAAAAATAGTACCTGTAAATTAATTTAAAGTTTTCAGGATAATTCAGTTTTGCATGAGAAAAAATGCGAAAATATATAAATCTTTAGAAAAACACAATGTGGGGATCTTTAAGCTAGTATTATTTTTAATCTCCCAAAATTCACTAAAGAACCAAAAAATAAATGAGCTAATTTTCAAGATAGAAATAAGATTTCATTGTCTAAGCTATTCAATGGACTATTCATAGTTTCTCAGGGTTTATTTATTTCTGCACTTTAATTTTAGATAGCAAACTTGATCAAAATTTAATCATTATTGAATTTGATAATTTTTGCAAATCGTACTATAAATTGTTTCCGAGTCCATTCCGCTGGAGTCGCTCGAGTATTTGGCAGCGATGTGCAGACTCGTCAGTCCGTCATTGTTCATCGCTCTGGCATCTGCTCCTTTCTGAATTCACATCATCGCTAAGTTTCTGATCTAATTAGATCTAATATCCTACATAGAGAAGGTACTCCACTGTCTCCACATGCCCATAACGAACTGCGTAATGCAAAGGAGTATTCTGAAAATCATACCTCCAATTTGTATGAAATCTAATTCTACCATAAATAGAATTGAATTTAATCTAGTCTAGCATTAACAATATATAGTTTGTTACGATATATTCACTTACGAATTTTAACATGAAAATATTCTAAATGACCGAAAACTTGAGACGAAATAAAAAACGTTTTCCTTTCTTCTCCTCCTGTGAGCCTCGGATGCATGTCGACGACATTCGTTCAATTGGTGATTCTTTTTACTCTTTCGTCTTTCTATTCTCTTTCATCGAATTTAACGCAATTCTAGCAACAACCGCTTCCCAATTATTATCCTCTCGATATTGATAAAAATTACCCGATTAACTATCGATAATTGTCCTTAAAAACGCGAAAAACGAAAAGAAAACACAGAAATCGTCTAATGAACAAGTGCTCGTCTCTTGCGCATTCCGAGGCTCACAGGAGGGGGAGAAAGAAACACGCTCCTTTTATTTCGTCTCAAGCGGACGATCACTGACAATACGAGTATTCATTTGTAATGGTCATAAAATGTGAAAATTCAGCAACTCTTTCATGATATCTTCCAAATTTTAGTGAAGATCATAAACTTTGACTCACATTGTCAACGGAATCGGGTGCATTGACTAAATTGGGTATGTACTGATAAGTCTCGAGAATGTTCTTGATCATATCAGTCCTCCCCGTTTTGGCATATCGATTGATCAGGGAAGACAAATTGCGTGGAGAAGAAGGGTTGCCAGAGTCGATGGATTTTCGAGAATCTGCAAAACCAAATTCCATCAAATTCGAGTCCATTATACGAAAATGCAAAGATTTTTTCTTGTAGAACTATTGAAAATTTCGTCAATTTACCCTTTTCAATAAGAGAAATTTTTGAGCCATAAATATTGCCAGAGCGCGATTTCCTCATTCAAACAATCTGGTTCGTGCAACTTTCTGCCGGAATGTGAATAGCTCTAGCCTAATCGAATGCAACTAGCAATACAAATTTTGCAGCACTTACTCAAAATAATATCACTATAACAACGCAATTCGTCTGTACTTTCAAATCAAATTGAAGATCAGCATCGCAGAAGAAAGGTGAGAATTTTCAAAGTAACAATATCTCGCGTTAAATTTGATGAAATTTAGTTATGTTAAAAACCCCCGTTTAAAAAATCATTGTAAATAATTGTTTTGCTCATCGATTTAAAATCTCTTACCTTTGTCTTCATCCATTTTTCGCGCAGTCTGATCCATCAGAGGCAGATTTTCCTCGACGTCGAATGCGACTCCAGTCATCTCTGCCTTTCCTTTGCCTTCTTGTCTTGATGACTGCACAACTTCAGCCTGAGTTATCCCCTTTGGTTTGTATTCTTGCATCTATCGATGTAATGTTGCGTATCTTTTAATTGCTCTTACTTTCTCTGCCTCTTCCTGTCTATCGTCCCTTCAAACTGCCGGCAGCACTATTTTCACCTGTTTCTGCCCTCCTTTTCACTTTCCGTTCCCCTTCCTTTCTGCCCTCTGTATCTCGAATCGTAACTTGCCAGCGATATCGATTAGTCAGTCCTGTCAAAATGTTCGATCCTACAAAACCGACATTTTGGCGGCTTTTTTGATAAAAATAAGAATAACGACGATTATTTGTTAGCAAAAACACGCTAATGTTATTCGTAAAATGAGAACTATGTTGAAGATTTAGCAAGAAATGAATTCTTCAAACTCTAAACATCAACATCAATGTTTCGCAATTTAGGTCATAGACTTCGAAAATAGTAATTATTTCAGAATTTGTGATGGCGCAACTTTTCTATTCTAAACCTAACAATGTTTTATATTTATTTTGCATTACTTCTCATACTCTCCCCCTGCCACATCATTCATGCGCTCTTTCCTTTTCTCTCGAAATATAAGAATGTCCTTAGCAACGTAGTATGAAATAAGAGAATTCTGCTAGACTATCACAGATATTCACGCAACAATAACGAATAAAGCTGCTAAATACTCGCGATCATCAGGATTTTAGAATTTATGGTTAAATTTCGAAAGAAAAAATGAGGTTTAAAGTAAAATTAAAAGCGCTGCAATTTGAGAGCCAAACCAAAATAGGAAAAAAACGAAATATTTCTGAATCATAGGCAGAGACAAACTGAAAAAGCAAAATAAGACAGACTGTGAGAAAATAGGAAATGAAAGGGAAGTTAGAGATAATATGAAGTGAAGAGGAGGCAGGGGCGAAAAGGAATAAGAGTAAGGCAAATAAAATCGCCCTGTCCACAATGCTGAAATATGGCTGGGGCAGTGCTGATGCAAATAGTGAAGGTAGGAATGAAGAGAGCAAGGTAGGAGAGTCCTTAGGTTTGAGTTTGATCGTGAGTTCTAAGCTGGGAATGAGATGCTATCCTGAAAAATAGTTAAGGAAACGGAGGAAAAAGGAAGGCGGATCTTCATCGTTAGGTTTGATCTCGATTGTGAATTCTAGAGTTGTGAATTAGGCAATGTTATCTGGAGTATTAGGCTACTTTATTATCTCATGCAAATTTTGACTATCTCCCTCCTCTAAACTAAATGATAGAATTGGATTTCTTATGATAATGTGGCATGATATTCAAATTTATCGAGCAAAAATATAAATCACTGAACCCACAGAATTGAGACGATGATGACATTCAAGAAAAAATAACGAAGATCTGTATGAATTATGTTTTAAAAAAGCAATAGCGAAGATGAAGAGGCAAGTTTTGTTAGAATGGGCTTAATTTTGAAGTTCAAGCCCTGCGCTAGACACAGCACAGAAACATACTTCATCGACAAATCACTTTATCCGATCAGTAAGACTTGGGACTTTTGAAATTTTTCCACCGCACCGCAGTTGTGGAGAAAAAATTCCAAGCCTGCGATCAGTTTAAACATCCAATGTGAAGGATGCTCTGATAGTCGAGAACCTTTCTTTAGCTCTGGACAATTTTAAGAAGGAAGAGGAACACTTGTTTCCAGATATATTTCTTATCGATAAAAGCACAAGGCGAGAGGAATTATTTTTGAGTGTAGACTATCCTACATATTGCACATTAAAGTTGGAACTGATCAAGTAATGTCTAAATCAATGTAGCTCATAAGAAATTGATCCTCATTATCATTACATTTATTTCAATTTTTACATGTATCAGTGTTGGCAGTTTTATATCAATTTTGAAGCACCAAACATCGTGGTTATAAGGTGTATCGTTAAATAAATGAATTTCATAAATTAGAGCTCAATCATTGGGGAGCAAATATCACATAATAATAATAATAATAATGGCACATGAAGTGCGAAGATAGTTGTTAATCAGCTTATGACACATCATGTGTTCACATGAAAGCTAAATTATAAGAAACTTTCAATAGGCGAATAAATTGGGCATAACATTATCATAAGCTGATTCTAGTATCTCTCGTTGTTTCATATTGTCGAGCTGAGAAATAATATTTGAGCATTAGACGTTTCTTTATAAGTTATTTTTGCAGTTCATGATGATTCGGGCACCAATTTCTTGGTGATTTCTTGAAGGGGTTCGAGATCAGTGTCAGTAATCAATGAGAATTGTCTAGTGAAGAGGTAGAACTGCTTGTATGAAGTGTTCAGATGAGGAATCGCGTTCTGCTCCCTCACATTTTCGAAATGCGACAGGTAAATGTGGCCATAGACTCGAATCATTCGACGAGATATCGTCTCGCAAATCTTCTTGAAGTTTTTCGGAAAATCTTTCCCTAAATATTGTCTCCCTCTGATTTTGAACATATTGTAATTTCATACCAACTTGAGTAGGGAACGTAGATTCATCATCAAACATATCATTTATCCACGTCATTACATAGCCAATGTATAATGTAGCTGTTGTTGGAACGCTAAACACCGCTTTTTGCTTTTTGGCAAGCATTATTAAATATTATGTAGGCGGAGAATAATGTAAATGATACAACTTTTAAAGAATTTTAATTTTAAAATTGAGCATTTCTTAGTAAATAAGCACTGACAGAGCAGAAATAGTGTGCTAATCACAGATCCCGCTCTAAATTTATAAGTAAGTCAATTTGAGTACGCTGATTACAAATATCATATTGAAAAGTGGTCACCGTGCATCCTGACTCCAGGATTTGGCGTCGAAGTTTTCTCTTTGAACTCATTGCTACTGCAACGAACAGTGACAATATAATGATTGTTTTGAGATGTAAGCCAATTTCGCATTTGAATTTTTGCAAAAGAAATAAGTAAACCCTGGTGGAAAATTCTGAAAACAGAAAGCATGATGGGTACTTTTAAACATGATATTCGTTGTCAGCGCATTCGAACTGACTTGCCCACCATTTTGAGCAAGATCCGTGTGATTAACGCGCTGCTTACGCTCCTTGTAAAGTTTAAAGATTCCTATTCGATTTTTTCAAATTTAATACGTTTCGTCCACGAAATAAACTCTTCAGTCCAGAAAAAATAATCGAATTAAGAAGTGCTCACATTTGATCGCCATCAGTCCAGGAATATTCATGCTTAGGCCCAACAGTCATGCGAGGACAGGTCTCCGGAGTGCAGGCCCCGCAGACGATCCCGTAGAGCATTTTGAGCTGTCGATAGCTGTCCATCAGATTCGTCGATAGCCACTCATTCAAATCCACCCCGTCTGCAATCATGTTTCGATTAGAGCTGTTCAAGGTTGGAGCCAGCCATCAATCCGGCGCTTTAAATGTGAATGATTCATTACGTTTGTCACTCAGAGATAGCATAAATTTAGTAGTTACCATCGAGCTTCCTGCATACAGTGAGGGTCAAAAGTTTGACACAATATGACTATGATGCAGCCTTGTAGAATTATCGTGAACCAATTTGAATGAAATTTCATGCATTTTTGCTGGAGTTGTGAATTCATGATAGGTATAATTCAAATTGGTTCACGACACTTCGACCTATCATACTGTATTCATAATCGTAATTATTCCTATCTTTCGGCAGTTACTGTATGTCGTAGCTAATGTATTTTTCGCGAAATTTAAAGTTAGAGTATAGACAAAAAAAATAAGCTCAATTATGAATGCCGAGGAGAGTAAATTGCTCATGAACAAATAACTAAATGGAGTGTACCTGGCAGTCGAACAACATCCTCCAACCTGCCATCGCCTCCAAGTGTGGAATCGTTCGCTATTGCAGGAATATTGTTCATTTTCTCAAATCAAATACTGTCTTCATTCGTTTAGCATAATGTAAATAAATTACGTTAATCGCGAATTACCGACGACATCGTATAATTTGTCATAAGCATTGCATCTAAATACTTTTTTCGCGATATGTAATGGCACGACAAACCACTGTACAACATCTAAATTCAACCTTTTTCGCTTTTTAAATATTTTACTCCAAACTTCGTTCAAAAATAGGAACAATTCCACAAAAGTTTCAATGGCTTAGAGAATTTAGAGATAGCAGATGAAGATGAGTCCACTACACTCTCAGATAAAATATAAAGAAGGGTTTGGAGCAAGAAGATGGATGAATGATGAACAGGTTAAAGGATAAAGGATAGTACCACAAACGCGTGTCTTAAAACAAATATAAAATGAACGAAGATGAATATGATTTGTGTAAGATATAAATAAAGGATTTAAATTACAATAAAATAAGTATTTTTGAATTTGAAAATGGATAGGAAAACAACAACGTCAAATTGGATCTCCTGTACGAAGAAAGTTAAGAAGAAGAAGGATGAAATCAATCCAATCAAATAGAATAAAATTAGAGATGTGTTGTCTATAAAGCCATGGATAAATCTTACGATCCAAGCGAATCAAAGTTGTTTCATTTTCAAACTAAAAATAGATCAAAAAGAAAGTGGAGCTCATTTTGATATTTTTGACTGAACTCGATTTTGAATGATCGATTGAAATTGAAAATCTAAGAGCCCGTTCAGACTTAGTTGCAAGGTAGCTACGCTTGAACGGGCCCTAAAAACTCCAACAAGAAGTCGAAATTATAGGACTTCTAGATATTAAAACAGGGCTGTAAGAAATCTATTCTAATTCTTTACAGTTTTGCTTTTAGAGACTGATTTAGACTTTACTGAAACAAAATCTCGAGTCTCGTTAATCGGATTCACAAAGTATTCAAAAATAAAAAAGATAAATAAACGACCTAGCGTTTGTTGTTGTTGTTGTTTTATCTTGAAAAAATCAACGGTTTTTTTTTTAAATTGAGTTGAAATTTTTGGTTTTAGAATCCTAGATCTTCTTTAAAACTATAAATAAAACGAATGAAGTTGTATATAAGATAAAATGAATGGTAGTTGTACAAACCTACTTAGAAAACATAGATGGGTGGAGAATAAATGCCGGGGGCAAGGAAGAATGGGAAATGGGAGGGGAAAGGAAGGAAGGGGATTCAAAGGAAATAGTCGGGAGTCCGTCTGGTGACATGGGGCTCGCCTCTTCTGGGAGCGGGGTCGAACTGCAGGAACGAGTATTTCAATTCGTCGTCCAACTCGACCATAGCTGCCTGATTGCCGCAACGATAGCAGTAGTTCGGCGCCGAGAACACGGTCACCACGTTGCGGTCGTGACACCAGTTGTAGCCCTGAAAAGCCAGCATAAAAATGAGGATGGTTTTATGACAGTTTTTTTTAAATCAAACAGTCATGTTATTGGTTTTGATCAGACGTGCTGTTTCGTGATGTACGTAAGAAGCCATATGAGGCACAAAGTGAAGCAGCAGAGGATGAAAATAGACATGTAACGAGATATGGAAGCCACAGCAAGTAGTTGTATTATTCTTTAGATTTTTCCTTGCTTGACATCGTTTACATTTTTCAAAACCATAAAGCATTTGTATAAGTTGGGATAAATTTCGTATCATTTTAAATCGAAAGTCTCTTCGTTTCATAATTCAAATCGTCTGATGCAGAAGGCAATTTGGAAAAATCGAAGCGTCTAGCGTTTGCGAAAGTGTCAAGGCCTAGAAAGGTGTAAGGGAAGCGCTCTTTCATCACTTGCCCATTATTTCTCACCAGGGCGCGATGTTTCTCAATTGCTATGCAAAAAGTTCAAATCAAGTTAGGAAATATTACCTCCATGACGAGCTGATGCGCCCTGGATATGAGGGTGAGTCCGTTGGAGTGGTTGAACGTCTCGGAGATGTCTTGGCCGAAAGTGTAGCCCGCTCCACGGGGGGAGATACCCCAGCCGCCACGGTCATCGGGGTCCGACCTGTAGATGAGTAGTTTGAATTATTTAAGCTCTTTCTCCAATTTAGAGTTTTTTTGTTTCATTTTTGATTAAAATAAACAGGACTGTTTGGAATTCTGACTCCAAGTTTTCGGCTGCCAATTCTTCAAAATCCAACTCCAAACAGTCTGATAATAAATCGCTGGTCAAGCACAAGTCTAATCAAATCGATCAGCTAAAGCTTTCACTCACCACAGCAAGTCGCACATGGGTCCCTCGTGAGGGACTTCCTGAATGCGGTCGAGAGCCCTGATGTGGTCGAGGGTGTCTATCGAGGGGGACAGGCCGCCGTGCAGGCAGAAGATCTGACCGTCCACGAGGGCTGTCTGAAACAAGGGTTGTTACTTTAGTGTAAAGTGTGAGCTTATCGAGAGGAACAAGTTTTCTTATGTTTTTTTCTCCTTCAGTTTCAATTAAAAGAAAATTCCTACCAATGGGAAATAATCGAACAGGTCGGTGAAGTATTTCCACACATTCGAGTTGCCATATTTGCGCAGACACTCGTCATAGAACCCGTAGACCTGCAAGGGAATTCCGTGAAATCGAGTGATGAACTGAATACCGTATACCTGGGTGATTTGACGGGACTCGTGGTTCCCTCTCAGAATCGTGACGCGGTCCTTGAAACGGACCTTGAGGCAGACCAACAGACTCACGGTCTCGACGGAGTAGTAGCCTCTGAAAGAAGAGACATTGGCTGACATGAACACGTGGTGAAACAAAGTTAGGGTGTCTAGCTGTTACAAATCCCACTATTCGGCATAAATGTTTTAGGTTATCCTTATATCACACGATTTTTATCGAATTAACTTCTGTAATGGTTCATAGAAAGAACGCTCCTCTGTAGGTTCGCGAATAACTAAGAAGATGCTAATAAAATTGTCCATTCGACAAAGTACATCGGAAAAAGATAAGAAAGCTGTGATTTATTATTTGCAAAACTCATTCAACGACTAATTTGTTCATCATAATCATAACGTTACATTAGTTCAAGATTTGGCCTGATTTTATGCCTACCTATCGACATAGTCTCCCATGAACAGGTAGTTGGTGTCTGGGGACTTGCCGCCCATCTTGAACAGCTCCATCAGATCGTGGAACTGTCCATGCACATCGCCGCACACCGTCACGGGGCATTTCACTTCCTGCACATTGGACTCCTTCTCCAGAATCTCTTTCGCCTGAAGTTACCTCAATAAGGAGAAGAAGAAAATTCATCTCTGGATTCGATAAAAATCAACTCCAAAGTTGTGGAAGAGAAAATGATAAACTATTATCGGGATTCTCGAGTTAACCTAATTTCAAGATTTCAAGATCAGGGCTGTGCGGCGGAATGGCGCTTTGAGATATTCGGAATACGGAGTGGGGAGAGGAGTTCCTTCTTAAATTTTCGGAACGCAAAATAACGAAATGACCCAAAATTATCGGAATTTCGATTCGCCAGAATAGAACGAATATTTCGCACAGTCCTGTTCTAATTCATTTTTCTAGTTCTTTTCTTCAAATTCAACTCTGAAAAGCCTGATGCGTTTCGCAACTTGCTTGTTTCCAAGGAGCGATAAAAGGGAAAGGAGGGGAGTGATTACGTCACTGGCCGTGCAGTGATGCTGGTGCCGAAATGGCTAAAGACCTGCCTTTTCACAGAGGACTTTGACTTGGTTCTCGGTGAGCTGCTTGCAGTCGTAGAGCTGCTCGATCCACGAGTCCACGTCCACGATGAAGTTCTTGTCCAGGAGCTCGCCTGAGCCGGAAGACGGGGCTGTTGTCATTCTGCAAGAGGAAATCAATAAATCGATAGCTAATCAATAAAATAACAAAGCAGACAACGAGAATGTCACTAATCAGCCGAAAAAATACATTTCGACAGAAAAAAACAGAAAATAAACGCATCAGACAGGCCGCGGGAGAGATTAGGCCGAGAGAAAAAGAGGAAGAGGCGCGGGGAAACACAGAAGAGAGAGGAGAATCGATTTTCCCCCACTGCCTCTAAATGCAGGGTGCGAATGTCGTTTCGAAACGAGCGTATTTTTGACAACTTGCCAATTTGTTCAATTTCGATTTTTCTCGTGAAGTTTCGCTGATCTGTAGGTAACTTGGCCAGAAATGGTGCGTGGGCCGGCAGTCAAGCGGGCCAAGGGGAAAATTGAGCAGAACGACTAGGAGAATGGGACCAAACTCGATCAGAACACGCAGATGGGCTGAGAAATTGGTCAGAAAATGGCAATTCTGACATGAAGTCAGAAGTTCTTGAATTTAAGAGTCGTTGGTATTCTGTTCTCCCCAAATTCTAGTTTACTTTCAGCTTGGTATCAGTATTTTTTCAGAGTTTATTCTTTACGTGGGTAAGGTACTCGTATCAAACTCATTTGTATTTCAGTACGTTTCTTTAACATTTTCTCTTAATTTTCTTTCATTATCAGCTAGAACTAGTGTCTTTTTCGATGATTTTACTCTTCCTTCTGTGGGCTAGATATTCATCTCAGTGCGAGTTTTATTACTGTTCTTGCCTAATTTATCAAGTTGGTCGTTATTCGAAGGTTCCTCGTCGAATTTACCAGCGACCCATCACTATTACTTGTAAGTCACCTAATTTTTATTTTGAAATATTAGCAATGAAACGGGAATTTGTATAAATGAAAACGGTCGAGTTAGCCGGTGAATTCTACAGGAGTCTTTCTCAATACTTGCCTATCAAATGCAAGCCGATTTGGTAGCTCGTTTTAGCGTGATTAACAAAAATACTATTCATGAATCCGTGCAACATATCAATAAATAAACTTGGATACTTGAAAATCTTTATGAATCTTGAACAATTCGTAAGGCACATCTTTACAAAAAAAATACTACACGATTCTTCTACACTTAAAATAAATAGGTACTTCCTCAATCGGTGATTCCCTTGGATTTCTCGAATTTGGACAACTCTTCCTCGACCAGATCATCCGATTCGTCCTTCACTTCGATCACATCTTTTACCTGAATTTAGAATTATAGATTTTTTAGATAGATTTCAGCAGTTTGGATGAGAAAAGAAAAGCCGCTAAAATAAAAATGAAATCACCTCAGGGATGTAGAAACTGAGCATATTCTGGATGCCTGATTTGAGTGTCACGGAGGAAGAAGGGCAACCCGTGCATGAACCCTGAAAATAGAACATTATATTTTACAGAATTCGAATCAAATCGATGAGTATTTTTATAGCAAACGAAAAGAAGAATAGAGAAATAGTGTGTGGAACAAAGTATTCGCTTTAATAGTTTGAAACCAAGTACTCGTTGTCGAGATTTTCAATTCATTATTCCGAGTACTGTGATCACAAGTTGTTAAACTCTAAAAATGTCGAACCTTGAGTTTCAGCTTGACAGTTCCATTTTCGAACCCCATATAGGTGATGTCACCCCCGTCTTCCTGCACCATCGGCCTGATTCTAGTCTCCAGAATCTCCTTTATCATCGACACTGTGTCATCGTCCTCGGGTTGAATCGCTGCAAACCAAAATCTTCAAACATCCATTTCATTTTTGTTTAGATTTACCAGTATCCTGATAGTAGGGAGTGTCTGCATTTTCATTGACGATCTTTTGCTCTGATTGTACGAAATCAGCGATGGCAGAGAAGATTTCAGGTCGCAGCACGGCCCATTCGACTGACTCGTCCTGGAAGATAATGCAACGAACTTTGATCAACATTGATTAGATAACCAAGCTTTGAGAAATTCGAAAATGGTTTTAGCACGAGAATTTTAAATAAAAAAAAACCCTTCCAAAATCGAACAGTTCTATGCATGAAAAATTAAAATTGACAAAATTCTACCTTCTTTGTCACAGTAACAAAGTCTTCTCCAAAGAAAACCGATCCAACGCCATCGACCATGAACAACTTCCTAAAATAGATAATAACTCGTGCGAGTTTCTTTAACTTACATAGCGAGTGGACTTTCCCTAGCGGATTTAGGCGAACTGTATTCGTATGTTCTTCCAGACTCGACGATTTGTTTTCCAGGCAGAAATTTCAGCGACATGGGATTCGGTGTTTCTTGGACTTGAATGTATAGGGAACGAGCTGAATTGTGCAAATTTTCCTACGATGATAATCAGAGAATAATTTGATTCAACTTTTTCTATCCTTGAGCATCTTCGTGACAATAAGATGAATCTCAAACTCAAACAATATCTGCAAACCGAATTTAACATTTCGTTGTAGCTTCATCCAAATTCTTCAACATCTTTCACTACAATGCGTCTAATTTAAATTATTTACCTGTTGCCGCCATATTGAATCGGCATTGCCTTCCAGTGTGTAACAGACCTCGAGCGAATGAAGACAGCATTCTAGTGTTCTCTAAAAACTCCATTTTTTAACTTTTATTTTATTTTTCGGAATATTTTTGCGATTGAAACGCTAAACATAACTTTCTTCTTCAATTTCTTCAACAGCTTATAATTTTGCAACAAACGTTTTTATTTTTCGGGAAAACTGTCTTAAAATAAAAAAAAGGCTCAATGAGATGTTTAAAAAAAGAATGATGAAAAACCAGAGAAAATATGCGAGAAACCGCACTTGAATTGAGAGAAGAACAAACAGCAAGTGATACAGAAAATAATAAAAAAAATCGCGAAAAAGGAACAAATCAAAGGAAGAAAAATTCTTACAAGATTAATTTCGTTTGATGACCCGACATTTTTAGAAATAATAAAATGGTCTTTCATCTAGAATTTGTCTGAAAAAATAATCATGAAAAAACAAACTAGATAATGATGAATGAAATGAAATGAAAAAAAGATTATAAAAAACTGAGAAAAGCACTATTGAAGCACGATGGCCGGATGTGCTGAATGATGGTGGAAAGGACGAAAAAATAAGGAAAGGAAAATAATAGAGGAGCTGCTAATTGCTAGCTGAACGTTGAACATATCTGACAATCAATTTGAATCTGAATCTGAATGAATGAAGAACGAAAATAAATGGTTTGTGCATTTTTCTTTCATTTTCAGTGAACTCAAAGATTTGAGAAAAATGCATCAACCCAAAAATGGTCACTAATCAACTGGGCTGTTTGGCTCGGGGCTCGAATTAAAGGGGTAAGTTGGGAAATTCATAGCTTCAAAACTAGAAGAAATAGCATGTACGATAGGAGAGATTGCCTTCCTTTACACACAGTCTTTCAGGTTGAGAAATTACGAATTTCCAATTACCAAATGAGGGATATTTCGAAAAAAAAAAGACGGACACACACAACTAACGCGATCACGCCCTGACAAACTGACTGCTCAATTCGTGGAGAGACGAAGAAAAAACACCCAAATGTGATGATTGGAGCTGATAATGAAATGAGTTGAATGAATGGAGGAAGAAGGGAAGGAGGAGATTATCGACACGACTCGAGGAACTGACACTGCGCTCATTGCCTGCCTAACTCCAACCCGCGCCCCACTGTGTGCCGTTCGTCTTCCACGAACTCGAACCGTTACTGAAATATATAGTTTAATGAAAAATATATTGTGAAGTTGTGTCGAAGAACTGAGAGTATATTCTAAAACGTCTAGAAAATTAGACATTTCGAAAGCTTCTTCTACTATTCCACAATAAATTTCTGCATAAAACACTCGAATTATGCCGAAAGTGGATGTGAATTTGGAGTGAGTATTGAGTACGAAAGAGCGTTTTTTTCTTTTATAATAACTTTAGTGAACAATTTCAAACAATCAATATTCATTTTAGCTTCATCAAAGATAGAATAAAAAGCAATTCGTTTTCAGAAGCATTATTGAGCTCCAAAAACTCACTTGGAATACGTGGAGAATGCTCCAGAAGACGTGTTCGGCTGGGGTAGCTGTTGAGAGGCCTGACTCATTTGTCCCTGCTGAAGTAGCTGTGCCTGCGGGTAGAATTGGGAGCGCAAGGCTGGAGGTGGGATGGAGGTGTTCGGCTGAGAGTTGGGGTTGCCTGAAAATGATGAAGATGAAAGGAAGGCAATGTCTAATGTATGAAAGAGTTGCGTGTATAATAAAACTACTACATATAAATCAGAGGCCTTCACAAGTTGTGAATGATGAGAGATGAACGAGAATTTCTAGGACAATGATTACTTTAAAAAAATTTTCTATAAAAATATTTTTGAAGAAATTTGAATGATAGAAGTAACAACTTACCAAATCCAGGAGGTGGAGGCGGGAACCCAGCCGACATGGCAGCAGCAGCAGCAGCGGCACTGGCCCTGCCCGACTGCCCGACCAGATGTGGTCCTCCGACAGGCGTCACTCCACGACTGCCCCCAGAAGTGTGGGGCGGGTAGAATTCGCCGCCTGCCACTCCGTTCTGATGCTGGTGACCCGACAGAATCGAATTCAGCGAGTCGAAGTCGTTGATATTCTGAATTGGAATAATAGCTGATGATACACGCTAACTTGAATTCCCTAAAGAAAAAGGAAAGTAGTAAGGTCTTTCATATATGAAGTAGGAATTGATAACTAACTCCTCAAAATGATTCTGAAGAAGACATGAAATTTAGATCTGAAAGGCTCAAAATGAAGCTAGCGGAATCTTTACCTGATGGTAATTGGCCATGTAGTTCTTCATCGTGTGATGTTGTTGATGAGCCTGACTGAGTGGATGATGATGCGGATTGGAGATGGCTGGCTGGGGAGGCTGGGGAGGGGTGTTGAGGCCCATACCCAGAATGGAGGGATCCGTGTAGGAGGGAGAAGGGTAGTAGGACGAGGCTGCAGAGGGAATCGGCACTGTCGTCGAGGTCGCTGAGCTGGCCGACGAGTGAGAGCCTTGGTGAGTCAGAAGTTGAGCTGCCAGCTAAAATGAAAACAATCATATTCTTCAAGGATGCGAGCTTTTGTAAAACAAAAGCGATTCGAGACTCTCCATTATCTTTGAGATGAGCGTTGCCTCTTTCTCTGGGCTATAACGCCGGTGCGAGGTCTTTCCTCTTTATCCGCCTGCGTTCTCGCCGCGCTCCCTCCTTTCTCACACTATTTTCACTACGCGATTCACACCAGCGTCTCTACTCTTCCCGCTAGACAGAGTTCATCTCATAGACAATCGAGGGTTTTATTTGAGCATCTAAAAACCTTAAAAATCATCAATGTTCTGATCGATTTTAGCCATCGATATCTTGGATCTTCAAATTATCAGAATTATTGAAAAGAAAACTGATCAGGAGGTTGGAGGAAATTCAAGAATTGAATTCAATGAAAATTCGTATACCAATAAAATAAATGGTATTTATAAAATCAGTAACAATGAGTAGTTTACCTGATTGAATACGTTGTTATCCTGACTACCATTGTGGCCAGTCTGCTGTTGTATATATGCCCTCTGCATGCCGACCTGTTGCATGATGGGCACAGCGGACTGGGACGAGGAGCGCAGAGACTGCTGTTGTTGCTGCATTTGCACTGTCGACTGAGAGCGGCCATAGCCGACTGCCTTCTGCGGCTCTGCATTCGAGGCAACTCCCATTGCGCCCAGAGAGGAGGACCAGTCTGGAACTTTTAAGATTATATTTTAAAAATCGTGAACTTTCGAACATGAAATTCGATGCGGTTTATATAACAGGCTTTCCAAAATCTCAATCCTTTCTATCTTGCTATCAAAAGAAGCCAATGAAAAACCAATGATAATTTTCCACATCGTTTTTGTGAGATTTTCACAAGAAACTCAAAAATCCTTTACCTGCCGCAGTGGAATACATGGGGTTGTTGCTGGACGAGACAGCCGTCTGTTTGGTCGGAGAAGAAGGCTGCAGTCCGAGGAAGTCAGTCGAATTGCCCCATTCCGTGCCCGCGCTTGTGATGTTCAGCGAGGAGAAGTTGTTCAAAAGCAGCTCGCCACCCCACGCTGGACCGTTGCTCTGCTCTGAGCCTGGGCCCCAGATCTGAAAATAAAAAATAATCATCAATTTTTCGCTTCAAGTTTCGTATCATCTGATTTTTTCTGTACGAGTTAATTGAAATCGCTCGGTCACGAGAATTTTGTCGTGAAAACGTAGAAAGATAAGTTCGTAATGGAAAGATCACACACAATTCACAATTACTCTGCTTGAAAGCCACTTTTGAGTTTCGAAAAATACTTATTCCATTTCAAATGATTTCGAGAAAAATCTGTCTACCTCCGCGAGTTTAGCATGAGTGGACTCATCGAGGAAAGTGATGTCAGTCAGATCGTGGCCTGTTGGAGTGAGCACCGAGTCCGTGGAGATGTTTCTCTGGACAGTCTGTGAATTGTTCGGTGCAGACAGAGGCGTGTAGGGTAGTGATGTGTTCGGGGTGACTTCCGGCAGAACTGGGAGAGGCACCGTTGGAGATGTGCGGATCGGCTCTGAAACTTTACTTCTCTAGAATATATTTATCAGTCATTTTTCATATACGACAGCTACAACTTCGTGTGCATGATCAGAGTATGCAGAAATTCAATGATGAAACTCAGGAGCAATCTTCCCCACACTATTTAAAATGTGTGAAAGGTTGGATTCGAAATTCCCAGAGTTCTGACAAATATCTATTATCGATCTTTCCTTAGTCTTTAAAGTTCATAAGTTTTGTTCTAAGATTCGAACTAACCAGGTTTATTAGCTTTCTTTCCTGTCGGCGATTCCTCATCCCCTGATTTCTCTTTGTTGGGAGGCCCGATTGGATTGGGCAGTTGCTGGGGAGCCACAGCAGGTGGTTGCTCGATGCTCTGCGGCTTGGACGGTTCATCCATTGCAGATGGCTCCGAGATTGTGCGGGGCGAAGAGGTGGAACGATCAGAGCCTGCACGAACTGCTGAAAGATGTATGGAGGGTTCACCAAGGTAACTTCTTAGTTGTCGTAGAAATAAAGTAAGTGAAAATATTGCGAAGAGGTTGGGATTTACTTTACTAAAAAAGTTCTAAATGCTACCCTTCGTTTTCGTCCATTTAGCCAATTGAAGATCTCACTATTTTTACTCTTACCTTCCTGCTTCTCCCTCAATTCCTTCTCCTTCTGTCTGGCCATTCTCTGTTCCCAGACATTCGTGGTTGTGGTTGTCGAGGCAGAACCCTGTTGTCCTGAGCCTGTGCCCGATTTGGACGATTTTTCGCCGGTGGAGGCAGCGGCTGAAAGTCAGCGATTGAAAAAAATTGTCAGGAGTCATTATTTAGAAATTCTTGCATCAAACTGTTTCTCCAAAACAGGAATATTTTCAGCTAAGCTTCAATTCTAGATTTTCATTTCCTGCCTGAATTAACTCGTCATCAGAAATTTGTATTCCTTCCAATAGTTGTGCTCAAACTTTGTGTTCATGATCCTTATGGTAGACCTACATGTAGCCGCATTGACAGATGCGGTCATTCTCTGTTGTGCCTGCTCGTCCTTGTGTTTGTGAGGAATGTTGGCAGCTGCAGGAATGAACTGTGTCTGTGGCTGTATCTGTATCTGGGAAGATTGGATGAGAGCGGGAAGCGAGGCCTCGGCTGATGGCTGCGACGAGGAGCGCGGCTCCACTGACGAGGAATTGCTGCGAAGAACCTGCAATAAACTATTTGATTATCCTACTTTAAAAAATTTTAATTTAAATTGAATATGGCACAGTTCATTTGATGAAAATGTGGGATTCAGATTTATCCGGAAAAGCAATCAGTGAAATGTTTTCATTAAATTTCGAATTCTTGACCATTCTGCCATTTCACAACCCACCAATAAACTCAACGGATTTCATAATCCAGGAAGAGGGGTGATGAAAAGGCACTCTAACGATGTTTCTCGAAAATGAATGCTCGGCTAATTCGAAAATTCTAGAGTTACATCGTGAATATAATTAAAAATGATGGTTTTGCTCCATCTTCGATACGAAAATATTCGAAAAGTGAAGATATTTGTTGATTATGTAATTTTTTATAATTAAGTAAATCTTTCATATATAATTTCGACAATTTTTTAAAAGAATTTTGAAAATTTATTTAGAATGAAAAAGCTTACGTTTCGAATGATATCAGTGATGCTAGTGTCTCCGTCAGCGACGAGCGCATTGATCATGTGCGTCGCATTCCTGAATTTGGCTGCATCAACAAAAGAATATAATCAATAAAGTCTGACTGAGAAGACTGAAGGAAAGCTTGAAACGAAGAAGGGGGAGGAAGGAAAAGGAATAGGGTAATCGACTCAGAAGCTCAATTGCTCTAGTCTAGAAAGATGTGAATGAGATATTGTCAAGAGTAGGAGAATTTCAGGATACAAGAAACGCAGTCTAATTTTATTGCAGATAAAGTCTAGATTTAGTTGATTTTTCTTGAAGCATTAAAGACGAAAAGCAACTTCATCGTGGAAATTTTGCATTTTTTGGTATTATCTTCATACAGACTAAACTATCTTTCCCTGTTAATTACAAGAACTGAAACCAGCACTATTGTTGTATATATACAATTATTTTTTATTACTCTCTCACAAATAACTCGCAAAAAAGCAGCTGATTTTAACAACATTAATGAGAAAAGGGCGGTTTTCCTTGTGAATCGTGATTTTTGAGAGTTTTAAAATAAAATTGTCGGATAACGAGACACAATTCGAGCACCCACAGGATTTCCCTTACCCTTCCTTACTTTATATCTGCCTTTATCCTCATTCCTCTATTCATTGACTCCCCCTCCATCTCTTTCCTCCCTCTTTTCCTTTCGATTTTCTGCTTTACACGCTCTAATAGGCTTGAGGAGAGAAAATATTGAAATTGAAAATCAAATGAAGGATAATCCCTGCCTACAAAAAGCACCAGAAGGGAGAACAAGAAAAAGAAATGTTAATGAATCGAAAGAAATGAAGCAGGAGGTATTACGTACACAAATAGCACAAAATACAGAAGAAGCCGTAAGAATTTTTTGGAAAATTCATCCATCTGTAAGCCAAATTGGTGATAAAAAGAAAAAAAAAGATGAACTTCTCAGCTAAATTGTGACCGGTTATTTCTTCGAAAGTTCAGGGAAAAGTTATCCTTTTGGAATATTCGTCAACACATCAACCTAGATTTGTTTCTTTGCGAGTTTCACTTATTGGTACTGCAATATAGCGTCGATAAAGTATAAATATTGGTAAACTTCCAGAAAAAAAAAATATATAAAATAGCGATCCTGGAAAAGTTTAGATTCATATACCATCCATTCATATTTTGCTCATTCAGAAACATAATGGTGCTTGTATAATGGGGAAAATTGATGAATTTTCCGAGATTTTCACGGACAAGTGTTCCGCAAAGCCCTAGAAGATGTAAATTTGGAGGGAAATCGAAGTAGAAAGTAAGCGAGAGGGGGGCTCTATGCACAAATCGAAAGAGAAGCATAGAAGCATCAATTAGCAGAAGAGCAGAAGAGGGAAGGGATGGAGTTCTCGCTGCACGAGGAGAATGGAAAGGGTTGGCTGACTGCCTAACTATTTGGCTGGAAGGCAGGAGGGAGGGAAGGAGAACTAAAGACGCAGAGAGAAGGAGAATGCCAAAGAAGGAGAGAGGGAGAGCTTCTGCTTCCCATTCCCCCTGCCTCATGCATATTGATCTCTTCTCGCACTCGCACTCACATTCGCATCTGCATCTGCATCTGCATCTCCCGCTTCAGCCCTAGAGCCTAGAGCCCTCAAGCCCTTAGGGTCGAACAAACTCAAGCTCTCCCCTTCCTGCTTTCCTGCTTTCGGGCATCCAAAACGAATATCCAACCAGAAATTCTCCCACAATTTCATACGTCAAAACTATCAGTCATAAGATACATACACAAGACTTCTAAGAGTAGTTCTTTCAGTATTCTGTTGGCTACCTGCCTACTTTTATCCAATTCGACCCTTGAATTTCTTCCCTACTCCCCTCAGACTATCCATTTTCTTCCTTCTTCCCTTCATCCCCCAAGTTTCATGAGTCACAATCTATATTCTCGAATGCTCAGTCAGCGATAATGAATCATATCATTAAAACACCCGACTGACTAACTGCGTTTGAAGAAGATAAGAAAAGAAAAAAAACGTATGATGAAAAGGAAAAACGAGGAACGATAGTGATGAAATGTCTGACCTGACACTGTCTACCGTGCCTCGGATGGTGATTTGCCTGTCGTGTGGCTCCTTGCGATTTACGCTCTGCTTCTCCACCTGAAATGAGAATTTGCCTATTCTCATTTTGATTGAAAACGAATAGTAAAGAAACTGATCTTCATGTTATCTACTGAATCATCCAAATTGCTTTTAAAATAAACAAGCATGAAATTAAATGATCATAAGAAGAGAACAAAGTCTATTCATGTGTTCTTTTCCTAAGATTTACAAGTTCTAAACAAGGATTGTTTACCTCGATGGACGCCCCAGTGGCCTCTCTGATTGCGTTGATGTTGATTCCGCTTCGGCCGATGACTCGCGCGATCACCGAACTGCTCACCAACAGTGAGCTAATCTTGCGACGGGCCTAGAAATTCAACATCCGGATTATACATTTTTATGCGCCTCTTTCTCCTTATTTCTATGACTAAATTGCGCATTTCGCATCTAAACACTGAAATATTGACACGCAACGTTGTTTCGTAAGAATTATTCATGAATTTGAGGTAAACATCTTGACAGGGAATACTGACTTCCAGTAAATCTAGCTTGCAGAACATTTTTATCTACACTACCAATTTCCTTTGACAAAGAAAGCAACTTCGTTTACATCTTTAGTCTGTAGATTTAGCACGGTAAAAATAAAGCGGCTGCTCATAATAATGATCACCAAACTTACACTTCTTTGTTGCGACTCTTTTGCATCTGAAAGCGCGTTCGCGTTTGCGACCTCTCTGCCCTTTCGCGACTTTGGCTAAAACAACCAAGGTTGAGCTGATTAATTACGGGGTTACAGAAATTAGGCAGCAAGGACTGTTTCACATCACCTTCATCACTCATCCTACAAATTTCAACTACTTCCCCAGTGATACTTATCATCGAGATATCAACTTTTTGCAAATACTTGTTCAATAGGATTTTTTCAAAAGATTAGAAGATACGAAATGCCTACCGCCTCGACATCCTTCCACCCGTTTTCCTCTGCAGAAGTAGGCTTGTCGATGGACGATTGTGGAGTGGGCTGCTTCTTCGTGGCTCCTCTCTTCTTCTGCGCTTTCTGCCACTCGTCCGATTGCTGCGGACTCATTGCCGAGGATCTTCCTAAAATCAATAAGTTTCAATCTGAATTTTCAGACATTTCAATATTTTTAATTCAGTGTCAAGATCAAAGAAAATCGTAGAATGATGCAATTTCTAGAATTTAATTTTTAAATAATTCGGACCAATGTTCATACCAGATCCAGCCGAGAGTTGTCCAGCCGAGGTCCTTCCAGTGGGCAGATGGACATGCAGTCTTCCAGGGTGTTGTTCAATCTGGGCAGCACTCATTCCATTAGCATCATCGTGTTGTCCTCCAGCTTCCTTCTTCCTGTCTCCTCTTCTATTCCCTGCAGCAGCTTTGCCTCTCCTCTGTCTGCTCTGACCATTCTGTCCATGGTCTTCCTGTCGACTTTGTTGCTGTGCGACAGGCTGCGACAGAGCTGATTTGTCGTGCTCGATCATCGTTGGCACGCGATCTTCCGACTAAAGAATCACTGTTTGCGATGTTTGATCTTCATGCTACTGTTTTCAGGAAGAGTCATTTTAAACTATAAGTGCATGAATTTGCCGCCTTCAAAAGAGTTGAAAAATAAAATCGACTTCAGCATTTTTCTAAATAAACCCCCGTGCAATTTTGGCATGAATAATAAAAATCAAGAAAATAAAGAGCGGATTTACAAGAAAAGATGGGTACTAAATGAACTATAAAATTGACCTGTTGAGCCTTTGCATCAGCAGCTTTGGGCGACGTCTTCAGCAGTAGCTTCTCCGACTCGTCTTCGCTCGGCTGAAACATATGCATGTTATTCAAATACGATACTATATAGATACCATTTCAACCTCCTCCTCCTTCTTCTGCTTGACTCCAGTCTCCACTTTCTGTTGTTCTTTCTTGCTCTCCACTTGAGGTGGCGGCTCTGGCACTGTCTCTTCGACTTCCTCCTCCTTGGCAGTGGTCGCTGACTCAGTTCCTTCGGTCTTCTTGCCAGCTGCTTTCTTCTCTCGCTTCTTCTCCTTCTTTCTCTGCTTCGCCTCCTGAATTATCAATTCTCAGTAAATTAGCATTCTCACTGTTCGCCTAAAATATCTACGAAATGATAAAATTGGCCTTTTAAAGAATATCTTCTTACTCTTTCATGGAAATTTTTTGGAGGATTTATGATGAAATCAATATTGAATCAGAAACTATAAGTGAAAACCATTTATAATCTTCCCTACCTTTCTAGATCTCATTTCCTCCTCCTCCTTGTCGAGTAGAGCGAGAAGGTCAGCAGCAGCCCTGTTGGCCTCCTCAGCCTGAGCAGTCTTCGCCTGCATGATGATCTGCTTGCAGTCCTCGCAGGACTGTCTGAGGTCTCCAGCCTTGTCCACAATCGTCTGTATGTATCTGTCCAGTTCCTGGTCTGATGGGAACTGCTTCACGTGTTCCACCATGTACTTCACTACCTGCAAATTCAACAACTCATACTTTTGCTTCAGAATGGAAAAGAGCACATGAAAAAGGAACAAAATACCTAGAATTGAAATCTATTGTCACTAGAGATATCACTGCACATTTTCTTGTTCCGTGTACGTTCAAAGATCGAGTTTAATTCGCCTAATCAGTAAAATACAAAGTTCAACTCGACATTTACACCCAAAGTTGTAGCTTACGCGGATAAAAAGTCGATATGATTACGCGCCATTTGTAGTTAGAGGGGTATAAACTTGGAAATTGAGACAAAGATGTAGGAGGTATGGTGAAATATGCCGACTTAATGGCCTTCTTTGGATTAGCTGCCACAAATCTACTGCCTCTTCTAAATATCTCCTTATCACTCAAATACGAGACAGGGATTAGTAAAGCGAAAATAGAACCAAATTGTATCGTCGAGTTGAGCTACAAAATATTAGACTTTCGCTTTCAAGTCAAATATTAAAAGTTCTAAGTCTCAAGATGATGTTCAGTTTGAGAGAATGTATTGTATCCGAATCTCCTACAAAAATTCTATATCAATGCCAGAAAGCTGAATGATTTGTGGCTCAGAAAATTTTGGACTTAGACTTTTGTGAAAAGGGGTCAGAATAGGAACACTGATGCGTAAGAATTTTTAAAGATAAAAAATATTTAAGTCCAGAGCTTGGCACTAGTTACATCTTCAAGTTGCTCTAACCTTTTGTAAAATTTACCTTCTTTTTCTTCCCTATGCTATTTCCCATAAAAGGAGATAACTTTTACAAAGGATTAAGAGTAGTTTGAGGGTAGCTAGTGCAAGAGGCCTACGAGTACTCACATCGATCATTCCCTTCTTGTAGGCGATCATGAGCGGAGTGCACTTCCTGTTGTCCTGAGCATCGACATCCGCGCCGTGCTGCACCAACTCGCGAACTGTCTCCAGATGACCGCCATGGCACGCCAGCCACAGAGCCGTGCAGCCCTGAAAAACCGATTTTTCCATCGGAATACTGATTCTTAATCAGTGTTTTCGAGTCTTATCCATATTTTGACATCGTATCAAAGTCAAGCAATTTTGCGTGAAAGCTTTTGAAATCGATGTCAAGTGTGTCGAAATTTTGCACGTAAAATAGTTTGACACGATATCAAGGCATATGAACGCGCACAATGATGCAATATTACTTCAAATAAGGAATAGAATCACAAAATGTAGACGGTTCATTGAATAACTCGCTTATAAAAATGTTTCAATTCATCGAACCTAGTCTAAAGCTCCTACCTTCTTATTCCTCGCATCGATGTTAGCCCCATGCCGAAGAAGGAGACTGACGAATCGAAAGTGTCCTTTGTCCGCAGCGATGGTGAGTGCGGTGTCCTTCGAGGAGGGCACAGGGGCTGCATTCGGATCTGCGTGGTACTGTAGCAGTAGCTCTCCCACTGCATCGTAGTTACCGTTCGCTGCCTCCATCATCGGAGTCAGGCCGGTCTGAAAGTTATGTATGTCGAATAAAATGCAAATTGACTTATTCCGAACACTCCCAACTTTTAGCTTTTCTCATCTTGCAATCAAGTTATTTTGACGCTTGAAAGGCACTGTCAGTTCTGCGATAGCGCATTTGAAAAATTCCCGGAGTTCGGCTTGCTTCACTAGTAGAATATATTCTCCGATAGCCGGACTTTTCGAGATGCAATTGTTTGACTATCCCCACCTTAGCCCGATGCTCGACATTGGCTCCATAGCTGAGAAGGAGTCGGACGACCTCGGTCCTTCCCTGGAAGCAGGCCAGAGTGAGTGCCGTGTTGCGATTCGTCTCGATCTGGGCGTTGATGTCCGAGCCGTTCTCCAGCAGAACGCGCGTCGCCTCCTTGTGGCCGTTCATCGAGGACAGCATTAGGGGGGAGATTCCCAGCTGAAGATGTTTAAGTGATCGATAGAACAGTAGATACGCACATTTAGAAAGTGTTCACGACGTGCATGCTCTTCCCTCATTTGCCTTCTTCTCCAGACAAAACTACGTTTTTTTTTTTCTCTCCATTCTTTCGCTATTTCAAAAGGTCGTGAAGCCCGCAAAATCGGAATGAAAGTCTAGACAAACCTTAGATCCAGTCCGGGAATTGATTTCCGCACCGGCATTCAGCAGCATCAGAATGATGTCCACATATCCGCCAGATGCTGAAAAAAGTAATAAGAATTGCTGGATGAAAAGGGTGCAAAAATGGCATACCAGCGAGGGAAAGGGGAGTGTAGTCGGAGACATTCCTGTGCTCCTTGTTAGCTCCTGCCTTGAGAAGCAGCTCCACAACCTCCTTTCTGCCCCCGGAACAAGCCAGCGATAGAGCCTGAAAGAGTCGATTTCGAACACAAAATCGCTAGTGGTAAATAGAAAGTTGAAAAATTTGAAGAGAAAATTACCGTGTCCTTGGTTCTCTCGGACTGCGCCTCCAACTGAGCACCGGCTTTGAGTAGCACATCCACAACGGCCACGTGACCGCCCGTCGCTGCGAGTATCAGTGGAGTGAAGCCCTGAAATTTTCATGAATGGACGATAGAGAAAGTGTTCAGAATTGATACTAGCCATTTAGAACATGAATATCTTATTTTTCTAAACGAATAGAAAAGTAGGTTAATGCAAATTGTGCGCAATTCATTGCCTGTTCATAGTCAACATAGAATTTGCCAAAATCGAAAAGAAGGAATGTTGGGTCTAGTCATTTCAAGTGAGAGGAACTCAATATAGCCAACCTTCTTGTCGCGATGTTCGAGGGAAGCCCCCTTGGAGATGAGCATCTGGACAGTCTCGAGATGGCCATTCGTGGCTGCCGCGGAGAGCGGAGTCTCGTTCGACGACTCCGTTGCCTTGTTCACTCCGATTTGACGCTTTCCCGACCTGCAAAATGTCAGATTAACTTCATTTGATCGAATTCCATAAAGGCTCTTGTGCCTGTCAATGCCACAATTTGCTAATTTTATCCAATTGCATCATGTTTTCCAGAAAATACGGTACTTTTCACAAATTACAAAAGCAACAAGTAATGAAAAACAAATGAAATTCTTACTTCATATCCCCGTCCCCCTCCGAATGCGTCCTGCGAAGGGAGGTGGCAGAACTATCACGGGAGGAGAGATTCGCGTAGAGTTGGGCCAAGTCTGCAAAAATTCAAAAATAAGTTTTTGACCAGGAAGAAACAGGAATGTACCAGGCGGATTGGTGCCGCAGCAAAAGGGATGATCGTGCGGACAGGTCGACTTGCCGTGCGCCTCTGCCAACATCGACAGCGCGTTCGCTGCGTTCAGCTAAAATTCTCGAAAAATCAGACGTAGTCGTTTATCATTATCGGATTTAGACTATTTTGGTAAAACATGGCAACTTTCAAAAGTTCGAAGTTTAAAATTTCGTCTCGTCCTATATATAAAATTGAATAATAAAATGATACGTTGTAAGTGGCATCGAGGCTCTCACGAGCCTGCTCGTCGCACAGATCGAGGTACATCTCGTGGAGTTTGCGATCGACAGGCGAGCCTGCACAAGTGATGTCGCAGCTGATCATCTTGGCCATCTTATCGAGCAGCACGGCCTTCTGGTCAGGGTGAATATTGGCTGTCAATTCGTCCAACACTTTCTTGCCGGCTGAAATTACATCAATCTCAGTCTGCATCAATGAATTACAGATTCATGGAATGTTAGTGGGCAGTTCAGATATTCCGCAACTAGAAGTGATAGTATGTTAAAGCGAGAGATGTTTCCCTATTCTCTTCTCATCCTGCACCATTTCTTCAAGTTGCAGAATTTCCGAATACCCTGACAGACTTGTCACTGCGATAATTGGTAAATATCTGCCTTCTGCACAATGCGCTCTATAGTTGTGCAGAAAACGAGAGGGTATGAGATAGAGGACCGTAAATTTGATCTAATTTTACGGCTATTTCTCCCAAAAGATAGAAAAAGTAATACATCGAACAGTGAAAGTCGGTGTAAAAAGACAAAAATTTAACTCACACGACCTTACCAGCCTTATCCTTTGGGAACGTCCTGCATTTACCTTAGCTGCGCGTAGAGAAACATAACTGCTTTTGTCTCTCGTTTTCCCTCACTATTTTCAAAGGATAAGGTTTGTAAGACCGCGCTCACTCTTGATGTCTTCTGCGTTCTGCCCGGTGGGAGCCTGGTGTGCAGCGGAGAAGGCAGTCAGAATGACGAGTTCCTTGTTCTTGATCGTGCTGCTCTTCTTCATCTTCTCTACGGCCATTTTGACGAGGCTGGCAGTGGCCGGATAGGCGAAATGCGAGCTGCCCGCTGCGGAACTCAGGTGAAATTGTAGTTGCGTCTGAAACGCGACAAATCAGAAATTTTTGAAGAAAAAACGAGGTTCATAAAAAGAATCCTACACCGAATTAGAAGATTTTGGTATGACTCAAAAAAACCTTGCGAAAAAATAAACCAAACTAAAAAGAAACGATTTTCCCAGTTCCTTTCTGAAAGAGTGGTTCCCAGTTTGATGGCTTGGGGGCTCTGACCTCGGAATCAGACTCACTCCGCACTCTGGATACCTCCTTCTCGGCCATTTCCATCCATGAATTCAAAAATCGAACAAATTTAGGCCAGGCCTCTGCCATCAAAGAATGGAATGCGCAAATTAGCGTGTTCTGTCAAAAATAAACACGCTCCATTTCGCCAAAAACGAAACCCAATTTTTGTCGAAATTTTCGAAATGCAAATTCCTCTATGAAAAGTCCGACTTACAAAATTCCTGAACATAAAGTTCAGATTGAATGAGGAGCGCTGCTTCGTGCACTTCTTGCGACTCTTCTTCATCGCGCGGCACAGGGACGCGGGAAGTCAAAGAGAAATCGAAATTTCGAGACCGAAAATTCGAAATTCACAAAAATTCATCAATTCGATGAGACGAGGTAAAAAAATTTCGAACGTTGCCTGCACCGATTTTAGGACGAAGTGAAGAAAGTGATTGAACTTTTCCATGGTTTATTTCTCGCTTTTCGCTCGTTGATTTTGCCTTTTTCTTTTTTTTTAATTTAGAATTTTTTTGCAAGCACCAAGTCTCGGAGTTGAAATAACTTGAAAATTTTTGGGGGCAGAAGTGAGGCTCAAATTGATCAAAAACTCGGAGGTTCCGGTATTTTTAGACAGATATTTCTGCCACGACGTTTTAGTCGACCCCACCTAGTGGGAATAATAAGGCTAAGAAAAAAATTCTGCCACGATGTGGAATGTCTGCGCAGAATTCTACCTTTTATGGTTATTTCGCTTGTCCTATTTCGAACTTACGTGATAAGAGAAATCCTTAGCTGTGCCGCGTTTCGTCGATATGTCAGAAGACGAGATAGGGTCGCGGTATGACATTCCAATGTCCTTATGACAGATTGAGGGAAGCAGGGGACGGGCTCGGGCAGATCCGCCTGAATCGTGCTCGCACAGCATATTTCGACGTGTATGAATCAAGCCTCCAGAACCTGCAAAGATGTAATTCTACCGATTCGGCTTCTTTTTATCATTACCTTCATTGTGAGTGAGATGTGTAACAGCCAGTTTAACTGCTTCCTCGGAAAGAGGTAGACTCTCGAGAGGAACAGTCACAACTGGCGGGCCATAGCGGAATTCACAATCAGCAGGCGTCTGATGCAGTTGTTGCTGCCAATGTTGATGGACTAAAATATTCAATTCGTCGTTTTTGACTTGCTATTCTTTTTATCGAAATGACTATTCGAAATCAATCAATTCGAACACATAAAATTCTTAGATCAGATGCTAGCATTTTCTTTCAATTTATAGCTTCCCAGAGCTATGAAGATGGAATAAATGCTAACAGCATGAGACATCACAAAGAAGATCTATCAACACAAGGAAGAGGTAGTACAATAAGGCTAGCAGAAAATAATACAAATTATGGCATGATCAACTAAGCATTAAAAGAATAGTTGTTTTCAAACATTTACCAGTTGAATCGACTCCGGTGATATTCGGTTGAGCAATAAGCTGATGGTGCATCGCCAGCCAACATCTTCTCACACATTCAGCCCAGTTGTGCAGTCTCTTTGACTAAAAGTTTGATCATAGCCTTTTCTCTGAATTAGCTCTGAAAGTCTTACAATTTTTCCGCCCTTTGAAGCCTCCTTGAAGTCTTTCGTCGATGGTACAGGTGCCAAATTAGGATAGGCAGAGCCTTTCTTCGGTGGAATAGCCAAGCAGATAACAGCATAGGAATGGTCGTATGGGTATCCTTGTCCAGCATGAGCTACCATTTCTCGAATGATCGAGTCCATGTGAATGAGCGCATCCAGCTCCACGTCATCTGTGTATGTCGTCTGTTTCTTCAATTCTGCACTCGTTGCCTTGATGCTCTTTAGAGTCATGTCGTGTCTCATCTTTTCGAAGGCTTCACAGACTCGATTGTAGTCGTTCAAATCAACTTCATTGGAATGCTTCTTATCAGCCGATGAGTTTCCGGTTGGAATTGGCAGAGAAGATCCATGGTTTTTCTGCAGGATCGTCGCCAAGGCTTGGAATACTGATTGCTCCGTATAGTGTTTTCTGAAATAATTTTTTTACCCAAATTTGTCCAGGATTACATGCCCAGTTGTAGCGTAGTGATGGTTCATTTTATTGACAATTTCATCGAAGGCGGCAGACGCAGCGCTAGAGCTGATGTTCTTGATGGAAGACGTCGTGGAAGATGGTGGAGTGATCAGAGGGGAAGTTGATGTCGTGCTGCCAGAATGTGACGTTTTCTTCCTTCGAGCAGCTGCGGTCTAAATACTCGTACTCAATTTTTGAACTTGCTTCATTTCTTCGAACCTTGTCGATCTTGGCAGCAATGATTTTGGTCGACGTTAGAGACCCAAGAGCAGCAAGTCCGGGCTGATTCGTGCCTCCAGTCGCTTCTTCGCCCTCCTTGTGCTTCTGTTCATTTCTCTTTGCTTCTCTCGCTGCATTAGCTGCCGCGGTTGCGGAACCATTGTAATCGAACAGAATTTCCAAGATATCGTTTCTTCCAACACGAGATGCTTCGAGAACACAGGTCACACCATCCTGAAGACTACCAGTAAAAAATTTCATTGAAAAACAAGCACCTTCAACTCAATGGTTGGATCAGCTCCATACTCCATGAGAATTCGAACAATGTCCTTGAATCCTTCAGCACAGGCCAGCAATAAAGCTGTCGCGTCTTGATTAGAGGAACGATAGTTGACATCAGCTCCTTTCTGAATCAGGTAGCGAACAATCTCGGTGTATCCTTGCTTGGACGTTCTCATCAGTGCAGTTCTACCATCCATTTCAACATCCTGAAATGATAACTATTTGACTCTGCCCATGAAAATTGATGTTTACCACAGAAGCACCGGCATTCACTAGAACCTGACAAATATCCAGATGACCGTTGTCACATGCCAAAAGGAATGAGCTGTCTCGGTGTGCAGCGAAAGTTTCAGCGTTCTAAAACATATTGTTATTTAATCCATTTTCTTCGGTTGTAGCTTACGATCTTATCCTTATTCTTGTTACAGTATTCGAGAATGTAGTTCACGGTTTCAAGATGACCTTCCTAAAAATATATTTTATCGTTTTATCTGAACATGATCAATTCTCAAATTTCATAATTGTCTAGTCTGTAAGAAGTATGAAACTTAATCAAAATTACCCACAGGTACCGAAAATCGTGCCTGTACCATTCATTTCTCAAGATCTATGTCTGTGTCTTAAATTCGTCTGTCAAAATTTATCGTACCCCTGTACCTTATCTGTCAAATACCTTACATGTGGGTAGCTCTGATGATAACTTAAATGAAAGGCGGTCGCCCGTAAGCCGACGATATGAATATAACAATTTGACGATCACGATTTACCTGTGCTGCTTCCATCAACGGGGTATTCGATCCTAGCTCCAGATTTGCACCTGCTTCAACCAGTGCCTTCAACACTTCTGTGAATCCGCCACAAGCAGCGACCGATGCGGCTGTTTCTCCAGTATCTTCTGTCTGTGCATTCACATTCGCTCCTCGTGTCAACAGAACTTTGACGACTTCCTGAACATATCAAATCGATTTGCCGCTTTCTTGAATCAGCTTTACCAAGTGCCCTTCTCTCGCACTTTCCATGAGTGGAGTGTACCCTTCATCGTTAGGTTCTTCGATGTATGCTCCCCAATCAAGCAAAAGTTGGACCTAAAATGATTTTTATTTTTCTGTTAACTAATCGTTCTGTTTGTCGAAAATTGGTATGACAAGTTCATGCTTACGAGTGAGTGATGTCCTCCAACACTAGCCAAAGTAAGCGGATTTTCATACGATTCGGTGCTCAGACTCACTGGAGCACCAGCTTGGAGCAGCAATTTCGCAACCTGCAATTTGATTCGATGATAGACTAGATACCTATGCAAATTTTTTTACTCAATTTTGATAAATTTTCTCTGCCGGATGTTTCAGTGGTTGGCAAGCTCTCAATACTTACTCGATCAAATAATTATTCCATGGTCATGAAAATAGAATAATGAAAATTGGCATACCTCGGTGTATCCATCCATTGAACATTCGAGAAGTGCCGAATGCAGCTCCTCTTCCCTCGGTGTTGGTTCTGATGTTTCAGTCGTGGTGCTGTCGCTCGATTCACTATCGTCCGATTTCTTGTCTTCGGTTATTGATGGCCCCAGTGTCAACAGATATTCAACGACATCAGCATGCCCTCGATATGAAGCCAATGTCAAGGCGCTCTCATGTTGCTGTAAGAATGTGGGCTTTTATCATCAAAACAGGATTCGAAAATTTACCTTGAACTCACTGCTCATGTTCAGAAAAGTTGGTTTCGCTCCAGCTTCCACGAGCAATTTCACTATTGGCAGATGACCACAACTGGCAGCTTCCATCAGAGCATCGTGTCCGTTCTCATTCCTCATAGTTAAATCAATATTTGGATGGCCCAGAAGTTCTTTGACCACTTCAATTTGATTTGCGGCTAAATTATAGATTGATGATGGTTAGTCTAGTGAACTATTACTGACCTGAGGCGTAGACCAATGCAGTGTTGTTAGTGGTACTTAACGCATTCATATCAGCTCCCGATTTGAGAAGTCGACGAACGACATTCACGGTTCCTACGATGGATGAATGATGGAAGAAGAGAAACTATTTACTCACCAACGCATGCAGCTTCCATGAGAGGACTGCTGTCAATATTGCTACTGAACTCAGCAGAACCTCGGATTCTAATCATCATGTCGGCTACGTCTTCGTACTATAATTACATGATGATCGTCAATGAGCAACGCTAGAGTGTCTTACCCCCACTGCACAGGCCAGGCCCAACAAACCATCTTCTCGAACAGTTCTTGTTTCGTCCTCATCACATCGGAATCGTGTCGATCGATCGAAATGCATGACAGGATCATCCACTACTGCAGAGGCTGTGTCCGAATCAGATCCGCCAATCATAGGTCCGGAAGGCTCCGACGCAGCCGTCATGCAGCTTTCGATGTTACGAGTCACGGAACGACTATAAATGTCTTGTCATTACTTTCCTTCGAAATTTCAAGATTACCGCATCGCTGCAGAGATGAAAGCTCCTAGAGCAGCAGCGGCCATTTCAACAGTGACTTTGGGTTGTCCACTGCCCGAAAGTTGGCTTGTGATGGAAGATGGAGGTGTAATGCAGTCTTGAAGGGTTTCAAGAGCTTGATCCATAGTATCAGCCAGATTGGGGCTTGGCTAAAAGTTGAAAGAATAGCAATGATAAAGTTATTATTGCCATACTGAACAGGATGACGAGTTGGCAGTTCGGAGGCAGGTGTTGATGAATTGCAGGGCGAGTCGATTGCATTCGCTTGCAGAAGGCTCTTCTCCGGGAGTTGTAGAAGGCATCTTTGCCGACCCTCCACAGGCATTGATCATCGACGCGGCAGCATCTGGCGCAGCTTCTGCATACGCCATCGCATAACGCATCAGATGAAGGTATGCCTAAAGTTAATAAATGAAAAATGCCAAATTCAGTCATTCATACCCGAACGCCGGTTTCGTAAAGAATCTCGTAGAGCCGCTTTTGCTCGTCTCCATCGAGTTTCTCCAAACTAGCCGGTAGGAGAGGCACAAAGGGAAGGAGATGATCACACCGGAGACCGGCAGGGGTAAACTTGGCGGAATGAATTCGAGACTTTGCCTAAAATGAGAATGTCACGACATACAAAATAAATTAATTTCATAACCACTACTATATATCTCATTGTTTAGCGGTAAATTACTCGATTTTTGGCGGATGATAAAATGTTCACGTACCAAGCAGGGAGCGATTTTTGGTCGATGACCAGGAAGGTTCACGGGAGCTGTTGTTGAGACAGTGGTGATCTATAAATGTGCAATGATTGATTTATTCGCTAAGTTTCTAATTTTACCTCTCCATGCGCATCGACCGACAGAATGTCGACCGCTTCGTCTTCGGCCATCGAGCCGACGTTTCCTTCTTTCAGCTAATGTCTCCTGCCGCGGCAATGCACATGCAGTTGCTCGACGACAAAACACTAGGAGAAGTTTCTGAATCGATCAATTCATAAATACAATTGAGAATGACCACTAAATATATTGAATATTGATCACGAGTTCGTCGCCAAAAATCAATTTGCACACTTGCAAAAAATCTTGACGAATAGTTTGAAAAGATACCGCTTTAATTGTGAGAAAAGTAGCGGGTGTTTGACAGAAGTCTGTAGTAAAAATGAAAATGTTGGTTAAGTTTTGAAGAAATGATTGAAACGGTTTGCAAAAACCAGTATAGAGGCCCGCCTAACTGGCTAATCAATATAAGGCTCGTTAAAGTTAGATTTTTGAACGAGAAGCAGTATCATCTCATAAGATATGCAGTGCTGATAGTGCAGGAGATGTAAATTGGTGTATTAGATAAGTAGACGAAATGAAAATGCCATTGAATCGCGGAAATCTCGCGTATTTCGCATTTCATCCAAACGATATGGGTCACTCCCACTATTGCACAAGCAGTGGCTGTTGACGCTCATCTAGATCCCCATGGCACAAACTGAGTGCTATAGTGTTGACGCATTTCTAATGTAGCATGCATTGCCAGCAGCTGTCATCTAGCAGACAAAGAATGAGGCTATGAAAATTGATACAATTCGAGAGTAGATCGAGTACTACAGGTATACATAATTGCTACATCAGAAAGTTAAAAGTTTTCATGTAGAATAGAAGTTCGTGAATTATTTACAAGGCTTGGTTGACTGTGACTGTGAAGTTGATTGAATTAATTAGATACCATCACAATATGTGCTAGTGAGCGATCCTTCTCGAAATTTCCAGAGTCGATACGAAAATTATATTAAATTTTACTTGGTGTGCGAATAATGGTATTGCTTGTGATTATTCCTACTATCTCTACTACTTGATGAAACAGACATTGCGTTACTACTGTAAATAGTCGATAGCTTTTTATTGAATTTATTTGGTCTGATTTAAAGATATTTGAATTGTCGTATTTTTGCATCAAAAATGAGATTTTGCTGATAATCATCAAAACAGATTTAGTCGAGATGGCCTTGCGTTGAAGTAAAATCGGTCAGGAGAGAGTCCAATAAGATAGGCCAGACAAGGACGATACATCGGGAAGGGAGACATGCAGATGCATTTATTTTATCTCCAATCTCCTTTCTTATCGAATGACCATCTGCATATTCTTCTTCATTAGTTCATTACTGTTTGTCTATCATTGATTTTCTATACTTGTATCAAATAGCTTCACTTTTAACTCTGTCTCAGATTTATCTGAAACGGATGGAAAGTAATTTTTTCTAAAATAGCTGAAATAGGTATTAGTACTGAAAATTTCTAATTTCACTTCATACTTATGTAAATCATAATGATTTTAGCATCATGAGTTCAATAGATTTAGCTCTATTTTGATAAATATGCATGGTCTTTGAAGTTATAGAGCATGAAATAATTAAAGATCTTTATCAGTTTTATAATGCAAATGATGTTTTATATCCTCTCGATGAAATTAAGAACTTGAAAATCTTATACGTAACGGATTGCTTTTTGAACATGGAACGGTATTTCCACGCATATCTTCCAATTCGAACCCCATCTTCAGTCTTTCGGATTTCTCCTAATTGCGCTTTATCGTAACTAGGTCGAATCGAAACTCGCATTTCTATCCTCACGATTTTAGTTTCGTCGTTTTTCTTCCAAATTTCACCCTATTGATGCCTTGAAAGTGCAGCAGGGAAAAACTGTGCCAAGCTGAATCCGAAGAAATTCGATTCAGTTTTAGTTTCAGTTTTCTGACGAATCGATCCGCGTTTTTCTTCAGTTTTCTCGTTTATTAGTTTCTTATTCGATCTTGTTATCTGCTTCTTATGTAGCGTCTGACATCTCGAAGTCTCTGTCATTCTGCTACTCAGCATGACGAATCACTAAGGAACTTGTTCTCGTTTTCCTCTAATCCTTATCTCAAACCTATTCATCCATCCATATTAAACAGAATTTGATTACTAAAATTTTAAAATGGAGATAAGAGTTTTTTTTTGAATGAACGTTTCAACGCTGGGAAGAAGCCTTGTCGGTTACAATATTCGTATCCGAAGAACATTATTTTAAGACAAAGCTATTTGAAATTTTATCATCTCATAAACTTTTTTCTAAAGAAACTAAAAAATCGATATTGCGAAAAGAGAATCGAGCAATAAAACGGAAGGTGCTATACTAAATAGGACTTTCTCGTTGTTACAGTCTCATTTTGTGTTAAAGAAAGAAGACGATCTTTAGTTTGATCTTTGCGTTCATTCTTTGCTTCTTTGATGCGTATCATGACTTGATCATTGTACGATCGTAACATTGTATTCTCTAGTGGTTATACAAGTTCTTCCGATACATGGCTAGAAGCAATAAATCCTGCGAAATTTTTAGCAAAGAGCAAAATATGGTCCTTAATGTCAGACGCGTTGTATAATAGCGATGAATAATCGTGCAGACAAAATTCAAATGGAGGCATAATTTATTTTGTTGATCGTCATGCTGTCCATTTTTTCTATCAAAATTTAGCCTTTAGTTTTGAGAAACGAATATAATTTTTGATTTTCATTTCCGTCAATTCTTCTGATCAATTTCAATTTTCATACGATATTTATGGCTGTTTTTGGCGATATGAAATTTTGATATGAGACTATTTCTGTGCTTACTTAAATTTGATCGAGAAATTAGAAATATCATTTGCTAAGTTAGGTTATCCTCAATCGTCTAAAGCGCTATTTGATAGTATTCTTGCTTGCATAGTGCTGTTTAGGTTACTGTAAAGGTGGAAGGTGTACATTTTATTTTCATCCTGTCACAGTTCACTGTCAACCCTCCCTTCACCGAGTCTGATAGTCTGTCCCTATCTCCCTGTCTTCTCTGTCCTATCGTCATGCTCACTTCGCCATTTCTCTTTTCATTCCCCTTTTGTTTCTTTCCGCACCCCTATTTTAATCTATCGATTTTCCGATACCTAGAATGGGAACGAAATAGCAATCGATGTATTGTGTATGACCGCTTTCTGTGTTTTCATTTCCCTTGTCTCCTCGTCTTCTGGATTCAGTTGTTAGCTTTGCATGTCCATAATCTAGCTGTTGCCACATAGGCTTATTGCAAGTCATTTTTATCGCTTACTTTTTTTTTTTATAAGTTCCTCAATCATTGCTTATCGTCTATTATACGAGAACAAATTTTCTAAACCCTAAGTTGCATGGACTCATTCAAATGAATTGAACAAAATTTGAAATACCATCTTATACAAATATTTATCAAATAACTCTTCTCGACATCATATCTGATTTACAAATCATCATGCTTATGTCTATTTACCAACTCTGTCTAACATTTGAAAATTGAATTTTCAGACCTTTTCACGCTTATTTTACATGCCATCTTGTTAATATTTCAGAATAATGATGCATATTTATTTTAGTTAGGCTCGATTGTACCACTTATCACGGGTAAGTAACACGTGCACTTGCCTACCTCTACGTTATTTTCCTCAATCGTACCAATGGAATGCGTACTCAACAATAGGTATTGGAGTTGCTTTTCATGCCGAATTTGGATATCAACTACCTGTTATTTGAAAATGATGTATTGTCGCTAAATTGTGCGGAACTGATTTTCTGCATGCAGTTTTGTTATTTTGCTCTGGAAATTCACTCCTATCGACTAGTAGAGAAATTTGGCAACGCAACTCTCAACAATATTATATCCGAGCATCGAATCATATTTTAAGAGAATTTCGTCGACTTTCCCTTTCCAGCTTATCATTTCTGTGACATTCGACTGCATTCTTACGAATCAACGTGAAACGAGATTTCATGCATCCTCCCATCCCTGATTTCTTATTTTATCTGGGTCGCTCCCTTTTTGTTTAGAGAATTCGCGTCAATGACCATGTTTGTTTTAAGATTAGATATAAATATAGGCGCCTATACATAGTCAGTCAATGCCATTTTGCTTAAAATCGATTTTTCATAATTCATATCGCTCGCAGTATTTGATTGATTTATTATTCAATAGTTATATGAGTTGAGGATTAGGAAAATAATCTTGTTTCAATGAAAACTGTTTGTAGACACTTGCTCAAAATCGCCGAAATTTCTTCAAACTGATTAGTATCGATTTGAATTGGAGCAGATTGAAAAGCTTTTGAATTTAGGATGGCTGCTGTTAGAGATGGTGGCTTCAAGGTCTCTGTTCCTATTATGGTATTACATTTCATTCAATCATTGATAATCTTCACGGTTTTCCTAGATAAATTCCGCCGATCCGAAATCGTTGTCGATATTCTCATTCTCACTGTCGGCTAACGTTATTTACGATGAACGCAAGACACCAGTCTGTATAAATCTAAACGTTGTAAGTCCATGGTATTGCTAACTCATCTCCAAGACAATTAGTCGATACAGTACAGAAATGTAATGGTTTGTGTGCATTTATGGGCAGTATCATGGCCTGTGAGGAGGTAGATACTGCACTCTTTGCAGCTCGCTTTCGCACGGGCCACGCCTCTTTCCCTCGCTATTTCTCGGAGGGTTGAGCCTGCGAAAGGAGAATTGCAAAGAGTGCAATATCTACCTTCTCACATCCCATAATAATTGAGAAAACTGGTTCGTCCCCGTAGCAAATACGGATAAGAACGGGTCAGTTTCCTCCAATTACTTCCAGTAAATTCAAACGAGCACATTACGCCCTCTTACCACCAACCCGTTGCACTAGGTTAGAGAACGTAAAAATACTTACAGTAGCGGACAAAAGTGTCCGACCACCTATGAAACTTCGAGTGCTTGGTTTTGAAATTTGTGATAATCTAGTCGAAATGAAGTTTTTCACAAATAAGGTGACCATCGAACGCTAAAAGATTGTCCAGTTGCAGTTGAATTGAATCACTACAAGCGCCAAAACCAGGCCCTCAAATGTTTCATGGGCGGCCGGATACTTTTGTTCGCTATTGTATGATTATTTCATTCATTCACCACCCATCATCAATATTATAAATCAGCTAAATTGCTGTCATCCCAATTTTGAATCTTCAATATGCAATTTTAGGAAGTTAATGGTTGGGATAGTTCAGTTGCGAAGAATCTAGAAAATATTCCTACTAAAGTCGTTATACCAAAGGAGATGGGAGTGGAAAAGAAGGGCCTATTGCCTGCAGTAAACGGTTCTGGACAAGCAGGAACTCCGATTTCTGTCATTCCTGGGAATGATAAGCAAGGTAGTGACTTATTGTATACGGTAACGGATAAGAGTATTCGACTTTGACTACCCTCAGCTTCTATTCAAACTTTATCCAAGCATCTATACTGCAAATACCAGAACAACACTTTGGGAAATTTGATCAGGATTTGGCCAATTGATTTGATAAAATAATGTTTAAGAAAAACATGGCTGTTTTTTTCCTGTAAACTACTGTAGGCTAATCTAAATTAGATTAAAGAAGATTTGATCTTTTTTTTATAATACTATAGGCTTCTCTTAACAGCGAACGACGATCCTGTTTCTATGCGTGCTTTCTTTGATACCACCAGAAAAGTGAATGTAGTGTGAACAGATTGTGTTAGAACAGCGCGATGAAATTACAAATCACACGAAACGCATAATTTAGGACATTTTCAGACTTTATTCTCCATCTTTTCTTAAAAATAATTTATGAAATCAAAAGTTATGCGCTAAAATACGTAAATTGTATTCTGATGCATAATTAGTTTGCCTGTAGTTTCAACCCTCCTCGCTATATCCACTCAGATTACGTGTCAATATGGTAATTTTCCGATGATAAAACGGCGAAGAAGTTCTAAATCGAGAGAAAAATAGGAATATGTGCTTCATTTCTCTACCCGATTTTCATAGTAGCCAAAAGTGTGACTGTATTTCCCTATGCGCAAATATTTTGCAGATATGCAAATTATAGATCTACGTTCATCGTCTGGAATTCTTGAAATATGCAAACAAGACGTAATTGCAGATCTGAGGGTATCGGTGCTGGAAGACAAGCTGAATCGTGCGAACAGTATGCTGAGTCAATTGCTCGTACGAGTAACGACTCCTCAGCCACAGACAAACAACTGTATGCCGTCCTGCAGTCGGAACGATGTGAGAACATTTCTTCATTATGGTCATTAACTTTGTTCTAACAACTCAGAAGGTGAAAGAACACTTTGTTAAAAATCAGAAGCTAGTACATGCATTTTTGAGGTATTGCTTTTAGAGTTTTTTGCTCTTTAAATATGTAGCTAAACTTATACTTTATCAATAGTATAGAAATAAAAGATATCGATTGGGGATTGATCACGATTTTATAAGAAAATCAATGAGGATGGATGTTTCTATCTTTCCTTGATTTATGCTCCCTAACATTTTTAGATAGTCACATTTTAGATCGAATTTTCTTCATATCAGGCGCCATCCTACGACGAAATCGAGAAACTGAGACCTATATTCCTGCCTAATTGCGGCAAGCCGAAAGAAACTCTCAATGAGCGCGAACCACTAAAAATGACGATGTAAGTAAGACCGGCACAATTATTTGAATGATCTTCCAGCAAGAAATATCGATTTAGAAAGCGACCGAATGGAGGTTCATTGCTGACTGTGCAACTGAATAGCAACCCGAATGCTCCTGACAAACCTGTAAGAGATCCGTCGTGTGAAAGTCCACTCAAGATTGCAAAGAAACTATCCGATGGTAATAATCTAAATGCAAGACTGATAAAATAGAATTGTGTATGACTTGATGGAATAAACTAAACACGAAGTACTTTTTCTCTATCCCTAATCTTTAATAATCATTAACAAAAGCTATGATTGATGGAGAATGAACATCAGTGATGATAAATATAAGGAACGCCTTTTATTTTGTGTTGAACATAATCTTTTTAGTTGACGCTGGAAAAATGCCGAAATTGAATGAGACTTTGTCGTTTCTCGAACGCAGAAGTACCGAATACTTTGAGAAGAGGTGGTAACTGAAATTTGACTGATCTATGTTTATGATGTAAATTGATTTAGAATGAGAGAGGGACATTCGAAAGAGAAAACCACATCATTAGCTTGCACTATTTGCTCTGAAGAAGTTCATATTCACAAAAACACTCTAACCAATCATTTGTATAAGCATACAAAAGCGCCTTTGTTCAAATGCTCATATTGTGAATTCACCAACAATCATTCTCATCTGGTAGGTGATCATTGACTTGTGAATATTTGATGGATTTTGTTTAGATAATCCAGCATACTCGAGTTGCTCACCCCGATAAGCCTCCTTATGAATTCACCGATAGAACTTCGTTGTTCGATATGGAATTGTCAGAGATTGCGTTCAAGGCATTTTTTGACTTCAAAAAATTCGCTAATTTGGATAAGCAATAATTTATTTATTTACAAATTGCTCAAAATCTACCTGAGTTAGGATGCCTAAAATATTTCCTTATTTAAAAGTATCATATATTATTTCAGTTATGTAAAGCATTTATTACTATCGATTACTTAACTCAGTATATACATAATTTTTCGCCATAACTATCATCTACATAATTTCCGCTGTTATTGCTATGCATAAGCTTGACTATTTTTGAACAATATGTATTGATCTCTGAATGCTCAATTGATGCAAATTAATTTTTCAATTTTGCATTGCGTGGCGAGGCCCTTGAAGTGCTTCGCCCCACGCACACATGCCTTCTCTTCCTTGTGCGCGAGAATTTTCATCTCTTCCACATCTTGCCAATTCAAATGACAAAATTGAGGCGATCATAATTTGATGTTTTATTATTATCCGTCAGTAAATAGCTATTTTTTATTTACTTTACCACGATGATTTCACATCCTATAAAAATATCGTAGCTAAAATTCTCGCTTTTCTCAATTTGATTATGAAGATTTATGCTCTGAGATCATCACTATCCAAGATCTTTATCAATAAAATTTATTATGACTCCAATACGATTTGTCCGATTTATTGAAAAGAAGAAATGACAAAAAATTAATATCATAAGCAGTTATAACAAGAAGTTACAATATCTCTCAAATATTTTTATCTTGCATTATCTAAACTTTTCATTCATTTTTGGAATTTATCTAAACGTCTATTTGGAGACTTCAAGCCCTCAAGTCATGCGAAATGGGGTAAAGGATTCTAGGGAAAGCGGCTATTTTCTCATACTATTTCGCATGACCTGAGGGCTAGAGGTTCCCAAGTTGCCATCTAAAACTACTATTAAACAATTACATCATTGATCGTGAATTCAGGAGAAATCCCCCTTCGTATTGCTCACAGCTTTCGTCTGATAACTCACTCACTTTGTCAGCCAGTCATTATGCAATTAGTCTCCTGTTTTCTGTCTTCAGTTGTGTTTGTCGAAAATCGCCGTGCCAATTAGCCTCCCTTCTTCTTCTGCCATCCTCCCCCTTTTCTGTCTTTGTCTGAGTCTGCTTCTATCTGGACACATTTCTGATATCAGATATAAAATAAGACAATGCAGATATGCACGTAAAATAATGTCTAAAATTTCTGCGACTCAGAGCCATGATTTAAATCGGCATTTTTTAATTCCAATTCTATAATAACTTCAATTTGAATCTGAATTAATGCTGACTTTAAATTTTGAACTATCAAAAACGAGTTGAAGTAAGCATTTTGGCTATTGTTGATATTTCTAGATTTTTGAGCAACAAAGATCCTAATTCAAATCCAGAATGCAAATGTCTGATCAACCATCAAGAAAGCATGGATTGACTTTGTTCTTTCATCGCAATCCCTTTAGTTTCAGCATGATTAGCCATAAACCTCAACTCTCAAAGTCTGGTTATTTTCCGTCCACTTGCCTAATAAGTCCATTTCCGTCGAAGTCTCTGCTTGCCTCTGACTTTTTCTGCCCAAAGGAGGTTTCACTTCCGGTCGTATTTTGGCTCAATGGCTCGATATGGACGAAAAATAATAGAATGGGTCCAAGCTTAGGGGCTATTCATCGGTAGAAAATATAGATTCCAGCATCGCAACTTCATCTGGCCTCTTCTATTGTGAATCTATTCAGCCTTTTGAAATCCTAATCTATTTTGCATTTTCGCGGTAAAATGGTAATATTTTTTCTTTTAAATTTTATGACAAGGATTGGCATGTTCACCAAACAATACTTTGCATATTTTACAAGTTGGCACATATCAGTTACCAATGATAGTGAAAAAAGCCAGTCAATACTGGCTGGATACCAATTGATTTTTCTTAAACATAACTGCTGATTTTTTCACTATAATTGGTTATCTGATCGGTACTGACTGGTATAAAATACGCAGAAGAGGAACGCTAGAGAAATTTATGGAATTTAGAAGAGAAGAAAATATCTAAGTTGAAAAATCGATCTCGAAAAAATCCGGAATCGAGTTTTGCAAAATTTGACCGAAACCGAAAATTCTCAGAAACGGCGAAACTACCGAAAAATGCGATATTAGAGGTAGAACTTGGGACATGATTTGGGGAATCAATTTTTCACGATAGAAAGTTTCAAACATTCACAACAGTTGATCTTCTTGAATATCCAATCATGAAAGAGTTGTGCATCATAAACAGTAGATTTCAAATTTGATCATGAAAGGAGGAAGTTTACATGGTCCTTGCCAAACACAAAGCAGAATTGAGTAGTCTCAGTTACACTTGTCTTGGTGGTGCTTCTTTCCTCAGCTTGTGCATTTTCGTCGTTTTTTCTGCGGTCTTCCATTCCTTTTGTCAATTAGCCACCAATTACTGACAGAAGTGTGAAGAGACGAGCAGAGAGAGGGAAGGAGGGGGAGAAGTAGAAGAGAAGGGAGTCCTCGAAAGGGAATCTCTGCTTCGGGGCTTCTGAAGCACAGACGAAAGAGACACAGCTGCAGTCTCGCTAACTCACATTTGTCTTTTTTTTAGAATTTTTCGTAAGCAAACGTATTATCAACAAAGACTTGGAAATAGTAGGCTTGTGCGAAAGATGGTTCATCGATAATTGTTATTAAAACTATTTCCTATCCTTTCAAGAGAGTTCAGAATATTCTCAGAGATCAAATAAATAAAACGATAAAACAGCGCTTTTTTGGTATGCGGAAATTATAACCTATTTGCAAACAGTTTAGCAATATTTGAGCAATGGCAGAAAAGTGAACTTCTAATATCATTAATATACGATGCACATCTTGCGTTTTTAAATGTATGCTTCCTTTGTTCTGTTTCAGCTAATCAATTTTGCAACAGGGCAGTATGGACAAGAGTATTGGGCCACCATTATTTCTTAATCAATTTCCAGCTATTTTTGTAATGAACAGATCTAGATGACTTTTTTATTGAATATTTCGTTTGTGTAAGATACGAAAGTATGCCAAGTTTCAGTAGGATTTTATTTTTCAAAATGTGCTTTTTGAATTCTTGAGAATCTATCATGAAAAAGAGTTAACTAAATACCTTCGTCTACTACAATATTTACCAATGGAGCATATTTCTATTTATCAGGCCAGTTTCAAGGGTTTTGTTGATATCGATATCTTTGAATTTCTGCTTGTAATATTTTCCTATTTATTCGGCGGCTTACGATTACCCTGTTTGCCAATTTATCCAGGCTTCGCATTATTTTCGTTTTTCACTTCTCTTAAAAGCGAGATTTCCGGTACTTCTCTTTGCTTCTTTAAACTCCACCCTCATCATTGCCTCTAATAGCATAAGAGGGGAAATCGGTGTTTCAGGCAGAATTTTTCAGTTGGAAGTTTAAAGATAAATTAGGCATTTTATCCCTGCATCGAGTCTATCCAGATTTATCCGCTTGTTTGAACACAGTCCATTAGGATTTCGCTAATTTTACTAAATCTTACTAGGTTTGCAGACTTTGAAGTTCAGTTTTTCTCATTTACTTTTTATTTATCATTCTGAAACGTGAATGATGCAAGATTACACTTTCATTCATTTGACATTTCAAATATCTGCTGCAAGATTACTGTGTGATGGAATGGATAATCTCCCAAACTATTCCCACAACAATTTCCTCTCAAATTGCACGTGCAGATTCCGATTCATTTCCTCTGGATTGTCGATTTCATCCTGTTGTCTCCCATATCTGTGCGTTGTTGTCGTGCCTCAGCTAATAACCTCCTCCCAGTTCACTCAGCTCATTCCTCCATCAGTTCATCCACGAACATCTCGAATTTCACTTATTCAGCTTCTTGCATCCAGCAACTTGTGAATTGGCCCCTTCCATTTCCCTCTTCCCTGCACACCTCTCCCTCTCTCAATTGTTCCCGCCTTCCCCTTGTCACCCCTTGCCCGGTTGATTTTCATTTTTCGAAATTTCGCACATCCCATCGGCCCTTCGGCTCAGGTTTCTCAGCACGCACTTTGGTCGCATTGCCGTTTTTCTTGATTCATTCAACTAATATCCTCACTAGGATTTTTCCTTTACGAGTTTTTTTTTTTATTTCTTCCAAATTTTACAGCACGATTTAATAAGATCTCTTATGATATTAGCCGCAGCTGTGTATTAGTCAGAAATGATAATCAGTGAATCTGGCACCAAAACTGATGTGGCTTGTCTCTCAAATCCAGGCTGGAAGAAAAAACTAAGCGGATCTAGGATCTGGGAGCAAGGGAGAGAAAGGAAAGGGGATCGGGTGTCAACAACAAAACAGACAAATTAGACGGATGTAGAGGAAGGACTGGCAGAAAGTGGGGAATGTGAGAACTGCAACGGCAACCAGCAGCCAACCGCTAGGCGGGCAACGTCATCACTCTGCAGTCTCCCTCGGCAAGCGTAGTTCCGTCCCCCTTTCCTCTCTTCGAGGGATTTCCGGTCGAACTTCTAAATCGAGTAAAATTGTGCTGTGGGCTGTGAGGGGCGTGCTACTCGATCAGTCCCTGCCCGTTTTGTGTCAATCCTCCAATTCACAATTCAAAACCAAGCCGCGAGGGTTTCCCTTCCGTTTTTTTCGGTCACCACATCGACTTTTTCTGTGTCCTTTCATGTTTGTCTTGACAGCTCCTAAAGTGTCTTCTAACGTTTCTCAGAATTTCTTATTTTGCGAAGAGTGTATGTCCCTTGAAGAGTTAACGATGTAGCGACGAATTTTCGAACTACTCACCTTATGATAAGCCAAAGAAATCAAATTTTCTGTGGAGAAACACTAAAATCACATAAGAAATTTACTTCAGGAGCATTCTCTTTAGCGATCCAATTTAGAATTATTATTTTACAGGGTCTAGCATAATTCTGGGTTCATAATCTGAGAAAATGTACGTTTAGAAAATTAAAAAATATTTTTTTGGTTATTCATATTTCGGTCCATATATCTGTCGGGTTTCAGTAAGTTTTAATTATCGTCTGAAGGTTATAGCTTCAAATATAAAGTTTTTAGAGTTAATTTCGGCGCGAAACTTTTGTCACATCCTCTAGACAACCACAAGTTCCTGAGCGTACCTATCAATCTCCCTTTTGCAACAATTGTGAGTTGTGATCTGAGAACTCTAGTAATTTGTATAAGCTGTGGTGGATATGCTGTGTCTGTGTCTCTCGTTCCGTTTTTCTGGCCAAGCATTCCCTTACTTTGGTGGTTCTCGTTTACTCTTTTGCATAAAGAATGACAGGCGTGAGTGCAGGAGTGCAGTGGCTTGTGACCCAATCAGTGGCTATGCCTTTGGCCAGGACCTACCCCTGGCTTGCTTCTCTTCCTCTCTTTCTTGTGGCTGATTTTGTGACAGCTCGATCGGACACCCTATTTCCTCTTCTGCCTCTTCAATCTCAGTATCAATCATATTTCCCCACCTCACAAATGAATCATTCAATTATACGATTTGTCAAATCTTCTTCTCCTTCAGACTCGATTGCCCAGATGTACTTTGCGCATGTTTGTTTAATGTTTAGAAAATTCGCCTTCAACAAATTTTTCGATAAACAAAACCACGTTTTCATGTTTGAGTCGCGAGAAAAACTCCTTTCTTCATCGAACACAATCCCTGTGTCTCGGTGTTTGTGTGCAAACTTCTCCCCGGAAAAGGCTAATTTTACATATTGTTGCAATTATTGGTTGTTCTTCCGAAAATCGCAAATGATAGCATATTTATTCTGCAATTGTTTCCGATTTGAAATTTTCTATATCATCAGCTTCTACGATGATGCAACAATATACGCTTTGTTTTGATTATGATTAATATCTATTTCGAAAAATTCTGAAGATCAATTTATATGTTTTCCAAAGATTCAACTTTGTTTCGTTATTATTATTTACTAGACTCATGTTTAGGGACTGCAAATGGTTTTGCAAAATGTATACATTTCGGTAATTTCCAACCAAACAGATCGATCAATTGCGGTGGAATTAAACCATGCCTTTTTATGTCTAACTACTTTGAAGCATTCTTGTTTTCCATTTTTCAGTTTTCAATTATCTCTTTTTGAAAAAAAGAACAATACAAGGTTGTGGTCCCTACTTATTCTGTCACTTTATAATTTGAGAATTGTTCATCCTTCTAATATTTTCACAGATTTCTCTTCAGTTCTATATTTTTTCTTATTATGGTCGAGTTTTTACCTTCCAGCTTATCTATTTGCTCTATTTGCTGTACTTCTACACGCGCAACGATACCATCATCAGTTCTAATATTTCCGTTCTAAATCTGCCTTTTCTACTGACTATCTTGCTGAATGCAATCAAATAGCGGCTTCCTTCCCTAATTCCACACAAATATATCCAAATGCGCTACATTTAGGCATTCAGGGATTAGACTTACTTCAATAGACTTTCGAAACTATTCATGCGCATTTGCAGTTGTATTCATTGATAGTGAGATGTCTGTAGTAACAATGTTTTACTAAACGAACAATTATTTCCATTCATTGTGTTAACTTTTCTTATAAATCATGAATTTTCGAATTTATCGTTTGAAAGAATGTGGCTTTTTTCATTTTCAATTGAAATGCCTGAGATATATGTGCTACGGCTAGGTAATTATTACAATCCTTCTCATAGGCCTTTCTGACATTTGAAATTCTTCAAATTCATTGTTTGAAAGTGAATTTCAAGAATGTGTGCCTCGCGAGTAATCTGTAATTTCTCCCAATTGGTGTTGGATTCCTTGCCACCTGCCCATTTATAATTCCCAGATTCCCTGCCATTATCTCTTTCCTCTTCGAAAAGGCCTCGAGGCCCTGCGACTTGCCACTTCCCTCTTTGTCCTCCCGTTCGAGCCTTCAGTCAGGCCTTCAGCATTCCGTCAGTCAGAAGTCAGTATTTATCTCAATTACTTCTTCCTATTTGCCCTGCTTCTAGCCGCTTCCCTATTCCTCGATTCCTTCTTTCATTTTCCGTCTCATCTTCCAGCCTTCTCATTTATTCCCCTGCCTTCGGCTTCCCCCGTTTCCCCTACTTTGTGCAGTCATTTGCTATGCATCCTATCCACTATCCACAGCCGACCTTTCATAACTTTTTTTTTTCTTTTTTTTGTAAAAATCTTCTGAAGCACCTTATAAATGCCATTATCTTTTCGGAGAGCTAGCAATCGATAATAAAAACTATTCGAAACTTAAAACAAATACTATAAGGCAAGAATGACTTGGTTTTTTTTTTCTTTTTAAGTTACCCATTTGATTTTTATCGTCGACAAATCCATATTTCAACTCAAAATTTTATTCTTTTTATTTTTTTTTAATCGCTGACTTCGTGAAGACCTTCACAATAATGATTTTCTTCCATTATTTTATCATCCGTGTGTATTCTTAGGCATTTTTATGTCATTGCAGCTCATTGTAGAGCCTTCCTTTTCTAATAATTTCTGTTTCTTTCTCTGCTCGATTGCCCATCTTTCTGCGTACTCTTTAATCCTTTTCTAACCTCGTGAGAGCTTTTGGAATTGTTCCTTTCTTCCTCGAAATTCGCGTTTTTACTCATCGTTTTTGTTTCAGATTTGCCCAATTCCAACACAGCATTAATGTGCATACAATAAGTCCTTCGGAATTCCATTTTCGCCGAAAACTCCTCGAACTCTGCCGACAAAGCTAAGAGAATTCCTGCCAAAGTCAACTTCATCTTGCCTAAATTGGAGTGTCCGATAGCTCTGCATAAATTCTATTATGACATGGTCGTTCCCTGGGAGCCTTCCTCCAGCCGCGACTCTGTCTCTGTCTCTGTCCCTGCTCCTCCTCACATTAGCATGTTGCTTCGTAATTCATCCTGCAAACGCTCTTGTCAAAAAGGTAAATGTGCAGTGCATTCAAATAGGCAAATACATAGGACAGGGGAATTATGCAAATAGCGAGGTATTTTCTCGAATCGAAATCACCTTCCTCATAACCACACAGCTCTGCAACGCATTTGCATAGATGCGCGAATGCAAATCAACACCGAGCTATATCCCAATATAGAAAACGAAGAGTGACGACAGACCAAAGGCTAATTAACAAAGTGGGAAGGTCTAGAAGTCTTGGAATCTGACAGAAGTCAGAAAAACGCGTAGGCGAATTTCCCTGAAAGGTCTGAGACATTCGTTTATCCGATTGAATGCTTAGGTCGGTGGTGAGATGAAATTTCGACCTTTATTGATCTTCACTCTCTTATTTTGGTTCAATTTTGATTTCACAAAAAGCGAATTTTTACTTGTCACTGGTATTTAGGTCATGCAATTTTCACTAGCAGTTTTTGAATGCATTACTCACCTAAGGTCATACAAATTCTAAAGTCCAAGTTTATTTTGATAAATGCAATGATATCCATCATTCTATCATTCAGATGCGAGTCCCTGGCGAGCTCGTGTTAGGTGGATTGTTTCCCATTCACGAGGCGGGCAGAAATGCAACACATCAGTGCGGCAAGATCAAAGTAAGAAGTTTTACAAGTAGAGAATGAAAATATTCGCTGAAACTACATCTAAAATTTATCTTTTAATTGTCGAGATAAATTGAGCTTTTATCATAAGAGTCGATAAAATATGAGTTTGAACTGTTGCAACTTATAACGGATTTAATTTCTAGGTGGACCAAGGAGTTCAAAGAATGATTGCAATGCTATTCGCGATAGAAATGGTCAACAAGAACCGAGCTGTGCAGACCAGTATTGGTGCTACGATTCTAGATACTTGGTAAGCATATAATCATATAATTCGTGGCATTTCAAATCAGCATGCAACATTTAACCTACCATATTATTACAACAAGATGATATTTTAGCCGGAGGTGATATGCAAAAATATCAAGACATTTTGAGTAAAGTTTATAATTAATTATAATGTCTGAAGAATGTTAAGAATTTATCTTCAAATTACATGTTTATCGTCAACTAATTCAAAGATCTAAATTGTAGCTCTGTGGACAGTTACGCTCTGGAACAATCACTGGAATTTATCAAATCAGTGATGCACACAGACGCACCGCTCTGTTCTGTAAGCAAAGACTAATTGCTAAACAACATACCGCCATTCTAAATTTAGGACGGAACTCCCGCTCAGACGACGAGGGAACCTGTAGTTGCCGTCATTGGTGCTGCTGGTAGTCAGGTTGGAATTGTTTCCATATGAACGGGGAAAGCTTGTACTTTTTTGTGCAAATTTCATTCCTGAAAGTCATTAAAATTATACGATTTACATGCTGTTCCCGCTTTTTTAAACGAAAATCATTATTCCATCTTTGATATAATTAAGCCTATCAATTATTTTGATGAAAGCTGATCTTCACAGGGAAGAATTGTTTCAGGTCTCCGTGATGGTTGCATCAATGCTGCAATTATTCAAAATACCTCAAGTCTCATATTCATCAACTGGTGCCGAGCTTTCCGAGAAGCCTAGATTCGCCTATTTTAGTCGAGTTGTTCCTCCTGATAATTTACAAGCTCAAGTCATGGCCGATGTGGTACGTTGATAGGCATTATTCAACGTTTGCGTCATCGTGATTTCAGATCAAAAAGTTAGAATGGACTTATGTTCACGCAATCGCTGATACGGGTTCTTATGGTAAGAATTTATTTTTTGCCTTCATACATTCTTTAGAGACCCGAATTTAGAGTTTATTCGAAAGAAATCATACATATTTCGATTTATCGGCATGAAAGAATACTTTCATTCGATAACATAGTGTAGGGAAAATATACTATCCTATCGTTTTAACTAATATCGCAACATTTCCATAAATTTAGATCTTGATAATTCTGTAGCTCTAAAAGCTTTCGTTTATGTTAATGATTGCATATTTTAGGTGAACGAGGGATGGATTCATTTCGAGCTTACGCAACAGAAAAAGGAATTTGCATCGATGGCGATGTGCAGAAAATCAGTAGACGATGGACCGAGAAGAATTTCAGGTTTTGTGAGAAGAATATAAAGAAACAAAGGTTGATCTTCAGGGAAATGCTGACGCGAATGTACAGAACTCGAAAAGCCCGAGGAGTAGTGACATTTGTGGATGAAGACAATCTGAAAAGGCTGCTACATGTACTCGATTTGCTCATTCAGGAAGGGCACACGGAATTGCAGGGACATTTTTGGTATGATGAAATAATTTATTCATTGCTGAAATTAATGAGCGAAACATATTTGAATTTGTCGTAATCACGAACTTCGAGCATTGGTCTCCTAAACGAAAAATCACTCTGTCATTGGTTTAAAATTCAGAGAAACAGTCCTGATTTTAGGTTCGTAGCATCGGACTCATGGGGAATAAAATCCTCTGTCGTCAAAGGCCTGGAGCATGTGACATTCGGTGCGATAACAATCGCCCCTCACGTCCGCATTCAAGAGGGCTACATGGAATTCATCCATCGACTCAAGCCTTACGGCCCATTTCTCGAGGAATTCTGGACTCATCTAAATTGCTCAGGAGAGACTTTCGGCGACTGTTTCGATCGAAATGGAATCGCTCTAAAACAGGTGCAAATTTCATTCTTATTTTTTATTAAAGAAAAAATCTGTTATGTTATATACGAACTTATTCATAAAAAGTAGAGATACAGTTTTTGGGTTTTTTCATTGCTGAGAGAATGAATTATTATAAAATATTTTTGGAAAAAAACCATAAAACTTATATACTGATTTTAGGAAAGCTATGTTCCCTTCGTAGTTGATGCTGTAAATATTGTTGCAAAGGCTATTCGAACATACATTGAGGTCTTTTTCCTTTAAAGGTGATCTTCAATAAGAGAATTTAGGATGACTGTGGGAACAAGGAATTCCAAATGTGCCATTTGTCGAAGACAGGCTTCAATGGTGAACGACTTCAGAAGTACTACAGAAACGTGTCGCTGCATCGTAAGTCTTCTTTAGAATAATGAGAATTCCCTAAAATTACTACAAATCAAAACTGAATTTTAGCCGGCGAACCTCCTCTAATCGATGCAAATGGTGACGGACTGGGTCGGTATGATGTGTTTCAGTTGGATAAACACGGCACTTACAAGAAGGTAAGGATATTTTCGAGAGAGAGACTATTACGAATTTTTCTAATTTCAGGTCGGAGAATGGAAATCAACAGATGACCAGCAAGTGCAGTTGGATGTGCAGAGAATTCGGAAATCATTTCGAACGACTAAAGGAGAAAAGCCCGTGTCTGTTTGTTCAACCGATTGCCCAAGAGGCCATTATCGGTAGATCGTCGAAATTTTTATTTTTTATCTTCGGAAATAATTTTATATCGAATTAGAATTTTTCTAGAAACGAAAATCGGATACATCATTTAAAATCTTTGCAAACACAAAAACTATGAATTCTTAACCAATTGTATGTTATTCAGCTCGTTTTAAAGATGAAAATTTCAGAGCCTACCAAGATCAGACTTGCTGCTGGGCCTGTATTCCCTGCGACATGTCGACGAGCATCCACAACATCACTCACTGCGAGGAATGCCCCCTCGGAATGGTCCCTGATCGTACGCTCAGCTACTGCGTCAATATTCCTCCTGTTTCTATGCAGTAAATCGTTCCGTTTCGAAAATTATCCTAAAATTATGCCTATTTAGATGGAACACAACCTGGTCTCTAATTCCGTCAGTGTTCTCCCTCCTCGGACTAACCTGCACTGTGTTCGTCTTCGTGGTGTTCTTAAAGTTCTCAAGTACTCCTGTGGTAAGTTGTGTTTTTCTCAGTTGAATGATAATGCAATCTGAAATTCTGAACAAAATATTACATAATAAACGGAAAATTGCATATTCAATTGATTCTGATAGTTGATCTTCACGAACCAATCCTTATCATTGTGTTTGCAGATAATGGCCTCGGGTCGAGAACTGTGTCACTGCATGCTGGCAGGCATTTCGATGTGCTACTTGCTCACTTTCTTCCTCGTCTCCACTCCGACAGCAGCCACTTGTGCAGCTGCTAGAGTATTTCATCTAAAGTACAGTAACTTAAGAGTGAAATATTCACTTTGCAGGTAGTTATGGGGCTATCGATGTCGGCCATCTACGCAGCAATCATCACGAAGACCAATCGATTAGCCCGAGTATTCAAACCAGACGGAGCTCAGCGACCCAAATTCATCACTCCTAAAGCTCAGGTATACTTATTTTATTCTCTTTTTCCTACTTTCGCATAAAGACTATAAACATTTTATTATATGATCTCGAAAAATTAGATTGTGAATCATTATTAATTCATCAAATTTAGCGTATTTTCTATTAAAGAAAATTTAGCAGTTATTGTTTGATTACGATAAAATTACCTGCAGGTAGTAATCTGTTTCGGAATAGTCTCGATTCAACTGGTTGTGATTATGGCTTGGCTAATTCTGGACAAACCAGGAACGATGATTATCTACCCTTCCAGAACAGAAGCCGTGCTCACTTGCAAGGTTTGTTCATTTCCTCTTTTCAGTCGAGCTATTTTCAAATTTTAGGCGACTGCCTCTCATTTGCTCATTTCTTTGACTTACAATTTATTCCTTATTGTTGCCTGTACTATTTATGCTTTCAAAACGAGGAAAATCCCTGAGAATTTCAATGAAACTCGTCATATTGGTGGGTATTTAAAAAGATTTTTTTAAAAATAAAAATAAAACAATTGAATTTCTAGGATTCACCATGTACAGTACGTGTATTTTATGGCTGTCATTTGGCCCTATTTATTTCGCTACACAGAACAATTTTCGGGTAACCGCAAAGGTGTGATCTTGAAATGATGTATGATTTCAGATACAAATCACCTCCCTTTGTATGTGTATTTCACTGTCAGGATCGGTTGCCTTAGGATGCTTCTTTGCTCCAAAAGTAGATTTAACTTTTCTAAATAATAACAGTGGCTAGCCTGTATATTTCAGATTTATATAGTGCTATTTCAACCATACAAGAATGTGCGAACTCGTCAGTCTGCCGTGGGAAGGCTTGTCAACCAGCAGATGCGTTTCATGAGGTCAATATCATCGTTTTTCATTACAAATTCATCATAGGTTCAAACCTATAGAAATTTTACTCATGTCGCAATTAAAATCCATGAAAATCGATTTGAAAATCATTCAAATTATTTCCCCTTATATTTTCTGTCATGCTCATTCCAATATACTCCCTTTAGTCAATTGACATACAACCCTGAATCCTGCAGCGGAAGCACATACAGACCATTCTCTTCCAACCATTACAAATACGGATGTAAGTAATTCATTCATTTGCATTTTCCTGTTATGCATACGCCCATGATAATCAGTGTAATGTGTAAGATGATATTTTTCAAACCCTATAATGTGGTGGAATCAAATAGTAGTTAGTGGAGCATCGCTCATTTCAGTATTATCTAAATTTGCATAAATTGAGATGGTTCATATTTAGCCGAGGAAGTCTCTATCTCGCAGGCGAGCTGTCTCCAATCGGGCTATCCGCCAATGGGAATCGAGAAACTGGCAAAGGGAACTGCAATCGGTGCGTTTTCGACAATAATTGAATTAGTCAGTAGATAATCACGAAAGTTTTGATCGAATAAGTCATAATTTATTCTGTTTTTTTTCAAGATAAAATAATATAAAATCTGGCGTTTGCAGAAAAGAAAAACTCGCTTCAAGAAAAGAAAGTGTCCGGTGTGGTGGCAGACCTGCGCCGGCGTCGCCCGTCTTCTGTACATGTGATGGTATGCGAGGTTCACATATCGCCTTGAATATTATTAGAGAAGAGATGGTATTGTGATTTGTTGATAAGTTCATCATTCAAAACAGAATTATTAGTAGAAGAGCATTCAAAAGTTATAGATTAAATAATTTATGATAAAAAGTTGACTCAACTCACAATTCCAAATCATTCAGGTAGTCCAAGAAGCAGCGCATCTAATACAACAGCAAATGAAGGAAGAAGAGAGGGAGATATCGAATGCTGAAGAGATGGACAGACAGACTGACAAGAACTCTGATAGACAATCTGACAGAGACAGCAACATTGACAATGACAATCTCATCTCCGTCAATTCCAACTCTGATTCATCTGACAGTCCGCCTATTCAATTATTGTTAGAGGAAATTGCAGGCGATAATAATGCAACTTTCCTTTGATAACTCAACCATTATCTTCGACACTACAACAAGGTCGCTCAATAAGCTCTATAAATTTTCAAAATTATTCTTTTACTCCAGTGTAATCTTCATTACTTGATCGAATTAATAAGGAAAGCAAATATGATAACTTTTGAACTCCAAAGAAACTACTTGAACAAACCAATAATCATGCAGATTCTTCAGTAAAATTAATAATTTTATTATTATCACCTCAACCCCGGTATCTTTCATATAGGTGTTATATTTTATAACTAGAGCTTATTTACATGACTATTTCTGTGAAATAATATCTAACAGAGTCGATCTCAATAATTACCTGATCTACAAAGCATTACCGGTCAAATATCTTTGTAATAATTTATTTTTATTGAGTTTTATCACAAGTTATTATTGAACAAATATTTATTAATTATAAACTATTTATTATTAATTATTACCAGACTCAGTGAAAGCACAAATTCGTACCAGCTTAATAAGAGGAATGCATTAAATATTGCACGAGAGGGATTATTAAGTTTTGACTACTTTGATTTAGATTTAGAAAAGTGAGTTAGAGCTTTTCGTTGCCGTGTTGACAGGAGGGAATAGTTTACTGATATTTTCTTGCCAGTCGGAAATGACTTTATCAATGGAAGGCAGAGTGGCAAGTGTGGGTAATGAAGTTGTCGCACCTAAAATATGGAATTTTTAGATGGCTATTGGATTTTCACTATTGCATGATGAAACGATATCGTCAAAGTTGAGGAAATTTCATAGAGGCGTATACTTTTAAAGCCATAATCAATTTTCAGAAGATATCGTTTTAGAATTTATTGCCTATAATAATTCTGATAAATTATTCAGCACATTTTGGTTGCTACCATCTATGATTTTTATTCATAGAAGAATGAAAGAGCATAATTTTGAAGACATCGCATCATTTAATAATACAAGATTTGAAGGAATCATATCTCACCCAGCGGATCGGATCCGGCTTTGTTCTTCTCAAATAGCTCTTTGAGCAGACTCATTTTCGGGAAGCTAGACAAAATCGACTTTGTCGTTGTTGCTGAATTAATGGTCCATAATTTCAAAATCGTACAGTAAAATACCTTCTGGCTCCTTTGTAGTAGTTTTTTCCCTTTCTCGTTTGATGTCTTCTTCAATTCCCTCAGTTTCTGGATGTTTCCCTGAATCCTCTTCAGATCCATAATAATCTGCCTCCGTCTCTTCATCAGTCTGTTCAGACTCTGGTTCTTCTGTTGTCGTTGTCAGTTTCCTTGCCTTCGATCTCAGTTTTTTCCTGCTGCTTTTGGCTTTTTTTGTCGTCGTGCTGGCTTCTGTTGTTGTGGTTGTCGTTGTCGATGTCTTTGCAGTCAATTCAGCTTTTCTCTTCTTCTCCAGCAGTGCTTTCTGCCTTGCAGCTCGCAGTTTCAAAATCTTGTTTCTCCTGGCTCTTCTCAGTTCTCTCTGCTTCTTTCTCTGCAACAGGATCTTCCTCCTTTTTTCTCTCAGCTTTTGTCTTCTGATCACTTCAGCTTTCCTAGTAACTGCTTTATGTGTCGCAGCCGCTCTGCAATCACACTCATGGTAGAAAGTTTAAAATTCAAGACTAAATTTAGTCCTAAAATATAAAATAGTTTCTGATATGGGTATTTGAAATTCAAAAGTTTCAATTCTCTGAATCGGTTTTAAAAAATTCTCAAGTTCAGAATGCTAAAATCTGAATTTCAAACGAATACCTTTCTGATTAGTCATTTTTAATTCATAGGTAGTTTAGTTTAAGGATTGAACGTTCACGAATAAATTATTACTTGAATGGTCTGTCTGGCTTCTCATCATCTTCCTCTTCTTCCAATTTGTTCTGCAGCTGATTCCTCCTCGCAGCAGCCAATTTCATAGTCCTTCTCTGATTCCTCCTCTCGATCTGCTCGGTCTTGACAATCTGCCTCTCCTCTGCATTCAGTTTCCTGATCTCTCCGATGGTCTTCTTGTAAGCAGCAGCAATCTGATCTTCCTGCTTCGTCAGACTGTTCAGTTCCTCATCTGTTAGCTCTTCTTCAGTGCTGTTCAGCTCCTGCTCGCCCTTCTTCGCTCGATTTGCTCTCATGAACACGGCATTCGATTCAGCGACTTCATCCTCCTTTCCCTTCCCTTCAGTTACAGTCGAATTGTTGCCCTTGACTTCCTTCGTCTTGCTGATCTTCTCCTTTCCATTCACGGTACTCTTCGTCTTTGTTTTGGTCCTCTTTGTCTTTTTATGACCTTTTTTGGTTTTCTTGCTTTTGACCGATGGATGGTGTGACTTTCGGCTGGAAGTGACTTCGTGCGTCTTGGTTCCTTTAATTTTGAGTTTGCTCTTAGTGGATGGGGCAGTAGAAGGGGTTGAAGGACTTGGACTTGAACTTGAACTGTTGCTTGTGGTTGAAGGCGCCTGTGTGGTCTTCTTGCTGGCCTCCTTCTGCTGCTCAATGTTCCTGATGATGGTCGAGCTGATTCTGTTGTACAAGGCTTCCCTCTCTTCGTCGGTCATGAAGTTCTCAGTCGGATGCTCCACCTGAAAATAGTCTCAAACATAATATGAATTGAGTTTAGACTGCTAATTTTTCATTACAAATGTTTGTAATGTAGAGGAAATGGACAAACTTCGATACCAAATCGTGGAAACAGGATATAAAGTCAGAATTTTTAACATGATTTTAGGTGTCAGCATGTTCAAATTGGTTTACTCTGCAAAATTGAGACGAATTCACGATTTGCAGTTTACATTCCTTATTAATGCTTCCTAACCTTAAATTCGGTGATGCGACAATACACCATTTACAATGGAGGTAGTAAGTTTGGAAATGCTTATGATGATCTTCAAATTCATTGTTGAATCACTTTCTTAAGTCTAATTTTTCAGAAATTTGGCACACTAATTGAGGACAAATCTTCATGCCATAATGCGGTTTCAGACGAATCGGTTAATGATTTTTAGATGTGCAAAGAATCATTAAAATCATGTGTTTCCAAGCCTTTATCAGAATAAAATTTATCATTAGCTCTTTTGATCTATAAATTAATTGGGAAGAAGAGTTTAGTTGGCGAAACAAGGCGACTATAAACTTTGTATGGACGGAAAACTTTTGGCAATCCCCAATTTTACGCAATAACTAAACGATGACTTAATATTTTCTCGAGTTATTTTTCTTCCTCTTCACGTCATCTGGCTACCCTTTTCGTCATTTTGCTATTTTGTTGTTTAATCATCAAGATAAGTTTTATCCCTGACTCAAGGAATAAAAAATTCTGTGAGAAATTTTGTCTTGATTTATGTAATTTCGAAATAATTCTCAGGATTTTCACCCGCTATCATTTTGTATTTTCTCACAGACTTGCGCGAAATCTGACGGATATGTGGGTTGATCGTGTGAAAAAGTTTTTCATGTCGAGAAAATTGAAAGGTTACTGTAATTGTGTTCTGCTATAAGTGCTAAATTCAAAGGGTTCCGCACGCACCTGCAGGAATTCCTCTTGTCTGTGGTCCTTCAGCAGCTGTGCCATTTGGAATTCTCGCTTGTTAGCGGCTGCAATTCCTTCTTCCAATTTCTGCAGCAAATTCTCCTCGGTTGTACTATTTAGGAGACTCCTAAAATGTCTCGTCTCATCGATTTGATCGATTTTAAAATTTCATTGTCATTTATTAACAACTATTATGAAATTATATGATGGCTCAAAATTAATTCTTCTTATGCTATTTCTTCAATTCGCATTTTTAGCTTACCTAATGGTGTCAATTAGATGCAAATCTAGTGTCGTTTTAAATTTAATCCAGTATATTCAAACTCACAGCAAATCATCCTTCGTGGCTCTGTCTAAGTAAGTCTTCACAGTCTGCAGCACTTTCTTCACTCTCCTTTCCTTCGCTGTTTCCTCTTCTTTGCAATCTTCCAATGGAGGCGTCAAATCTGCTACTGGCTGAAATGACTCATTCATTCATTCGTTGCATAAATCAACAGAAGTTTGAAAGTTTCAAAATTTGAAAAAAGCATAACTTTCTGATTGATGAAAGTATAAGAAAGATGCTGTGAAGTTGTTTTCCTCTATAAATCTATCCCTTTTTTTCTAGTGTTCTTGAAATTTTCATGTGGTCAAGAAATTATGTAATTTCTGGATGTAATTTGAGTTCATGATTCCCCTACCATAGCAGTATTGTTAGTTTCCATGAAGTCATCCTCGATCTGATTGACCATTCTCTTTTCCTCCCTCCCCTGCTCTTCAGTCGCGGGAATATGTGTTGTCGTTGATGTCGAAGCTGCTGTAGTTGTCGCTGATGTCGGAGCTGCTGTAGTTGTTGTTGTTTCAATTGTCTTCTATAATCATATTCATTGTTGCTATAAAGCTTTATAGATTTGGATCTAGATTAAGATACAATTTCTTCGGACATTTTTAAACTAGAGGTAAATTTAAGCTTAGAGTTAAGTTACTTATAGTGCGTTATTCGTGGGATTCGAATTTGAGAGGGAAAGGAGTAATATGAAACTTTTAAATTAATTTCCGCAAATTTTCTCCCATATCAAAATCACTTCTTAAGGATGAAATGTCTTATGAAAGTTTATACCTGTGTGACGAGCAGATCTTCATCCTCGACTTTCTTCTCCTTTCCAGCAGTTGTGATTGTTGTGAACGGAATGGTTGTAGTCGCATTGCTGCTATTGGTGGTGACAGAGACAGTCGAATTGACAGGGGCAGTGACATGATCAGTGTTGGCAGGCAGGGTGGTTGCAGTGCCCTTTTCCTCCTTCTCCTTGCCTTGCAGGGCAGCCCTCTCCACTTCCAGAGCCTTCAACTTCTTCTCCTCTTTCACTTTCTCCTCATCTTCGATCTTCTTCACCATCGATTCCAGTCGAGCTATCAAATCATTAATCTTCTTCTCGCCTTGTTCGATCTAAATTCATTTCATTACCAACTGACTTACAGAGTGGATAGTGACTAGCCCAAAACGTTAAAAAAATGTCTTTTACCTTTTATGCAAGATTTTCATGACAAAACTGGCAGAAATGTAAACCTTGAGCTTTACCATTTTCTAATCAAAAATAGATTTCTAGGAAACCGATTATTTTACGAAATTTCAATCGCTTCGTTGTTGATAGAGAAGATTATAACTATGGTTCACCTTATATTTCCTATTGTTTTTGAATTTTCACTTTAAATATGCTTTCGAGTTCAAATTCCTATGACTTATTCAAATCCTGATATTTACCTTTTCAATGGCGTTCCTCTCGACCTGTATGCCCTCACTCTGCCCGCTGCCCTCTTCTAATTCCTTCAGACTTGTCGATTCTCCTGTGTCTTTCGGTTGTTGAACGGCTGCTAGAACTAAATTTCATCTTATCTTATCGCTATAATTTTACTTAAGCGTTTCTTCGTTATTTATAACTTTTCATAATTATGTTAAACTACAATTCGATCATATTTTATCGTTATCATTAAGAAAATTAAGAAATCCTATTTCCATTTCGTAAAGATAAAAGCTTAATCATGATTTCGCTTTTCAAGATATCAAGTTCCCGTATTCTCACACTTTCACTTTATAAAAATACCAAGATTGCTAATGATTTGTCATCTATCCAAAGCCGGATGAAGTACTTTTCTAACGATTTTCGAAACTAGAGCGGAATACAGATGAATTCGCCTTTGATATTCGATAAGTGAAGAATATCGTGAAGTTTTTCTTTGAAAAAGAAATGCAAGGCGAATTTTATCGCTTACAAAACTTTATCAAATCTTGAAAACATTATTTAAAAAAGACCATTCAATTTGGTAATACTCGACTCTTCGCAAATTTGTTATCAGAAAATTTCGCGTTCATATGCAAAACTGTATTGAGAAAAGATACCCTACATTAGTCTACATTAGCAGCCACGAAATTTCTGATTGGCTAATAATTCAAATAATCTTCAACTTTATATTCCAACCTTTATTAACAGTGGCCTGTTCCTCTCTGGAAGTCTCCTGCTTTTTGGTTGTTGTTTCTGTTTCTGTCTCGTTCGATTTGATTTCCTTGAATTCCTTCATCGCTTCCTCATAATCGATCTCAGGCGGTAGATGCTCAAATGCCAGTTTCATTTTCCTTCACTAAACAATAGTCCGCCTACTTTCTTCTCGTCTTTGTCTTTGTTGCCGCCCCCAATTCCGAAATAGTCGAACAATTGTTGCAGCTTATCATACATGTAGTTGGAAGTCTTCTGTTGCTGAAATGCTAGCAATATTTCCTCTATCATTCCTTCACTCCCCCATTCCTGTCATTGCTAGTTGTGAAGTTATGATGGATGGATGGGCATCACCGTGTCATGACATTAGAGAATTCACGTGTTCATGATGGCACTTATTTAGAAGGTTTTTCTTGCTAGTTTGCAAATTTGAAGTATGAAAGCTATAATGAGTTCGGGTGTTAAAATGATCAGTAAAATGTGAGTTGAGTGAGATGAATTATGATCTTCTCCTGGTAAAGTATCAAGTTTTATGAAACTATAATTTCCTAGAAGAAACTCATTTCTCAAAGAATTCGCTAATCATGAACAGAAATACATGCATTGTTTCCAACGAGTTTTTTTTTTTCTTTTTTAACTTTTTGGAACTGTTTTCCTCATCCAAAGCAGCAATGTATTTCTGTATTTATGAATCCCAGCATTCCAGTATTTACCACTGGCTTACCTCTTCGTGCTTAGCCTTGTCTCTTTCACAGATGAATCTGCTCGACTCTTTGCCAGCATCCGTGCAATTTAACGTCTTCATCTTCACTTCGCCTAGCACAATTCCCGCACACCTGCCTTCGGCAGATTCATTCGCGAATTTCCTGAATGCGTCGATTTTCTCCTTATTATATTGGTGCCATCCAATAAGTTATCGGGAATTAAAATTAACATACCATGTTCATCTCACTCTATCTCTTGTCATAGATAATGAAAATGGCATTGAATTTAGAGAATGGTAATTTTAATGCATATAAACTTATTGTGTGATTCAATATTTTTATGTTTGAGAAACTCTTACAGTCCATTAACGAATGGATTTCCATTGCCCCAGGTCCACTCGTGGTTTTCATTTTTGATTAGACCAATCTAAAAAAAGCCACTATCATTTTCTTCTTTTCTGAACAACTTTACAAATTACCATATGTTACCTTCAGCTTTTTTATCAAAAATTCATTCATTGACACTAACAAAAAGTTATAGTAACATGGGTATTCTGTAAAGAAGTTGTTCTTGCCTGAAGAATGCGCTGACTTCCAGCTGAGACGTAATGGGCCAGCAACCATACCTGCAACGAAAGCGATACATCAAAAGGGAATAGAAAGAGATGGTCAGCATAGTCATTCTGTCATTCAGTTAAACAGTCATCAAGTTGTCAATGAACACAAACACGCATTCTCCCATTCCCATTTGAGAACACAGAATACAACTGATTTGACTATTTGGAAAATACCAGGCAGCGAGGCATGCGAAATAGTATTGGACAGTGTAGGGAAGAGTTCCTTCAATAGTACTTTCCAATGCTATTTCAGCATCGTGTCACTTAATTTCCATGTTGTCACTGGTTTGAATATTCGAATTGATTGGTGTTTAGTGATGAGCTGTGCTTTCATCACGAAATTCGGACATTCTGACAGTCCTGTTTCTCTTCTAATCATACTTCTTTTTTCTTAACTTCTATTCCTCTCAACCTTAATGAGATTTCCCGGGTTAAGTCGCGAATTTTATATATCCCTCTGGAGTGAAATTGTGAAAGAATACGGAATCGTAAAATTCTAAGGAATGCATGATGTTCGGCGCAAAAATGCGGCCTTCTTTAGATAAGTGCAGAGATTTTTGAACGTCGAAACCTAATAATTGAGATAAAACGCATACTTCGGCTCTAGATAAAATTTGATGACAAATTGTGATATGATGGATAAAAATCACCAGCTTTCTCTGAACTATCAATATTCATTTGAAAAAAAGCAAATTGTTTACGCGCTTCAGCTTAATTTATGAAAACATAATAATTTGAGTACGCTCTATTCACCGAATTTCTATGAATTGATTTTGAGGTGCTGGTGTGAAGTTTGACACGACAGCATCGATTATGCGGAATTCCAGAACTTAGTCAAATTGCAATGAATCAGAACACAGAAAGTCGGTAAACTGGACATATGAAAAAGAATGCTTGTTTCTGTTTTTAGGATCGTTCTAATTTCTTCATCACAAATTTTGACGGTCGAAAATTAAATCGCATGATGAAAGCAGTTGGAAAAGTTACGCAATAAGAAAAATATCCAAATTTCTGTCCGAGTCTAATTTCGATTTTCATATGATAGATCATTGAGGAACGTGATTTTTCCACTTTCAAAGTTCATCGAAACGGTTATTTTATAAGTAAAATCAGAAAGGGCATGCTTACCAAAATTGATCCATCTTCAAGAGTGACGAGATCTGCATTGTGAGAAAGGCAGTATTCTCTCGAATCGAGCCACGACTGTCTGGCCGTGTTGAATTGATAGTAACGACCATTTGGGCCCACAATCCATTCTCCATACACGTAGTCGGAAGTGGGCTGCAACGATTACAGTACTACCACATCTTTATACGCGAAGATCACTTGTATTTGGCATCGTATCGGTATTGTTTAAATTTGGGAACTCGATCAAATTCTAGGAAAAAGTAATCGCAAAATTTGGGACGTTTAAAAATTCTACTATGCCTAGTCGATGGCGATGCAAATGGTCCTAGTTAAATCATGACTTACTTTGTTCAATGACAGGATTATATGATTAGTACTGGTGTCGAATGCTTGTGAGAGCGTCAAAATTAAGCTGAGAAACAAAAATAGAAGGAAGCTGGTCATTTGGATAAGGGACTGAAGTGAGAGGGGAGTGAAAGGAAGGTTGATTTAGAGAAGAGAAAGCGAGTGGAAGAGGAGGATAGCAATTGAGGTCATCTGAATGACGAGACGACAGGAACAAGCTGCTGAATCCGAGAGAATTATCGAGAATGACTGATAGACAGGACTTGCAAGGAATAGAGATGTGAGTAAACAGGTTCGAAATCGAAACGGAACGGAGATGGAATTGGAGAGCACGATTTTGAGTGCGTTGATGTATTGACGGTGATGCACAACGATATGGTAGACGAAGATTAGATATGAGAAACAAATTCTTTAAAGGTATCGTTAGTTTTACTAAAACAGCAATAAGTTGAATATCAGATATTTTTATTCATAAACTTTCAAAGCTAGCATTTTTCAACGAAATTTCATTTAAAACGATATCAACCAGAGGTGAGCCGGAATGGAATTTAAAAATTTGCGAAACCGGAATGAAAAAAAATCGCTCAAAATCATCGGAATTCCGACCCACCCCCGATATCAACATTCATAATATTAGGTTGGTAGTAAAGTTCTGTAATATTCAGTTGTTTTTTTTTCAAGTTCATTTCAATGATTACTCAAATTATATTCAAACGAAACAGCTATTTTGCACAAATTATCAAGATAAAACGTATGCCACCAACTTCATTTAGACCGTTCTTCACCTACTTTAAGAAAAATTAGAAAATGAATGCGGCAGATCTTTCTTACCAACCTATTTATTATATTTTGTTTTAAATTAGGATCTAACGTTTATGTCGGAATTTACGATGAGAGAACATGAACTGGAAAATATTGAAACGGAATTGAACTAAACTCTAAAAAGATTTTCTGAATAGGAGTTGGAACAAATTTAGATTTCTGACATATCAGTGGCTTCAATTATCAATAATTCACGCATCAGTAACATTATTGTCATACATCACTTTGTCGATTCTCGATTTTTCGCTTGAACAACTCGGTGTTTGTTGTATGGAAGTAACATTGCTAAACTGAAGCTGGTCCTTTTTCCACAAATTAGTTTAGAAGCAGTGGGCAGTTGGTGTGAACCGGAGAATTGTCTGATACGTGATGTGTGTAACCGAGTAGAAGAGTGGAGGAAAATCTCAAACACGGAGCGAGAGAAGGGAGAAAAAATGGGAAGTGGTCAAATCGAATCAAACAGAATCAGAAACGGATTGTTTCGCTCTTTACATGGGCATTTCCTTCCCTGTTAAAACAGCATAGTCTTGCCTAATTTGGGCAAGCACAACTCGAATCAGATGTTTTAGTTCAACTATCCTTCCATTTTAAACGTATTTGAATCTAGAAACGTGCAATTCTTTTCCAATTTTGTTCATTATTTGAAAGTGAAGTTTAAAAGTTTAGAAATAAATCCACTTTTCCGCTTTGTTCATATCATAGGTGAACGGAATCAGGCTTACAGGTTTCAACAGTTCCTATTCCTAGCTCGGAACAACTTTTCTTGCTAAAATACTGAAATTAAGAAATTATCAATTTCGTTCAATTCTGGCCCATATTCTCTGAATCAACTAGACTAAGAATTGCCTCCTAATTTAGTTGTTCTATGTTATCACAGTTTAAGATATTCAACTAAACCATCTCTAGAAATCTATCATGTAGAATGCTAAAAATCATGTCCCGCACTTTTGCCCATCTCTATTTCTCCCATTTATGATCAGACATTCTTTGTTGGTTGAATGTATTTTTTCAAATCACTCCTAATGACCCATCAGACTGTGTGACTGTTCAATGTATAGATTACATATTCAAGCTGAATAGGTTTTCTCGTAAATGAATTTTTTAATGAAATGCGACGAAACGGTTTTGGTGTTGGTTTTGCGGTGCGATTTGCGATCGAATTAGCCAAGAATCGAGTGACAGAGTGCAAGTGCAATGATTATTATGAGGTGATTGATAGCCATTCCTGTTGATTAGTTAATATCAGTATTCTTCTACTCTGCTAAATCGGTCTATCATTTTTCTACCTTCCACCATTCTGTTTGTACTTGTCGAGTTTCATATCAAATTATCGGGAATTCTAATTTCATCATGGTTACTCAGTAGCGTGTGGCTTTTAATATCGAGCCGCATTCTTCAGCTCTCTGCCAGTCTGCCAGAATCATCATGCAGGTGGCCGACCAGTTGTTTCATTTCAATTCTTTATGCCTCTGCCAACTTTTCGCTCGTAGATCATAATGCAATTTGTTCGCAATTCTACAGCATTTTCTGATCGTGCATTTATCTTTTAATGCCTGTTTTGTTTTGATCTGCCGTAATACATTCCCTTTATTCTATCATAATACCGCCTTCCCTCCCATTTCCTTGTCTGCAACATGCCCGTGCGCGATTTTCCTCCAGCAACCGTTTATTTAAACCAGCACGTCGGGGAAAAGACGGGCTGCAAAAAGGTGTTTCTTCTCTCCTTCTTTTCTCCTTCTTCTTGCCATTCTCATGATGCGTACGATGCCATGCAGGTAGAGATGTGAGAAGATTGAAGATAGCCGAGAAGTGGGAGAAAAAGAGACAGATAAATGCCGTTCGCAATTCTCAGATCGCCCAGATCCTCTAAATCATTGCCTGCCTGAGATCAGTTACTTTAGATTTTTCTTACTCGAAACTCTATTTATCATTTTCCTTGCAAATTTGATCTAATGGCCATGATAAGTGCATAATATTAAGAACTATATACAAGTGCACTTATATTTACAAATTGTGACGATGAAAAATACTAGTTACCAATTTTGACACTGAGCAGTGATTATTATAGCCATTGTCACGAAATTTTATTAAAATCTTGTTTCCTTCGGGATTATTTGTGACTTTTCTACGCAACAACGATATTCATGCAATTTGTTAATGACTCATTCATTCAGTCAATTATTGCCTCATGCAGATATAAACCCTGGTCATTCATGTTTCATTCTTTTGTACCTAACCTCGTGTAACAATGACGTCCAATGTAGCGTTTTCAGTCAAACGTGCGATAAAGTTGGGTCAAGTGACTGCGGTGCTTTTTCATTAATTCTTCACTTACCTATGAATCTTACCTTTCCTATCGAGTTCGATTTTGCTTAGAAACAGCTAATTTTTGAGTCTCTAATATGAGAATTAGCGAGTTGGTTATTGGCAAAAACTGAGCAATAGTGATACATGAACGATACAAGGATTTTCATGCGAAGTTATTAGCAGATCGCTGAAAGAACTAGACATTTTTCAGCCAAAACTAAAAATTATAGGGAAGGGGGTCTGCCGATTTAAATTTTCCTATAATAGTTGTTGCATAGCGGATCTGCAACAAGAATTTATAGCGGAATATTTTGTTGTAGGGGATCCCGCACAAAGGATTTGGCTTAATCCCTGCATAGTTGATTGCTAGTAAGTGAATTGAATACATTTCAATATTGCGCCATGAATATTTTGTATATTGAAATCTTTATATCGTTTTATTTTGTCTCACCTTCTCGACTTCTCAACATCAAATGCTCTAATTAAACAGCAATGAGATAATAGCTGTGATTCAGATGTTTTTGAACGTTGGAAGTGCATGGATTCACAGCATTTTTGTGCGTTTCTGCGTGTTTCTGCTCCATAAATCTTCCTGTCATTTTGTTTTGTGAAGGGCAATTGTGCAGTCTTCTGATTGGAAAGGGAGCTGCCAGATCATTTATCTCTTATTGCTTATAGCTAAGGTGCCAATTTTCAGTTCCATTTCAATTTTCATTTGCTCATCAAATCTGAGTCAGGGATATGCATTTCTTGAATAAGAATTATCGAATGAAGCATTTTCAAGAATATTTTTTCTTCAAATTTAATCTATATCATCTTAAGACCGTCACGATTTCTGTAATTGGCTTAATACTCTTCCGAGTTTAATGAAAGTATTTTCTATGTTTATTTTGAGCTAAAATCAAACAGCTCAAAACTAAATCAAACCAAATCATCGATGAAAGTGGGCGATCTAGTGCAAAATGGCATGGAATGGTTCGAATGTTTATGTTAATTTGTAGCATTCAGCATCCATTCTGCCATTCTATCATTTAGTATCCCTTTGTTCTTGTTTCAGTTCTCCCTTCAGCTTGTATGGTTGCTGTGCTTTCAGTCCTTTCAATTTCAACTATCCAGCTCTTCAACTCCTCGTTTCCAGGTTTCGTTCTATAATTTCGTGCATCTCCCTTACTTTTTCTCTTTGGTTTCTCTTTGTATCTCATCTACCGACCTGGTTACCTTCATTTTCGTTTGTATTTCTCTTCTCTTTTCCCTTATTATTTTTCCTAAACCAAACAATCCACAATCGTTTTATTTTTCCTGGGGCAAAGAACAGAAAGCGCGATTTGCATCTGTATTTGTCATTATTCCGAATTGAGATTCTTATCTTCAGTCCCAAAATTATTGCATGCCCTCCAATTCCAAAATTAGGAGAAGAAAGTTAGAAAAATTCTTCAAATCATTCATGAAATGTTCGTCCCAAAGAAAATTTGAACATTAATTAACAAATAATATCTTTAAACATAAGTAGGTGGGAAAATTCGTCAAATTGAGTTTAAAGTTTGTTTAGACTTGTTTTTTCTTCTTTAAAAAGATAGAAACGTTTCCCAAATTTCTGGCTGGTCCTGTAAAATTTCATGATGTGCATTTCGAAATTTCTGATCATTAGAAAACGAATTACGAAAGAACTCAAGAATGTGTCAGACAATGACATCATTTTCGGTATTCAAATCACTTCTAAATGTGCGGATTTCGTATTCTCTGGATATTTCAATTGTCATTGGTTGTCAACAATTTATGATTAGGGAATGGCATAATCTAAAATGGTGTTAATGAGTTTTGAAATTTTTTAAATCTAGTACTCCAAAAATTGCAAGACTTTTGATTTCTGACAATTAGAGACTCCATTTCTGTCGTAAAACTCCGTTAAGAACTTACTTGTGAACGTTTTGATTGTCTGACGAATTGTTGAATTTTTCTGTCATTTTCGAGGTGCATTTTATGAGTCCTGACCCTTGGAATTTCTCTCAAAGTTATCATCGACAACGTTGTGTTTTCAAGTTAAGGTCAACGTGAAATGAAATGTGAAAAAGTGGAAAAATAAGGGAAGAGATGAAAGACAAAACGAGAACCAAGAGAAGAAGGGAAGGGAGGGGGAGAAGGGAATGGCGCCGAACGATTCAAAGATTCGAAGCAGAGGCAGAGGACAGGGAAAAGGCAAAAAGAGACTGTATTCAATCGAGAGGCAAATGCAGAAGGACAAGAAAAAGAAGTTACTTACAATTTGGTTTGGTTCTTCTCTAATTTATCAATTCGAAACCACAATCGATTCGTCAATTTACGACTAGATTACCCAGGATTATGTCATATTTTTCGACTAGTTATTTCATCTTTTCATTTGCAAAAGTATCGTCAGTCATGTTGACTGTGCCATACAAAATCATATTCTGCTCAATTTGTGCATAAGTATTCTGAGCATTCCAATGTAAATTATGACGAATCTAATGCGCAATAATCTACTTTTTCTTTAATCAGCGATACATTTCATTAACAGTCTCATAACGTTATAGTTGAACTTAAACTATATCCAGCAAGAATGACATGTTCGTAATTCTTACGTAAGAATTTGAACGGGCTTTGTTTTGGAACTGGGAATTGCGATATTTCAGGAAAGCAGATGCAATTTTAGATGAAGATGCTGATATAAAATGGGAAAGGAAGGAATGAAAAGAGAAGGAGAGAGATTCCTTGTGATAATTCCTAAAATGGCAAAGCGACAAAACGACAGTCAAACAAGGTACTCAGCTGATTTTCCCTATACACGAAATGATAGGGCTACTTGGAAATGTCGCAATTCGAAACATGAAAAATAGCGTACAGAGATGAGAGAATTTAGGAAAACTTTTTCTCGCTGTACGTAATATTTCTTAAAATTGCAATTTTAAGACTTCGCGACACTATCAGGCTGCAAATGATACAATATCATGTACTTCATGTACCGGTTTGAACCCGCTCCATCTGTTTGTTAGTTTTTTGCATTTCTACTCCAAGTGCGCATCATATTTCTCATTGCCTTTCATTTGCAGCGCCAATTCGATTTTATCAAAAACATTCCTCCCTTCAAAAAATCCGACATCTTTCTCCAGAAAGTTAATGTGATATTTTTCTCACTCGTACTCACCAAATAATGGATATTATTGCACATATTTATGACGATAATAATAGCGACTTTTATCAATATCATGCTCTCCAAAATAGGAACTCGTTCAATGATTGTGTGCATTTATTCAGTCCTTTTATGAACCTAATCCAAATATGGCAATTTTGACTCAACCTCTTCTTCTGTTCTACCGTATTTAGTTCATTCTTTTTGGCAAACAAACCCAGTCGTGTCAGAAATTGAATACTATGACTCGAATTCGCAAATATGGAATGTGTCAGCTCATCAGACTCTAGTTCATTTGTCCAAGAATTCTAACTTTTCAAAATAATTTCTTCCCTAACTCAAAAATTCAGGTTGATTACAGATTTGTGGGAAATTTAGCTGAAAATTTCTCATGGATATGTACGATTTTGATTTTAAAATATTGAAGAAATTGTAGGCGTGAGATAAGTTTGTTAGTGATTTGAGTGGGAATTCAGTTTGTGGATGTCATTCTGCTGCTGCTGAGCTTGTATAGTCCGATATAAATTCTGCAGTTCTATTCAAAGTCGACTACTCCGAAACTTCTGCTCTTCTGCTAACATGATTATCGGTTGTAAATCAGACAATCAGATAAGAGGGCAAAGCGTGTGTCATTTCGTGGAGTGACAATGTGCCATTTGCCTTGCACTTCCTTCTTTCATTCTTTCTGCTTGATTGTCTTCAAGAATCAAAGGAAGGAAGCAATTCCTCTTCTTCTACTCCTTTACAGCATCGATTATCATGTCTTCTTTTTGATTATTTGATCGTGAAATAGATAATTCCGAATTGTGAGGAAGATGAAAATAGCTGCAGTTAGGGGAAAGAGGCGAGGAAGGGGGAAATATGATCGGACCGTGCAGAATCGTTCTTTCAATGCACACATGTCATGCCACAATGCAGCAAACTAAATGGCAATCTGCTGTTCGCTGGAATTTTTTTGCACATATCAAGATATTTTTCCGTCTTAAAAAATAATTTGTACAAGTCTTTGAGATTAATATTTTCTAAAAGAATCATTATCCCCTCTTTCTACGATTTTACTGCTCATCATAACTACTGTTTTAAAAGCTTTCTTCGTTTGTTCCATTTTCATATCTCCACATTCCTTTCTAAAGTATCCAATCTTAATACCTTCGTTCGTTCATTTGAGATTGTTCGAATTTTCGTTATTTTAATTTTTTCGAAAAATTAAATCGGAATTTACAGTAATCCCCTTTTGCTTGTTCGTGAAGCAAAATGAAATGTCTATCAATATTCTTCGTACTTTTCCTAGTAATTCTGCTTATTAATGCAATGCCTGAAGGTGAGCAATTCATATATCCGTTAGAACGTTAGATACGAATTTTACGCCTTATTCATCACTAAATTAAAAAAGCTTCTATCCATAATTTTTACATTATATCCTGGATGAATGAGTATTCAAGCATTTCGACAATTTACAAAGATGGTAAATCCTTCCCATTGAAATATCGAAATTGTAGTATTTATTATTTCCGTTTCAAAACTGCAATATTATTCATTTGCAGACCGATTCCGCCGCTCTATGGCAGTGGCGAATGCGAAGCGACAAGCAGCCTCTGCAAACGGAATGAGGAGTGGCTACATTCGATTCGGGAAGAGGAAATCCAACCCGAATGATGACTTGCTCATGCTCGATCAACTCATCCTCTAGAAGCATATTCAGCCATTCGGCCACTATTAGATAAGCATATTTATCCCTCTCTTCATATCGTACATCACTTTGAATCAGTTTGTAGTAAGACGGGCTATTTGTAAGAAATTTTACTAGCAATAGAACAGGAGCGAAATTTTGTCTCACCAAAAACCCATTTCTTACGAAGACTGTCGAAGGCCACCCATTCCATCTAGCAGAGCCCCAGTGTCTCTCTACGTCAATCCTTGTGCCACAGTTTTTCCTTTTCAGATTTAGATCTAGTTTTATATTTTCTATGCAAATGACAAATTCACCCCGATGATCTCAATTCGTATGCTTTTATCATTTTTCTTTTTTTCTTCAAATTTTCTCTTATCGTTGTTTTGATTTTTTTCTGCATAATAAATGCGTTAGTTTGTTGTTTTAAAATTGCATACTTTATATAAAAATCGAACGAAAATGTTTTTGAGTTTCAACGATGCTCGGTATAAATAAAAAAAAAAAAGCTTAGAGAGTCAAACGACTAATTTCAGAAGGGTTTAGATCAAATTCATGTTGTCTCAATAAGTTTTAGAAGTCCAGGAAGGAAAAAAGTGAATGAAAATGTAGAATAAATATTTTCAAAAAATGAGATCTAACCATCTATATAAATCAGTTAGTTGACTCTGATAATGACATTACAGTTTTAAAAATTTTTAATGATACCGGTAGCTTGAGAATATCTCTGACTGCTTATCCTCCTATCCTTCCATGCAGCTCTATTCGACCATGTCTGCATCTATAATCTTCTGTCCTTCATTGCTCCCATTCGCCTTCGATGCATGCTCCAGTCTGAAAATGAAATTATAAAATAAAAAAATATCTCATGTGATATTTTCTGGTAGCAAAATGTGTTAATAGGATTTAAAATATTTTCACGTGTATTATCATACAATCATTCCTATTGCTAACAAGTCGTTTCATGATTAGGAATGAAAAATTCATAAGGAAATCTAGCAATCTTCAATTGCATAAATTTTGAAAAGTCATTGAATTATTCACGAGTCACGTACAACTGCTGCTAGACCGAATAAAAATTCAGAAAATTTGAATCAAACTTTTTTTTTTCATTTTCCTACGAATATTATGAATACCGAACATAAACAAAATTTCCGGGATATGCAAATGAGTTTTTCACTCGTTTTGAATTGAAGTCGAAAAGATCAAAATTTCAGAGAATCTCATGAGAAATAATCCAATTCTCTGTTGTTAAAAGTTAAGCATTTAAACTTTCTGAACCAAAATAAAAACACTTCTTACGAGATCGCAATATTTGAGCATTGAATTTCCTAATTATCTGATTTTTACTTTTGACAAGCTGTATAAAGGAAAAGTCAATGTAGTGTAGATCGAGTTTTTGAACTCACTTGAAATTCTTGTCCCCAGCCCCGAAAAGGTGCATCTTGAGGCATTGCGAGAGGTGGCCGGCCAGCACCTCGTGTCCAATCGACTCGCTGTCCAACGCAACCTTCTGCAACTTCTCGAACGTCTGCTGAAATTCGAATTCATCGCAATTAGGAGAAAATCTGATGAACTGTTTTCTGGAACAGAACGCATAAATCCATAATTTTAAAATAAAATATGTAAAAGCAGGAAAGATGAATAAAAATTGCTCGAATAGAAAAATTTGTTTACTATTCAGGTAGTTAACTCGTTGAAATGTAGAAACGTCAAAGATTATGAAATCTATCCTCTCTATTTTCTAAGTGTCTTTTTAAATAAATGCAGACTCATATGCCGCTCATACTTCAGGAATGTTTAGTAAATTTGACATTAAATATGTATATGTCTTTTGCTTCAGAAGCGGAATCAAAGCTTACCTCAGATGGTTTCGAAGAGCCGCATGCCTTCTCAATGACCTTGAGTTTCTGCGTGACATCGGCCATCTGGTTGCGGATGAACTCGACATTTGAGAGCAGAGGGGACGAGCTCAGGGTGTTTAGCCAGTGCGAGTTCCACAGGGCTCGCAGCAGTTGTGCATCTGCAAATAAACTGCATAGCTAGAAAGAATAACCAAGGGATTCTATCTATCCTTCATTAAATTCGATATTTCATTCCCGAAATGGAGAATATTATAGAAAAAAAAGAATAGAAAGATTTTTGGTAGCGACCAATCGCTTGTACAACAAAACCTTTCTTCCAGTATGAATAGCTTCTGTGAAAGATATCGAAATGCATACTCCTTCACTATCTGGCAAAGGAATATGTTCCCATTCGGAAAGTTTATGCAATTCATCGAATCGCATAAAATGCACATACCGAGTTCGGACTTGAAGAATTGGATTTCGAGGGGATAGTACTCGTTGCAGTGGACGCCGAAATCCTCGATCTTGTTGATGGGAATCATTTGGTACTCCTGGGGGCCGCGTTCTGGGGGTTTGTAGCCCTTGGGGTAAGTGCGGAAAGCTCCGATATCCACCTGCAAGAAGGATATTGAAAATGGTTATCGAAAAAAATGAATTCCATGAACGAATGTCAAAATATTCTGCTAGGCAGACGCTTCCAATTATATCTTTTCAATGGGTAAATTTAGAGTTTCCATCAGGAAAAATGAAAGAAACGAGAATTCTGTCGAAAATAAAGCGACATCACTTATTGTCATGTCTGTTCATTTTGGAAACGTGTTTCAACAATCGACATAAATCTTCTAATGTCTCTAAAATGTCTCGCCTTTCCAGCACTCATAGTCCTGAGGGGGTCGACGACGATGGCGAGCCAGGGCTCCTGGAACTGCTGATTCATCTGCTGTGTGGCGCAGTCGATGCCCGACAGCCAGCAGCCATAACCTGGGTGGCTGTGATACCAGCCAACGATCTGGAAAGTTAAACAAGCACAATTATACTGGTTCTCTTAAAAATGTGTTGATAAATCTAACCTTAAAGGAATACTGGATTAGAATTCGACTCTTTTGAGAACAAAATCGAATTTAAAAATAAAATCCAAAATCCAGTAAGGGAAAAATTCCTTGTTTGACAGAAAAAAAACATGATGTTCAATGAAAGTACGAACATTCAGGTATAATTTTGAACCATGAAAATATCAATTGTGATTTCTTCAAACAACTTTTCTTCCAAATCACATTATTTTCTGACCTTTTCCTTGATGCCCATTCTCTCGGAGCGATCAGTGTATACAGTCATGTATTCGTAGGCCTGCTGCTGTGCATTGACGCGAGTCTCCGTGCCCTCCACGGGCAGGGCGAATGTGTCCAGAATGATGAAGCAGTGCGCGTCCACTCGGCCCTGCAGCAGCCCCATCACCTGAAGCATTCACTTTATTTACAAAAAAAATGAGAAGGAAAAATTGAACGTCTGCCGAATTTTTAACAAGCTACATTCAGCTATTTATCCAGTCCTTTTGAGGCGACAAAGAAGAAATAGACGGAATTTACAAATGGTGGATGAAAATAAAGGTAAACTTGCGAATATGAATTCTTGCTGAAAACTATTAGCGATCGTCCATATTTTACGAGACGAGATTGGATGGGCTTCCTCACAGAAATGAATATGCAATTGGTCAACATGTTCAAGAACATTAAACGATGGGTTACTTGAAAAACTCACATTTGTATTCGGAAGAAATTCATCCCTTGCAGATAATAATTTCCATTTAAAAATCAACTTGACTCACCTCAATATTTTTTCCGCGCTTCGCGTGCATCACCATCTTCAACAGGGCGACGGCAGACAGCCTCACCTCCAATATATGATTTTTAGCTCGAGAAATTAAAATACCGAAGAAAGAAACGAAATTTTCAAATTCGACAATAAACTAAATTCGATTTCTAAGTTTTTAACTGTCACTTCTTGATGAGGAAAAAACTCACGAGTTTGAAGTATTGTGGGTCTTTGTCCCAGGGTTTGGCCGCACGAATTTCCGACTGGATCGATGCGCTGTGCTCGAACAACTCGTCCACTTTGATCTGCAATCATTTTATTGATTTTTACAGGTTCGATATCGAAAATCAGTGAAATTTATTATTGAAAAAATTCGAATGTGCCAACCTGATTGGCGAGTTCCCAGTTCTGCTGGGGAATCGAGTTGTCTGTGCCCGTTCCCGTTGGAGCTACCGCTTCCATGCTTTCTGCCATTGTTGAACGGTATGCGCTGAAAATGATGAAATCAAGGACGTTGAAGATAAATCAGCGAAAAACGAATGCTGTATAAATTTCGAAAGCGAACGCGATAAATCAGTGTACGTGTAATAGTAGAGCGGCAATATGGTGAAGGAGCTAATAGAAGTAAACTTTAAGAGAGCGACGAATACAATATGATAAATTGTAAGTTTCAAATAGGCAAATTAGAAGGCGAAAGGAGAATAATTCGATGCCAAATTCAAGGGAAAAAGAAGGAACAAGCACTACTTGATTTTGTGTAGTGGTTAATTTAATTTACTGCAACTCTCGGAAGATTATGAGTTTAAAATTAAAAAAAATGTTTTCTACTTTTTCGCCGCATTTCATGATTTTTTTAAATACAAAAATATAAAACTTTCGTAAGAAAGTAATCTTTCTTCAAAATGATTTAGAACAGATAGTGAAATTGGGCATAGATATGAGAAAGGTTTCAACCTTCCTTAACTTTTGCTTCAAGCATATTCATTTTTGTATCTTTATCATGACAACATATTGTCTAACAACAAAATCACAACAACCAAATTGTTTCATAAAATAAAAGATGAAAAATTCAGACTATAAGTGATTCACTGGGATATGAAACTTGGAATACACTAATTTGAAAATGGAAGACTATTCGAAAAAGGTAGTAACTACGAAAATAAAAAGCTCTCGAGATAACTGAGAAAAAGAGAAGGAATATGAGTTTGCCTTAACTTCACGCAGCCAAACTACCGTAATAGGCAGTGACGACTTTGATCTTCTTGTTGAGAAGGCCCTGCTCGATTTCACATTTACCGTGGAGTCCGGAGAGCTCGATCAGCTGAAAATGAGAAAAAGTACTACTTCGAAAAGACGTAATTTGTACGTTTATGGATTAGATCAAAATGAGCGAGCATTAATGGAATAATTCAATGAAAATGTTGTGTCTAAACTTCTGTTCTAATTTCTGAATTGTAAAGGTACATTTGGAAAGGAAAATAAAAACGATTTTAAAAAATAAATAAATAAAATGTTCAAACCTGTTCGACTTTGGTGTGCCTAGGCAGGAAATAGGCTATGTTGGGAGAGATCTTCGCAGCCGCATTGTAGATGTCGTAGCCGTTCGGCACCAGACCCACGTTCAGATCGAATTCCTCAAAAAAGAACATACAATAAACTTGAGAAAAGATCAAGTTTGACAAAAATTTTCATTAAATCTTTCCGAAATCTGAGGGTTTAAATGCAACGCCGAAATGTTTTCGATTTTCTGAAAAGTGCGTTGTCGAAGAGAAACAAAGGGAAGGATGTGAAACGCTGGTTCATCGCAAGCCTTGAATAAATAACGAAGAAACAAGAACTATTGAATATCATGAGAAACTATAAAGAGCATACCTTGGATTGAAGGTATGAGGGCCCACCCCAAGGAGGACTGAGGAAGACTGCATCTATGGCCGGTCGCTCACTGCCATCCTTAGTCCACAGTGACGCGAAATGGAAGAAATTTGTGCAGATGAAATCGATCCGATCCGCCACACCATAAACCTACAAATTTGAAAGGAATTGCGTTGATTTTCCCTGAGCCAATCTTATTACCTCTGCATTTCTTTTCGCACACTTCAACCGAACAGGGTCTAGGTCGATGGCTATCACTGAAAAACCCATAATTAGTCATTTTTCACGACTTTTCCGTAGTTGTTTATTTGTGAGAAAATTGAATGTATTGCGGGAAATAATATTAAGCTTTGCAACGAAATTCAGGGAAAAAGGAAACGAAACAAAACTTAATTTTGAACATAGACTTCTGCGAGTAAATATTTTTGCTAGATAATCGAACCTTTAGCCCCTTTGAGAGCGAATTGGATACTGTTGCCGCCGACCCCAGCGAACGCGTCTACGACAATCATCCCCGGCTGTCTGACGACGCGGTCCGCAATGTGCTCGGCAAGTCGTTCCGGAGTGACCGAGAACCATCCTTCTCGATCCAACAGCACTCCCGAGTCGATCTTGGTGAACAACCGATAGCGCTGATAGTAGTACTTGCGGATCTCCTAAAATTCATTTCATCATCCTCTTTATTCATTGCTAAAGCAAACGACTATTGTGATAATATGCTACTCATTTAAATTCCTATCAGAAAGGGGAAAGAAAGCAGCGTTTTAGGTAAAAAAAAAAAAAGAATCGAGCATTTTACAATAACATTGTCCATCTATATATAGGAAGAATAATCCTTTCGTCTCCACTTGTCTCATATTTTTCTCGAGAGGAAACGGGAATAGTATGAACAAGTTAAATGTGAGAAAATTATTCCACCGTTAAAGAACAAGAAGCAAAGTCAATTCTTATTTCGAGTTTCAAATTACACAAATAATATTTACCTGATCATTTTTGTAGTACTGAGCTGCATTGGATGCAACGAGATGTGCGTCTTTCTCTGGATCGAAAGCGAACGAGATTTGGTCGAGATTTTGCTCCGTACTTCCAGAGTCCATCGGTTCGGCAGAACTGTTCAAATCTGTCGATTCGCTGTTGGTGGAACTCATCGTCGCTGCCGAGTCAGTGTTCTCCTTTCTAAAATGAAAACATAAATAATAAGTAAAAATAGACAGAATAAGGAAGTTTCAGAATTGAGTATTCCGAAGTTTGAAATCAGGGCCAGAAAACGCACTTATATTCTTCATAGAGAATTCCTAACGCTCATATCAAAACCAGGAGAAAAAGAAACGTCTTCTAGCCAATATTTTATCAATTGTCTATCACTTGTTTGATTCCCAATACCACTTGAATATGTCCATAAATTCCCCACCTTTTCATGTTGAGTACGCAAGTGGTCTCGAACCCATTCCCATAGTACTCGAAGGACATTTCATTCAACGCGTTGAGCGTGTTTCCCATCACGATGTTCAGCTTCTCGGGGTCGGTCGTGAAGCCTATTTTCTGGATCTGAAAAATACGATTCACGAAGGCGAAAACTTAATCAGAGACATCCGAATTTGGTGAAGGTTTAAAGTGTATCAGGAAATACAAAAGAAACCAATAAATAGAGTTGAATACTCAGTACCTTATGATTTGTTCGAAGTAAAAATTCTACCTTTTTGAAGAACCCATTGCACTTGTTCCTGAGCACTCCAGACTTGTAGATGGAGAAATCGAGTTTGACACGAGTCTTGACGAGGTCGCAGTGGGCCGCGTAGCGCTCATCCATCGATGCCTTTTCATACTTCTCCCCAGTCGTCAAGCCACGGTAGTTGGAGTTTTCCTGAAATCGTTTCAGATCGCTCAAAGAATTACAAATTTTCGCTTATAGAAATTGGAATTTCTGATTCTATCGTCGTTTTGATTGACGCCTCATTACCATTCTCGTTCATTTTGTGCGGGAATCTGCATCCCTTTTACCCTATTTTGATAATCTTGAATTATTTTTTATCTTCGACTATTTTGAAGGATCCTAACCACGAGTTTGTGTAATTTTCTTGACACTTGACGGTGTTTTTCTTGGATACTTTTCTGCATCCTTCCTATACTTTGACTGTAGGCTTTTATCGTGTGATCGGGCTCTTTTTCCAATTTTTCCCCACATCACATTTTTTACTTTTCTTCGGATCTAGCAGAGCACGATTGCTCGATTATTGTCTGCCCTTTGAACAAGTGATGAAATAGAGGTATTTGTTAATTTTTCGAGTAAACAATAAATCATTGCAGACCTCCAAATTCTTGTGCTCCTCCAACAATGCAAACGGTCTGTTCTGAGTGAGGAACTTCTCCAGCTCTGCCCGTTTCTCCTCCGTCGCCAAATTGCCGTAGTCGATGAGCCACGTCTTCTGGACCAGAAACGCTTTTGCTGTCTGAAAGTTGATAGGTTACTCTAATTTCTCAAAATGATACTCAATTCTTGGTGGAATAGTGGCATTTTACTGTTGAATTTTGCAATCCTTGTTTCAAATGCAATACTCCGCCATCCCTGAGATCGGTGCTGCTTCTGTTTCGGGGCAGAAAAAGTGGTGTGAAGCCTTTCTTTGATACTACGTTCTCTGCTCTTTGCACTCTCTTCCCTTCTACACTATTTTCACTCGCGATCGCACCATTCCGTTTGGTCAGAAACAGGAGGAGAGACAGAACCGATCTCAGAAATAATGAAGAGTATTTTCTTTCGGATATTTCAAAGTTTACCTCCCAATACTCCTCGGTAGACATTTCCTCCAGAACGACGGTGGATATTTTGCGTTTCTTGCCCCCAACTCCAGTCGATTTTCTTGAACAATTATCCATGGCTCCGAACTGCTTCGGGAGACTCGCCCACACATCGGATTCAGAATCGTCCACTTCCAACAAATCTGCTGAAATTTCAACTTTTTTGTTGTTGAGATATTCATTAAACTTTTAGATGAATCCACAAAATCCAAGTAAACCTTTGAAGTCATACACCGAATTTGAACTCTCGAACATCATTACAAGATTAGTTCAACTTCAATTTCAATTCTAAAAATAAGAGAACAAAAATGGATAAACTAGGTTGAACGAGAATCTTCACCTGTATCCTATCGTACTCGCACTAGAATTGGACGCTGGAAAGAGGATGGTGTGCTCCAATGCAAAATGAGTGCTTTCCCTTTCACCTTTCTTCTTTCTCTTCTTCCCAATAACGAGTGAAGGAGAGAAAATATCACATTTCTTATTGGAGCGCGCTCTTTCCAGACTGCATTCTAGCGACGAGAACGATAGCATCTTTTCACTGCATAAAATATAGAATGAGCACACTGACCATGCGTAGCTACTTGCTGTTCCCGATTGCTGAGATCCATGGTCTTGACATCCCTCTCCAAATTATTCACATCCTCTTTCAGTTCCTTCGCGTCATTCAAGAAGCGGTCCGCCTCGCTCTTCTTCATCAAATCCATATCCCTAAAGAAATATCGAGATTATCAAGAAAAAGTTTTTGACAGAATAGAAATTTTGGATAAAAATCGAATTTCATAACTTTAAAAAGATCTTTCAATTGGTAGAAGTTGGTGAGAATAAATAATTCAGGATAAAATGAGATGAGATAATACGTTTCGAAATTTAGGATTCCACTCTCATGTTTAGAACTTTTTCACAACAAAATTGGAAGATCGACTAACTTAAGAATGGCTCTGGAGAAGCAGACTTCGAGGTAGTCAGACAGATCCGAGGAGGTGCAGGGGGTTGGACTGGGGCGGCTGTCGAGAAGCGGTCGATAGTCGAGAGACAGAGTGGCCAGTTGAAACCAGGGAAACAAATAGCTTTCCTGATTGGCCTCCTGACCTTCCTCCATACACTCACTGATCGGCAATACTGAAGAGGAAAAAGACGATTCGAAATGAATTTGGCCAAACGCGATTCACAAAAATACGGGTAAGAGTAGACAGAACTGAAAGTGCTCGGGAGGAGAGAAACACCCAACAATCGAACTCTTGTGAAATTCGAAGGTTTTGAAGAATTTCTGTAGGAAAAAAATTCAACAGCATTTCTTATAAAAACAGTAGGATCACAAAATCGCTATACTCGGGAATGTTTCGAGCCAGAACATACAGAGCCCGCTCTGTCTCGTTGAATTGGCAGAAATGTTTCACGATATGCGGGAATGTGATCCTGCAGCCTTTACAAACAACACTGTAAAAAAGAATATTTTAGAAAATGAAAATATTCTGTAGGTCTTTCAACCTATAGCCATTTTCAGGCTCTCCGAGTTTCTAATTCAACACGAATAACGACTTTATCATTCGATCTCCCATCAGTATACTCGACAACATGACACAAATACACTCGCAAGAATATTTACGCTCAAAAATACACCAGAAGCTAGCCCTAATAGTCAATCGACACAAAATAGTTCAATAAATAATCATACTCGTCATAGGATTCGCCACAATAGAAAATAGATGGAGTAAGTTTACGGTACTTTTTATGCAATTTATACAAGTTCGCCGTATGCTCACTCATAAAAAGTCAAAATAGACTAGGGAATAAAGATATCCCGAAGAGTTAGAGTCACTAACATAGCTGAATTAGCATTTTCTAAAAGACATAACTTTACAGAGTTGTAAAATACCCGAAGTTAGGTTAGAATCGATTGACTCAATTAGGTAGGGGGGAACATTCGAATAAAAATAAGTTAATCCTAATTTACAAAGAGTAAAGTGCGAAAGTGATAAGTTACTCTAATTGCTGGAATTTACTTCAACAAGAGAGCACCACGAAAATATGGCAAAGAAGTTAATATGTTGGAGCGAATAACAAACTATCTGAAAAAATTCAGAGTGGACTAGTTTGCAAGAAAAAACCCTACTTTTTCAGATTGTTTGAAAAATTTACCTAAAATAGCCAAATAGCGGATTCTCAAAATATTAGTATCTCATTTCAAATTGCAAAAGTGAATGTTAATCCTGAAAAGAAGTGATTCAAAGAAAGATAGGAAATTTAAAAGGAAGGAAATGCTAGGGAAGAGTAAGAATCCTGGATACACGATACGTGTATTTTTTTTTCGATTTCCAAGAGAATTCAGGTATTGTGAATGTGGAAGAATAAGGTCTTTTCAGAATAATCTTACCGTACGTCTGCTCTGTCCTCCTAGAAGTTATTGGTGCGTTCGGCCTTGAAGCTGCCCCATCTGACGACGTTGGACTGGGTGGGATGGAGGAAGTCGGCACTCGTGATGTGACGAGCCATGCGGTCCACGTGCGGACTGTCCGTCGACGAACGCGTGATCGCTCGCTCCAAGTCAGACGGAGTGTACATCCTGCAAAATTGGAAATCGAAAAGAGGACTTATGAAACCAACAAAATGATGCACTGGGGTTTCAGTGTTTGGATCCAGAAAACTCTCGGAGCCACCAGGATGATCTATTTTTCACGAAACAAATCTTGCAAAGTTTCAAAAGTGAAATTTTCAGAAGTTTCGTGGATCCCGGCACGGTATTAGGCCTTTTCGCAGAAACTTCACCCCTTCATTTGAATGGATGTAGAAATTTTATATTTCCGGAAATAAAGTTTCAATGATGATCAAATCGAGGAAAAATGAATTCCAGAACATGATTTTTTGCAAATTAATTTTTACTCATTTCATGGATACTTCGAAAATAAAAGATTCCTTTTATCAAATCAAAAGTTGGAATTCTTCTTCATCAAATTTCAGAGACTCACGACTGATTGAAGAGGTTGCGCTTGATCATGGTTGACTTGGGAGTGGGCGGCAGGTGGCCGGACTTAAAATAAACGATTAGAAATGTCGAACTAACTCTACAATTGCTCGCTCCTAGCTAAGATGATACTAGAGAAATGTGATTGATTCTTCATAACACCATCAGCTAAAGGGGAGAGAAAGTTGTGCTAACATTTTCGAGTGAATCGGGTTTATAAAACTAGTAATTTTCAGGATGAATTCAAGAAGTTTCTGATATCGATATTCTCCAAGAATAAATCAACGTTTATTCGTAACGGCTTTTTCGTAAAGTCCACTACTCACACCAACTTGAAGAGTTCACCCAAATTTCCCTTGTTTGCAAAACTGAATTAACTTTACAAGTAGGTCTGGGAGAATTTTACATAAAACCCCATCCGTACCTGATGTCCAGAAGCATAGGCAGCTGCAGAGTCAGTCGGACTGGAGCGAGTGTGAAGAGGCTGAGGGACAGCCACCCTGGCCCCGTCCCTCATTCCTCTCGAGGTATTTGCCTGAGCGCTAGCGAAGGAGATCTTCTCGTTGGACTCGGACTCGCTAGTCGATGACGCGTTGTCGCCTTCAGAGAGCAGCTTACGAGTGAGCGTCAAACGCTGTTGCTGCAGAGCAGGGTTCGTGACCTTGTGGATGTACATGCATCTGAATGTAGCCAATCAGACATTTTTACAGGATGATTTGTCCAGTACAGACTTGCAAATTTTGTTGAACCTTTGGACCCGCATTCAATCCGAGGTACGGGCTTTTATTTACAAGTCTACAGTCGCTAAAACTTTCACCACAAAAATAGGCATTCGCACCGCAGTTGCGATGCAAAAGTCCAGAGTCTGGTCTAGTATTTAATTTTTCATGGAGCAGATCGATTTTTCGAAATTTATACAAGAACGGGTATGGAGTTCAACTTCTGAACAAACAATGGTTCATTTTGTTTGAGACAGATAAAAGAAGATGAGAAAATTGTTAGGAAATCTTGGAAAGAAACGTGTATATAATTTAGAACAAGTCTATTTGCAAAAAAGGAAAACTTGCCTGGATCCGTATTTGCACCAGCCCGTCGTACTGAACTTATCGCAGAGAACCGTCTTGTACTTGGGATGGAAGCGACCACGTGGCTGAAATTAATGGATAAAATTCTACTTGATCGCCATTTCGAATCCGATATCCATGATTTTCCTATCTGTTATGACCCCTTCATACACTCATGAACTCACATTCTGAGGCAGACGAATTTCAGCGACGCCGTGAGCGAATCTGCATCTCTCTCCGTACGGACAGCGACCCGTGACGCGGTAGACGTCACACAGAGCCGTCTTGTAGGCGTCCTCCTCAAACATATTGTTTCTATCAAAATCTCTACGGCAAGAAGTAATGGCGAGTAATATTGCCAATTCAAGGATAGTGATTCTCATAGTCAAATCTTGTCGGCATTTCTGTGCATCATTTTCCGAGCCATTGCAATTCCTAATCTATTCTCACTCATACTTTTGCAGTTATCATCTTTTTTGGAAAGTAGCAGGAAGAGAAGAAAAAGAGCGAAAAACAACGAGTGAGGGTGGTGTTAGGATGAAAAGAAAAGTTCAGTGAGCCAATTTTCCCACCTTGCGTTTCTGTTTGCGGAATTCCTCGCGCTCCTCATCACTGAGCAGACAGGAATTGGGCTGGAATATCTCCGCATAGACAGCAGGATGCACGGGCAGCTGGGGCATGTGGATGGGCTGCTGCTGCTGCCACTGCATCTGACCGACCATCGTCGAACTCTGCAAATGATTCCTTTGAGTCATCAGTTGTCAGTTTACTTTGCTATCGTTAAACTAATGAAATTCGGAAACACTTTTCCAAAATTTACTCGATTGTAAAGCTGCTGAAACCTTAAAAATTCCGGTATTTTCAATTTCGCAATCTTCATTCTTTTTAGAATTCTGAAGGTATTTTCTGCTTGACTCACGCGGCTGCGCATCCAGAGTTCGGGACAAGTAGTGTTGAAGTGGTCGTACTGATTGGCAGACTCGTACAGACTGATTTCGTTCAACTTATTCTAAAGTTTTTTTTTCAGGTAAACGAATTCAAGTAAATCAAAACGCTTGTTCCTAAATGGATAGGTTAGCAGGTTTTCTGAGTGCTAACGACTTTAGGAACTAAAGAATCAAAAAATATGGTGATCAGTCGATGATGAATAGTGCTGATTGAATATTGTGAGAAAAAATATCACTTTTCGCAAGAGCTTTTCGGAAAGCTAACCACACCATTTTCGTCTTTAAAGATTTTCGCGATCAAAATGGGTGAGTGGGTGACGGCTAGCTTTCATCAATATTTTGCCGTCGAATATTCATCGTTCCCCTCTTCTTCTCACCTGAATTTCAGCGATCTGCATCTCTCTGTGCAGTTCCTCTGCTTGCTCGGCCTGCTCCCGCTGTTCCGGCTCCGTCTGTCCGCCTGCCGCACCCATCAGCTCTATCTGTGGACCGTTCAGTCTGCTCTTCTCTCCGCTCAACTGACCCGCGCCAACTTTCACAGGACCATCCATCTTTTCGTTGACCACTTTGTGAATTCTGGCCTAAAAACTCGAGACAAAATAATGAAATTTCAAAAACAGTGTTAAAAATCACGAATATTCAAGTACGACGACTCGAATTTAATGAGATTCAAGTACGACGCCGAGAAGATGACGTGAAATTCAGAAGAAGCAGGAAAACCAAGAAATAAACGGAGAAAGAAAAAAACCACTTTGCAAAATGGCGCCAAACACGTTCATTCCGTTTCTCACTTCCAACTTTTCGTTTGCCATTCCCGAATTTTCTATCGTCTCTGCTCGCGATTTTTCCAAGTCTCCATCAAATTTCTGAATCCTCGTCGATTTTTTTTCCGTGAATTTCTTATCAATATGATTATCTCTATTTTCAGCGCGCTCGCAATGGCTGCCACTGATATCGCACAGAACAAGGTGAATCCTCACGAAAATCGTCGATTCTCTACTTGGCCTAAAAATTTGTTAAATTCCCAAAATTCATTTTCGACTTTTCTCGATTCCTGAACTTGCTTGACTTCTAAAGCTTGAAAGCGATAAACCCCGTCGAGTTAGAATCATGCGAAAGTTTCGAATTGTCCAAAATATTTTAAATTCCAAAAATTTTAGGCCAAGTTTTGCAATTTCCGGAAAAAATCTAGATGGTTCTTTCGATTGCAGGTGAAGTCGAAGTCGTCTAAGACGAAGACGGTGAAGACTGCTCCCTCGCATCCGCCGTACCTGAAGATGATTCAGGAAGCGATCGTCTCCATCAAGGATCGCAAGGGAGCCACTCGTCCCGCCATCAAGACTTTCCTTCTGGCGGTAGGAGAAGAAGTGCCTCATTTGTGAACGTCATCCGATTTTGTGTCTACTCATTTCCAAAAAAAAAGGGCATTTACAAGTTATGACTGGCAAACGGGAACGGCAGTGTATTTTCAGTATCCGAAAAGCCTAAAATGCTAAGTCCTGACGACAAATGCCCACTACAGTGATTAACTGTTGTTTTTGTTGCAGAAGTACAACTTGAATGACAGCTCGGGCACATTCAACCGCGTTCTCAACTCCACTCTGAAGAAGGGAGTCGCCGATGGCACTTTCAAACAGGTCGGTTGGAGAGGCGACTTGTCTATCAAAAACACCTAGCAAAAATGATCTCATATTGAGGGGAAGGGCCATCCCTTGGGAAGACCACTAGATTCTGCGAGTGAGAATAGTGATCTATTTTTGGAAAAGCTGTTGAAGAGGCAATGAAATCTGAACTCGATTACTTAACTTCAGTTGCTTTTTTCACGAACTTCGATCCTTCTTCGAAAATGATAGTTTCCGTTTCAGCCCCACGGCAACCACGGCCGCTTCGGTCTGGGCGAGGGAGCCGCTGCCATCGCGAAGAAGAACAGCAAGGCGAAGAAGCGTCGTTCTGCGTCCATCGGCAAGAAGAACAGCAAGGCCGGGACGACTCTTTCCACTCCCAAGGTCAAGGTGAGCAGATGATGGGGATGCAAGATTAAAAGATGCACACCTGTAACTTGTTTAACTTGACACAGCCCGACTCGTATATTCTTGTAAATTTGAGCTCGAACCCACATGCATTTTTTTTTTTTTTTTTTCAAAATCCCAAATATCACACTCCGCACCCCCCGACCCACGAGTGCGGGTTTTTCGTTACAAATCGGAGAAGCTGACACTTCGAATCTGTCATTGATATTGTCTGCAATTACGATTTCATTATAGAGAAGAGCATGTATGTTTGGATGTAGAACGTTTTGCAATGAATAAGGAAGGCGCTCGTAAAAAGGCGTCTCACTTGTGTCCCAAATTTTTACATTCTGCATCTTCCTCTACTCGAAAACTTCAATAAATCAAGGAATGTTTCAGTCTGCCAAGAAGCCCAGCCTCGCCAGAAAGAAGAAAAGCACCGCCAGAATGGGAACTGGGTTGGCTACGCCTACTTCTTCCAAGGTGAGATGATTTAAGTAAAGAATGCAAACATGAAGGGGCTGTTTCCAGAAGGCTGCAGTCGAGAAATCGGCCAGGTCCTCGATGACAAAGTCTACCGAAGTCGCGAAGAAGAAGAAGGCTGCCAAGACCAAGTCGTCGAGTGCGAAGGCTATGAAAAAGGCCAAGAAGGCGCAGACCGAGGCTGCTCACTCCACTCCCACTCCTCTCCCCAAGGTTGGGATTTTGGAATAAATTTTCAGATTTTCCAAATCGTAAAAATTACATGAGATAGATTTTTCTGAAAACCAAAGGTGCAAATTTGTCGATTTTACGAAATTGATGCAAACTGGTGATTTGTGTGGAGTATCAAAGTTGATAGTAGTTGTGAAGTGTAGAATCTTGAATCCGGATACGTTTACGAAAATTTTTGAGGAGAACATGCAATTTGAAAATCTTGGGAATTTTTATCCGAAAAATGTTGATTTAGAATTGGCTAATTCATTCATTTTCAGAAGGCCTCTTCGGCGAAGAAGCAGCCCCCTAGCTCTAGCAGACAATCCTCCACCAAAGAAACTGTCTAGAGGAATTTCTCTCCCCATTTCCCTCATCTTTATCCCCTATTCACCTGATAACCTGTTCTTTTCATTTTTGTTCGTGACTTTTCTTGTTGATTTGTTGTTGTTGTTGTTTTGCCTTTTCTTTTTCTAAATGTTATTTATTGAATTGACCCCTCCGCCCTGGCTATTTCGTATTTATTGTTTTGTACCTACTCAACTACCCAATTCCCCCGATTCTATCTTACCTTCCCCCTGTTATTTTGAACTCCTTCATCCTGTCATATACATATTCCACTTCTAAAGCGATAGTTCCTTATTTGAATTGGTTTTCGGCAATAAATGATGATGCCCTTGTAAAATCTGATATGACTGAGAGTTTCGGTAAATTCGTAGATGAAAAATGACTTATTTTGCATAGTCAATGCGTATAATTGAATTTGTTTAAACTTTCAGACAGTCGACGACAAGAGTAGTATTTTGAAATTCAAAACTTTGAAAGATTTCCGGTTCGGCCTCGAGAACGATGAAAATTAACGTTTGTTGTGAGATGATTTTGTTTATTTTGATCATCAAAAATTTGTCTTTGCCAACTCAATTGGATCGTTTTTCGGGTGTCGTGAAATAGCCGTCAACCTATCTGATGTTTGTGTGAGTCTAAAATAAAGTGTTTACATTTAAATTTGCTTTATTTTTATAGATCCGTTGTATCGGATCAAAAATATCTAAAATTTTAAAGCTTTTTTTTTAGATTTTTGTATATAAAATTACGAGTATTGTTAATTAATGTCGCTATCAGACCTAGGTAACACTTTCGTCAGGCGAAGAAAATATACAAGGGATGGGTCGCACGAGCGAAATCTTCATTATGATTTCATTATGAATGGAGAATTTTAGGTTAGAGATACAAAATTGCATAAGAAATATTATAAGGGGTAGGTCGCAAGTGATCGCTGACGATCGTCTTCCCTAGGTCTGATTACTAGAAAATATTGGATTTGGTTAAAATATTTTAAAGAATTTATTTCGGTTGCAATTTTTCAGTATCTTTATTAGATGTCTTCGAGAGTTGTCTGTATCATGTGTACTCAAATTAAAATATTATTTTAGATTTATTGAATAAAATTTCTACATTAAATTTGAGATTAATATAATCAAGTTTTTATTTTATGTCAATGTTTCCGACTTCACGCCATTCATTCGTTTCTGGATCGTATTCCTCGATTGAATCACAAAAATTGTTATCCACAAATTTTTGAAATCTAAATTAACAAATATTTGGTATAAAGATATGCTAAATCAGCTCACCCTCCGATTGCATACAATTTTCCGTTATAGACAATGAGCGAATGAGCATATCTTGCATAATTCATATCAGCGATTCGAAAAATTCGACTGCCATCTGGAGCTGAAGGATCGAAACACAGACAGGATTTGAACGCATTAGGATAACTAAATATATAATGATACATTATTTATCATACAAAACTAACGAATTCCGTCCTCCAGTTATGTAAATTCTCCCATTTAGCGATGCGACTCCGAAATCCTCTCGTTTTTCTGCAGTCTTTCCGATTGGTTTCCATTCTCGCTCATCGTCTGATAGTCGATATATAATAATAGTACTATTCCACCATCCATCAAGAACTGAATATCCATAATTACAATAATTATAATGGATATGTTATAATATAACCGTATAAAATTTCATCGCATGTTATTGTTTGAGCAAGTCTAATTGGAAAAGGAAAAGCAGGTCCTGTTTGCCATTTTCCATCTATTAAAACCTGAATTAATTACTTCATGAACTTTCATTCAATCTTCTTACATCAACTCGATCTGTCATTCTTTGGCTTCCAGGAATATATCCACCCAAATAATACAATTTGTCCTTGAAATAAGCCACAGATGCACCACTACGCCATTCAGGAGGATCTGGGCCTGTAAAATTCTTTGAATCAATCACTCATGAATTTGTTGATAAGACCTCTTGAAATTTGTCGAGTATCCAAGTCATATATTTCAAACCATTTGTTAGCAGGACTCAACGAAAAAATCTAAAATTTACAAAATTGGCAATGCCAAATAAACTAATCTACCTTATCTTTTGTGGTTGCAACTTCCCATGACCATAAATGAGTAAGTTTCGCAATCTGCTCAACAGAATTAGTATGCGAATCAAACAGACAAATTCTTCCTTCATAAATACTGTCGTTTTCATAATCTACTAAATACTAGAATTAATTTTCGCTCACATAACAGAATATTTTCCTACGATAGAATAAAGTTTTCCTCTCGAGCGCCATCGGCAGATATTTCTTGATTATTCGCATCATTCGATTGTTAGTCCAGGCCAACTGTCCCAGATCTTTGAATTCGGGATATTGGCAGATCAGCAGTATCATTTCGACTGGTAAATTGGCCAACATCTTTGTTAAGAGACCTAAACAATCACCAGTGTTATTTCGAAATGGAAATAGTAAAAGAGTATTGACTGAATGAGAAAGTCGGCAATCAATGATTAAGTGAATGTAACCCTATTTAAATAACATCAAGTTGAGATTCAGAATATACAAATTGAAGCTAAAATTAAGTGAAGAAGAAAAAGAAGAATGACCATTCATGGAAGACGAGAATTGAGAACTGAATGAGGACAAATAATTTGACAAGTGGATCTTTGGATCACTTACTCGGCACTTTCTGTATCTTTCATGCACTATTCCTCCCTTCATTGATTATGCAGGTGATTTTGGAGGTGTGTTGTGGCCACTTTCAAAAAGCCTTTGGTTAAAATTGTCTTCACACGTATGATCGTAATCTGTCTAGCAAGTGTGAATGAAGTAGAACTGAACGGGATCTGGATTGGGAAATAATTAAAGATCTGAGCTTCATAAACTTATATCATGATGATCAGATTTAGTCCTGTGTGGCTAGGATAGGTCGACTGTCTCATTACGGACGGAAGGTAGCCGATCCCCACCTAGTAGGAATAAGGCTAGGAACTTTTTTCTATTTGAATAAACTAGCACTAAATATATAATGACTAGCCGAATTTCAATTTTGATTTAATTGAAAATGTTATTTGAATTATTACAAAGAAACTGATTTAATTGGGATGTGATTTTTAATTTTTGAACCCGAACTTGGACTAGAATTTGGTCTGGGATTTTCGATCTTGACTTCGACCTTCAATTTGTTTAGTCTGAATTTGAACTTTAATTTGGATTGCGAATTAAAATTTCAACCTTGATTTTTTGCCGAACTCGCTTTATAATTTGAAATATACATGAGATGTTTATCCAAAAATTTGAGTACCTTTAAAAAGTAGCATAAAATTATGAATATTGATCTTTCGGTCCATTATTCATTTTATCTCAACCATGGAAATTATCTGGTTCCATTGAATCTCTAATTCCACCTCAACCCTAATGATAGTGATCAATTCTTTGTCAAGTCTTTGCCATTTATGCATTTTGAATATACGATAATTTGCTAATTTTATTCTATCTGCATTTGGAATTCCTATACTCATTGATGTCATTTCCCACTACCTGGAGACCACCTTTCAAGGCCAAGATATGTCGGATAACGACTACTCATTATTCAATTTTTCATCGAAGAATAAACTAATGGGAAGTCAAAAATTAGTATTTATGTTAACTAAAAAATCAAATCACGGTAAAACATTCTAGAACAATCCTGAGCTTTTGGAAGGAAGTAATGAAAATGGATAGTTTAGGTCAGCGAAAGATATTCTAGAGTACTCAAAATTTTCGCCGAAAAACAATGAAGTATTATCAGAATCAGACACCCTCGATTCGCATATCACGATATAGTGCTCCTACAATAGCTCACTTAAAAAATTAGAATAATTCCGAAATTCATGAAATTTTAGGAGAAAAGTAAAAAAAGAAGTTGGAATACCGGATATACAACAGTCAGAAATGATGGTGTTAAAATAGCGAAAGTAAGTGATTTTCGAAAAAATGCCCTTTCACTACGTTTTCATAGATTCTCTTCAAGAATAATAATTAGTCTGTGAATGAAACCTTGCCATAAGGTCCCAAATTTGTGTGCTTTTCGCCGTTTTTGTCAAATTTGATCACGGAGAAATACTGTAGATTAGAAGCGATCAACAATAACCAAGGTTATCGATTTTCACGTCATTTTATTCGTACTTGTATGACAAATTTTCTATTTTTAAAATAAATAACAGAATAAACTGATGTTATTTTCTAAAATACACGACCGAAATGTTGTCGACTTAAAATCTAGAAAATGTACAACGGAAATTAAATGAATATATAGCATCATAAAAACGAAACTTTCAATAAATACAAATTCTACACATCAAAAATAAAATTATTCCACGATTACGGTATTTGAAAAAAGAAGTTTTCTATCGTAACCTTGAAAGAATAAGTATCGAATAAGTCCTTCAATGACAAGTTAGCGCTATATATAAAAAATTGCGCGAAGAAAAAGTCAACAACGATTTTTGGGGGTAAAGTTAAAAAAAAATTCAGGGATAACAAGTGATTTTTGAGCATTCGAATGATTGCTTTCTAATAAGAGCCATCAACAAATGTACAACCTTACGTACCTTGACAAATTGATAAAATTTGATAAGGCTGATAAAAGTTGGATAATAATTTTGAGGAATTTCTCGAGAAAGACTGTAATTTACCAAGTTTTATAGCCCTTGAAAGTTAACAACTTTAAATTAAGTTCTACATATTTTCATCTTTCTCCGAACCCACAATATGATACGACTTGAAATTCTCAACAATTCTAAACGCCAGGTTTGCATGAAAATGTTACCAAAAAGCGACGAAAAATTCAACAGGTTACAAGAATTTTAAGGGTTATTTGTTTTTAAAACGAGGTTTTCTGAGGAACCCTAGCTTTAGAGTTGCGCGGTGAATTGAGGGAGGGAAATGGGGGTTGGAATCTGGAAAAGTTCTGATATCAAGATATCCCATGGAAAATACTAAAATTCAATTCTATATTTAGAAATCAACTTTTCGATAAAATCAATCTTTCAATTGAATATTCTAAATTCTAAATTTCGCTATTTAGAATTTTCGAGAAAAAAAAGGATTGGCTCATCAATTTTCTAATACTGATATCACAACTTAAACCATTCTTCCTTCAGAACCTGATCTCTTTCTATTTCTCCCGAGAGGTAAGCGGCGGGTTTGCCTCATTCTTATTCATTGTCGAATCCCTCCGTGTTGTCGATGGCAGCGGCGAGTTTCTCTGCGAGCCGATCGTAGCTTCGGTATGGCGGTAGATCTAGTTTGTTGAAGCACGTATGACTTCTGGGCAGTCGGTCGTCCTGCAAATTTCTATTTTTATAAATTTCTTCAGAATTTTTACAAGGAAAAAAAAAATTATAACCGATATTTAGAATTCAATTCCAGAAAGGTAAAATATTTAACTTTTCAAAAATTTCTATGGAGTCGGATATTTGATCATTTTTTACATAAGTTCAGCTTTAGAAAAATAAGAAAGAAAATATGTTTTTAACCTTTCTTTCGATTAAATGTTTATTAATTTTTTCCAAAACTACGCTCTTCTTCAAACAAATCAATTGTTAATTTAAGAAACCGATGTTTACCGCGCCAGCCTTCTCGATGCAGAAGGGCTTCTGCAGTCCGGTCGAGTCCATGAGTTCGGAGAATCCTCCCACGGGGACGCGGCAAGTGCCCGTCACGAACTGCAACAGCCTAGCATGCCTTTCCTGGTTCAGGCTTCGCACCCACTGCCAGAACCAGGCGACCTGGAAATTTTCAATATTTCCTATTTCTAATTTTATATTCTCTTCAAAACATAATAAAGTTTCACTTTTCCACAAACTATAAACATTGTTTAAGAAAAAGCATGAAAATTGCTTAATTTTTCCTACATACAAATCTGGAATTTTGAAAATAAAAACTGACCTGTTTGCTCTCAGGCGCAGTTTCTGTAGATGGTGTTTCTCTGCCAGTCATCCACGTCGATGTCTTGCATGCCACACAGCAGCAGCTCGAGTTCCCTCTAGTCGAAATTCTGCAGCCACTCCTGCGGGAACACAGAATTGAAGCCGTTGAAAAAGGCCTAAATTATTTCTTCCTTATGTCTTTTAAAATGTTTCTTTCGGGTTTATTGAAACAAAAAAAATCATTCATCTTTTCAGATTTATAAAAATTATTCTGTAGTATAAAAAGTGGATCATTTTCGAGATAAGTTGTGAGTGAACTAGAATGTCTTCAATGAAGACTAGGTTTTCTATCTGTCTAATAAACGAGCCTCAGACAGCCAAGACATTCCATTCTTTTTATTTCAGGTAGGAGATATTTGCGAAACCGTGTCTTTTTCATTCTCATAAGCAAAATTTACCAGGAATTTTTTTTTTTTTCAATTTTAGCAAAAAATATTGTTAATAATAATAAAAAATAACCTTGATTTGCTGCTCGACGCCCCGGTTGAATCGCCATTCGACGAGCAGGCCGATGTACTCGTCCTTGTTCGCCTCCGTCACACGGGTTCCCTTTCCACCAGGCTTCAGTTCATGGGTCTGAAAAAAACTTCTTAGAAAAAATCCTATTATAAAAAAGTTAGAGAAGTATAAAAGTGAAATGATTTTAAAATTATCAAATGAGAAGTAGAAAGGTATGAAATGAATAGTATTTTTTAAATTCAGATATTATTCTTTTCATAAAGTATTCATCTTGAAGATAGACATAAAATTCCACCTTCCATTCTCCGAGTAGCTCGTAATCGTCCACAAAATGCCGTTTCTCCGAATTCTCGTTGATGTTGGTGTTCTGGAGCTGAATCATCGAGTTGTAGAATCCAGAATCAACCTGCAAAATTCCATTTTAACAGATAAAATCATTAATTTTCTGTTAAAAATAAACCCGAATTTATCTTACAAAACAGGATTTTTTCTTAAAATTGTCAGAGAAAAATTACAAATATATCTTCTAGGGATAAAACTAAATTCTTTAAATAACGGAAAGATGACCTGCTCAATATCCTCGAGCGTAATCCTTTTGTTGAGCATCTTCTTGTAGAAAGGCATCGTGAAGCCGGAATGGATGAACTTGCCGTGGAATAGGGCCTGAACTTGTTCATCTTTTAAATTTTAAAACCATAAACAATAAAGAAATGTCAAAAATCCTATAAATGATTGGTTTCGCATATCAAAAACTTGAGAAAATATCAATTTCAAGCTTCAAAAACTAGATATCAAAAAGTAGACAAATAAAACCGTACCATAGCGATAAGCTTTCCGATGAACTCAAAGTACTGGAGGTGATCCGGGTTGATGACCGACGTGGGATTGATCTGCAGAGTCTTGTTGTCCGCGCACATGAACAGACAATACACCGGGTTCAGCATTTCGTGGGACAGCAGGAAAAACCATTCCCTACAAAAATAATCAATAAATCGATAAATTATCGATTTTCTGGGAAAATCTAGAAGGTTGATTTTTATGAGATTTACTTTTTATAAAATCACAACGATTCTCTTTGTAAAATGATCTGAATGTTTAAAAGTTTTTTTTTTCATAAATTCAACGAATTATTACTTTGAGTATTGGAAAACATCTATCGATGATAAAAACAAAAATAGATTTAAAAAATACCTGGCCACACTGCCGTAATCGAGCCCCTCCTCTCCCCTGAACTGGATGTTGAGCGGTCTGCGCAGATCGTTCGGACTTGCGTGCATGATTTGCCAGAGCGAATCCTCGAACACGTTCATCCGAGACACCGTGATCTCCACGGGATCCGGCTCCGAATTCGACTGCAAATTATGACATTGAAACAAAATAATAAAATCCCAGTTTCCCCTTTAACTCGGCTAAATTTTCATTTAAAAATGTCATGCGATCAAGTTTAGAAACTTTTTGAAATTTTAAATTATTTTCCGAAAAAGGAAGCCTTACCAGGCAGAGATGTCTGAACTGGGCGATTTTCCAGTAGAACGTCCGCCGGCCAGCCATCACGATGGGACCGACCTGAAAATCATAAATTACTTTCAAATCTCAAAAATACCCTACCAAAGAGAAAACGAGCTCAAACATTGTCGTACCTGATGAGGATTGCGATCCCGAGCCGACACTGAATCCGTTGGGAAGGCCATTCAATTGATTTGTGAAGGACATGTTTGGATCACTCGAATTCGATGCAGCAGGAGAGCCGGACAACGAGGACACTGCTGTTGTTGCGCGAACCTGAAATAAATCTATTAATTTTCTGAAAACAAGCCCGTGATCTTATATTTTCGATACCTCGTAAAAGATTTTCAAGTATGAAACGTGCAGTACACTAATTTCGAGGGAAAAATAATCTCATGACAAAAGGATGTTATCTTCTTTCATTCTACAAAAAGAACTTCTAATTAAAAAGTCGTTTACATGGTAAATGATAAGGGCCCAAAATTTAATTTAAAAAAGTCCAGAAAATCACCGACCTCGACGGGAGCAATGAGAACGAATGAGAAAAAACGGACACTTGTTGAAAATCGGCTTGGCGCCAGTTTTGCAAAGTGTCATTCATTCATTATCGAGCATTTTCACGTTTTTTCGTTTATATTCTCGGTTTTCTTCTATTAAGAGTGACTGTCAGGAAGAATCAAAATGTTAACAAAGGGTGCGGAATAGGGGTCCGTCGATTTGGCTAATTTTTTAGAGTCGAATTGTATAAACCCCTTCTAGGTATCAGCAAAATACTGATTAGTACCTAAGTAATCTTGGAAAGGCCAAAATTGTCAACATCTGTATCTAGTGAAAAGAAAGGGCTAACGGTCCTTACCTATAGATTATTTCCCCGTCGAAAAATTTGTTCAACTTCTCGAGGTTTTCCTGAGCTTACCGAGCAAAATTTTTGAAAACTTACTTCAGATTCGTGTTCTACGCATCCGAATTGATCTTTCTATCGGAACGGATTTTTTTAAAATGATTTTTTGCTCAGTTTATATGATGAAATTATATATTAGAAGAAACACGTGTACCTCTCGCAATTATGCCTAGAGTGATCCAATTTAGTAAAGACAAAAAGTTGTCATTTTGAGATTAATTTTAAAAGTGTTTCTTTGATAAGGTTTCTTTTTTAATAACATTATTAGGGAGTCAAATTTTATTTTAGTCAAGTTTTCAGACGATTTTAACGATCTCTTGTCAAGATGCAGTACTGCAAAGACAAGTATCTATTATTGCCTCGGGAAAAGTTGCTCTACGCAGGATTTTTCTAATTTTTATATGTTGTACATTTCAACTAGATGTACCGATTCATCAAAAACAATTTATGTACCTCTTTTATAACTAAATATTAGCATTATCGTAATTTGATGTGCATTTTCAATAAATATTTATCTTGCGTTATTGATAGCCATCAATTCGAGAAATTTGTACTATTCCATCAGAAAAGTATAGGCACTATTTTCTACTATTGTTTATCATTACGTTTCTGGCTACTATCAAAATTTTGACTAATAAGAATTTTAAACATTTTATTGAAAATTACTTCAAATTATCGTATAACAAATCATGAATAGACAAAGACTGGAATGAAATAGGTTTAAAAAGGCGACAAATCAACATCCTATAAAATCATGTAAATTATAGGATTTTTTTTCTAAATTTTGAAATTTCTGGTTAGAGATATAAAATTGCATAGGAAATATTATAGGGGTAGGTCACACAGCAATCTTGACTTAAGTCTTCGCTAGGTCTGCGTTCTTAAACACCCGGTAAAGTGACCCCGACATCATCGTTTCATCTACTTCTGTCGTGCCTGCTTAATGATCTTTCAAATCTGATCATCATAACACAAGTTTGTGAAGTTCAGAACTTTAATTATTTCCCAATCCAGATCCCGTTCAATTCTACTTCATTCACACTTGCTAGACAGATTACGATCATAAATACGAAGAGAATTTTAACCCAAAGGCTTTTTGAAAGTGGTCATGACGCACCTCCAAAAATCGCCTATATAATCAATGAAGAGAGAAATAGTGCATGAAAGATACAGAAAATACCGAGTAAGTGATCCAAAGATCCACTTGTCAAATTATTTATCTTCCTCGTTCAGTTCTCAATTCTCGTCTTCCATGAATGGTCATTTCTTTTTCTTCTTCACTTATTTTTAGCTTCAATTTGTATATTCTGAATCTCAACTTAATGCTATTTAAATAGGGTGCACATTCACTTAATCATTAATTCCAGACTTTCTCACTCAATCAATACTCTTTTACTATTTCCATTTCGAAATAATACTATGCTGATTATTTAGGTCTGTTAACAAAGATGCTAGCCAATTTACCAGTCGAAATTATACTGTTGATCTGCGAATATCCTGAATTCAAAGACCTGGGACAATTGGCCTGGACTAACAATCGAATGATGCGAATAATCAAGAGATATCTGCCGATGGCGCTCGAGAGGAAAATTTTATTCTATAGTAGGAAAATACTTCTTATATGAACGAAAATTAATTTTAGTATTTAGTGCATTATGAAAACAACAACGGTATTAACGAGGGGAGAATTTGTCTGTTTGATTCGCATAATTATTCTGTTAAGCAGATTGCGAAATTTACTAATTATTTATGGTCATGGGAAGTTGCAACCACAAAAGATAAGGTAGATTAGTTTATTTGACACTGCCAATTTTGTAAATTTTAGATTTTTTCGTTGAACTCTGCTGACAAATTGTTTGAAATATACGACTTGGATGCTCGACAAATTTCAAGAGGTCTTATCAACAAATCCATGAATGATCGATTCAAAGAATTTTACAGGTCCAAATCCTCCTGAATGGCGTAGTGGTGCATTTGTCACTTATTTCAAGGACAAATTATATTATTTGGGTGGATACATTCCTGGAAGAGGAGGAACGATAGGTCGAGTTGATGTAAGAAGATCGAATGAAAGCCCATGAAATAATTTATTCAGGTTTTAATGGATGGAAAATGGCAAATAGGACCTGCTTTTCCTCTTCCAATTACATTGGCTCAAACAATAACATGCGATGGAATTTTATACGGTTACATTATAGCATATTCATTATTGTAATTATGGATATTCAGTTATTGCTGGACTTGAATGTAGAAAGATATTTCTATTATCAGACGATGAACGGGAATGGGTTGAAATGGGAGAGATTCCAGAAAAACGAGGTTTTTTCGGAGTCGCATCGTTAAATGGAAGAATTTACATAACTGGGGGATCCAGGTCATTAATTTTGTATAATAAATAATGTATCATTATATATTTAGTGGTGATGAAGTATTAAAATCCTGCCTGTGTTTCGACCCCTCAGCTCCAGTTGGCAGTCGAACTTCTCGAATCGCTGATATGAACTATGCAAGAAATCATCATCCGCTCATTTTCGCTAACGGGAAATTGTATGCAATCGGAGGGTGAGCTGAGATTTTGCATATCTTTATACCAAATATTTGTTAACTTAGATTTCAAAAATCGGGATCTGAAGATTTTTGCAATTCAATTGAGGAATACGATCCAGAAACGAATGAATGGCGTGAAGTGGGAAAAATTAACATAAAATGAAAACTTGATTATATTAATCTCAAATTTAACGTAGAAATTTTATTCAATAAATGTAAAATAATATTTTAATTTGAGTACACATGATACAGACAACTCTCGAAGACATTCAAAAGTGATGAGGGGTAATTGTAACCGAAATAAATATTCCTTTTAATCAGGGCTGTACGAACTGAACTGAATCTCGAACTGTCTGGAAGTTCAGTTCAGGTTCGATTTTTTCGAATTTCAGACAGCTCTAGATAATATGGAATGGCCGTTCATAAGAAAGGAAAAATAAACATTCAAATGGAAAAAGTAACGCAGCTAGGCGATTTCTGAAAGACAAGATTTAAAATAGGGCAACGAATCGTTTTTCTCTCAAATTTTATATTAAAATATTTGAAATTTTTCGAAGACCTTTTATAGCAAAAGTTCTTTGTATTTCCTGTTTACAGTCAAATCGCGGTTTTCAACCCCCACCTAGCCCCGCCCACTTTTGGGGGTGGGGTCTAAGCTCCTCGATTTTATGACTAGGACCCAGAGGGGTACCCACCTCTATGATCAAATCATGATTTGTGAGACTTTTTCGGAAATGTGAGTTCTCTTTGACGGTTGTTCGGGTCTTACAAATACTCGCTTAATTAACGCCGTTATATATTCTGCATAATGTGGACAGAAATTTTATTCAAGGAATTTGCTTTTATGAAAGTCAATTGAAATTGCATGATTTTCTGTTATTTTTCATCACATAGCACATTCGTTTCCATTGAGCATCGAGCATTGAGAGGTAGTTTCCTTCCCATCTTCGATCCTATACTAGAGTCTATTCGCTGCTATTTTCTACCTTCACAATTTCACGGTGTTATTGTTAGTTAGTGAAGCTCGATGCGGATTAATGTTGTTTGGGCGTAGAAACACATGACCTGAAAATAGGCTATTTTTGGAGATGATGAAATTAAGGTTACTGACCCGGAATGCTGCTTCCTGGTTTGGGGGCAATTGATCTACAAAATAGGCTTCGATAAGATGGATGCACTGCAAAAGTAAACATTTCAATCGACATTTCATCTAATTCTATAGTAATTTGTCGAAACCTCTAATTATTCAATGATTTTTTACTAAATTTATAATCTATCAAGACAATATGTGGTTGATGAAGAAAACTACTCTTCAATTCTTACTGATGCCGGATAATCCCATATTTGCAATTTTTTTTTTTTTTTTAATTTGGTTTGATTTGCTAAATCGATCATTCAATTCTTTTGAAGTGTTTGATTATTCATATTTGAAAAATGCTACTCTTTAGAAGAAATACTCACCCAATATAATGCAAATTCCGCTGATTATGCCATGACAAGATATTATTGAAAAGCATAGATTATTTAGGTCTGAAAAAGTTAACTCCTTTTCGAAGTCTAAATTCGATCCTGACATCGATTACTTTGATCACGAAGATCCCGCGCCACGATGCCTATCATGAACACGACTGGCACGAAGATTATGCACACAGGAATGCAGATCTGAATCGAGAATAATGATGAAATTTGAGGGGTATTTTTATTATTGATATATATAAAAAGCTTCTTAAAAAAGCATCGTTTTCTATTCAAGAGCGCTTCATATACTTCTTGAAATCTTATCATCAAGGCGAGGTGGAATTCCGGCTCCGATTCCGAAAATTGTCGAAGATCATATTCTGGTTTCGATTTTTAATATCAACTCCGTCTCACCCCTACTTATCATCATCAAGCTATTTTCTCATCCATAATCCAGATTCCTCTGAGAGAATATTTGAACAATCAGAAATATTTTCTAAGAATTCTCATCTTTTCTGATCAAAAACATACGCAATTGAAGGATGATAGTCGTAAAGTAATGCTTAGAATAATTTACCTGCAAAAGCAATGTGAAGAAATATTTGCGCTGCAAAGCCCGTTGCATTTGAGAGATGTGATTCATTGTACTGATGCAGCGAAGAGCATTGAAGATGAAGAAGGCAGACAAGCAGGTGGCTGATGACATATAGATTACAGCGATGGCGATGTATGGAACCGCAGTAACATCTAATAGGAAGGTGGAGGGCAGAAGCAGTTCTGGGACCACGCAATGGCCAGATGATTGAATTTTCTAATTTTTTTTTACATTTGATCATTGTAATTGAACTGACTTAGAGAAAAGGACAAAATATTCTTAAGCCGAAAACCTCGAAAAGATGTAAATTTTGCTATTTTTATTTTAAAAAAATATAACGAAAATTATAATAAATTGCTTCCTGAGAGGGCGGCGTAGCGCAGTGGTTGTGTGTTACTGCCTACAGCTAGGGCTCAAGTTCGCCCCCCGCTCCTCACCCAAACCAAGGGGGTTAAGAAATGTTGGTAGTGGATAAAACCACGAAAATTTGCCTAAAATCCCTCGGCTGTTGCACACAACAACAGTCTGTCCTCGGGACGGGCCACTAGTCCTGTGTGGCTAGGATAGGCCGACTGCCCCTATCAAAGGCTGAGCCCCACTACGGGCTTGAGGGTAGCCGACCCCACCCAGTGGGAATAATAAGGCTAGGAAGAAAAAAAAAAAAAAAAAAAATAAATTGCTTCCTATTCTGTGAGAAACTAACACTTTACTACCTTCACAAGCTGATCCTTGAGTTCGTTTTGAATAGGCAACTTATTAGCCACTACAGGGAGTCCTGCTACAATATAAATGTGCAGAAGCATACAACCGATGATTTTCTTCGTTTTGGATAGCTGCAATCGATCGAATGATGGCAGAATCTGATAATGCCTCCAGGCAAACAGAAGCACGATCGAAGTCATTACAACTGAATTTGTAGAGCATAAGAATGGTGAATGAAAAAAATATTGAGTAATCTTACATCCGCATACTGCAAATGCAATTATCGTCAACGCTCCTATATCGATGAATTTCAAGAATCCTAATGAATAACCAGCTAAATAAGGCAGCAACATTACCTGCAAATTGTAAGAATTCGTCCGTAAACAATGGAAATGCAACTGCTATTCATATAAGTTCTAGGTATTCAACTATTTAAACTACTTGAAAATGTCATCTTGAATTATCGGCACGATTGAAATGTGTTCAATTTGACAAAAATGTTTTGGCTTTGATAGTATTCAAAACTAGACAGAGTTTAAGTCTGATTCTTCGTGCGGACCTTTCAACCTAAATTTTCACCCAAGACCTTATTACAAACCATCTCATGTATCATTTTTCTTACAAAATATTTTATCTTGCGGACCTTTTTCCCTATAATATTTTTCATTCCGACTGAAAGTCTACTTTTGTTTGATCAGATTTAGAATCTCGTAAAATTTCAATAATTTATTCTGACTCACTGGCAATATTGCATTCGATAGAAGAATATCGAGTACGGTGGCCCTAAAATAGATTGTGTCAAATTGATAGTGTGAATGCTCTAAATATCATACGCAAAAATATGGTAGAAAAGGACGAATTTAAAGCTTCCCATGTGGGCGGGCGATCTGCAGAGAATGCAGAATGCAGTGAGCAGGTTAACGAGCAGAGAGGAGAAGGAGATGATGTGCTGCGTAATTTTGTACGAATCGTAGGTCGGAATCTCACTGCTGCACAATTCGATTTCGCTCATTCTGGTAAATATCGTTGTGGAAATTGAAGAAAAAGAAGCATGACTTTATGGAAATTTATTAGAATGAAAGAAGTCAAACGATGAGAGGTGAAGGAAATTTCTCCCTTTCTTTTAAATTTCATATAATAATAAAATTTCTGTTTTGCCCCGTGCTTGCAAGATATGATGATTATTAACGGTAAAATAAACATTTATCTAGGCCTAAATATAGTTGTTGATAGTTAGCTAGAGTCTTATTATGTTTCGATGCAACTTTAGGTATTTGGGAATTTATCATCATTTTTAAAAATGAAACTCAAAGTTATTATCTGACACATTGTAATTTTTCTTTCCCGAACTACCGTTCATCTTCGTAAATTAAAAAAATTAAATAACTTACCACCGAAAAATTCACAATTTCAATTTTTAGACAAAAATATTTATAATAAATAAGCTGAAGATGTAGCTTTATCTGTGCCAGGCTTCAAGAAAGACACTGCTTGATTTCGTCTGCAGAAAATCTTTCTGCACCATTGAACGTAAACACAGTTATCTAACATTTTTTCTTCATTTCAATATTTTAACGCACGCTCTTCATCACACAATGACGTCTTTTCGATTTTTCACGAATGAAACTAATTTTCGTTTATTTATTTGCTTTTTTTCTAATTGAATGTCATGATATCGTAAATGACGCATGCGTCACTCTATTGCTAACTGAGCGTAAACGAATGCTATCTGAAATGAGTAAGAGTTCTTCTTGGAAAATGAAATCAATCATGCTTACCTGGACCAACGCTAACCGTATTGAATGGTCGTCGTCGCTGGTAAAACAGGCTTCGATATGACGGATTTGCTAAATTGCAGAATTTAAAAATATGATATTATGCAGATTGAAAATCGAATTTGGCATCCGTATTTAACGCATTCAAGAAAAGAATTATTACAGATAAAGTCAGAAACGTGAAAAGGGGTGAAAGGGCCAAAAATCAATAGTAACCGTAATCCTGAGCAGATTTTTCTTTTGTAATCTCAACTTTTCAAAATTCAATTATCATTTTTATTAGCATCAAATTACGGTATATATTGATGCCATTTTAATCTCGTGCAAATGCGGTACACGGACTAATGACGTTGTTTTAGATTGTTAATAAACATGATATTGTGATATCGAAGATAACTTGATGAAGCTTTTCCGAATTTTCAGCATCGGAATTGATATCGTATTGTGGTAGATTTGTTCTACTTGAAAATAGCATAATTTGAGTGCATAGTGAAACCAAAATTCGACATAAATTTAGAAGTAATTTTCATTTGTTTCATTCTCACCGAGTATCATACACAGTGAATCGAGCATTCCATGAGAAGACCCAAACGCAAAACATGCATTATTCATATCTGAAAAAGTTATAAATTTTCTTAGCAAAATCCGATCTTTAAAATTGTCGACTATTTTTATTTATCCGTGAAATATTTTACTGACGGTTTTGATTTGATGGAGTGACGTAGTGAAGCAATAAGATGTCTGCTTACAAATCAGCCATTTTTCCCGAAGAAGATTGTCACTATCTGATCCAATCTTGCCATATTATCGATTATGTGCATTTTTGATGTCATATTCGCTTATCGCCCTTTCTGTATTCTGATTTATCACTTCTAATTTCTTATCTGCTTCCCAATCAATCGTTCGGTCATAGTTTTTGATTGCCTCTGGACATCGTCCCACTCACTTTCCACTTTCCTTGTCCCCAACCCCAAACCGCTCTGCAGATCTTCCTTATAAGTGACCCCGTTATTATCTTTCACTTTTCAAACGATTCGTCCCTGCAAGTGGCGCTTTTTATTTTGAATCGCTATTTTTCTTTCTAAATTGAAATATTAACTTTCCAAAATATAAGCTTTCGAATTTTAATAGGCTTATAAATAGATTCAACTAGTTGTCTTCAAATTCTCTCTGAATAACATAAGCATGCATAACAGGTCCGAATGAAATCGGGTACAGATTGTCCTCTTTAGAGATGCATAATAGTGGGCAAAATTTCATCTGATCTGATATAATGAATATTTGTCAGAATCGACATGAGCAGGCTAATTGCTTGTGAAGACTTTTTCACCCGCCTAATATAATGTTCATCCATTTACTTGTATCTTCTATCATTTTAGTGTTACTTTAGAATTGCCATCTATTTGATTAGATGTCTCAATGCACATCATTCATTTTTCATTTACCATGACCGAAAAATTCAGTTGTAACTGTAGCTGAAGTGATATTGCATCATGTTCAGATTCAGATGTCCATAGTACACATGTTCTGCGAGTAGTTGAAAGTGTGAGATGGTTTTCCCATGTTGAATTGCGTACGTGAGAGTGAGTGTTTACGATAGTGCTGAGTAAGATAGTGGTTAGATATAAAGGGAAGCAATCAGACTTTCTGCACTGTCGGCCCGAAGCACGGGGCTATCATGTGTATTCAACACCACTGTCCACTTGTTTTGGACTTTATAAATACATCTTATTTCAGTTTATCGATCCCTGTAATTTATGTATTACCCGTTGAAAATTCTGGGGTCTATCGTTCTTAATTAAAAAAAAGAAAATCGGAATAGCCAAAATCTAAATCTTCCGAATTCTCATTCTCCATAACTCATAAATAAACCTGTATGATTGTATGTGATCGCATCATGTATAATTTATCCCTTTACATCGCAAATCTTTTAAACTAATATTTAGATTAGGAAAACCAGAAAATGCAGATCTCCCGAGTTCTCGTAGCCGACGACATCGAGAAGGAATGCGTCGACATCCTTAAGAACAATGGAATCGAGGTTATCCGTATTTTTCAAGTGGAATTCGAAGAATTTTAAATTCTAGGTTACGATAAAAACGAAGCAAAAAGAGGAAGAGTTGCTTGAGACTCTACCGCAATTCGATGCAGTGATCGTGAGGAGTGCGACTAAAGTAAGACAAGGAATTGAGTTGGAGAAAACGAGGTTTCTCTTGTAGATTACGGACAAACTGCTGAGAGCAGCAGAGGGCAAGTTGAAAATGGTCGGCAGAGCGGGAACCGGAGTGGATAACATCGATGTGGGGGCTGCTACGCAGACAAAGACACTCGTTATGAATACTCCTCGTATGTTATGAGTTTCGTTTTGAACGTTTACATTCTTTTTTGCATTCACTCAACTATGTCACAATCCTATGAGAAGTTTCATAAAAGCAAGATTTGCCTCTGAATTACTGTGGACTGGGAGATCATATAAAGAACATGCTCTTGAGTATTTTGATTATCTGATTTTTGAACGTAGAAAGATCATAGTTCTAATATTCATTCAACACAGTTATGCACCATTTTGTTTTATATCACCATCACTCGGAAAATAGCGACGAAATTTCTTATCGCCTATCTTATCAAATGAAAGTCCTTCATTCCTTTATCAATTACAGAAGCGAATTCTCGTTCTGCAGCCGAATTGACGTGTACCCTGATCGTCTCGCTGCCTCGACATGTGCCTCAGGCTGTGGCCACCATGAGAGACGGCAAATGGGAGAGGAAGGCTTTCATGGGGGAAGAGGTGCAAAATAATACGATAGTACAATTTGTCAAATTGCCAATTTCTTAGATCTTCGGACGAACTCTGGCCATAATTGGCTTGGGCAGAATTGGCCTGGAAGTGGCTACGAGGATGCAGGCCTTCGGAATGAGGGTCATTGGATATGATCCGATCGTTTCAAAGCAGGTATGATTTTGCTATTGGATCTGAGAATTAATAGGGTTGCAAATCAATTTTCTCACCACAATTTTTTAATTTAATTTAATTGTTTCAGAGCTTTCGAATATTTTAACTTTATACCATTATATTGATACTTTTTCGACCCATTTCACGAGATTGCCTAGAAAATTAGCACAAAATATCAGTTTTTATAGACAGCAAACATTTTCAATGTCATTCATTATCAGTATTTATGAGACATTCAGTATTCCTAATGTTGAAGATTTTTAATCGAAAATTATTACCTATGCAAAGGATCATTCATTATTTTAGCAAGCAGCTGAGAAAAATATCGAACTGCTGAGTCTGGATGAGATCTGGTCTCAGGCAGATTATATCACGGTGCATGTGCCGCTGATCAAACAGACCGAGAATCTCATCAACAAGGAAGGCAAGTGGCAATGAAAGGCTAGTATTGATGACTGATTTAGTGCTCGGCAAGTGCAAGAGAGGGGTGAGAATCGTCAATGTGGCTAGAGGGGGTATCGTGAATGAAGAGGATCTGGTCGAGGCACTCAATTCGGGACAAGCTGCCGGTGCTGCCATCGATGTCTTTGTCGAGGTGAATCGAAGAGTATTTTGGAGGAGAAAAGCCGAATTTCAAAATTGCCCAATTTTTATGATTTTCAGAGATTTGCGCACTTAAATTTAGTCTAACTGCTATTTGTATTTGAAGTTAGCCAAAATTGAAATTGTTCTCACTTCAGTAAATCTCTGATGATCCTTCTGGTTCAGAAAAGGGCTAATTCTTCTAGATTAAAAGATATTGAAATTAAATTTAAATTGAAAATAGCAATATGGTGATTTGATAACATTGACTTCTTAACTAAGATTGCATATTTTTACATTGTCTTGAGCCTACACAACTATTTTTATGATATTCATCAAATATTCCAGGAGCCACCCAAGTATCGTGATTTGATCAATCACCCGAACGCGATCTGCACCCCTCATTTGGGTGCCTCCACGATCGACGCGCAACTGCGCGTGGCTGTTGAAGTCGCTGAGAACATCGTCCAATTCAACAAGGGAAATCCCCTCGGAATTGTAAGTCTGAGAGATTTTTATGATAAAATAAGATATTTACAACTTGAAAGAGTATAAGAGACTACGAGGAAGGGAAGGTAAATACTCCTCATTGCATACGGGAGATGTTGTCAGTCAAAAAGATCTAGCACTGAATTGAAAGAAATGTTCACTCTACTGCCAACAGTCTTGCTTTCATGCGTATTCATCAGATTGTGATGACTATAATATTTCGAGATTCCGAATCTTCAACTAAAACTGATAATTTAGCTGAATCGCGAAGTACTGCAGCAATATTAATTCGTTTTTACCAACGTCTTTCAGCTCGATCTAATTTTCTATTTATGGATACTTATGAAATCTTATTTGTAATTTATGCTGAGTTGTTATGAATTGATTCATTTTTGAATAAACAAGTTCATTTTCTAAAATAACTTATCCATCATCAAAACCCTTGAAAAATTTGGAAAAACGATCGCAGGAAATACACGTAGAGAAATTTAACAATGATGAAAAACAAAAAAAAAATTGGAAGAACAAAGGAATTGAAATAGTTTAAATGGAATTGGTACTTTTATTTGGCCTCATGTGATCTCCACCACACTAGCATGTAATTTCCATCCAATTTCTGTACAAACGCTCTTCTAACTGTGCAGAAACTGCATTGAGATTACACGTGAATGTAGATAAAGAGTGGGAGAAGATCAACAAGGCCTTTTTTATCTTCTGAGATAGATGAAAATGTGCAAATGCACCATAATCTACATTCCTTTTGTCCGATCTGATCTACTGCAGTTCCTTGGTCGATTTTCCCCTTCCTTTGGGCATTTTCTTGTTCGTCGAATCTTCAAGCTCCTTGCCTTTGTAGTAGTGCGGAGCAGCTTCCAACAGCCATTGAGATTCGATTGTTGAAATCTGAAAATTAATGATTGGGCGTATTGCTGTATCTATCGTCGGAGAGAAGTGTATTCCGCCGAAAATTTACGATAAAATTATTTTATAAGCGAGAAGGCAATTTTGCCAATTTCTGGGACATCAATACTTTCGTCAAAATCGATGATCAGTGTGATGAATTTTTTAAATAGGGGAATGCAAGTCTAGGTTTCAAAAAGTGCAATATCAAAGTTTCAAAACCTTCAAATTCAAAGCTTTGCACACTCCTGAAAGTTTACTTCGTCTTGCAAAATAATGACTGTCTAGCTTTGTGTCTGATTACAGAATGATTTTTGGAAAAGCATCAAAAACGGGTGAATAATCATTGATAAATGCCAAACCTCTCGCATGAACTCCTTGCTGGTGAAGACGAGTTCGAAGTAGCAGAGCCATCGGGGCGTTTCCTCGAACAGAGACGAGTTCGGGTGGATGTGCACCGTGTGCTTGTGCTTCACTGTCTTGTAATGACCTGGAAATTATCAAAATTAGTCAACTCTAAAATATATGATTTATGATATTTGAATTTAAAAGAAAATATTGCTATAGGATTTTTTCACCCACCTCCACTATCCAATTTGGCACAATTGTAGAAGTATCCGGAAACGACGCATTTCAGTATGTTGATGTGGTTGTTCGATGATTTCTGGAATAAATTCGCGTCAATTATTTTTCGTTTGAATTATAATAGAGAGCTATACTTATAGCTTCACCTATTCAATGAAAATACGTGAATTTGCGTCGAATATTCAATGTTTAATGCAAATTTCATTTAAAATCAAGTAATGTTCTCGACGTCCACATTTATGCAGTTGCCTTCATGATAATGCGGTAGCGATTTTGAAGAAACATTTAAAATTTTTCAATATGTGAAGATCTATTTATGGCTCAGTTTGTAGAATATTGTGCTAACTTACCGGCTCAATCTCGACCCTCTCGAGCAGTCCAACCAGCTGTTCCCTCACATCATAGGCTCGTCGCATTGTCCGGTGCTGCACGAAATTCTCCATACACCTTAAAAGTTGAAATATCATTATCCTTCATGATTTTTGCAGGATCTCGTCTATATGAATTTCAAAATAAGAGTTTTTTTCAGATAATAGAAGATATTTTTTATTAACCTAGACTTTTTGATGCGCAGATAAAACAATTTCAATCAATTGACAATAATTAAAAGTGCCTACCATTGCTGGGAGTAGTTGGTTTCCTTCCACTTGTTGTAGACATTGAGCAGTGTGAGATGATCTCCATACTGACTCCAGAACCCTTTCCTGGCCGAGTCCGCGTGGATGATCATTGCCTTGGGTCTGTAGAACACTGCTGCATTCACGGACAGCATCGACGCAATTGTCACGATCTCCTCTGAGCACTCGTATCTAAAATTATTTTGATTTTTAACCAAAATGGGTTTTTTAAAATTTTGAGATATTGTTGTATCTTCGAAACACCAGTGATCAAAATTTGCACTTTATCAGAAAGGAGTTAATAATTAAACATGAAATAAATGTTGATCAAGAAGGAAGAATAGTCTGTAAACTAACTAATTTCCAGACCTCTTGCCGCTCATTGCGAAAAATATCAGATAATAATAACGTAGAACATACTTTTCACTGGCGATGATCATCTTGCTCATGCATGGATCGCAGGGGAACTCAGCCATTCGCCTGCCCAATTTGGTCAGTTCCCCTCTGTGATTGAGAGCGCCCAAGGCATAGAGCTGTTCGAGGGCAATGACGAGTGTCTCCTGTGGAGGGGGGTCGAGGAAGTCGAAATGCACCAGGTCGTGAATACCCAGGGACTTCAGCATCAGAACCACATTGCCCAGGTTGGTGCGTTGAATCTGGAATGGGGATTCATTCGTTCCGTCCATTAATAAAAATCTTGATGATGAAGAATAAGTGCGAAGAAAGTAGAGCTTAGTCGAAAAGCTACACGTAATTTCATCCAAATGGATGCATCAATAATGAATGAAAATCAACTTTTCGAGAATGATAAATGAAAAATTATACAAGACTATCTGGGTGATTACCTCAGGAATGGGTTGATCTTCCAATTCATGCTTGTAGGCCCAAGCCGTGTAGAGTCGGAAGCACTTGCCAGGCCCAGTCCTGCCTGCACGGCCTGCACGCTGATTTGCTGCTGCCTGAAAATGCCATTTTTAATTTTTCAAGGAAGAAAATATTCATAGTTCGCAATTCTAGAAATTCGATAAGAGCATCTGAAAAACCGCATGACATCATGATACGAGACATAGCGAAATAATGTGAGGAAATACGCCTATCCTTTACTCAATTTTTGCTATGTCCTGCTAGATGATGTCATACAGTTTCTAAATATCCTTCGATAGAAATACAAACTAACCTTGGAAATAGTGACGACATGCAGATGCTCGACTCCACTGCGAGCATCGAAGGAATTCTGCTTGGAGAACCCGGGGTCGATCACATACACTATGCCGTCGATCGTCACCGACGTTTCTGCGATGTTCGTAGCGAGAATCACCTGAATTAGTAAATTTTCGAGGTTGAAATCATCTCGAATTCAACTCTACTTGATAAAATTTGCAGATGGTTCAGATAAATCGATGAGCTGTCAAAAATCGTAAGATTTTTTAAGCTTTAACTGAATGAACGAGACTTATCACCGCAAGATTTAAAAAGTAGACATGCTCTTTCCTCTTTCGGAAAAATACTTTATCGTGATTAATGTCATTAACCAAGGTGCGAAAATCTCAAGTCTATGCAGAATTCTCTAAAAATTCCTACCTTTCTAGCATTGGGTGGAGTCGGCTCGAAGATTTTGGCCTGCAGGTCAGAAGGCAGATTTGCATAGATGGGCAGGACAATCAGTTCTTTGATTTTCTTTCCCAACATCTTCGTCTTCTCTATCAGAGCTTCCATTACGGATTCGATTTCTTCTTGACCTAAACAGAATTTCATACTTTATAGAAGAAAATGAGCGGTATAATTATTTCCAAAAGGGAAATTTTTGAAACTGTTTCACTTTTCCGATCATTTACAACCTTAGGAAGTAAAGCTCAGAAAAAAAAACTTGCCGGTAAGAAAGACGAGAATATCTCCAGGCATGGGTTGTGTCAAGTGAATCTGCATGACAGTGACGATTGTCGCGTCCAGGTAATCTGCTTCGGGGGCTTGAGTGTAGTAGATGTCCACGGGGAAGCTGAAGTAAAAATCTTAGTCAGATTTATGTATGTTTTAATCGAGTTGTCATGCGTTGCAATTTTTCAACTACAAATATTGAATATTTGTCCTGCTTATTTGAGGAGTATTAGCTCACTTTTTCAAAAATGGTACATTAAACGTTTTTTTTCAATTAGTATTTCATCTTTTCAGAAAATTCTTACCGTCTTCCAGGAATTCTGAAAATGGGCGCATCGTCGAAGAAGGTGGAGAATTTCTCTGCATCGAGAGTCGCAGAGGAAATGAGGAGTTTGAGATCGGGACGGAAACGAGCTATGTCCTTCACGAGACCGAACAAAACATCGGTGTGCAGAGTTCGCTCGTGGGCTTCGTCGATCATCATCACACTAAAAATGGCGAGTTTATGAAAATAAGAACATTTTCTATAAACGGGAAAAAGATGAATGAAAGCAACTTAACCAACCTATAAGATGCAAGATCAGGTTCATTGAGGAACTCCCTGAGCAGCATTCCATCTGTCATGTACTTGATCAGCGTCTTCTCAGATGTGCAGTCCTCGAAACGAATGCTGTAGCCGACCTGAAATTGATATTTCAGAAAAAAAAATTGAAAGATTTAAGCGTAAAAACTTATGATACAAAAATGGAACTTTCATCGGAGAGTTAAATCTAATTGCAATATCAGAATTCTTTAACCAACCGTGCTGCCCAATTTGCACCCGGCTTCCTCCGAGACTCTCGCAGCGACGGACATCGCTGCAACTCGACGGGGCTGCGTGCAGCCAATCCGCTTCATGTCCTTGCAGAAACCCTGAATAAAACGAGGTTTTCTTTCAGCTTACTTTATGCTTGTCGTTTTGAAACTGACGCAGTTGTTATTCTTTCAAGAAAGATAGAATGTTTCAAAGACGCTCTTATAATAGATAAATCTATCGTCAAACTTTGATTAAAAGAAAGGAAAACTTACAGCTTCATAGAGATATTGAGGCAGCTGCGTGGTCTTTCCAGAGCCAGTTTCTCCTTCGATAATCAGCACCTGAATAAAGCAACGTTGAATTTTTACGATCTCACTCAAGTAATAACGATAAAAAATGGGATTTTTGAATTTGGTGAACGATTCCAGGAGAAACTAATAATAAAACATTAAGATTTGAAGTTTAAATATTCAGTTCCTGTCCTACTTGTCCTGTATAAGAATTTTGAAAGTATAATCTAGACCTGATGTTCGTGGACAGCCTTGATGAAATCCTCCCTGAATGCATAGACAGGCAGCGTTCTTCTCGTCTCTTGGATTGTCATTTTCCTTTTCTCTGCCAGAGATACTTGTTGTTCCTGGGAATATTTAAAATAAAAACTGAAAACACAAGGAAACCAACCTGATCATCCTGATTAGTGCCGGCCATTTGCAGTGCTTGGATGAAGTCGATCTTCTCATCCATCAACAGGTCGAATTCGTCTGCTTTCTGGAAAACAGATTTCTTGAAAGAATACAATTTATGACTATTTCTTTGTACGCTTGAATGAAAAATCTACAAATTTTCGCTACTTTGTCTTTCAGACAAAAACTGATAGAAATATCAGAATTTCCTTACCGATTTAGCATCCTTGGCTCCATAGTGCATCAGACTAGCCATTAGCTGTTCTTGCTCCCATTTGGCGCCGTCGCCTGAAATTGACTTAATGAATTGAAGAAATTTCATAAATTGAAAAGTAGATATGTTTTAATCAAAAATTAACAATACCTCCATGCATGGGTTGATCCTCCTCGACATAGGCAGTTGGAATTGTTCTGGTGGTCGCGTCAGGAATGTGATATCTGAAGAAAGATGAGTTCTTATCTTTCTAAAAAATGACTCGATTTTGGAAAGTTCATATTTTAAGGTTTATTAAGAAAAGATTAATGAGCCTTTCTAGGTTTCGATTGTTCATCAAATTTCATCTTTTATCCGAAGATTAAATTTCTTACCGATCGACTTTCATGATTTCCCCTGCCGCGTCGTGCTCCTTGGCATATTCGAGCACTTTCTTGCGATACTGCATATCGAGTCGCTCTTTCTCTGTCAGACTGAAATTTATATCTTTCTTTTCTTTCTAAAAATGTATTTCCCTTACTCTTCATCTTTAAACAAAGTCTCATCGTCATGGACAATGGCCTCCAATTCCTGTATTTTGTCGACCTTCCTCTTCTTCAAATAGTCCTGTCGAGATTTGTAACGCAGTTGAGCGATGTCAATTCCTTCTTTGTCCTGAAAATAAAATAATTTTCAATTTCTTATGATTTGATTCGTGGTAATACAAATTTCAATTTTCAAACCCGTTTTCCCTCATAATGCATAGAAAAGAAGATTCCGAAAAAAGACTCTGACCTGTGCAACCAAATGGTAGGAGAGGTGATTTTTTAGTTAAAAATTGGCGTATTCATACATTGAAGAAGAAAACTAAACTTTCTTACCTTATTAGTGGGAATCTCTCTCTTCTTCTCGAGCACATTCCTGGTCTTATCCTTGTCCCTTTTCTTGAGTCTCTCATGCAATTGGTCCCTCTCGATTCGGTCCCGTTCATCCGAATCCGAGCTGTCCGAACTCTCCGCTTTCTTCTTCTTCTTCGATCTGTCCACTTTGCCAGAACTCGTCGTTGGAATTACCTGAAATCGAATGACTAGTTTTGAAGAGGGTTCCTGATAGCTGCTAATAAATGAATGTTTGCTCAATGAACATCTGAAGGAGAAATGGCAATTCAATAAAAGTCATAGTTCAATATACACAAATTCTCGACTTACTAGGACAGTAAGAATGAAAATCATGAAAGTAGTTTGAAAGCCATTCCAAATTTCAAGAATATTCTCACATCACTGTCGTCATCGTCTGCCTGTCTCTTCCGGATGTGCTTGGTCTTGACATTCCTCGGTTCGTCCTCCACGATCACGTCCAAGGCGCGATTCAACCGACTGAGTTCCAGGGCGCGCAGTTCTGCTGCTGAAGGACCGCTGCTGCGGGAGACTGGCTTTGGCGCTGAAAATGCAACATATATTTTCTGAATCGCTCACTATATTTTGTGAGTTTCAGGAAGTTATGTAACGGATTGTCAATAAGGACAGATTTAAAAAAAAAAATGCTATTTACAGATTAGAGTTCGCGAGAACTTTCAAACGAGTTAATTACAATAGATTCAGAGAACCCACCACTGGAAGGCATCTTGGTCATAAGTTGTGCAGCGAATCTGTGGACGGAGGGACTCATTTCCAGTGCATCGTTGTCCTGCAGCTTCTGCACCAAGTCATCTGCTGATTGACTCTGCAATTCACCACTTCATTATAAACTCTTTCCCAAGAATAGCATGAAATTGAATTTTTAAAAAATGTATGTGTCAAAGGGCCTTTCGAGATCTTCGCTCATTCTTCTCCGCTCGCACTTGCAACTTCACCAAGTTTCGCATGAATGGCTTTTGATTTCATAAGAACGGGATTTAGAGTGATGGAAATCACACTAGGCCGTGGCAATTTTCAGATTTCAAAATGAAAGCTTCACAAGGTTTTGATTGTGAAAATTTTTCCCTACCTGTCTAGCCAGAGCGATCACGAATTTGTTGGTGTTTTTGTCAGTGGCCCCGACGATGGCCAGCAACTCGTCATTCACCCATTCTTCTATGGACGACATCTTCTGTAAACTCACAAATCCGATAAAAAGTAACGACGAAAAGAAAAGTTCGAAAATTCAACGGACATAGGGCGAAAATAAAATGCGGCGCCAATGCGAAATGATTGGCGCGATTGGTGCAAGTGGGGTGAATTTTTGAATTTCTCGATTTTCGTTTCATTTTTTTGTTAACAATTTTAGTTTTTTGAAGGATTCGATGGCAAAATCACCGGAAGAAGTGCCTGTGGAGGCGAAGGGAGACGAGGGCAAAATGGACAGGGCAGAGAAGAGTGAGGAGCCAGTCAAGAAGAAGACCAAAAGTGAGTCTGCAATTTTTATTTTCCATTTTTTAATTTTATTTTCTAGAAGCAGAAGTCGAGCCGGAAACAACGGAAAAGACGTTGAAATACGAAGAAACCTACCTGCGATCGGTTCCCTCGGCCAGTCAGTACGAGAAGTCCTTCATGCACAGAGACACCATCTCTCATGTTCTCGCCACACGGTGAGTTGGTTTTCGTGAATTTCACGTGAATTGCCAAGGAGAATTCACACAACTTTCTGTATACGTCATCGAAATATGGGTTAGGATGGATAGGCAAAGAAAGTAGAGCTGATGACAAATATATGAGACCGAAGTCAAACCTTCTCTGTTTAAATGTAGATCCACAATTGATTGTTAAAATTTAGTTGGTGAAAGAATGATGATTTCAGGACGGACTTCATCGTGACAGCGAGCATCGACGGTCATTTGAAGTTCTGGAAGAAGAAGCACGGGGAGGGCATCGAGTTCGTCAAGCACTTCAGATGCCATTTGCGTAAGAAATTTATTTTTATCAGTTCGACAAAGGTCTTAAATCACCATTTCTTTCAATTTCATTACTTATTTGATTGATGTTTCTTCATCATTCACATCATTCAATCCCCCTTCTTCAAATTCAACTTCTTCTTTCAGATGCCTTCTCTCACATCTGCTGCAACTTCAACGGCACTCTGCTGGCGACGGTCTGTCAAGCGGACAATTCGGTCAAGATCTTCGATGTCGAGAATTTCGACATGATCAACATGCTCAAATTCGAGTTCCCTCCCAAAACTGCTGCTTTCATTCATCAAGGTATTTGATTTTTTGCTCTTTCAACGAAAACTATCATAGTTCCTCGTGCAGTGTTAGAGTGTCACAATACCAAGTTGTATCTGCTCCAAAAGCGACGAAGAGCATGTCAATTATAACGAGAAAGAGCAATTTCAGCCAGCGATGTCGTTCCGTATTTGGCGATTTCCGATGCGAAGTCAGGCCGAATTGTCGTTGTAGATGCGAAGAGCTCAGCCACGATTCTGAATCCAGAAAATTCACCGCTCGACAAACTCCACTCGGCCCCTGTGACGCACATCGATGTGAGTTGAAGGTTTTCTGTAAAGTTTTTACACATTTAGGATTAGGTGACTTTCACGTATAAGGCATGTAGAAGGAGATTAGTTTATTCTGCTTTTCAGCACTTCTTTCATCTAACTGAAATTACTTAGGCGTTATCGAAGTTAGAAGGGAAGAATGATAAATCGGGGCATAATATTTCTTTCAAATTCCATTTCATGAGAGATACCAGCGACAAGTTTCATTTTCTTTTGATTTCAGTACAGCACAACGCTGGATGTAGCGATTTCTACTGATGCTCGAGGCTTTGTTGAAATGTGGATGGGGTTCAGAAAGGACCTGCAGCTGCCCACTCATCTCAAGTGGAAATGCAAAACTGACACTGATCTCTACGAATTTCTCAAGGTATTTTAACGTTTCCATGACTTTCTGTATTTACCACTTGCTGATCAACATCATATTCTCTATCTGTAGCCGGATTCAGTAAATATAGTAAAAAAAGGGGCAAAACTAAGATAATCTGATGACAAATAGCCGATGATGATGGTCAGGTGGTAACAAATACAAAGAACAGTTTTTCTCTGAAAGAGTATTAAAACTATCCGTTCCAGACCAAATCCACAGTGACCTGCCTCAAAATCAGCCCTAGTGGTCTGCAATTCGCGACGATGTCGTCTGACAAAAAGGTCCGGATTTTCGACATTCTGACTGGCAAACTGATCAAGACGATCGATGAGAATCTCGGCAAGTACACTTCAGAAGCTAAGGAAAATCGGTTAGTTAATTTTTAAATTCAAGAAAAGGCATCAATTTCTGGATGAAAACGTGATAATAGCTGTAGTTAGGGATCGACGATAGAGAAAGAATATAAATAATGAATTTTATGGCAAAATAAAACTCCTGTCATACCGCGCATTTACGTATTGTCAAAAGTGATGATCGAATTTTTCAGGAATTTCGGCCTGCAAAACATGGAGTGGAATCGTCGAGTCGCATGCGAGAAGGAAATGGACAAAGAAGACGACGAGAGGGCGAAGCAGCCCGTAGCCTTCTGCTGGGACTACACTTCCAATTTCATTCTCTATCCCTCCATTATCGGGATCAAGGTAGTTTCTAGCCACTTTTATCAGGGGTGATCAAGATTTAGTTTTTATGGAAGATGAACGAGTAAATTTTAAAAAAAATCGTGAATGAAAAAATTTTCCTTCCATGTTTTATCACATACTTTACGTGCTGCAAAAAAACTAGATTTTTTTATTTAAAAATTATGCTCATTCCCAAAATAAACTTCATTTCCAGGTCTACAATATCGCGACAGACAAAGTTGTGAGGGCCGTCGGAAAAGAAGAGACGATTCGATTCCTCGCGGTTTCTCTTAGCAAGCAAGTTTTCACTGAATTTTCTCAACGAATGCTATCGTTTCAGAGCAGTGCCAGATGTGCGTGCCCGGTTGCAGGGAGCAGCCACGACCATCGAGACAGAGGCTGCCGAGAATCCCAATCTCAACAAGCCAAATGATCCTGATCCACTATTTGTGGGTTTTTTTCCGTATTTTTATCTGAAACATGAGAATTGCAGATCAGCTGGTAAAAACCTATTTTCTTAATTCTGTTTGAAATTTGTGATGTACTCGAAGATTTAGTGTCTTTGAAATGAATTCAACGAACACCTGATTTCAGGCCTGCACTGCCTACAAGAAGAATCGCTTCTATTTGTTCACAAATGCAGAGCCATTTGCTTATGATGATGAGGAAGATGAAAATGCAACGAGCAGAGACGTGTTCAATGAGAAGCCAAAGAAAGAGGATCAGATTACTGCTGTTGAGGTCATTCCTTGCAGATTTATTTTTCCTCAATTACCCATATCAAATGCCTTAATCAAACGAGAATTCAAATATTTTGCTTAAAGCTTCATGCTTGAAATGCGCGTATGGATAAAATACATAGAGAAGCTAGAGTGGTAGATACACCATATCTGCTGATGAGTGAGGAAAACACATGCATTTTCCTCTTCGTTTTA